>CAWUFW010000079.1:4472500-5072500 GCA_963921515.1 Calotriton arnoldi | reverse complement strand
CAGACAATTTCTACAGTGGTATTTTGAATGTTTCTTCCATGACGTATTCTGAAATTGTGTTGTCTGGATCCTCGGCCAGAAACCCAGCATAAACCCATACTATCGGTCATGTGCAACATGCGCACATTTGCCTTTGTGTGGTGTCTCCAGCCATAATCCACCTGTGCAATCCCGACTGCTTGGGATTTAGAGGTGATTGAATATGTTTCATGGGCGGCATTCTACCCACTTTGTGCAACTGAAACAGCTGTTACATAAATTCTGGATTATCTCTGGAGCTTTACAAAAGACGATAAAGTTGGATTTTTTTAATCCTAATCGAAATTTAGCTACTTTAAACAAGATTCACTATCTCGTCCTGCTTGAGATAGTGTGAGTGGTGCCCTTTGGGCTTTATTCTTTTCTTGTGATTAGGAAATGGTCAGTAGAAATGGAAAGACAGGTGCTAATTCACAAGGGTCGGCAATTAAACGTGCAAACAAACATCCCCAGCCACAAACTGCGCCAAATTATGTGGGCACATTATGGGCGAAACATTATAGATACTGCATTCAGTGCATTGCACTTAAGTGTGAAATCAAGAGAAGTCTTTGTCAATGGGGAACTAATCCGAATTCCCCATTGACAAAGTAAAGGCCAGCCCTGGAAACTGTGCCAAGCTAAACAGCAGCAAGGGCCTGGCACTTGGCGCCGCAGTACAACTCTAGTAGTAGTGCTGAAAAGTATGCGTAACCTTCGCCGACGCTAATTACAGTTTTTGTCTTTCTAATGAGTAGAAAGACAAAAACAGTATTTGGCGCCGCAGGGGTTACAAATGTCTAGCAAGAGAAGTCAATAAAGCAGGGGTGAAAAGAAAAGATATATCCTCTCCGTAAAATGTGAATTATATGGTCTAACATTTCGAATGATTGTATCCCTCATATTATATGTTCTAGAAATGTAAATGAATGCAAAACGTTACAGAACATGTGACAGGCTGTATTTTTCAACCTATAAAAGCTTGATTAGCGAAACTAAAAAAAAAAAAATGCACAACGAAAGCGCAAAAGCTGCTCTACCCAGCACTTCAACCTACTTCTGATTTGCTCGAGTTTAAGCTTAAAAATAAATTTATCACAGTTTTTATGTTTTGTTTGTAAAGCGATCCGGGCAGGGGTGTGGAATTCCTATAGCCCGACGCCCAGGACATATAGTTTGGGGTCCAGGACAACAAGTTTTCAGGTTTATTTTACATTACCATATTATGGATCTGGGAAGGCCATTGTCTGCAGTTTGGGTCCGTAAGTTAATGCTGTTTGAACATGTATTTATGGTTCATTAATACAAAGCCTTTATTATTAGGGTGAGAGCTCCAGGGAAATGTTGGAAGTTCAGACTGCACTACTGGCAGTGTTTCCAGTATAAAAATGTGTACACATGTTTGCAAAGTTTAACAATATGAGGCTACGTATAATGCTCCCAGGATGCTCTCTGATTAGATGCAAATATATGCAAAAACTTGAAAGCAACATTGATGATCCTTTGCTTTCAAAATAAAACGTTTATTAAAAAAATGCAACTAAGAAAAAAACGTTTTGCTAAACTACTGTGAAATGTTAGGTACCATTTCTTTGAAGCATCATTTAGTAAAATATTTTGATGCATGCTTATATTTCCCAAAAATATTCTTAATGGAAAATCAGTGTAACGAGTTTCAACAAAATTATAGGAAACATGAAAATAAACGAGCATTGGCATGGGAGATCAGCCTGTTGGTTTTGTCAATGCATGTCTTGTTTTGACATGGTTTTTGTAAAACATTATTGTTGTGGAGGCTGCCAGACCCTCACCATTGTAACAAACATTGGCAAAGGCAAAAAATAAATTGGTCTCAAAAACCACACATTGCCACAGTAGTTCCTGGCACTGAACCAAACTATTTTGCATGCCAATATGCTCCTTGTGAAAGAGCAGAATGGTGTCACAGTGAAGCCAGCTGGTACAGAGAGAGAGAATTTTAATAAAAACAAAAGGTCTTGGTTAACGCCAGACCTAAATAGGGGCTTAAATCTTAAAGAAATTCACAAAAGTGTCCTTGCACTAGTGCACATATAAGACTTTCATTAATTCACAAAAATGTACAGAAGTAGGTCAGGAAATCGTACTCATAGAAAAGATTTGTGAACTACATTTTAGCATGAGTAAATATGCATGTGTAGATTTGCTCATGTGAAAATCTGTTGAGCGGTAACAAGTTTACTTTTCCACCAACCACTTATTTCCCCAACCCTGGAAGAAGTTTTACTTATGACATTGTAAGGAGTAAAATGCCAACATTTCTCTGTATGGTAAAATATAAGGGACAATGCTAATGAACACCCACAAAACATGCAAGTTAGTAGGTATGCACAAATTCAAAAGGGCATTCCAACCATGGAGAACTATTGTTTACCGCTACCTCCAGCCCCAGTATGTAGATCTGCGGAAACGTGGCAAAATAAGGGAATTGCTAGTATTCCAACCCTATTTGATAGGTTTTATATAGCGCTGGCTAGACCCGTGGGTATCAGAGCGCTTTACAGGAGACAGAAGCAGTACAAGAAATAAAAACAATTGCTCAGGATAAAACAAACAGTCAAATAACAACACCACAAATTGAAATAGCAGTTAAAAACATCACAATTGGATTGGAAGTAAAAAGGGACGGGGAGGAGCAATTTACATGAGAGGAGGGAAATAAGGTAGGTTACATTTTACAACGGGAATAAAAGCACGCAGGTAGAACTCAACAATTGAGTAAAGTGGGGGGCCAAAAAATCTGGGCGGCTTAACGGGATATGCACAATTATGGTATGAGCTCTGGCATAATCAGAATGGCTATTATCAGAGCTCTTAATAATGAGATTGCTGCCATAATTTGTCGCCGCACTACATGGCCCCAAAGGGACAAGTGGATTTTGTTACAGGACAAGTAGTTTTATGAAGCAACCTGACCCATGGACAAGTAGATATTTTATTAAATTCCACACCCCTGTGATCCGAAAAGCTGCCTCTATTTTCGTGTGTTCTTCCAGCTTTTTGTGCTGAATATTCTGCCCGTGAATGCAAACCGTGGCCCTTTTCGGGCTGCTGCAAGAGGCTTGGTGCAGTAGATTTCAGCAAAATGTCCCTTCGTCGTAGCTCGTGCTCGCAGGTTACTAAGGAGCCCAGGCTGTGGCTACTCCAATCCTGCTGCCTCAATCTCAACGAAGCTGAATATGTCAACTCACTATTTAATTTAACTTTACGTACCTGTGGAAACTCACTGAACAACTCAGCTCTCAAGTTTCAAATGCCTGTGGCCTCTCCTCATGACGGACGAAAAGGCCAGGGCCCAGGGAGAGAGAAAGCCTCCTTCCACCCCCGCACTGCCTCACCTCAAGTCACATGCACATTGCAGAATCCAGAGGCCTCTAGTAACTCCACCACATCTCAGTCAATCCTGACGATGCTCCTGCTGTTGCTGCAGCACCAGGATTGGCTGGGGCAGGGAACCTCAACGCTCATTACTGAGACTGGGGGCTGCGGCTTTGAGCCACCCCCGGCTCACTAATGTGCGCTGCTGCCAAGATTCTGAGAGAGGCCTAGTGCACATGTCTGGCTACCCGGAGAAAGGCTGCGGTCCAACCCAACATGTGCACTTAGGTTCCCCGACTACTGAGTTCTATGGTTGTCTGACACTGACTGGCATTCTGGCAACACTGTTGCAGTTTTAAGCCCCACCTCCTCAGGCTTGGCTTCTCCAGAACCCGGCCGCCTCAGGAGGAGCGCTCTGCTGCAATCATAAGCACTTTAAAATATATATTAATGTGGTTTACTAATACGTTTATTGGGGGGCCAAAATAATGAGTGGGGCAACGCCTTAACGGAGACATCGCCCCTTCGAGCTGTGATGTCACATGCATTCCCTAGCATACCCTTATGCTTTTTTGTCTTTTTCGCCTTTCTCCCACTATGGGAAGTTGCTCATTTTGCAACTCTAATTCTCTCTGTCAAAAACTCTTCCTACAAATGTTTTTGCCAGTCTTGTTTCTCTGTTGTACTCTATTTCACTCTTTGGTTTTTCTCTGCTTTCTCTTCATACCAGTCTGCCTCCCCTGTGTCGCTCTGAATATGATTATCATATTAGTAAAAGAACCACACACAAGGGTAGTTTTGCCTTTGTGGACAAGAACAATGAATAAAATCTCTGACAACAGCTTTGACGATTTGTTTACAGGCTTATCCGTAATGAGTTTCAATGGCTCCGTTTACACCGGAGAATTGTTGCGAGTCTGATAGGACTTGCTGGCAGTCCTTGACACAGCATTATGTCAGCTTGTTGATCGGATCCAAAGGGAGAAGACACAAGTCCGATGATTGTTGCGGCGATTGGGGAGTGTGATGGAGGAACAGATTGGGGGTGGGGGGGGTGCGGTGGGGGTATGGGGGCGATTGGAAGACCTCAAACCGAAATAAAGTCTGGGAAGGATGCCAGATATAGAAACGTTCATGTTATTTTAGGGTACAGAAAGGGACAGATTTTTACCTTGAGGGGCAAAGGAAATCAAACTAATTACAAAGGGCCTTACATTTTGCACGAGCACAAGAGACTGCACCATCCGCACACGATGCGGGCTTTCTATAACCAAAGACTCAAACAAATACATGTTTAAGGCGGTATTGTGGTTTTACTGGTGATTTGAAGTGCACGATGCCAAAATGAAAACCAAACCGGAAAAACCAACCATGTGCATTCGCCCCCTTTTCTGCT
This sequence comes from Calotriton arnoldi, assembly GCA_963921515.1. Taxonomy (NCBI): domain Eukaryota; kingdom Metazoa; phylum Chordata; class Amphibia; order Caudata; family Salamandridae; genus Calotriton; species Calotriton arnoldi. Next base: position 5,067,729 of record CAWUFW010000079.1, on the reverse strand, counting down.
GGCGGCGCATCCTTCTGAACTCTTGCTTCGCACTTCTTTAGTGTGCAGGGAGTTATTCTCCGGAGCACTGTGGGTTCCACACTGCCTCGCGCGGGTGCCAGGCTGCAGAGTCAGGGAGGCCGCCCTGGTTAATTAGCCAGCACGATGCACAAGATTGATGCCTCCTGCACTCCATTAGTGAAGAGCCGCTGAAGTTGGAACGGCAGTGTTACGGAGATAAGGAAATGATTAAAACGGCAATTAAAGATGAATGCAAATACATTCCATTGATTTTCAAGCTCTGCAATGCTGCACACTGCACTTGATTCTGCGCCAAACAAACAACAAAAGGGAGAAGTCAGGTGCGGGCACAAAAACCATCTTCAAGCCTCCAACAGCAGCCCGACTCCAATGTGCACTTCATAAGAAACAGAACCTGTTCCGTAAACTTGACACCGGTTCAGATCTCACGGATTTAAAAAAAAAAAAAAAAATTGCAACAGGGCAAATCAATATGCATACAGGAAACATGATGGAACTGCGCAGTCCAGCTTGCCAAGAGACCGAGCTCTGTATTCACGACGCCGTTTCCCTATGTTCAGCTGCTAAAAGGGCCGCCTTTCCATCACTGACATGCATTAAACCCTCCAAACCCAAATCAATCTGCAGAATTGACTTTAACACCCCAGTTTCCAGCAGCTTAAGTGGCTAACTAATAATATCAACTACTTTGCAGTACCCAGCAGCCCCAGCCTATTGAATCTGGCGTGTGTTCAGATGCAGTAATGTTCAATCGATAGCTCTAATAAAGCAGGGGCCGCGGGCATGAATGGGAGCACTGTGATAATTCAACAGCACGTTCGCGTCTGCTTAATATCCTTTAGGTAACGAAAACAGGTACTCTCTGTTTCCGCTTTCTGTCGTGCTTAGCACACTCGTACACAAGGCAGGGTTCTGCAACCACTTGCAAGAAAAAGAGGGATCAGAAAACTGCATTTCACAGAAGAAATCACACCGATGGTGAATCAAAAGAAGACCAACCTGGCAGGTAGCTTTTATCTTGCATACCATCGCTGAATTACTGGATGGCAGGTATTGTGCAGACGTGCACCAAAGCTTCGCCCGAAGATTTGAGAAACGCTGGAATTATCTAGTGTGTGCACTAAATTAATCCAACAAATTAGGAATGCAAGGCTTAAAATGGCAGGGTTCTTTCCGTCAAAAGATTAGAGAGAGACAAGTAAATCACTGGAGAAAATCCTCTCCTTTTCATAAATAACCACATGCTGCATGAAATCAAATCCTGCTGCAGAATACGCTAATACAGGCACCATGGGCCAAGGCTTTCCCAACAGGGTCAAACAGATCTCTAAAGTGCATGGCGCGGGTGCTTTATGAGTCCTAGGAGGGAGACACCATTGCATGAAGGGCCTACTCCTACGTGGGTTAGACTCCAACTGGTAGTATTCAACCATGAAGCTAACTACGACAGTGAGGACACTAAGTGTACAAAGCAATGGAAGAAGTGATCATACTACAACGTAACATAAATAGTGAAGTCTTAGATACAACTCACATTCTTCTGACTTGCTCTAAAAGTAAGGAAAAGAACCTCAGAATTCGACCCTAAAAATGTAATTATCAAAAAAGCAATCACCAGTCAGGGTAATCTGCATTATCAAACCATGCGCCCAACATCTATGGTCCACTGCACAAATGGCATTGATGAGGAAAGAAGTTTTCCAAACGTGTGATGAGACGCGTGTTACACAGCAATTTAACAAGTTTATGTCAGCTGTTAAGTCAAACCTAAGGAAATTTACAAACCATCAACTTCTAAAACGTTCTTCAAAAACATTTTCAGACAGCAGGAGTAATGATTTAAATAATTTAATACATTTGCTATAATAAAAACATGAAATTGGCGAATTTGTCACTAACCATGTCCAGTTCAATGCATTTTTATTGTGAAAGAATTGAAGTTCCTGCGAGCCTGACTCCATTATCTCGATTTTGCACCTAAACCTACTGGTGAATGCAGGTTCCACAAGAGGCTCTAGGGGTGTTGCAATGTATTCATGTAGATCGGTCCTATTTCAGGTTTCAAGAAAGAGGCTAACCATGAGAGGGCAGATATGTCATGGCTAGGGGGTCAAAGGATCCTCACCTGGTGACAATACACTATATATGTTATAAGTAGAAGCCCTGGGTGAGGACGGATGCCTTCAGGTTGACTAAATCAATCTTAGGGGGTGGGCCTACAATTTTACCAATTTGGGTGGGGATAGATCAGGTGCACAGAGTGCAGAGTTCTGGGACATTTGGCCTGGCAAAATCTGTTCATGCTATGGAGCTAATAGATGTTTAGTGGCATGGTCTCCTCTCAGAAAAAAAAGACTCTTTCTTGTCGGGCCTGTCACCTCATACAAGACTATATCCGTACATCCAATAATGGCACACCCCAAATTATTAAAGATATTTTGTAAGAAGAATGTCCTACCACTCCACTCTGTTCATGATTATGGGGGATAAATGTAAGAGCAAGGAGGCATCTGAAAACTGAATAAGTGGGGCCTTGCATGGGTCCCTATTGGTCACAAAATACCGGCCGACCTCACAGAGTCAAAGGGCCATATGTATGAACACATTTTCCCATAGACACAGAATGGGTAAACATCTGGCCCAAAGTCTCTTAATTTTAAGGAAAACAAAGATTAAAATAAAGACTTAAAGAAAGGTAGCACTAACCCCATCTCACAAAACTATTACTATAAATCTATAGCACACATAAGTACTGTAATCTTAAATTTTGTGAAAATGACAACTCTACTTTATCTCTTCAGGGATCTTCCAATTATGGTCTTGATATCTTATTTTAATAAAGTTCTCTATAAAATCTCAACATGTATGCAGGCCTGTTTGGAGGAGAGTCATTTCCCAACTTTCAGTTTCATTACTGGAGGGGCCAGGATGAGCAATCGGATATTTAACTAAACCTTTCATTTCTACAATCAAATTTGTAATATATTTCCTCATCCTAAGCAATATGATCTTATGAGATTATTTGAAGGTACCAAAGCTGAATAAAGATGGCCTCTCTTGAACAACCCAGCCCTTCTTTTAGACAGACACTTAGCAACCCATGTACAATATAACAAAAATTCACAATCTGTTGATCTAACGCTTTAATGAAAGCGATTTAAATGTTTTAATGATTCTTAATCACAATATTCAATACCAAAGCAATTATTTTTCATCTATCTCGAGCTGTGTTTTATATGTTCCGCAGAGCAGTAAAAACAGTAAACTTACCTTTCAACATAGTAAAGATCACCAGGAACAGGGAAATTGATGGAAGGTCTACAAAGAAACTTTAAGTGCAAAAAGTTGGCTCACCCATTTGAAAACTTTTATGGCTTTGTGTAGCGAACAAGAAAGAAAAGATGGGAGGCCAATCGAGAGGTAATTTTAACTGGTAAGAAACAAGTTACTTACCTGTACACTGTGGTTCTCCAGTCTTGATATCTTTCATACAAACAGTGCTAAAGCATTAGCATTAAAGTTCATTAAAAAACAATGGTTGTTAGTAGCCAATTCACATTGATTTAATACACCAAAGCGTCAGCCAATCAGAGCAGAGACCCTGGAGTACTCATCCCCTGCAGAGCTACCATACCTCAGATTTCGACCAAGAGTGTAAATAAATTAATAGAGGTATGCAATTGGTGAGCCTTAACGGGGAGGAGGGAGGCTTGCATGTGAATCTGCAAAATGTATCAATACTGGAGAACCACAGTGTACAGGTAAGTAACTTGTTTCTTCTCCAGTATTGTATCTTTTATAGATTCACATGCTTGAATCAAAGTTAGCAGTATCTGAAGACTAATGGCGGCGGGTAAGGAGAACCATCCCACCATTAGACCCAAACTTAAATACGATTAGTCGAACTAAAGACATTGAAATTACACAAAATCAGAAAAGATATCGCATAGTATTAATCAACCATAATAAAAGTACTAAAAATGGTGAACAACCACCAAACATACCAAAGAAATTTGAGCTTAACGGCTGCATACCTTATGCGAACAGTCTTCGCAGGGCTGCCTAACCGACTGCTACATACGTCTTACTCCAGGCATCCAGACTATAATGCTTTGTGAAGGTATGGGCGTTTGCACATGTTGCCGCCTTGTAGATGTTAGGTAGAGACACTCCTGCGAATAGGGATGAGGACTCTGCCACCTTCTGAGTCGAGTGAGCCTTCACCATTGCAGCTAGTGGACGTCCAGCCTTCTCATGACAGAAAACTTTAGTTGAGGAGATCCAGCGAGCAATACAAGCCCGCATTAAGGCTTGACCTTTTCTGGAAGCAGAGAAGGAAATGAGCAACTGAGTAGATTTACAGAAAATCTTTGTCCTTTGCAAGTAGAATTTCAAACAACACTTAATGTCCAGCGAATGTAAAGCTCTCTCAGAGCTGAGCAAAGAAGGGTTGGGAAAAAATAAAGGCAGAATCACTGGTTCATTGAGATGAAATGTTTAAGTCCCCTTGGGAATAAAAGGAGGATTGGTGCACATGATTACTCTGTCCTCAAGAAACTGTAGGAAAGGCTCTGTTGTGGTGAAAGCCTGAATCTCACTAATACACCTAGCAAATGTAATGGCTAATAGAAATGCCACCTTCCATGAAAGGAATTTCAATTCACATTTGTGAATAGGCTCGAATGGAGACCTCCTGAGTTGCGATAAGATGGTGTTCAGCTGCCAGAGCACTGGAGAAGGCTTAATAGGCGGGTAAGCTCTGAAGCACAAGTTACTAACTTGTGTAACGATATATCTGTAAGAGACAGTAGTTAGTGACAGATTCCTTACCTTAGAATATCCCCAGGCGTCAGGCTGGATCCGGAAAGTTTTGCGTAGCAGTACCCTTGCGCGTCGGTAGGCGGCGTCGTGCGGCTCCGCGTCCGTCGTCGGCGTCGTGATCGCCGGGATGACGTCGCGGGCAGTACTTGGACGCCGCCCCTGCGCGCTGACGTCAGTTCTGTACACGACTTTCCGCGCCAGGAACGCAGAGCCATGCAAGAAGCTGACATAGGTGTCTGAAAAATACTAGGGCCCTGAAAGGGATGTCCTTAACCCTAGAAATCAGTTCGCAGAACGGGGAGGATGGGTGGGCGGTAGGAATCTGTCACTAACTACTGTCTCTTACAGATATATCGTTACACAAGTTAGTAACTTGTGCATCTGAAAGAGACACGTTAGTGACAGATTCCTTACCTTAGAATAGATACCCCAGCAATACCAACCCCGGTGGTGGGTCTGCAAACAAAGATCAGACAAGGAAGTCCCGGAGGACAGAACGGCCAAAGAAGCCGTCCCTCCGGACCGGACTGTCAAGGCAGTAATGCTTTGTAAACGTGTGCAGCGAGGCCCACGTAGCTGCCTGACAGATATCCTGCAGCGGAACACCGCGGCCTAAAGCCGTGGTAGCAGCCGTTGCCCTGGTGGAATGGGCACGCAGCCCAACAGGAGGCTCCTTCTTAGCCAAAGAATAGCAGGCTTTGATACACAAGGTTACCCAGCGGGAGATGGTTCTCTTGTGCACCGCCCGACCTTTTGGCGCCCACGTAGCCAACAAAGAGCTGGTCATCCACCCGGAAGTGTTGTGTGCGGTTGATATAAAAGGAAAGCGCACGTTTTGGGTCCAGACGGTGGAGCCTCTCTTCCTCTCTGGAAGGATGCGGAGGCGGAAAGAAGGTGGGCAAAGTGATGGTCTGCCCAATGTGGAAGGCAGTAACCACCTTTGGCAAGAAGGACGGACGCGTCCTAAGAACAACCTTGTCTGGATGGACAGACAGAAAGGGAGGTTTGCATGATAGAGCCTGGAGCTCACTCACCCGCCGAGCGGAGGTGATGGCCACCAGAAAGACTGTCTTCAGAGTCAGAAGACGAAGAGGACAGTTATGTAGAGGCTCAAAGGGAGCGCACATGAGAAAGGTAAGAACCAAGTTCAAGTCCCACTGAGGCATCACAAACGGAACAGGAGGGAAGAGGTGTGTAATGCCTTTTAGGAACCTGTTAACAACAGGGGACTTGAAAAGGGAGGGCTGATCAGGAAGCCTGAGGAAGGCCGAAATGGCACAAAGATAGCCCTTGATGGTACCCAGGGCAGAACCCTGTTGGGCCAGAGAAAGAAGGAACAGAAGAACCATAGAAAGAGGGGCAGAGAGGGGATTCACAGCCTTTGCTGTGCACCATGCCACAACCTTGTTCCACCTGCAGGCGTATACCACCTTAGTGGAGGGACGCCTGGCTGCCAGAATCACATCACAAACTTCGGGAGGCAAGTCGAAAGGAATCAACTGCCGCCGCTCAATATAGAAGTGGTATAGGCGGAAAGGCGTACAACAGACCGCAACTCCACTCGCGACGAAAAGCGTCTCCGAGCGAGTGCCGCCTTGGAAATTCCAACGCACAGAACTGCTGACATTGCGCGTTCTCTTCGGTGGCGAACAGATCTAACCAAGGTTCTCCCCACTGCTGAAAGAGACCTTGCGCCACCTCCGAGTGAAGACGGCATTCGTGATCCATCATGCATCATGCACCTGCGGCTGAGTTCGTCCGCCCTGGCGTTCAGGGAACCTGCCAGGTGTTGAACCATCAGGAATATGCCCTGATGTTCAGCCATGTCCAAAGGCGCAGAGGTCCTCCTGACATAGGGTCCACGACCCCACCCCGCCCTGTTTGTTGCAATACCACATGGCGGTGGTGTTGTCTGTGAACACCTGCACTACTGTCCCTTTGACAGAGGGAAGGAATGCCTTGAGTGCAAGTCGGATCGCCCGGAGCTCCAGAAGGTTGATATGGAGCCGGGACTCCGCCGGAGACCAGAGGCCTCTGATCTCCGCCTCTCCCATGTGACCGCCCCATCCCAGAAGGGACGCGTCCGTCACAACTGTGTGCTCTGGCTGGGGAAGGGAGAGGGATCTGCCCATGACCCATTGCCGGTTCGAGAGCCACCACTGCAACTGTTTTGCAGTCCCCTCCGAGATCTGGACGTGATCGGACAGGTTGCCCTGGTGCTGCGCCCACTGGAACTTCAGGTCCCACTGCAGAGCCCGCATATGCCATCTGGCATGATCGACCAGCAGGATGCAGGAGGCCATGAGGCCCAGCAGCCTCAGGGTCATCCGTACCGAAACCCAGGATAAAGGCTGAAAGATCGGAATCATAGACTGAATATCCCGGACTCGCCGTTCGGGAGGAGAGGCCCGAAACTGCGTCGTGTCCAGAACTGCTCCGATGAAAAGGAGCTGTGGAGAAGGAATCAGATGCGACTTCGGCACATTGATGGAGAACCCCAGCGAGTGCAGGAGTTCGGCCGTAGTCTGGAGGTGGGAGACTACTGCCTGGGACGAGCCCGCCTTCAGCAGCCAGTTGTCGAGGTAGGGGAAGACTGGAACCCCTGCCCGGCGCAGATGAGCTGCGACCACCGCCATCACTTTCGTGAACACCCGAGGGGCACTTGTAAGGCCAAAGGGGAGCAGGGTGAACTGAAAATGCTCGAGGCCTACCGTGAACCGCAGGTAACGCCGGTGGGCCGGCAGGACGGGGATGTGAAAATAAGCGTCCTGCAAGTCCAACGCTACCAACCAGTCTCCAGGGTCGAGGGCAGTCAAGACCTGAGCTAGGGTGAGCATCTTGAACTTCTCCTTCCGGAGGAAGCGATTGACGTTCCGGAGGTCCAAGATAGGACGCATGTCCTCCTTGTCCTTTTGGGCACCAGAAAGTAGTGGGAGTAGCAACCACGTCCTACTTCTGGGGTCGGAACATGCTCGATGGCCCTCTTGGCCAAGAGGGCCGTGACTTCCTTCTGCAGAAGCACCAAGTGATCCCCTGACATGCGGTGGAATTGAGGTGGCATGGCTGGGGGGTGGTCTCGAAGGGGAGGGAGTAGCCCCTTTGGACAATGTCCAAGACCCACCTGTCCGAGGTGATGGCACGCCAGTGGTGAAGGTGATGGTGGACCCTGCCCCCTACTGGCGTGCTGTGCACCTGAAAGGAAGGACTAGGAGGGCTTGGAGACCGCTGACGGGGCAGAGTTGGTGGCCTGACCCGCACGCTGGTTGCCCTAACCGCCACGGCGGTAGCCACGTCCTCGGCCACACGAAGATGCTTGCTGCGCGGGCCGGTGGCTGGGCAGTGGACGTGACTGGGCGCCCCTTCCGTGGCCACGAAAGGGGCGAAAAGCAGAGGTTATCGGAGGGCGCACAACAGAAAGGCCCAGGGACTTGGCAGTAGCCCGAGAGTCCTTAAAACGCTCCAGCGCATGGTCTGCTTTGGAACCAAAAAGACCGACTCCATCAAAGGGCATGTCCATGAGTGTATTCTGGACATCACCCAAGAAACCAGTTGTTCTCAGCCAGGCGTGGCGACGCAGCGCCACCGTCGTTGCAAGCGATCTGCCCAGCGAGTCGGTGGTATCAAGGCCACAACGTATGGTGTATTTAGCCGCATCCCTACCTTCCGCAATGGTGCGGGTAAGCAGTGTCTGGACCTCCTCAGAACACTGGGGCAAAACAGTCGCCACCGAATCCCACAGGGAGTGGGTATATCGGCCCAAAAGGCAAGCGGTGTTGACGGACCGCAAGCCAGCACTGGAGGAAGAAAAAGCCTTCTTCCCAAACTGGTCCAGGCGTTTGGATTCCCTATCCGGAGGGACGGTAGGGAAGGCGGTTTGGGAGGCAGAGGCTTGGACAACCAAGCTCTCGGGGTGGGATGTTGAGAGAGAAACAAGGGGTCGCCCGGAGCAGGGCGATGGCGTCGGGCCACGTTCCTATCCACAGGAGCCCCTGTGGTGGGCTTGGACCAGGTGCCCAAAAGAACGTCAGACAGTGCATCATTAAACGGCAGCACAGTCTCCGTGGAGGAAGCTGCCGGCTGAAGCACTTCCGTCAGGAGATTAGTCCTGACAGCCACAGTAGGCAATTGGAGGTGCAAGGCTCCAGCTGCTCTACGCAACACCGTTGCGAAATTTGCTCCCTCCTCCGTAGCCACAGGAGGAGACAGCATGCCAGTGTCAGGGGAAGTGTCTAGACCACTGGCATCCCCAAGTTCCTCTGCCCAGTCCTCATCATAATCTCACTGCTGTGTGAGAGGGTCTTCTGACCCCTCCCAGCTCTCCTGGTCCTCCTCTGGTGTAAAATATGGAGGAGGAGGGACATCTGGGACCCAAGGTCTCATCGGCGCCGGTCCGGCTCCATGTCCGGAACCGGAGAGAATCGGGAACGGCACCGGGGACATCGGCGCCGGCGGAGGCGTGGTTAGGTCAACCGGCGTCGATCGGGGTTGCGGTACCACCGGAGCCGGGGCCGGGGCCGGGATCAAGGCTGGCGGGACAGGCGACGCCGGGACTGGAGTCGTCGGCGACGCCGGAGCAACCCCATCAGGGCCCGCGGGGCCCGAAGGCGCACCGGAGGGACCTTGAGGCCCGAAGAGGCGGGCCATGGCCGACAGGAATTCCTGTATCTCGGCCGGAGTCGCACTCGAACCCGGGAAGGACGGGTAATGCGGGGGCGGCGACACATGCACATCCGGAGCCGCGGGGGCGGTGCCGACAGGGGCCTCAGCCGAGTCGCGAGACCGGCGAGGCGAAGTCTTAGAGCGATGGTGCTTCTTAGACTTCTTGTGCTTCGACTTACCCGAGGAGTGCGAAGACTTGGACTCCGACGACCGGCGGGGGCTCCGCGACCAGCCCCTCGACCTCTCACGGGACCGGGGCTTGGTGCGGCGCGGAGCCGACTGCCGGACCTCGAGGAGCTTTCTAGACCGCTCTCGCAAAGCCTTCGGGTGTAAGGCCCGGCAGTCAGAGCACGACTTCGTGTCGTGGTCTCGGCCGAGACAGTAGAGACACTCTAAGTGCGGGTCTGTGATCGACATCATTCGACCACAGGCGTCGCATGGCTTGAAGCCGGGCATCCCTACCGACACCTAGGAATCGAGAAGACTCGAAAAGAAACAGTGAAAAAATCACCAAAAATTTAGTCAAAAATTGACTAGGGCACTGCTCTTCCCGGATCTGCGCTTACTGGCGCGGAAAAATAAGAACTGACGTCAGCGCGCAGGGGCGGCGTCTAAGTACAGCCCGCGACGTCATCCCGGCGATCACAACGCCGACGACGGACGCGGAGCCGCACGACGCCGCCTACCGACGCGCAAGGGTACTGCTACGCAAAACATTCCGGATCCAGCCTGACGCCTGGGGATATTCTAAGGTAAGGAATCTGTCACTAACGTGTCTCTTTCAGATAAGACCTTTCATAAACTCTTCCACAAGCCTGTTAGACCACAAGTTCAATAGGCCAGAACACAGTCTGTATCTGGAGACTGACGCTAGGTGTACCTTAATGGATGAATGGGTAAGGACTGATTTGGCGAGATGCAGAAGATCGGGTAGAATCTGTTCAAGTTTTGAGGAGAAAGGATGGCAAGACTTTGAAGCCCACCATGAACAAAACCTAGTGTAGAAGGAGCTCGAGCTTTCTGAAGGATCGACTTACATTAGTCAGAAATTGTTAGAGCTCTGAATTCAGCGTGGTGAGGAGCCAGGCCGATAAATGAAGAGTGTGAACCTGCGGATGAACCACTCGGCCCTAGTTCATAGAAAGGAGATCCATGAAAAGTGGAAGGGGTTCCCAAAGAACCTGGCTGAGGAAATCTGCTGGCAAAGAGTTTGCATTGATTCTTGAGGGATGTAGAGAACAGGTCTAGGTTCCCAGCCCCCCCGACTGGAAAACGTTTTGTAATGGTTTCTGGCTGAGCTCCCACTCGTGACATTGCTTGGTGCCCCTGCTGAGGGAGTCGGCACACTCGTTTTGGACTCCTGGTATATGCCCCACTTTTAACGACATTCCGTTGGCTATCAGCCACTCCCATATTTGTTGTGCTTGGACTGAGAGGGCCTGAGATCTCGCCCCACCATGTTCTAGCAGATAAAACATGGTGGAGGTGTTGTTCGTTCTGACGAAAACCAAAGATCCCCAGATCCTTGGAAGGAAGTCTTTAAGACGGAGAAAAAACACCTTCAATTCTAGAAGATTTATGTTACACAATGCTTCTTGTCTGGACCACTTGCTGTGGATCTCTAAATCCTGTAGGTGGGCTCCCCATCCTTCCATTGAGGCGTACGATGTCATCGCCACTTGTGGTATTGCAGGGAGGAAGGAGAGACCCTGAGAGATGGTGGTTCTGACCATCCACCAGGACATTGCCATGGTAATTTCTGAGTTATCGAAATGTCATTGAAAGAACCCCAAGATTGAGCCCACTGTGCATCAAGCTGCACCTGAAGAGGCCTCAAGCGTAGGCGGCAACTGGGGATTAAAGGGGTCCAGGATGACATCATCCCTAGCATGGATGTGTATGTCCTTACAGAAATGCACCTTTTTGAAGACAGTAATTGCGTTATTTTTTGCAGGCGTGAAATCCTTTCTTCTGTGGGAAAGGCCTTTGTAAGCGCTGTATCCAGAATTGCTCCAAGAAACACTAGCGACCTGGAGGGGATGAAAGATTATTTTGCCCTGTTGAGCTCGAGACCTAGGGATTGAAAAAGTTGTAGACAGGCTTTTGTGGATTTCTTGGCCGCCTAGAAGGATGGGGCTTTGATAAACCAATCGTCCAGGTAGGGGTGAATACCTGGTGAACGGACCATTGAAGAAATGCCGCCACCAGTGCCATGCACTTGGTCAAGACCCTAGGTGCCGACTTCAACCCGAAGGGATGCACCTTAAATTTATAATGGCACCCTGCCACCTGTAACCTGAGAAACCTTCAGTGCTTGGGATGCATGGGGACGTGGAAATCTGCATCCAGAAGATCGAGGGAGGATAGTTAGTCTCATGCATCCATGAATAAAAAAAATCTATTGGAGAAATAGCATCCTGAAGGGTTGATTTTTGATGAACTTGTTTAAGAACCTGAGCTCCATTATTTGCCTCCACTTTCCGGTCTTCTTTCTGATCAAGAAGAAGTGGGAGCAGAAACCCAGATTGCGCTAATCGTGGGATGCCTCTTTGATTGCTTGTTTAGAGAGGAGCAATCAGATTTCTTTTTTGAGAACAGGAAGATGACTATGTGATGTCTTTTGTGGATGGAAATTTGGAGGCTGTTGAACAAATTTCAGGGTCTGACCGTGCTGGAATACGTCTAACACCCATTTGTCTGAAGATATGAGCTTTCATTGATTGAAGAATTTGGATAAGGCAGGACCAAATTGATGTGGGACTGCGGTGACTGGGGCCTGTGATTCCTCATTGTTTCCTGTTTGCATCCTGAGACTTCCCTCCTGCTGGTGGACATTGGCGCCCCAATGTTCTAGAATTAGAAGGCGCTGTGTTTGGTCGGTAAGCCTGAGCCAAACATTGTGATCGAAATCCCTGTTGGGAATAGGGCTGAAAACGCTGCTGCAATTGCAGTCGAGAGAGATATTGGCCTCCATCTCTGCACTGAAAGGACGGACACCTCCTCTGCCGCAAGCTCCCCAGCAATTTAGCCATGTCAGTATCTGATTTGATTGACTGTAGTGCATCGTCAGTGTGTTTAACATAAAGGTGTTCTCCGTCAAATGGCATATCCAGCACTTTGACTTGTACTTCTAGACGGAATGTGGTCACCTTAAGCAAAACATGGCGTCTCAACACCGTCGTTCCAGCCATCTGCCTTAAGGCGGTGGACAAAATATCCATGGCCACATCGATAATCTTGGAAGTGGCATTTTCAACTTCCGACAGGATGGCCTTTCGCCTGTTTCTTCTTTTCCTAAGGGAGATATTCAAACAGAGCTCAGATGTCGGACCACATCTGCCAGTCATACCTACCTAGGATAGGCATGGCGTAGGAGGCTCTGATGGAAACAGCCGCCAGCGCAGAGAACCTTTTGCTTATATTATCGAGCCAGCAACCTTCTTTAGGCGGCAGGGCCGCGCATGGCGAGGAAGGATTCTTCGCTCTTCTCTGTGCGGCCTGCATGATGACAGAATCAGGTCGAGGATGACCAATGAGACATGTTGGAGAACTCTCAGGCACTTTGTACTTTTTGTTGAGCTTCAGAAATGACAGCCAGATTGGATGCTGGTGTTTTCATTAATTTGAGACCTTCTTGCCATAAAATGTCCACGATAGGGAAAGCACGACTGGTGTGTTGCGTTCCAGCTTTAAAATCATAAAGGAAGCACTCAGTTTGCTTGGCTGCCATAGAAAGATCGAATCGCTTCAAAGTTCGCTCAAGGTCATGAACCCGGCGATATCTGCAAACGGCAAATCGGCTAATAGTGGAGTATGAGGCATTGGCGCTATGTAATCATCCCATTCATCATGAATATCAGGATCTGTTTGGAGCTCACCCTCTTCCAATTGTTGGTCGCCGCTGTCCTGCAAATTATCCAGGATTGATATAGGGGGTGGTAGATTTTATCTTTTTGCACTCTAGGCATGCTTTGTGAAGCAGGAGCAATAATAGGGGCATTCTGCCTAGGTGGAGGCTGCTGAGCGGAGTTGGCATCAGGGAAGCGTTTGCAGTAATCATTTAGCATCAAACGTAAATCTGTGACTAAAGAAATTGGAACACTGATGGAAGGTTTTTAGATTTGATGGTGCCCATTCTCTTGGTCTTTGTAAGGGTAATGTTCCAGGAAGGTATCCAAGTGCTGAGTGGAGGGATGTCCCCTATCCTAGAAGAAGTAAGCGCCCTCAAAGTAAGCTGAGTGATCGTCCTCCGCGTCATCTTCCTCTGACTCGTGACACTTCACTCTTAATTGTGACGCGTTGTAAGTAGGGATGAATGGACCTTCATCGCTGGGGGCAATGGAGAAATATTGGAAAAATCCTGAAGCAGAGATGAAGTGGTGCCTTTTGATGAAGTGCAAAATCTTTCCCCACGCCGAAGGGACTGTCAACAGGATCGGAAACGTCGACGGCAATGCCAATGATGCGGTGTGAAGAGGAATCTTCGTCCACGGTGAGGTGATCGACGAGGAAATCTTCGTCATCGGAGACGGCCTCAACATTGCAGACTACAGTGTCATTATTACCTCCTTCGACAACGTGGTTGACGTCTTGATCGTCAACGTAGTGGAAGCCGCCGTTGGCCGCCTGGTACTGGAGACAGAGTCTGTAGACGGTGAGTGGTTTGTCGACAGGGCAGTGGATGGTCTTTTTTTTTTTTTAGGAGGACTCCTTGAAGGGAGTGTGAGGAGCAGATGGAGGTGCTGAACCAGATCTTTGATGCGAGAAAGGAGGGCCAGCCAGCTCCTTTTTTGATCTTTTTTCCTCAGAAGCTTCTCTGCTTTAAGACCTACATTTTTTTAGTGTCTCTGTGAGAAGAGGACGGCTCTCCCTCTTTCCTTTTTCTAGAGGGGGTATGAGCTCTCTCCTCACACTCAGAGCCTGAGTCCATGGAAGCCTTCTTTTTCTGTAGCCATACAAGCAATCTACCGTCCCGATCTTTGAGAGTTTTTGCTGAAAATCTACGGCAGTACTTGCATTCTCTGGGCTTATGATCCGGATAAAGGCAATACAGACATTCTTTATGTGGATCCTCAGAGAAAAGTCTGGATTTTCCACAAGCCTTGCAAGGCTTAAAAAGCCCTTTTTTAGACTCGGACATTATGGAGAAAGCTCAGCCAAACACACTTTCCAACTATACCTCAGATGATGACAGGAGATGAACTGCAGGTCAAAAGTGTACCAGTGAAACACTGACTGACTCAGGGAGACTCCCTAACACACGACGTGCGGTAAGAAATCTGAGGTATGGTGGCTCTGCAGGGGTTGAGTACTCCAGGGTCCGTGCTCTGATTGGCTGAAGTTTCAGTGTATTAAATCAATGTGAATTGGCGACTAACTACTATTGCTCTTTCAATGAAGATTAATGCTAATGCTTTAGCACTGCTTTTATTACTGTTACCGTGGGACTCCCAGCAGCTGACGGGGAAGATTCAAGCATGTGAATCTATAAAATATACAATACGGGAGAACTGAGCTTAAGGACATGGGACATGGGCATGAACAGGAAGAATAGCAACCATTTGCACCCAAACCCGAGTCAATGAATTAAGAACCATCGACATGATCAAGAGCTTTATTTCAACCGCAAGTGCTTCTTAAATGGATCCAAATTAGTTTAAAAGGTGAAGCAATGGAATGGGAAAATACGATGAACCAGAACACGTCAGCACTTCAGCTCGCTATCTGCAATTCCAACACATTTTTTTGTTGTCATTTACTAGGAGCTAGAAGCCGCTGTGAGGCAATTTCATACTGTAGCATTGGGCTCCAGATAAATGTATCTACACATGGTACCTTTTGTAGACGATCTACTCATTGAGTTACAGAAAACTTGACATCTACTGTTTACTTTTACTAGAATTAAATCTCCTTCCACAGCATCTTAAATGGATGAGGCGAAACAGGTGAAATGCAATTTCTCAATGTTGCACCAAGTAGGTGGAACCTAAAGTCCAACTGCAATGTACTTCACTGTCACTATAGAAAACCAAAAGCTGGAACTTTCCCAAAACATACTAGGTGAAGGCATTCTGCATAGAGTAATAGATAACCATTAGTTCTACATGTACGTAAGTAGCGCACACTCACTACCTTATTCTGTAGATCGTTGGAACATACAGTCTTGATGTTTTTCAAGCATGACGATCTATGTAAGTCAAAGGGAACACAGAGTTCTTGCTGTCAAAAGTATTTTTATTTCAATAATTGAATCTAGCTTGCATCAGCACTGTAGGCGGATTTCAGACTGTCTATCAAGTTCAAACGCTTTCATGTTTTCTTTTTTCCAAACTTCATGAATCCTCTTACCATATTTAGCCCCTTTTCCTGTGTGGGCGGCGCTGAAGAGCTGTCACGATTTCTGTCACTACCTTCATGTGATGCTCTCATCGTGCGACACAAGAGTGGGTGATAATAATGGCTGGTAATTGATCACACTTCAGGGATCTATCACTGGCAAGCCATCAATCAAAATCTTTCCTTTCACTGACTGCTCTGTTTGCAGTCAGAACGTTTCTGTCCAAAGACTTATTTCTCTTTAACCTGGTACAATCGCAGTTGCTTTAGTGAGAGCAGAGTCAGCAAGTGGATTGCATGTGAGAACCGGCCCAACTGCCACATTTCCAAACACCACATATGTATCATATAGACACACTAGCCATACAGCCTTTGAAGGTGATCTGTGATAGTATGGCAGCTCTATAGCTCGTTGACATGATAATCAATATCTGCTATTGATGCCAACATTATGGGACTCAAACTTACTATTTGGGAGGTGTCACTGTTTTCACTCTACTATTGTACTTCATTTGTACCCAATTAGGCAAAAAGGTACAGCATGTTTGACTCCACTAAACATCACAAGGGAAGTGTCTAAGAGAAGCAGACAATAACAGTGTGGAAGATACATAACACAGTGACAGTACAGAGCTTCATAAAATCCGAAGGAAAGCTCACCCACCATCTCTTAAGAAACTCAGTCTCAGAATTTATCCGAGATCAGGCAATTGATTTTATTCATGAAATTCTACACACAAAAAGGTTGAATAATTGTGCTTTACAATCTCATATAGTAGGACCACTGCACGCTGTGGGGTTACTGTTCTTTCAACCGTGACTGCTGGCTTTTGATTATAACCCACCCTTAATGCACATCCCTACCAACTCATTTGCATTGGTTTTCAGTCATATATTTAAATTACAAAACGTTCACATTCTATCAATATTCATTAAAACTGCCCCCGTTGGGTAGAAACAAACGCAACCCACAAGACAAAGCATCTTTAAGGAAATCTAGTAGATTCTATAAACACCAACCTGATATAGCAGAACATTAATATTAACACTGCAAATGGACCCACACCCAAACAACCGACACAGCTTCACTTGAAACTCATCATCCCTTCCAAATATTAATTTAATATCCTAAACATTTTATAATTTTAAATACATTCTGCCACAATTACATCTTCTGTCACAGAGAAAAATACAAAGTAGTGCTATGTGAAACAAACTGTGAGGAGTTCTGGCTTCATGATACACTAGGGCAACACACATCACTATTCACATTAATAGGGAATCGGGGAAACAGGGGCAATATATGAGGGGACGGGCTGATGATTAGTGTCTAGCAACACCAAGACCGAATTCCAAGACATTGTTCATCACTCAACAGGTTGTCCCTCAAGGCAACAAGTGGCACTTTATACCATAAAGTGGATGGAAGCTCAACTGCAAGTGATTAAAGAAGCCCTAAAAGTTTTAAACCCACACGGAATGTGTAAGAATTTTGGAAAGACGACTTTTTGAGAATGAGCATAAAAGTCCTGCAGCTGAGTCCTCAAGATAATGTGATGAGGAAGGAAACATGTTTTACTTTCTAGTTAGAGTTTTATGTTTTTCAAGCTAATATTGTCATCATGTGCTTAAAAGATATATACAAATAATTTTACTGGAACCTGGAGCGATGCGATTTAAAGGACTAGAAAAGAAAGTCATATCACTGTGTCCCAGAAAAACGAAAAATAGAGTGGTTTCATTTTCAGACTAAAAGTACTTGGTGTATTATTGCTGTAGCAACTGCCTAGAAAAGGACAGTTCTCCTGCAGCTGTACAATTTCCATATTCTATGATAACTGCATTGTCAATCAATGTGGGTTCCTTTGATGTGAAATAATCCTCCTCCTCAAACCCCAAAAATGCTCTAGCAGCCTGTGTACAGCAGTGACTCAGGATCCTCTACCTCTGCTCTGGCAGAAAATAAATCAATACGCCTGTAATCCTTCTGAAATCCTAGACGGTTAAGAAACAAGAGGGTGGGGGCAGGCGAACAAAGGGGCAGTTATAAGATCAACAAGACTCAGTTTGGGTTCCGTTTACAGAGACAAACCACCAGAGACGGAACCATCAAACATGGTTTAAAACTATCCCCCTTGCGACAAGATCATTTGCAGCACACCAACATTCATATTAAACAGGCAACCCGATTGAAAATTACAGCTGAATATTTTACAAGAACATCTAGTTTATCTGATTTCTGTAGACTACTCATGCTTCACATGACTACTAAACAAGGTGGACTATCACCAATTATGAAACAAATCTGTTGATAAACTGGCTAAGAGGTGGGAGGATAGGTGAGAAGGAGGAGGACTTTAGCCGAACTTGAAGACTAAAGTTTGATAAGAAGGCCATCTCCATCACACTCACTGCCAATGCCTGCTCTGTAACTTCTTGCCATTTTCTCTCCTTTTTATTTTTATACAAAAAAAGTCTAAAAAGTAGTTTACTTGGCTTTGGGTTCAGACCCACTATTCATTAATTAAAAAAAAAGCTCTCAAATGGAGTCAGATCGATCAAAAGAGAGGAGGTTACTACTATAATGAGACAAGTTATATAAGGATAGGAAGATAGATGAAGGGTTACAAGTCCTGAAACATTTTGGGCAAAACAAGAATAATCAAAGCTAAAGTTTCATGTTTTTTTTTTACATCAAGACACATTAAAAGAAGAAGAATTAGATGGTGGGTGTTAAAACTCAGACTGGGTCAATTTATGAGACATTTGCAAAATAAAGAATGCTACTATAGTCATTGTGGCAAAAGACTAACTTTCACCACTAAAACTCCGTCAATCAAATTTAGGTAAGGGTGCTAAGAAAGCATATTTTGAACTTTCTGCTTGTCCTGACCAATTTAATTTGGGGATGTAAAGGTATTCACCGGATAACAGGTGCAGGTTCAGTCATGTGGTGGGATTCGGGACAGCTGGAAAGGGATGTAGTGACCCCAGTCCAAAAATTGTATTTTTAGCGGTGACCTCTGATGAGAACTGTTAGCTACAATGCAGCTTAGACCTTAACAAGCAGAACTTATTTTATTCAAATGTTCAACACAAGAAACACTTCTATGCAGTGTACAGCAAAGGAGTAAAAATATCGACCCTGTAAAACAATTCAGAGTAAGCCCATTCCGCGCACCTGTCCCCGAAACAACCGAGTTAAGACATTCTGTATTTGTGCCTCAATATAATGTGCTTTTAGTGTCGAGAATCATTCATATTAATGACTGGCGCAGAGAAGCCAATGATTTCTGCGCATTTATTGGGAAATTTAAAGGCATCTGGGCTAAAAGGTATAATCATTAATGTCTCAAAAATCATTGTACTGAGTTGCATACGCAGAGAACTGCTCTAAACACAGAGTGCAGGCGGATGCCTGCCCTGCAACACTCCGCACTGATTTCTGAAGCAGAAGCATTTTGAATAATTATCCTTGCTCTACATTCTTGAAGCTGCAAACTACACGATGACCGTTTTGTCAAAGGAGAGCGAAACACAAGCTGCGCAATTATTTTTACAAAAATGTTAGGGATATTTTGCGTAGCCTGTGTGCCTAAAAGCAAACATATATATTCACTGAAAAAAACATAGGTCTCAGGGACGTTATAGTTAGAAATTAGCATTTAAAAAACCTTTGAAATTCACTGAAAATAACATAGGTTTCAGGGACGTTATAGTTAGAAATTAGCATTTAAAAAAACCTTAGAAATTCACTGAAAAAACCACAGGTTTCAGGGACGTTATAGTTAGTTGGACATTTCACTCGTAAAAACCAGAGAACTGCTGATGAAGTGATGTCATCAGTGATGTCACTGACCATGTCATGAATGATGTAATATGTGAAGTCATCAGCAGTGCATTGCGGGGCCGCGAGTTATAGTTAGCTCAACTAACTATAACGGCCGAATTTCTCTGGATTTGTACGAGTGAAATGTCCAACTAACTATAACGTCCCTGAAACCGGTGGTTTTTTCAGTGAATTTCTAAGGTTTTTTAAATGCTAATTTCTAACTATAACGTCCCTGAAACCTATGGTTTTTTCAGTGAATTTCAAAGGTTTTTTAAATGCTAATTTCTAACTATGCCTACAGAGGTAGGACATGTGCAGAAAGAGGAAGAAAAGCGCAGAAAGAGAAATGCAGAAAAAGAAGTCCAGAAAGACGAAGAAAGGTGCAGAAAGAAGCAAGAGATATGCAGAAAGATCCAACAGAGGTGCAGAAAGAGGCCTTGTTGCAAAGTCATCCTGTGCCCCCAACCTTTTGCTGACTGGTACTGGTGGTACTTGACTCTGACTAACCAGGCCTGGAGCCAGTGCTATGCTGAAAGACACTTAGAATACAGTGAAAACACCTACATACACTAGGGTACACTATGGGTTGGGGTACCCCTGTGATTGGCATGACCTCCCCTGTAAGGCTCTAGTACATAATAGGGCAGGGGGATTAAAACTACCTCTAAGTCAGAGGTGCAGCGAGAGGCAAGAGAAGTGCAGAAAGAAGCAACAGAGGTGCCGAAAGAGGCAAGAGAGGTGCAGAAAGAAGTAAGTGAAGTGCAGAAAGAGGCAAGAGGTGCAGAAACAAGCAAGAGATATAGAAAGGAGCAAGAGAAGTGCAGAAAGAGGCAAGTGAGGTGCAGAAAGAAGCAAGAGCAGTGCAGAAAGAACCAACAGAGGTACAAAAAGAGGCAAGAGGGGTGCAGAAAGAGGTAGGAGGGGTGCAGAAAGAGGTAGGAGAGGTGCACAAAGAGGCAAGAGAGGTACAGAAAGCGGCAGGAGGCGTGCAGAAAGAGGCAAGAGAATTGCTGAAAGAAGCAACAGAGGTGTAGAAAGAAGCAAGAGAAGTGCAGAAAGAGGCAAGTGAGGTTCAGAAAGAGGCAAGAGAGGTGCAGAAAATGGCAAGAGAACAGCAGAAAGAGGCAAGAGGGATGCAAAAAAAGGGAAAAAGGGTGCAGAAAGAAGCAAGAGAAGTGCAGAAAGAACCAAGAGAGGTGCAGAAAGAAGCAACAGAGGTGCAGAAAGAAGCAACAGAGGTGCACAAAGAGGCAAGAGCAGTGCAGAAAGAACTAAGATGTAAAGAATGAGGCAAGAGGTGCAGAAAGAGGCAAGAGATGTGCAGAAAAAGGAAGAAGGGTGCAGAAAGAAGCAAGAGAAGTGCAGAAAGAGGCAAGAGAGTTGCAGAAACAGGCAAAAGGGGTGCAGAAAGAGGGAACTGGTGTGCAGACATAGGCAAGAGAGGTGAAGAAAGAGGCAAGAGGGATGCAGAAATTTGCAACAGAGGTGCAAAAAGAAGCAAGAGCAGTGCAGAAAGAACCAATAGAGGTGCAGAAAGAGGCAAGAGGGGTACAGAAAGAGGCAAGAAAAGTGCAGAAAGAAGCAAAAGAGGTGCAGAAAGAGGCAAGAGAGGTGCAGAAAGAGGCAAGAGAGGTGCAGAAACAGGCAAGAAAGGTACAGAAAGAGGGAACAGGGGTGCAGAAAGCAGCAAGACAAGTGCAGAAAGAAGCAACAGAGGTGCCGAAACAGGCAAGAGAGGTGCAGAAACAGGCAAGAAAGGTACAGAAAGAGGGAACAGGGGTGCGGTAAGAGGGATACAGAAATTTGCAAGAGAGGCGCAGAAATAAGCAAGAGCAGTGCAGAAAGAAGCAAGAGCAGTGCAGAAAGAAGCAAGAGAAGTGCAGAAAGAAGCAAGAGAGGTGGAGAAATAGGGAAGAGGGGTGCAGAAAGAGGCATGAGGGATGCAGAAATTTGCAAAAGAGGAGCAGAAAGAAGCAAGAGCAATGCAGAAAGAATCAACAGAGGTGCAAAAAGAGGCAAGAGGGGTGCAGAAATAGGTAGGAGAGGTGCACAAAGAGACAAGAGGGATACAGAAAGAGGCAGGATGGGTGCAGAAAGAGGCAAGAGAAGTGCAGAAACAGGGAGGAAAGGAGCAGAAAGAGGGAAGAGGGGTGCAGAAAGAGGCAAGAGAGTTGCAGGAAGAGGGGTGCAGAAAGAGGGAAGAGGGGTGCAGAAAGAAGCAAGTGAGGTGCAGAAAGAGGCAACAGAGGTGCAGAAAGAAGCAAGAGTAGTGCAGAAAGAACCAACAGAGGTAGAGAAAGAGGCAGGAGGGGTGCAGAAAGAAGGAAGAGAAGTGCTGAAAGAGGCGCGAAGGGTGCAGAAAGTGCGAGAGAAGAGCAGAAAGAAGCAACAGAGGTACAGAAAGAGGCAAGAGAGGTGCAGAAAGAGGCAAGAGGGGTGCAGAAAGAGACAAGAGGGGTGCAGAAAGAGGCAAGAGGGGTGCAGAAAGAGGCAAGAGGGTTGCAGAAAGAGGCAAGAGGGGTGCAGAAAGAGGCAAGTGAGGTGCAGAAAGAGGCAAGAGAGGGGCAGAAAGAGGCAAGAGAGGGGCAGAAAGAGGCAAGAGAGGAGCAGAAACAGGAAAGAGAATTGCTGAAAGATGCAACAGAGGTGTAGAAAGAAGCAAGAGAAGTGCAGAAAGAGGCAAGTGATGTGCAGAAAGAAGCAAGAGTAGTGCAGAAAGAACCAAAAGAGGTGCACAAAGAGGCAAGAGCAGTGCAGAAAGAACCAAGAGATGTGCAGAATGAGGCAAGAGAGGTGCAGAAAGAGTCAAGAGATGTGCAGAAAAAGGAAGAAGGGCGCAGAAAGAAGCAAGAGAACTGCAGAAAGAGGCAAGAGAGTTGCAGAAACAGGCAAAAGGGGTACAGAAAGAGGGAACAGGTGTGCAGACAGAGGCAAGAGAGATGCAGAAAGAGGGAAGAGGGGTACAGAAAGAGGTAAGCGGGATACAGAAATTTGCAACAGAGGTGCAAAAAGAAGCAAGAGCAGTGAAGAAAGAACCAACAGAGGTGCAGAAAGAGGCAAGAGAGGTGCAGAAAGAGGCAAGAGATCAGCAGGACAAAGCAACAGAGGTGCTGTAAGAGGCAAGTGAGGTGCAGAAAGAAGACAGTGAGTTGCAGAAAGAGGAAGAAAGGTGCAGAAAGAAGTAAGAGAAATGCAGAAAGAGACGAGAGGCACAGAAAGAAGAGAGGTTTGTGCACCATTAGTACCAGTTTAACACCCACATTTTGCAATAAGTAACAAGTGACCATTCCAGCTTTGCAAAGGGCCTTCCACCACGCTGTAACACGTGATGCTGCATTTTTGGGAACATTTGAGCCGTTTGTGCTAGAAAGAAGGCTGTTTTTGTTCAAATCTGCAGATTAGGCAGCAGATGATGAAATATTTGGCAAATGCGGAAAATGTTTAATTATGTGAAAATTGGTGCAGCCAAACAGTCTCATAATTCCAGTGGCCCTGCTCATACCTCCGACTAGGTCCAGAAGTGCTCCTCAGTGGTTCCTTCTTTTTTTGTGTCTCATTGAGTTTATAGTTTAGCTTCTATGGAAATGAGGAAGACTAAACCTGCGGTTACCACTCCACAACACAGACTACAATACCACATAATTACTCTCCACAACACATAATCCCACTCCACATAATTCCTATACACTAAATACCACATATTTTCTATTCACATAATTTCACTGCACAACATACCACATAATTCCACTACACACAACGTACATTCACTCTACACCAAAAAACATTAGGAAAAAACTTTTACATTTACAAAGCCAATAGCTCTAACTCTCGCAAATGCGAAACCTATTACATTGCAAATGCTTCTTTAACTAGTAGTCGCTTTTTCAGCGTGGTGGAGAAAGGGTGAGGGCCTCCAACAAGCGCTCAGGAATTCCACTGCGTAGGACTTACAGGAGGTACCAGGAGGGCTTCTTGTCCCCCAAAGTCCCTCAGGAGTAAAGTGGACTTTATCCCCCATCCCGTAGTCTGCCAGGAGGTGCGTTTGCAGAGTGGTGGAGAAAGGGGCCGTGGCCTCCGAAGAAGTTTTAGCAATCCCACTGTGTAGGACTTACTGGAGGTAACAAGAGGGGTAGTTGGCCCCCAAGGACATCCTTGGGGGCCAACTACCCCTCCTATTACCTCCAGTAAGTCCCACACAGCAGGATTGCTAAATTCTCATAGCAGGCCACGCCCCCTTTGCCCACCACTCTGCAAACGCGCTCCCTGGGGTGTTCTTGGATGGGGATTGAAGTCACCTTCGCTGCTGGGGGTCCTTTGGGGCCAACTAGCCTCCCTCTTACCTCCAGTAAGCCCCACACACTGGGATTGCCGAGAGGTGGACACAGGCCACGCCCCCTTTCTCCACCACTCTGCAAACGCGCCTCCTGGCGTGCTCTTGGTTGGGGGATGAGGTCCCCTTGCCTCCTGAGGGTCCATGGGGGCACGCTAGACCACCAGGTACCTCCAGTAAGCCCCACACAGCTGGATTGTTGTGAGTGGTCCAAGGCCACACCCCCTTTTTACACAACTCTGCAAATGCGCCTCCTGGCGCACTGCTGCTCGGGGGATATAGTCCACTTGTGTCGGATTATTTTTTTTTCTTTCAAAGAATGCTTTTTTTGGCCCTGGGGGTCCTTGTGGGACACCCTGAGCAGGCCTAGGGGGTCAGGGTGTTTCTACCGTGCCCCCTTTTCTTGTTTTCTATCCTTTTTTTAACTGATTTCTTTTGACTCGGTTTTAGCTTGTGCTCGGGAGGGTTCGCGAATCCTCCTCGGTGCTCAGATATCGATATTTTTATTTTTTGAATTTCTCAAGAACTACTGAACGGATTTACACCATTTAAAAAAAAGGGCGCTTTCTGAACCAAGAGCTACCTTTTTTTTGCCAAATTTGGTGTAATTCCTTTCAGCAGTTCGGGCTGTAGCCTGTTCCAAAATTCCTATTGAAATTAACATGGGGAAACGCGTTTTGGGACCCCCCCCCCTAGAAGAATCACCCCGAAACTTTTAAGACAGGAGCTGACCTGAGACTGGTGAACCAGTAGTTTGAAAAATTTTCGCGAAGATTCGATCAAACGGCGCCAAAGATATTGGCAAAAGAAAAAACGCTTTTTGAATAGAAACAAGGTCCTAACTATAACTACCTACTAGCGACCTACAGTAGGTTATATATATATATATATATATATATATATATATATATATATATATATATATATATATATATATATATATATATATATAAAATCCTTGGCTCTTCCTCCATGGCGAGAGAGTCCACAGCACCACAACCAGAGGTAACTTTTAAAAGTGTTATTGGCACACCATAGTGCAAAACAAAAGAAAAAGAGGACAGTCTACGCATTTCGGCTTCCCAGCCTTCTACTGGACCATAGAGTCCTTTAGTCTAGAACGTCTCTTAAAGTGCTCAAGTGCTTGATCCCTCATCGCTTTTTCCTGCTATTCAGCAACTAGACTGTTTATCCCCATGTACAAATGGTGGCAAATTTGGTCAACCATTTTACCATATCAGTTGTGAAGCACAATAAAGTTTTTTGTCATACAGTACATTTATGTTTTTTTCAGTTTTAGTTTTTTTCGTTTTTTTCACGTATCACTTGTAAAGCACATCAAGTGCCTTCAAGTGTCAGAAAGTGCAGGTGCGAACATTACGTGTAAACAAACAATAATTCAAAAACATTTCTAAGGATGTCAATCAATCCTAATCAATGCAATGGGTAAAGTCAACATGAGTGTCCCTATTACCTTCATTATTGGACTCTCGGAAGATAAATCAACAACGCAAAGAAAACTGCTAATTTAGGATATACAAATTAAAGTGCATAGAGATAGTGTTATAAAGTGACTAGTGCACATGTGCATTATGGGTAGCAATTTATCTACTATATCAAGTAAAGTACATTTTAGATTTCAACCCAATATGTCAGTGCATTTGTCTTTTCATACAAAATCTCCAAGAAAAAGAGAATATATGGATAAACTATCTGTATGTCCATTTGGTGTTGATGACATTTTCCATTATTCTTTACAAACCCAGAGGAGTACCCAAAGTTAAAACAGTATGAATTGCTGTTGGTAAGCAACATAGATCTCATATGTGTTTGTTAATTCACAGGCGATTATTCTATAAGTAAAGTGACTGTGCATTAAAACGATTGCAGTAAAATACTAAGAATATATATATATATATATATATATATCCCATGCACTCCGCTGCTTTCCTATGGATATCTCCAGAAACGGACCCAGGAAATTGTGCTTCAAGGTATCTTTATTCCTCTGTCGCCATTACACGTTTCGCCTTCCTCGAGGCTTGATCACATATATATATATATAGAGAGAGAGCTTTTCAGCATATATATATATATATATATATATATATATATATATATATATATATATATATTCACTGAAAAAACCATAGGTTTCAGACACGTTATAGTTAGAAATTTGCATTTAAAAAACCTTTGGAATTCACTGAAAGTTTCCCTGCTCTCTCTTCCAATATCCAAAGCAGTTTGCTATGACAGGACGGGAGCCGCGAGGCTCCCGTCCTGTCATAGCAAACTACAGTGTCCCGGGGTAGGCACCCCGGGACACTGAAGGAGCCGGCCCTGGGGGGTGGCGGTCCCCAGGGCCATCAAGGGCTCCAGGAGGGGGGCCGCGCGGCCCCCCTCCCTTGAATTGCACAGCCCCGGGGAGGTGGTGGTCCCCGGGGCTCCGTAACGGACCCCCACATTTATTTTCTATGTGCCCCGGGGAGGTGGTGGTCCCTGGGGCGTGTGGGGGGGCTGGAGCCCCCCCACACGTTATTTAGAATATAAAAACGAAGCCCCGGGGGTTGGCGGTCCCCGGGGCTGCGGGAGGGCAGGAGAGCCCTCCCGCACCATTTTTTTTTTATTAAGCCCCGGGGGGTGGCGGTCCCCGGGGCTTGGGGGGCCTTAGAGGCCCCCCATATAAACAATAAACCCACCCCCCCCCCGCATGCCCCCGGGACGGGACTTGGGCCACCCGGGGGCAAATTTGCATCGAAGCGCGGGAGACCGCGCTTCGTTTTGGTTTTTTTCCGGCAGGATCCGCGCACCCTGAGCGCATCCTGCCGATTAAAAAAAAAAAAAAAATGCTTTTTTCTGCCCAGGGGGTCAGGGTGTTTCTACCCTGCCCCCTTTTTGCGCTTTGCGCACTTGTTTCTGTCCCTCGGTTCTACCGAGGGACAAAATGGCTGCCAACACTTCCTGATTTGGAGTGTTGACAGCCAATTAGCATGCAGCTCGTGATCGGGAGGGTGCGCGAATCCGACGCGGCCATAGATATATATGTGATTTTCATTTTGATTTTCTCAGGAACTACTGAACGGATTTACACCATTTAACAAAAGGGTTCTTTCTGAACCAAGAACTACCTCTTTGCCAAATTTGGTGTAATTCCGTTCAGCAGTTCGGGCTGTAGCCGTGTCTAAAGTTTCCTATGGAAAAATGAATGGGGAAAACACGTTTTGGACCCCCCTTTTTTCTCGGCCCCCGCTTGACGAATCACCCAGAGACTTTCAGGGTAGGAGCGGACCGGAGCAGGCCATAAAGTTTGAAAATTTCGCGAAGATACGTCAACTGGCAAGAGAGTTATTTCAAATAGAATGTCGCGGATTTCCTATGGAAAATAGGTCCTAACTATAACTATCTACTGGCGACCGCCAGTAGTATATATATATATATATATATATATATATATATATATATATATATGGAGGATATAAAGCGGGTAACTAAGTAATATGGTCGATACTGCCACCGAGGGATTCTGGGGAACTCGGCCCCATCCTGAGATGACAATATCGGACCATATCACACAATAGTTATGTATCTTTTTAGCTTATATGGTCTTTTGGAATAGTTAGCTTGAAAAGACACTTTTTTTAAACTGCAGCTAACAATGGGCACTGACTGGAATTAGAATGTTTAGGTTTTGTTTAACTTTATTGAATAGATTGTTAATAAGGCATTGGTGAGGGTCAGTGGATTAAGGCAATTCTGTGGCTGCTTTAACCACATAATTAAGGGTTTACTGCATTTGATACATAATATTCAAAATGTGCAGATTTCACCAAGAATGTTGCTTCTATCTCAAATGGATGAAAATAGTACTGCTAGAGAATGTGCTGCATAATTTACATTTTTGCCACATAATTTAAGTAACCTTGCTGCACAATTTAGTCATCCATGCTGCATAATCCTAGTAGCACTGACAATGTTAAAGCTCTGCAGAGTAGTTTCTGGGTTATAATTATGATAAAATCCATATTTCATGTGCAATCCATTCATTCATAAATCTTTATTTCGGATTAAAATACCATAAAAGATACAAACACATAAATCCTTGTCGACAGTATTCAAGGGGAAAATATTATAAAATACTCAATACACAGGATCATGGCAAATATAATATACATGTTACGATATATAAACACGAGGAGAGATCAGCATTAAGCAAAACTCACTATTTCATATTTCTACAGAAAGGACAATGCTAAAGTGCTAATGCAAGATAAATAATATTGTACCACAGTTTCTACAATATGCGTCCCCACTAATCCTCATCCAACGTTAAAAAATCCATATTCGACATTCAACACTTAAAAATAATATGAAGCACTTAAAAAGCCTTAAAGCCAGTTAAAATTTAAATCTTAAAATTTGGAACACACCAGTCTGGGCTGATTATTAAAATTACAAAGAGACAAGTACCATGCCAGACAGAGACCTTCTTCTGATAGCCCAGAACTGGCCTAAAAATTTCACAACTGCGCAGACAAAAAGTGGTCTTGTGTCTGTCTTTAAAATACGTAGGGCTTCATTATGGCTACGTGTCCCAAGTGATCTACATAAGGGGGCCAGCCAATTCCTTCTGGGCCTAGCATAAGCAAGACAGGTAAAAAACACATGGCCTATGGTTTCGTGGGGACTTAAACATGCGGGGCAGGCCTTTGACTATGGGTTTTTGGTCTGCCAGGATTCAGTAAAACCATTGATCGGTAAGCAGCCATATCTGAACTGGATATACAATTTTCTATCAGTCGGCACCCTAATGATGTCAAGAAAGCATTCTAAATGTTTAATACATTTTATGTCTAGAAAAATATCGGTTAGGCTACTGTGGCGTATTTTCTGTAGATTGTTCTGCTCCACCCAAACCCAATACTGAGATTTTATTTGGTCCTTAGAATATAAGGGCAGTGAGTCCGCAGGCTCATTCTCATTAGGGAGGCCTATGCATGTCCGGATGGTATTCACATGTTTAATCCACCCGATTTTTTAGTGTTTATCCAAAATAGAGACTTCACTATAGGCAGCAGCATATTGGGCCAAGTCAGGGGTGGTAATGAGTCTATGCCAGTAAAGCAGTGGGCGTAAACTCGCTTGGTCATTAATAGACTTAATGCCCAAATCGAGTTTCAAAGGAAGAAGAGGGGTACTTTGGGGCAATGAGACCAAGCTCCTAAGAAACTTATTTTCTACTGAGGCTAACATGCTTACATTAGCTATTCCCCACATCTCTGCACCATAGAGCACACTGCTCACCACCTTGGAGCTATACAGTTTAAGGGCGGGGGCTACAGGCTTAGTATATGATAGGCAGTGCTCCCGCCGCAATGCTCCGGTTAGCTGTGAAAACTTCAGAGACGCTTTATCAAGATGACTCTTCCAAGTCATTCTATCGGACAACTCAATGCCCAAATACTCGAAGGAACTAACCCTCTCGAGCGGGACATTGTCTAAAACCAATCTGCCTTTGAAAGACTTGTGGGGGTTCAACATCATCATTTTAGTTTTAATTGTGTTGATAATTAGACCCCTCGAGTCACAAAAGGCCTTAAAATGATTCAAGAGCTTTTGAAGCCCCATAGGGGTTTTAGATACAAAAAGGGTATCGTCCGCGAACAACAATGTAGCTATTTTGTTGTTAGCCAAGGTGGGAGCATCAGCCGAAATGGAACACAGATGGTCAGCGACTTGGTTTACATAGAGTGAGAAAAGGGTGGGGCCAAGACACACCCTTGACGCACCCCCGCCTGATCTTAAATGGTTCGGTGGTTTGCCCCTGATTTCCCCACCTCACACGTGCAAAATTATCATCATGAAGCCTGACCAGTATTTCGAGGATTTCCGTGGGCATTCCC
The DNA here is from genome assembly GCA_963921515.1 of Calotriton arnoldi. Classification (NCBI taxonomy): domain Eukaryota; kingdom Metazoa; phylum Chordata; class Amphibia; order Caudata; family Salamandridae; genus Calotriton; species Calotriton arnoldi. The sequence goes on along the minus strand of CAWUFW010000079.1, from coordinate 5,037,827 downwards.
ATTTTCCGAAGGACCTGCCAAAGTAGATCCCTAGGGACTAGGTCAAAAGCTGTTTTAAGATCAATAAAGGCAAGATATAAACTGCCTTTACCCAGCACAACTACCTTCCAATACAGCATGACAAGGCGAAACGCCTGATCAACAGTGCCGGTCTTCCGCCGAAAGCCCGCCTGGAACGGAGAGAGGATGTCATTCTCATCCATCCAAGACTGAATTTTAGATAGGAGCGAGCGGCAGAAGACCTTTTGGGCACAGTCTATCAGGCTAATTGGGCGATAGTTGGCGGGTTTTGACCTATCTCCTTTTTTAAAGATGGGTATCACTTCGGCCCCCTTCCAGGAATCTGGGATGCTCCCACCTCCCGCGACGTCATTGGCCAATTTCACAAAGTATGTTGCCCAGTTTTCCCTGTCAGCACAGAAAAGATCTCCAGGAATGCAATCAGGGCCTGGGGCTTTTGCAGGGATGATGGCGTCTAGAGAACACAATATCTCCTCCCTGGTGAATGTGAGGATGCGTATTGGAACACCCAAATCACGGGTCATCTGAGGACTGTCATATGTGATACTGGTAGAATATAACTCACTAAAGTGTTTGTGCCATTCAATAGCCGGAATGTTATTAGCCAGTGGAGGTTGGTTTTCGACACAAGAGACCAGAACAACCTGCTATCCGGGTGTCCAATAGCTTCCCCTAGATCTTCCCATCTCTTTTCGTCCCATTCCTTTTTGGCTTTGTCCTGTGCCTGTTTGTATTCTTTCCTCATTTTACATATATTTAATGAGTCCCTGCTCTTGATCGCCATGGTCAGCCTCCCTCTTGAGACCTTACACTCTTTGTTAAACCAAGAATGGTTTCTCAATGGCCTTCCCTGTTGGGACCTGATCTTATCTATAGGGGCATAAAAAAAATAGGCAAGACGGTCAAAGAATTCCCTATGGAGAGTGCTATAACTATTCTGTGGGGGCCGGTCCCTCGTCTCTGCTGTAGATGTTGTTAAATGTTTAGCTAAAGCATCTTTAATCTGTTGGATCTTAGAGTCATCGGCCATGACCGCTGGCCATTTAAGCCGACGCTTGTCGTTTGTTGGAATTAAATCCCTTGTGCTTAATGAGGTTGCGGGTTCCCTTCCAGTGATCCCCCAGAGTTGACCAATAGTTAGTGTTAGGAAGTTATGATCACTCTCACAGGCAGGGATTATAGCCATATCCCGCACCAAGGGCCAGAGGGTCAAGTCCACTAGTATATAATCAATCCTACTTGACCCATTAGTTCTACAAAAGGTCATTCCCCCACCTCTGTCAGAATTAGTCCGACCATTGGTAGCCCTTGGTCTATGTTCGAGGGTTATTGCGTTCAGTTGGAGAGCAGCTTGCGACCATTTTTTAATCGGAGCTAGTTCCAGGGATGGGACCCTCCAGGCTTTGTCCTCTTCACTCACGTCAGCGGACTCTGCCCAGTCGAGTGGCTCAAAGGTGACATTAAAGTCACCACCAACTATTAGTGGGCTACTATCATCTCTGGCACCCAATAAAATGTCAAAGGCATAAAGGGTAGGTGAACTACCTCCTCTAGTGCTCCTGGCGTATACATTAAAGATATCAACAGATTTGCCTTTGCCATCAATGACCCTAATCCCAAGAATGTCTGGACTATTAGTAACCAGCTCCTTAACTTTGCAGTTTACAGTAAGTTTTACAAGTAAGAGGAGCCCCCCTGACGCCCGGCCATGTTTGGAAGGTATTGCTGGCCTATGAAACGTCGCATACCCCGGGATAAACGTGGGGAACAGACACCACGTTTCCTGGAATATACATATCTCGTGCTGGGCAACAAGGTCCAACCAGTGCGGGCAATAAAGTTTCCCATTTATGCCCGCCAGGTTCCAGGACACAATTTTCAAATTCTCCCCCCTCCCTTCGTCAAAAAGGACCTGAGTGGAAGGTAGGGCAGTCGCGTTGGGTGCAACTTGGCTACCAGTCATTGTAGTTAGTACACTATCCTGGATACTATCTCTAGTTATTATTATAGGATCAGCAACTCTGGACGCCTCTATAGAGAAGGACATACACTCTTGCTCACTCTGTACAACACTCTGACCGGTATATATTAAATCAGCAATGATCATAGGATCTAAGCTAGAATAAATTGGATGATCCTTAGTGAGCACTGGAGCCAGTCAATCGTTCTGCGACAAAGATGAAATAGGAGTATCCACAGGGATCTGGCACACTTTATTAACCTGATTGAGTGATGGGGGGATAGTTAATCTCAACCTAATTTTTGTAGGTGGAGATGGGCAGGATCTGGCTTCCAGGGCAATTAGATCGTGCACAAGGTGGTTTGAAACTAGGGTTAGCTCGATTGCATCAACTGGACTCTGATTCAGAATACACCTATCTGCATAAGCAATATCTTCTCTGATTATCGATCTACATCCCTTAGTATGCCTTAGCCAGTGAATGGCTTTGTTTTTTAAGACTTCACTACTTTCATACTTAAGGCAGTTAGCATCTATTTTAGGGACATTAGTCAGATAGATCGGTATAGGGTTATTTGGCTTGCGGTGAGATGCCAATAATGGCTTACAAAAAGGGTGGAATCCATATTTCACATGCCTAGCTGACTGATTACATTCAGTGTCATCCTTAACGAAAAGCGATGTTGAATAATTAGGAATCATTCCATTTAAAAGTACCTGGAACTCCTGAAACCCTCTAATAGGTTTCTATTTTATGATAATTGGGCTTGTTCATCTTCAATCCCTGGTCATACTTATTAATAAACTAGCTAAAAAAATACACTGAAACTGAAAGAAATCTGGCTTAAAATCATAAATGTCCCACTTAAACAGGAAGTTATGTCAGACCAATCAAACAAAGCCATGCTTCAAGAAACCAGGTAGTGACCGGCACATCCATCACTAAACTACCATTTGTGGGTAAGCTACTGGAAAACTACATAGAAGCCCAACTGACGAACCACATCACAGAGGACAACTAGGCAACCTCCAATCCGCTTTCAGATCAGGACACCACCGAAATTGCTACTTCACAGATTGTTGTTGATACTCCGGATATACTGGTCAAAGGTGCATCCCATATCCTTGTACTTTTGGACCTTTCTACGGCATTTGACACACAGGACCACAGTATACTCCTTAGTACCCTACAGAAAAAGCTTGGCGTAGAAGGTTCAATGCTAAAATGATTCTCATCTGATCTGTGATACAGAAAGATGAAAATACACAATCCCATCTCTCCACAATACAAAACACCACAGAAAGTTCCTCAGGGCTCCTTAACTGATCTCCTACAAGATCTTAGCATTGTATGTATGTATGTATGTATGTATGTATATGGTATTTCTATAGCGCATAGCTAGCCAAAAGGCAGCAGAGCACTGTACATGGTTAAAGACAATCGCAAAGTCAACGAGTAAGAGGCGAGAAAGCTGGGTTGAAGATGGTTAATGCATTGTGATGTAGTGTTCTTTAAAGAGGTGAGTATTCAATTCTTTCCTAAATTGGAGTAGCGCTGTTGAAGTCATGATGGATACAGGGAAGTTATTCCAGACCCTGAGTGCACGGATAGAAAAGGCTTGCTGTCTTGCTTTTTCTTTTTTACACCTCTTAGTCTGCAGTCTAATGGCGTCCTGTCTGTTGGTGTACTGAGATCCACCAGAGATCGTGGGCTTATCTGCAAGAAAAGTGGGGGTGCTGGTCCTTGTAGTCACTGACTACCACCAATAAGCTGCCAACACTCAGGGTTACCTTAGTGTTAAAACACTTCTTTCTTGATAAATGTCTTGATCAGTCATTGATCAGACAAAGTTTGGATGTCTCAATTCAAACGTATTTTAAACCATCCTGCCTGCATTTGAGGAATGGGACGCATTGGGAGTCTCCACAATGAATGGAATAGTCTCTGCTAACAAAATTAGGTAATTTGCAGAGGTACAAGTGGAATTTGAGCTCCTCCCTTCCTAATTCTTTAGATACTTACAAAGGCACCATGTGCTGCACCCATATATCACCAGAGAGGTGTCCGTGCCAGAATTTAGTCCCTGGAGGGCAAACGTACTCTTGCATAGCTCCTGAACAAAATTACCTCAAGTGTATAGAAACCTAGTAATACATAATCCAGACACAATCGCTGCTCAAAGGGAGGCTGAAGTCTGCCCGCTTGATGATGCGGATTGGCAGACAGTGTGTATGGTCAAGTGAAAAGTAGACATTTTTGTGGGTTACAGGCTCATACAATTTCAGTATCTGTTTCGTTTCTAGCTCACCAGAAAGCGGTTATGGCATTTCAAAGGGATTCATCCCCCTTTTGTCTGAGATGTGAGACTCACTTTAGACGTGCACTGCAGGGTCATACAGAGGTTCTGTGAAGATAGCAGTATCGCTTTCAGAGGCGGTGGGGAGTAAATTAACCCTGACACCTTAGATAGCACCGTTAAATATCCCAGGTGACCTTGATGGGCTGACAAACGCAAATGTTTGTAGGGTGGGCCCAGTAATCGCTAAGAGAGACATTCTACAATTATGAAGAGGAAGCACTAGATTACTGCTGGAACACAGTGAAGCCGATACATGAAGCCTTAGAATGCCCAAAGTACACCAGAAAACCTAGGGGGCGTGGATAGACTATAGAGGAGAGGGAGAGTACTACAAGCATCAACAAAATGCAAGGAGGGGTGGAGAGAACGGCTATTAGTAATCCAAAGCAACCCGGTATTCCTATATGGAATTAAAAAAATATGTACAGCTGTGGCTCAATTGGGCATGATGCACTGGTTTGAGATGCGATCACTTAAGGAAAAAAGGAAATGGATTAATAAAATTGTTAGACCTGGTATCATTGGCGTGAGTTTCCCTTCCATTTTTTTACTGATTGCCTCCTCTGCTTTGATATGTTTTTGCTGGTTTTATGCTTTGGGCACTGTGCCACTGCTATTCAGTGCCACAGTGCAAGTGCTCCTATGTTAAATTGATGCATTGATTAGTGACTCCATGATTGGGTTATTTGATTTACTTGTCAGACCCTAGTATAGTGCACCATGTGTGCCCAGGGCCTGTAAATCAAATACTGCTGGTGGGCTTGCAGCACTGGTTGTGCCACCCACAGAAGCAGCTTGTAAAGTGTGTCTCAGGCCTGCCATTGCAGAGCCTGTGTGCAGTCTGTGACTGCCATGTCGACTTGGCAAGTGCACCCACTTGCCAGTCCCTAAACCTTCCCTTATCTTCATATCAGACACCCCTAAGGTAGGCCCAAGGGCAGGGTGCATTGTAAGTATAAGGTAGGACATGCCCTGGTGTGTGTGGCATGTCCTAATAGTGAATTACAGCCATTTTCGTTTTTCACTATTGCAAGACTACCTGTTCCCCATAGGCCAGAATGGGCAGTTTGATTATTACATCTTATAATCCTAACTGACCCAGGGAACATGGTAGAAAAACGAATTTAGTATGCCTGAACTCAGAATGATAAAGGAAAATGCTACTTACCAGTATGCATCTGTTCTTGGCATGTAGAGCTGCAGATCCTCACACTTTGCATTAGATCGCCATCTGGTGTTGGGCTCAGATGCTTGCACTTTGTTGTTGTCTTCGAATAAGTCTTTTGTAGTCATGTGATAGGTGACTCCTCCTTTGGACAATAGTGCGCATGGGCATCGACTCCATCCTCAGATTGTTTTTCGCCATAATGGGGAGTGATGGAGTTAGTAGGAAAGGATGTCCATGTGTGTATATCTAAATAAGATAGGACTGGAACACATACAGGTCCCGGGGAGGTGGGTGGGCGTGTGAGGATCTGCAGCTCTACATGCCAAGAACAGATGCATACTGGTAAGTAGCATTTTCCGTTCGAGGCATGTGAGCTGCAGAGCTCACACTTTGCATAGACTGTACAGCAGTATCTCCCCTAGCGGTGGTCACCTGTATGTGTTGCAGTAGTTTGAAAAAGTGTTCTAAGGACAGCTTGGCCCACAGAAGCTTGTTGCTTGGCTTGCACATCAACACAATAGTGTTTAGTGAAGGTGTGTGCTGTAGACCATGTGGCTGCCTTACATATGTCTTCTAGGGGATGTTCCCTAAGAATGCCATGGAAGCCCCTAGTTTGCGTGTTGAGTGCGCTCTAGGGGGAATTGATAATGTGCGTTTGGCTTTTTGGTAGCATATTTGGATACATTTAACAATCCACCTTGCAATCCCAGCTTTTGAGATGGGGTTACCCTTATGTGGTGGAGAGAAAGCTACAAACAATTGTTTTGTTTTACGAAATGATTTGGTTCTGTCAATGTAATACATTAGGGCTCTTTTGACATCGAGGGTGTGGAGAGCTCTTTCTGCTACAGAATCTGGGTTTTGAAAAAACACGGGTAGTTCTACAGATTGGTTAAGGTGGAAAGGCGAAATGACTTTTGGAAGGAATTTTGGGTTTGTCCTGAGAACTATTTTGCTATGATGTATTTGTAAGAAGGGCTCTTGTATAGTTAAAGCCTGGATCTCACTCACTCTCCTGAGAGAGGTGATTGCAATTAGGAACGCGACTTTCCATGTAAGGAATTGAAGTTCACATTTATGCAGGGGTTCAAATGGTGGTCCCATGAGCCTAGTAAGTACTATGTTAAGATTCCACACTGGGGAAGGTGGTAATCTGGGAGGTATAATCCGTTTAAGGCCTTCCAAAAAGGCTTTAATGGCTGGGACTCTAAAGAGTGATAAGTGTTGCCTGTTCTGTAGGTAAGCAGCAAGGGCCTCTAGATGCAGACGTATGGATGAGTATGCAAGATTACATCTTTGCAAATGTAGTAAGTAGCAAATGATGTTTTGCGTGGAGGCCTGTAATGGCTGGATATTATTGTTAGTGCAGTAAATAGCGAATCTTTTCCATTTTGCTGCATAGCAAGCTCTGGTAGTAGGGCGTCTACCCTCTTTAATAATGTTCATACAGTCTGCCGGTAGGTTAAGGTAACCGAATTCTAGGACTTCAGGAGCCAGATCGCAAGGTTCAGTTGGGATGGATCTGGGTGCCTTATCTCTCCATGGCTCTGCGTTAGCATTGATGGGGAGAGGTGTAGTTTTTGATATGGGACTACTGATAGTTCCAGCAGTGTGGTGAACCACGGTTGGCGTGCCCATGTGGGAGCTACTAGGATAATTTTTAGAGACTGTTGTCGGAGCTTGCGTACCACAAGTGGAAGGAGTGGTAGTGGTGGAAAAGCGTACGCAAATCTGCCGGACCAGTTCATCCATATCGCATTGCCCTTGGACTGCGGGTGTGGAAATCTGGCGGCGAAGGTTGGGCATTTTGCGTTTTGTTGTGTGGCAAACAGATCTATGTCTGGCTGGCCCCACATGCGGAAAAACGGTAGAAGAACTTGTGGATGTAGTTCCCATTCGTGAATCTGTTGTGTCTGTCGACTTAACAGATCGGCAATCTGATTGTGAACTCCTGGTATGTGTTCTGCTAGAAGGTATATGTTCTGTGGAATGGCCCACCTCCAAATGTCCTGTGCCAGTTGGGACAGTTGTGGAGAGTGTGTCCCCCCCTGTTTTTGTATGTAGTACATGGCTGTGATGTTGTCTGTTCGGATCAGGACAGCCTTGTTTTGTACGTGGAGTTGGAAGGATTTGAGAGCTAGGAATATACTAGTAACTCCAGATGATTGATGTGGAGCAGCTTTTGTTGAGTGGTCCACTTGCCTTGTGTTGTATGACCTAACAGGTGTGCACCCCATCCTGTGAGTGATGCGTCCGTTGTCAGTACTATTTGTGGAACAGGCTCTAGGAACGGCCGCCCTTTGGACACATTTTTTGTGTTCCACCACTGCAGAGAGCGATGTGTGCGGCTGTCCACCAACACCAGATCTGTAAGTTGTCCGTAAGCCTGGTTCCATTGGTGCGCTAGACACTCTTGTAGGGGACGCATTTGAAGTTTTGCATGAGGGACGATAAAAATGCAAGATGCCATCATGCCGATTAGTTGCATGAATACTCAGGCTGGGAGAGAGTGTTGTATTTGAAACCTGGTGATGAGGGTTTGTATACTGGCTATCCTGGCTGGGCTGGGATAAGCTAGGGCTGTGGAAGTGTTTATTGTGGCTCCTAGATATTGATGTATATGGGATGGTTGGAGGTGAGACTTGGTGTAGTTTATTGTGAACCCCAAGTTGTGTAGTGTTTGTATAGTTTGATGAGTGTGTTGGACACACTGGTTGAATGATCTGGCTTTGATGAGCCAGTCGTCCAGGTATGGGAAGACGTGTATTTGCTGTCTTCGTAGGTGTGCTGCTACTACTGCAAGGCATTTGGTAAACACTCTTGGAGCGGTGGTGACTCCGAATGGAAGTACTTTGAACTGGTAGTGCTGTCCATCGAGTACGAACCTTAGATACTTCCTGTGAGCAGGATGTATGGGAATGTGGAAGTAGGCGTCCTTGAGGTCTAGTGTGACAAGGAAGTCCTCTTGTTGTAGTAAGGGAAGCACTTGTTGGAGAGTGATCATGTGAAAATGATCCGAATGTATGTACTGATTGAGGGGTCTGAGGTCTAGAATGGGCCTTAGAGTCCCATCCTTTTTGGGGATTAGGAAATACAGGGAGTAAACCCCTGTGCCCTGGTGTTTTAGAGGGACTGGCTCTATGGCGTGCTTTTGAAGCAGGGAAAGAACTTCTTGCTTTAAAAGCATGAGATGGTCCGCGGACATTGGACGCTGCCTGGGTGGTATGTTTGGGGGGCAGCTGTAAGTTCTAGGCAGTAACCATGTTGGATAATTTGTCTCACCCACCTGTCTGTTGTAATGGAGTTCCAGACAGGTAGGAACTGTGCTAGTCGTCCCCCGACAGGAGTGGAATGGTCGGGGGAAGTGGAGGGAAGTCACTGTTTAGGAGTGGGGGAGGTACGGGTGTTGGTACTACCTCGGCCTCTGCCCTTACTGTTGTTGCCTCGGTAACCACCTCTAAAGTATCCCCTATTGGGAGATGTTTGGGTGGTGTTTCTGTAAGAAGAGGAATTGTCTGTGTTGGTGTTCCTAGAGCCTCCTCTGTAGAAGGAGCGGCGAAAGGAGCCACGTTGTTGTGGAGACTGCAATGCTCCCATTGATTTGGCAGTGTCAGTGTCCTTCTTCATTTTTTCAAGTGCCGTGTCTACAGCCGGACCAAAGAGTTGGTTCTGATTAAACGGCTGGTTTAAAATGGTGGTTTGAACCTCTGGCTTGAAGCCTGAAATGCGTAACCAGGCATGCCTTCTGATGAGTACGCTGGTGTTAACAGACCTAGCGGCGGTGTCGGCCGCATCAAGGGCACACTTAATGGACGCATTGGAGATTAATTTGCCCTCCTGAATGAGATCATTTGCCTGCGTCTTGTACTGGTCAGGGAGGTGTTGCAATAGGGTTTCTAGCTGGTCGTAGTGGGCCCTATCGTATCTTGCCAGCAGTGCCTGGGTGTTGGCTATGCGCCAGTGATTGGTGGCTTGCGCAGCCACTCGTTTGCCAGAGGCATCCAACAATTTTGACTCCTTATCAGGGTGCGGAGCGTCCCCTGAAGTCTGAGAATTAGCCCGTTTACGAGCATTGGAGACGACTAAGGAGTCAAGAGGGAGCTGGCCTTTGATGTAGGCAGGGTCATCAGGGGCAGGTCTATATTTTTTGTCGATCCTAGGGTTAAGAATCCTGGCCCATACAGGATCTTTAAATATCTCAGGAGCATGTTTGATGACTCCTTTAATCATGGGCAATGTCTGTACAGTTCGTTGAGGCTGTTCGAAGGTATCTAAGAGGAAATCTTCCTCTGGTGGGTTGGTGTGTATATGTACCCCATGAAAGACAGCAGCCCTGTGAATAAGTTGCCCAAAACCAATGTTATCATCTGGGGGAGATGGTTTTGTGGGATATGGTGGAGGGCTTGGGAGGTCTGGAAGATCTATGGGATCATTGTAGCCCCAATCGTCCTGTGGTGGGTCATCTGGGTCTGGGAAAACGTCATCAGGGTCACCACCATCCCCCATGTCATCCTGATAGTCATGTGGTGGAGATGTTACAGGCTGAGGCGGTGTAACAGGGATGTCGAGGGGAGGGGTGTTAGGTGGAAGGACAGGGGAAGAAGGAGGCATAGGGGAAGTAGCAGAGTCCTTCTTTTTGACAGGGACGGGCTCGTGGCATGGCACAGTAGAGACATGTCCAGTTTTAGGGTTAAAGTAAAGTTTATGTTGTTTAGGATCGATAGGATCCGGTTGAAACAGTTCCTCCTCCTGGAGATTTGGCTTCGGCGCCGACTTTTTCGGTTCAGAGCGCGATGATGGTTGCTTTGTGTGCTCTTTGGCCTTGGAAGGCGTGGAAGAGTCCTTCGGCTTGGCAATCGGCTCCGACAGCTTTGGCTTAGGGGCTGTGTCGTGGAGCCTTGGTTTCGACGCCGACTTATCCGCATGCTTGGAGGCGGGTTTTGGGACCGAGGTGGATTTCGGAGCCGAGTGTTCCTTTGGCTTCGGCGCCGAAGGTGCCGGTGGAACTGATACATGCGGCTTGGTCGGTACCGAGGAACTGGAAGGCTTTAGTCTTTTCTTCGGTGCCGAGCCGGAAGGCGGGGCGTCCAAAGCATGTTTTCGGTCGCGACTGGGGCCAGCAGGCGAAGTCTTTACTGGTGCCTTCTGTTTTGATGGGGGAGTTGGGGCAGGGGCAGTAGTACTCACTCGTTGCCCAGGAGTGATGGAACCGTCTGAGTCCTCTACCTCCGAGACGATGGTTAGGTCTTCGGAATCTTCCTCCGGGACATCGGGGCCCTCGTTGAAGATGTCGACAGGTTCTGGAGCGGACCGTTGCGCCATAACGTGTCTTCGAGCTCGACGATCCCGAATGGTCTTTTGGGAGCGGAAGGAGGCGCAAGCTGGGCAGGTGGCCTCGTTGTGGTCGGGCGAGAGGCACAGGTTACAGACCTCGTGATGGTCACTGTGGGGGAACTTTGCTCCACACTGGGGGCATTTTCGGAAGGGCGTCCTTTCCATTAGCTGTAGGCCTTACGGCGTCGATGGGCCCAGCGGCCCGCGTCGACGACTGGAAAGGGGATCGAAGAAGAGACGCGTCGAGATGGCGATATCGACAGAAGTTGTAGAAGGTTTGAAGTATTGAAAAAACAGTAGAAGAAAGTTTCGAACCGGAGTGTCGAAAGTTGCATCCGAACCCGATGGCGGAAAAAAACAATCTGAGGATGGAGTCGATGCCCATGCGCACTATTGTCCAAAGGAGGAGTCACCTATCACATGACTACAAAAGACTTCTTCGAAGACATCAACAAAGTGCAAGCATCCGAGCCCAACACCAGATGGCGATCTAATGCAAAGTGTGAGCTCTGCAGCTCACATGCCTCGAACATACATCTTTTAGTGAAGTTGATTTTAACATTCTGTGTTTGAAAATACCACTTTTAGAAAGTGGGTATTTTCTTGCCTAACCTTCCAAACCTGCCTCTGCTAGGTTGTGTATTGTGTGTCTGGCTTTGTGAGTGACAGGGGCTGGGGGTGGCTCCAGGAGACAGGGTGAGTCAGCACAGGACTGAATAGAGAGATCTGCATCCAAGTGGTGGAAGGAGTAAGCACCTGGGTCTGAATAGGGCTGGGCCTGCCTTCCACAATGCTGGCTCCGCCTCCTGCTGGGCGACTGAGCACCCTGCCCCACATTCTGAAAGGAAAGAAGGAGTCCTGTAAACAAAGTGCTCCAGGACTGACCAGAACTGGTTTTGGACTAGGCAAAGGCCTCTCTGCCTTCAGAGAACAAAGAGAAAAGGTGTATAAAAGGGGACCCAGACCCCTAGGAAATTAGATCACTTCTGGAACAACAAAACAACCCTTTTGCCAAGGAGAAGAACCAAGGAAGCTGCAGGAGTTGGACTGCCCCTCTGCCAAGTGTGCTGTTTGCTGGGTTGGCCTGCAGTGGTTTCTTCATTGCCAAGGAAAGGAGAAGGAACTTTTAAAGAACTTTCATCATCTTGCAGAATATTACTCCAAGGGCTTGATTTGAGCTTGCCTCCTGACCGAAGTCTCAGGGATACCAGACTTCACCCCCTTCGGTTTGCCTGCATCTGGAACTTGCTGTTCTGGTGCTACAGAAGGAATTTGCAACACCGACGCCGGCGAGCGACGCCGTCTCCTGCATCGAAGCCGTGAGCGCTGCTCCGACTTGCAACGAAGACTCGACGCCGACCGCCGTGCCACCTCGACGCCAGCGAGCGACATCGTAAGCCTGCTATAGCCGTGAGCGCTGCTCTGACTTACGACGCCGGCCCGACGCATGCTGCTGTGCCGCATCGACTCCGAAGCTGACATCGACGTGGGTGGTCAAGAATCTATCGACATCGTGACATCGTACGGAACCGTGGCCTCGGCGCCATCGTGACGTCACCTCCTCTCCGGTCCGGAACCGTCGCCTCCCCTGCCTGCGCAAGCATCCAGGTCCCGACGCATCATCTCCACCGAAGCAAGGAACCGACGCCGCAACGCGCCAACGACGCCGCACCTCCCCGACGCCGTGAGCGGTCTTTGTTTTCGCTTTTCCAAGGTACTGTTCTTTGTGGGTCTGTTTTGACTCCGGACCCGACGCCGCGCACCTCGCGGTCGGCGCCGTACTTTGGGATTTCTTTGACCTCGACGTCGTGATAACTCCAGTTGGGGTTATTTGTTGCTAAAGACTGCTTTTAAGTGAAGAACCTATTTTTAAACCATTTCTACCATCTTGAAGTATTATTGATTACAGTATTGTGGATTTTTGTCGTTTGTGGTCTTGTGATAAATCTATATAAAGAATACTTATTTTTATAAAACCTGTGTGGTGTCCATCTGTAGTGTTTTCACTGTATTACTGTATGTGTTCACAAATGCTTAACACACTGCCTCTTAGATAAGCCTGCCTGCTCGTGCCAAGCTACCAAGGGGGTGAGCAGGGGTTATCCAGGTGTGTAATCCTTTCCCTGACTTAGAAGCAAGGGTCCCTATTTGGACAAAGGTGCATACCATTGCCAACTAGAGCCCCCAGTTCTAACATTGGTGGGCAGCGGTGAGGATTTGGACCTGCATTTGTGACTCATATACAGTGATTGGTGTACACTACTAGTGAGTGCAGAGCAAACGCGACCACATACTTTTTGGTAGAATTTTTTTCCTTGGACTGTTATTTTTCTGAGAACTGCCAATTCTTATTGCCATGAGTCCACCAGCATCTGTTGCATCTATGGATCTAGATTTTGAGGAGGAGAGGTTAGAAAGCTACACTTTGAAACAGCTCAAGCATCTCTGCAAGAAATTGAAAGTTGCTACACCAGGCATTTCTAAAAAGGATGACTATCAGAAGGCGCTGAGGTCCTGGGTAGAAGCAAGAAATGACCCTGAGTTGGTGGTGGAGCCAGCTGGGGATGCAGATGGGCAACTGGATAGGCCAGAGTTTCCAGCCAGGGGAGGGGTACCATCCCCACCTGGCAGTAGCATCTCTTCCAAAGACCTGTCCCCCAGAGAGTTGGAAGACAGGGAGAGAAATAGGGTGCACAAGCTGGAGATGGCAAGGCTCAAAATGGAGGGTCAGAGGGACCTAGAAAATAGCAGGGTGACCTTGGAAAGAGAGAGAATGAGGTTGGAACATGAGAGAATGTTGAGGGAGTTGGAGCTGAAAGCGCAGGGCTTAGGAATCAACCCCTCTGGTGGCAGCACACCATCTGTGCCTACAGAAGGTAAAGTTTATATTCCCAAAGATGTCATCAAAGAGTTTCACAGACCGGAAGATATTGGGCAGTGGTTTGCAGTCTATGAGATAGCAATGTTGGCCCACCGGGTCCCTGAGAAGGATTGGGGAGCAGGGTTGTGGGGCCGCTTTGTGAGTGATGGGAGGGATACCTTGTTAAACCTGCCCAGTGAGAATAGGATGTCTTATGCCCATATGAAGGAAGCCCTTATGACAAGGTATGGTTTGACCCCAGAACTCTATAGACAGAGGTTCAGAAATTGTAAGAAACTGGAGGCAACTACCTGGGTGGAGTATCAGTCTTTCTTTTGCAGAGCTATAGATGGGTGGGTGAAGGGTAGCAAAGTAGATACTTTTGAAGCTCTCTATGATTTGTTTGCATGGAAGCACTTGTCTGCTGTTTTCCAGAGCTACGCCAGCACCTTATTGATAGCAAGTTAACTAACCCTAGGAAACTTGCTGAGGAGGCGGACCGCTGGGTAAGCACCCGGGTCCACAAGGGTCATGTGGGAGACTCCGCCAAAGGTGGGCAGGGTCCCCAGCAGAAGAGTGGGGGGACAAGGGTAAACAGAGGAGTTCCAAAAGGGCCCCAAAGTAATTCCCAAGGGAACCAAGGGAAGGGTTTCCAGCCTCCCCCTGAGAAGAAGCAAGAGGCACCGACAGGTCAACCTGTTCAGAGGGGCCCCTGTAAATGTTTTACGTGTGGTCAATTGGGCCACCGTTGGTATGATCCTCAATGTCCCATGAGAGATCCCAAAACACCACCCCGTGCACCACCCCGTCAGATTGCCAGTGTAGCCCTGGGGGGGGAGGAGATGGGTGCCCAAGGTGGGTGGGATCCCGCAGAGATGTCCCTTGTCTCATTAGGAGACTTTGAGATGGTCCCTAAAACTCAGCTGCCTGATAACACTAAAAAGTACAGGCAGTGGGTGACCATCAATGGCCATAGGGTGGAAGCTCTAAGAGACACCGGTGCAAGTGTGACAGCTGTCAGTTGTCGGTTGGTGTCCAAAGAGCAGGGTGTCCCCCATGCATTCTTCCCTGTTGTTGCTGCAGACAACTCACAGAGCCAGTGTGAGGTGGCGCAAGTTACCTTTGAGTGGGGGGGGGTCTCAGGTACTCTCCAAGTTGCTGTGAGGCCAGCCATGCCTGTTGATTGTCTGTTGGGCAATGATTTAGAGGACTCCCCTTGGGCTAAGGTGGAGAGAAGGTCTCATTTAGAGATGTTGGGTCTGCCTGAGTGGGCGTGTGTAACCACTCGGTCTATGGCGGCCAGTAAGGGTGATCAAGAGGTTCTGGAGCCTGAGAAAATGGCCCAAGACCCCTGCCTTAAAGAGAAGAGGTAGGGGGTGTGGGAAACCAGCCCCCATAGTTCCCACGGTCCAGGAGGAGGCAGACCTTGAGGGGGATGCCCTGGAACCTACAGGGGAACAAGTTGCTGAACTGGGAGACCTGCCTGAGCTGACCCATTGGCAGCAAGAAGGAGGTCCCTCCAGGGAGGAATTTTGTGAGGAGCAAAGGAAGTGCCCTTCTCTTGAGGGTTTGAGGCAACAGGCCACAAACCAGGCAGCAGGTGATCAGTCTGGATCACATTGGATCTACTGGGAGAACGACCTCCTGTATAGCGAGCCTAAGGTTGCTGAGCCTGGGTCAGCCCGTGTGCTGGTGGTACCCCAGCGCTTCAGAGCCTTCCTACTGGGTTTGGCTCATGACGTTCCTTTAGCTGGACATCTGGGGCAGAACAAGACCTTTGAAAGGCTTGTTTCCCATTTTCATTGGCCCCCGATGCGCAAGAGTTCAGATACTCATTGTAGGACCTGCCAAACTTGCCAGGCAAGTGGGAAAAGTGGAAGGAAGCACAAGGCTCCTCTCCAACCTTTCCCTGTAGTCAGTACCCCCTTTGAACGGGTGGGCATTGACATTGTGGGGCCACTGGACCCCAAGACAGCCATGGGCAACAGATGTATCCTGGTCTTGGTGGACCATGTTACCCGGTACCCGGAAGCCATCCCTCTCAGGACAGTGACGGCCCCCGTGGTGGGACGTGCACTGATGGGGGTTTTTTCATGTGTGGGGTTCCCCCGAGAGGTGGTGTCAGACCGTGGTACCAACTTCATATCCAACTATATGAAGTCCCTGTGGAAGGAGTGTGGTGTGACCTATAAGTTCACCACTCCTTACCACCCCCAAGGTAATGGGCTGGTTGAGAGATTCAACCGGACCCTTAAGGGCATGATTATGGGTCTTGAGGAACCTATGAGGCGTAAGTGGGACGTCCTCTTGCCATGCCTGTTGTTTGCTTACCGTGAGGTGCCTCAGAAGTCCTTAGGGTTCAGCCCCTTTGAGCTGCTGTATGGTCACCCGGTAAGAGGACCTTTGAGTCTGGTCAAGGAAGGCTGGGAGCAATCTCCCAGGAAACCTCCCCAGGATGTATATAGCTACATGCTGGCCTTCAGGAACCAGACTCGGCGTTTCAGAGAACTCGCTCAGGCGAACCTGGAAGCCAGCCCGGAAGAGATGAAGCGGTGGTACGATCAGAATGCCACTCTGATTGAGCTTCAGCCTGGACAGAAAGTTTGGGTCATGAGCCCTGTGCGCTCCAGGACAGGTGGACCGGTCCATTTGAGGTGGTGGAGCGCAAGAGTGATGTCACCTATCTTGTGAACTTGCGGTCTCCCAGGAACTTTTTGCAGGTCCTGCATGTTAACCGCCTGAAGCCCCACTTAGAAAGGTCCGAAGTGGGCATGCTCCTAGCGACAGATGATGGAATGGAGGAGGAGACTGAGCCTCTTCCTGACCTCCTGTCTGCAGCGGAGCAAGATGGGTCAGTGGATGGTGTTGGCCTCTCTGCCACACTGACCCCTGAACAGCAGCAAGATTGTCGCCAACTGCTGGGGCAATTCCCCGATTTGTTCTCCCTGGTTCCTAGTGTCACTGAGTGGTGTGTCCATGATGGGGACACTGGGGACAGTCCTCCTGTGAAGCACAAGACTTACAGAGTGACTGACAGGGTCAGAGCTTACATTAAGGAGGAGGTCTCCAAGATGTTTGCCTTAGGGGTGATTGCGTCCTCTAACAGTCCCTGGGCCAGCCCAGTGGTTTTGGTCCCAGAGGCTGCCGCGCCTGGTGCCACACCCGAACTCCGGTTCTGTGTGGACTACCGAGGACTCAATTCAGTCACCAGGACTGAGGCGCACCCCATCCCCAGAGCTGATGAGCTCATTGATCGGTTGGGAGCTGCCCGGTACCTCAGCACGTTTGATTTGACGTCTGGGTACTGGCAGATTGCCTTAACTGATGGGGCCAAGGAGAGGTCAGCATTCTCCACACCAGATGGGCACTACCAATTCCGGGTTATGCCCTTTGGGATGAAGAATGCCCCTGCCACCTTTCAGAGGTTGGTTAACCAGGTGTTGGACGGACTGGAAGATTTCAGTGCTGCCTACCTGGATGACATTGCGGTATTTAGTTCCACTTGGGAAGAACATCTGCGCCACCTCTGGGAAGTGTTGATGGCGCTGCGGAAGGCAGGCCTCACAATCAAGGCGAGTAAGTGCCAGATTGGACAGGGTTCTGTGGTGTACTTGGGGCACCAGGTAGGAAGCGGCCAGGTGGCGCCCCTACAGCCCAAGATTGATACCATCCTGGCATGGGAACCCCCAAAGACTCAGACACAGGTAAGAGCCTTTTTAGGACTCACGGGGTACTACAGGAGGTTTGTCAAGGGGTATGGCAACATTGTTGCACCCTTGACTGATCTGACTTCCAGGAAGCAGCCCAAGAAAGTGAACTGGACTGACACCTGTCAGAAGGCTTTTGACGCCCTGAAGACTGCCATGTGCACAGCACCCGTGCTTCAGGCGCCCAACTTCTCAAAAGGATTCATTGTTTAAACGGACGCTTCAGAGCATGGTGTGGGGGCTGTTCTATCACAGATTAATGAGGAAGGCCTAGACCAACCTGTAGCCTTCATCAGTAGGAGGTTACTTCCACGGGAACAGAGGTGGAGTGCAATTGAGCGTGAGGCATTTGCTGTGGTCTGGGCACTGAAGAAGTTGAGACCATACTTGTTTGGGACTCACTTCCTGGTTCAGACCGACCACAGGCCCCTCAGATGGCTGATGCAGAGGAGGGGTGAGAACCCAAAGTTGTTGAGGTGGTCCATTTCCCTACAGGGTATGGACTTCACGGTGGAACACCGCCCTGGTACAGAACACGCCAATGCTGATGGTCTGTCCAGATTTTTCCGCCTTAGTGAAGAGGACTCCCTAGGGGAAGGGTAGTTCTCCCCACATTTCAGCTGGAGGGGACACGTGTTAGACCTGGTATCATTGGCGTGAGTTTCCCTTCCATTTTTTTACTGATTGCCTCCTCTGCTTTGATATGTTTTTGCTGGTTTTATGCTTTGGGCACTGTGCCACTGCTATTCAGTGCCACAGTGCAAGTGCTCCCTATGTTAAATTGATGCATTGATTAGTGACTCCATGATTGGGTTATTTGATTTACTTGTCAGACCCTAGTATAGTGCACCATGTGTGCCCAGGGCCTGTAAATCAAATACTGCTGGTGGGCTTGCAGCACTGGTTGTGCCACCCACAGAAGCAGCTTGTAAAGTGTGTCTCAGGCCTGCCATTGCAGAGCCTGTGTGCAGTCTGTGACTGCCATGTCGACTTGGCAAGTGCACCCACTTGCCAGTCCCTAAACCTTCCCTTATCTTCATATCAGACACCCATAAGGTAGGCCCAAGGGCAGGGTGCATTGTAAGTATAAGGTAGGACATGCCCTGGTGTGTGTGGCATGTCCTAATAGTGAATTACAGCCATTTTTGTTTTTCACTATTGCAAGGCTACCTGTTCCCCATAGGCCAGAATGGGCAGTTTGATTATTACATCTTATAATCCTAACTGACCCAGGGAACATGGTAGAAAAACGAATTTAGTATGCCTGAACTCAGAATGATAAAATACATCTTTTAGTGAAGTTGATTTTAACATTCTGTGTTTGAAAATACCACTTTTAGAAAGTGTGTATTTTCTTGCCCAACCTTCCAAACCTGCCTCTGCTAGGTTGTGTATTGTGTGTCTGGCTTTGTGAGTGACAGGGGCTGGGGGTGGCTCCAGGAGACAGGGTGAGTCAGCACAGGACTGAATAGAGAGATCTGCATCCAAGTGGTGGGAGGAGTAAGCACCTGGGTCTGAATAGGGCTGTGCCTGCCTTCCACAATGCTGGCTCCGCCTCCTGCTGGGCGACTGAGCACCCTGCCCCACATTCTGAAAGGAAAGAAGGAGTCCTGTAAACAAAGTGCTCCAGGACTGACCAGAACTGGTTTTGGACTAGGCAAAGGCCTCTCTGCCTTCAGAGAACAAAGAGAAAAGGTGTATAAAAGGGGACCCAGACCCCTAGGAAATTAGATCACTTCTGGAACAACAAGACGACCCTTTTGCCAAGGAGAAGAACCAAGGAAGCTGCAGGAGTTGGACTGCCCCTCTGCCAAGTGTGCTGTTTGCTGGGTTGGCCTGCAGTGGTTTCTTCATTGCCAAGGAAAGGAGAAGGAACTTTTAAAGAACTTTCATCATCTTGCAGAATATTACTCCAAGGGCTTGATTTGAGCTTGCCTCCTGACCGAAGTCTCAGGGATACCAGACTTCACCCCCTTCGGTTTGCCTGCATCTGGAACTTGCGGTTCTGGTGCTACAGAAGGAATTTGCAACACCGACGCCGGCGAGCGACGCCGTCTCCTGCATCGAAGCCGTGAGCGATGTTCCGACTTGCAACGAAGACTCGACGCCGGCCGCTGTGCCACCTCGACGCCAGCGAGCGACATCGTAAGCCTGCTTTAGCCGTGAGCGCTGCTCCGACTTACGACGCCGGCCCGACGCCTGCTGCTGTGCCGCATCGACTCCGAAGCTGACATCATAGCGGAGCCGATCGTCGACGTGGGTGGTCAAGAATCTATCGACATCGTGACATCGTACGGAACCGTGGCCTCAGCGCCATCGTGACGTCACCTCCTCTCCGGTCTGGAACCGACGCCTCCCCTGCCTGCGCAAGCATCCAGGTCCCGACGCATCAACTCCTCCGAAGCAAGGAACCGACGCCGCAACGCGCCAACGACGCCGCACCTCCCCGACGCCGTGAGCTGTCTTTGCTTTCGCTTTTCCAAGGTACTGTTCTTTGTGGGTCTGTTTTGACTCCGGGCCCGACGCCGCGCACCTCGCGGTCGGCACCGTACTTTGGGATTTCTTTGACCTCGACGTCGTGATAACTCCAGTTGGGGTTATTTGTTGCTAAAGACTGCTTTTAAGTGAAGAACCTATTTTTAAACCATTTCTACCATCTTGAAGTATTATTGATTACAGTATTGTGGATTTTTGTCGTTTGTGGTCTTGTGATAAATCTATATAAAGAATACTTATTTTTATTAAACCTGTGTGGTGTCCATCTGTAGTGTTTTCACTGTATTACTGTATGTGTTCACAAATGCTTAACACACTGCCTCTTAGATAAGCCTGCCTGCTCGTGCCAAGTTACCAAGGGGGTGAGCAGGGGTTATCCAGGTGTGTAATCCCCTTTCCCTGACTTAGAAGCAAGGGTCCCTATTTGGACAAAGGTGCATACCATTACCAACTAGAGACCCCCAGTTCTAACAAAAATATTTTCCACATATAAAACACAAAAAATGTCTAGCTTTTGTTTCCTAAACCAAGGTTCACGTTGGGCTTCTGGAAGTCCTTCGGGCTTATTAATATTTGCAGGCCACCTGGGACTTTGAAGCAGTTGCGTTTGCAGACATCCAGTTATAAATATCTGCTGGGACTACTGTGAACCACATCAACCGATCCAAATATGGGTAGTACAAAACACACACCCACACGATGAAGAGCTTATCAGAGTATGAGGATCATATTCCCCTTACAAGTTAATTCACATCGACCTCACAAATCAGAGAGCCCTTCGATTCCAAAGCTTCCTTAAACTTTCCCTATTGGCCTACACAGGAGACATTATTTTCTACTTAATTCTTCTATGCAGAATATCTGGTTTTTACAGGATTGTGCTATGTGCCAAATTTCCAAGATGGTGTTTTCAGGCAAAAACATGAAAAACAAAAACTATTGATGGCACATTGATTACAAGCAAATGCTCAAAAAATAAAAGCATGCATACACATTTATGCAAACATGATATGGCATTTTTTTAACAGATTTTGAAGAACGCCAAATACGCGTGGTTTTGGACGGTCGAACACGTCCTCACGTTCAAAGAGGACATGAGAATTATGAAGCACAGCAGATAATGTCCATATAAACTATGTGACGTAACTCTGAAAGATCTGTTCGAGATCCTTACCCTCTCTGAATAATAGAGATATGCGTTATTTAAGTTGCTCACGGATCTGGACAAACTGTGGAAAGCCGGTTGGAAATTCAGAATAAACAAATGAAAAGAATATTTTGTCCCTGAAGAAGCCCATAACTGGGCGAAACACGTTGGCTGTGTGGATGTATTCCCTTATGGTCAAGAAGATCTTGAATAAAAGAACTACAACTATCAAGAAATAAAACTCTCGAATCATCTTTTCTCGTGATTAATGAAGCAATGTGCTTTCACTCAGTTTGCTTGAAGTAGCCTCTCAACCTTTGCTTGTATTAATCAAATTATTAATGGTTTATGTTGGTGGCTAGCCATTTGAGGAAGGCAATTAGTTACAGTTTAAAAAAAAGCATTGATAACACATGTGGTAGTGCGGCAAACGGGCTCCCTTGCTGCCTATATTTGTTCATGAAACGGCATAGCTAAAAAAGCATCATACATCTAAGATGCTCTCAACCAAAAGTTTCTACTAACAGAAACAACACTGATCCATATATTTAGCTCAGGTGATGTTCGGATATGTCTGTGCTCTGCTGCGTAACCTAAAGCAATTTCTTGCTAGCACATGAACAATTTGATGGTACCCGTAGAATAGAAAGTTGCTGCCGAAACCGGTCCTAGGATGCTTGTTTCCAGTCCAGGGAGGACCAGGCCTGGCAGTTCGGGCTGGACTGTTCCCATTGGGTGCAGGGTCAAGACTGATTTGCATATGGCTGGGTCCAAACTGGAATGGCATGGTGAGCAAAAAAACGATGGATTTAGGCCCAGATCTCTGTACTGGGGTGAATGTATGACATTGTTCTGCATTCTGTCCATCAATTGTTCTTTTGCATTTGTCACCCCGAGTGGGACGGGTATGCCCAGACGTGGGTCCCGTGCTCTCCATGCCACTGGAGTCAAGCTATCCTGGCTGATGAGGGCTGAAAGCCCAGAACCGGTCCTAGGATGCTTGTTTCCAGTCCAGGGAGGACCTGGCCTGGCAGTTCGGGCTGGACTGTTCCCATTGGGCGCAGGGTCAAGACTGATTTGCATATGGCTGGGTCCAAACTGGAATGGCATGGTGAGCAAAAAAACGATGGATTTAGGTCCAGATCTCTGTACTGGGGTGAATGTATGACATTGTTCTGCATTCTGTCCATCAATTGTTCTTTTTGCTACTATTTCTTGAAGCACACTTCTACATACCGTTTGTGGGAAAAAACGACTGGGTGGGATTTTGTCTATTTGAACCATCAGCACTTTACACATCATTTGGCCTACCAGGGGTTATGTTTTTCAGAGGATACCCAAAATTAGAGAGCTTCAAATTTGATTGCAGTATTGTACCAGATAAAATTATTTAAACAGTATTTCTTACATAGGTTTGTTTACATTAATGTAGTAACTCCAGGTAAAACAACTAATTCCTGAGTTAAAGTGAACCTGATGCATAGTGTCACTTAATTATAGTGATGTACTGTGCAGCTATGGTCTTTTTTTATAATCCAATGATTATTTTTTTTCCCACTGTTCCAGGATGATGCTTCATACAGACCACTGTTTATGGTGAAGAAGTATTAAAGCTGAGAACAGTAAACAAAGGAAAATTATATTTTTACTACATTGTAATATAGTGTTACAGTAAAACTAATGTGCATTAGTATAAACTTCAAATTTAAGAGATTAAATAGTAAAATTTTTATCTTTTTTCTTTCTCAATAGGGTCTGCAGTTTAACAGCGTTAGATGTCTCAGAACAAGTCTTCTACCACTGACATATTGCTTACACATCAATGGAGAATTCTTTAAAAATATTGGCTTTGTCATAACTTCTTATTAGTTTGTTTTGCCACTTCTATCAATATAATTTCCACTGTTATGCAGCAGATTTACAGATAGTGCCAGAGCTACTTACTCAATCATGCAAGCACTTACTTATAGAGATACTTACACAACCAATGACTTACCCATGGACCACTCATGAACTCGTTCAATCAGCCTCAGACCACTAATGCACTCATTCAATAATCGATGCACCACTCATTCAACCACCCATGCACCACTCATGCATTCATTGTAACATCCATACACCACTCATGCATTCTTCAATCACTCATTCAGTCATCCATGGACCACTTATGCACTCATTCAATCAACCATGCACCACTCATGCACTCATTCAATCATCCATGTACCACTCATTCAATCACATATCCACCACTCATGCACTCTTTCAAACACCCATGCACCACTCATGCATTCATTGTAACATCCATACACCACTCATGCATTCTTCAATCACTCATTCAATCACCCATGCACCACTCAAGCATTCATTCAATCATCCATGCACCATACATGCACTCATTCAACTCATGCAATTCAATCGCAGAAATGTAAAAGCGAAGTAAAAAGTGTTTTATAATAAAAGTAGTTAGAGGAATACGAGTTTCTATAGAATAATTTTAATGTCCTGACGACAAACACTAATTAAAATACGTTTCTGTATGTCTATCATACTTAAAAAATTTTTTTATAGTAGCACTCATTCGTATTACCGGAAGCTACGCATCGCAGCGTTCCACGTTGTTGTGAACACCGGTGTCACCGCAACAGCTGGCATCGTCGCGAATAATAAAAAATAAAATATGGGGTAACTTTACATTAAAAAAACACCCCTCTATTTTCAAATCTTACAGTTAGGAAATAAAAAACCATAGACATTCACTGAAAAAACCAAAGGTTACAGGGACGTTCTAGTTAGAAAATACCATTTGAAAAAACTTAGAAATTCACTGAAAAGAACAAAGGTTACCGGGTCGTTATAGTAAGGCTCACAATTCACTCGTACAAAACCAGAGAAATTCAGCAGTTAGAGCTATATGAGCTAACAATAACTTACACCCCGCAATGCACTGCTTATGACCTCACATATTACATCACTCATGACATGGTCAGTGACATCACTGATGAAATCTTAAATGGCATAATTGATGACATCATCCATAGAACCACTGACACACCCACTTACACCCCCATACACCATATCATACAACCACACCCACACAACCACTGACATACCAATTCACAGACCCATACAAACACTAACACACCTACTCACTGATCCATAGAGCCACTCACACATCAACACACCCATACAGTCACTAATGCAGCCACTAACTCACATATACAGGAACTCATGCACCAACTCACTAGCCAATACCGCCACTCACACATCCAGTTATACAGACACTTAACCACCCACTCATAACACCCATAGTCACTCGTCACTCACAGAGCCACTCACCCATACAGTTACTCACACACCCACTCACTTACTCATTGATATACTAACACATGTAACTCACCTATATATTCACTATGAAAAGCACATACTCTCCCATGCAACCTCTCACACTCACTCACAGAGCCACTCACACACCCATTCACTCATCCATACAGTCACTCATCTACCCTGTAACTCACCTATGCAGACACTTATGTACCTGCTTAGTCACCCATTCATCCACTCATGCACCCTCTCATTCACCATTTACAGCCACTGACACACCCACACACTCACCCATACAGATACGCACACAGCCACTCACTCATACACCCAGACACACCCACTCGCTCAACCATACATAAACTCTCACACCCACTAACTCATGTATACAATCTCTCACATACCCAGTCACTCTTCTATACACCCCTTACACACCCAGTCTCTCACCCATACAGGCACTCCCACAGCCACTTGCCTTAGTATATATGTTTAACACTCAGTAACTTTTAGAAATCACTAACAATCACTGGATGATGTCATGAGTGATGTCACTGACCATGTCATGAGTGATGTAATATGTGAGGTCATAAGCACTGCATTGCAGGTGCGTAAGTTACAGTTAGCTCAGGTAACTAGAACTGCTGAATTTCTCTGGTTTTGTACGAGTGAAATGTGAGCCTAACTATAACAGCCCTGTAACCTTTGGTTTTTTCAGTGAATTTCTAAGGTTTTTTTAAATTCTATTTCCTAACTAGAAAGTGTGTGTGTGTGTGTGTGTGTATATATATATATATATATATATATATCTCCAACGAAAAGGCTCCCAAGTGCATGCATGCATGCACGCACAAACAGGGAAACAGACTCAATATATAGCTGGTGCCAGATTCAAATTTATTTCGGTGAATATGAACGGTGCTGTCTCTGACGCGTTTCGGACACAGAACGGTGTCCTTGATCACATATATATATATCTATCCAAAAGCACACAAACTCCTTCGGGAAATCTCTGCCCATGGAGGGGTGGCGCGCAAACCGGCGGAGTAGACCGGCAATTAATATCCAGCAAAGTTTACGAGTATAGCGCACTCTCAGGTCACAAATACACAACCCAGCGTTTCCAAATTATAAAGGGGGTTTATTCAAGTCATAAACCTCCGTGACGCGTTATATGCACGTAATGTTACAACAAATTTGCCGCCATCTTTAGACGGTAAGGTTAAAGGTAAAGTCCTATACAGGATGCATATTATTTGGCTTAGTCCTTTTTTACTGTTTAACAGGAAATGTATGTAAGACCCTCGTAAGCTTCACTCCGGTGTGTGATCAAGACCTTTTTGAGGTCGAAACGCGTCACGGAGGTTTATGATTTGAATAAACCCCCTTTATAATTTGAAAATGCTGGGTTGTGTATTTGTGACCTGAGAGCGCGCTATACTCGTAAACTTTGCTGGATATATATATATATATTAAATTGCGGGGTCGTGGGAGACCTGAGAAAATAAAGAAGCCCTATTCCATCAGCCTCGTGTACGTGCCTTCTTCTTTGCTGGAGCAGGATTGTTTTATCTGATATATATATATATATATGTATCTCAAGGACAACAGTTATAGACGGTCAATACACAAAGTGCTTTAGATGTATAAGATTTTATCAGCTTACCAGCATCTTTTATTGCAGAGAAGCAGCGTTTCTAGCGCAGGTTGCAGTTGGGACTTCCTTTGGCATGCCGCCAGCACATATGATGCAAGTATCCTCTGCACGATCACGCCTGCAGTCCTCGTACATAACTCTTAAAAGTCTTTATCTTCCCCCAAAGTTTGTTGATTCAAAAACCAGTGGCGGCTAGCAGGGAACAGGGGGGGTGGAGGGGGGGGCGGGGCACCCAAAATATTTAACTAAAAAACACTTAAACACTTACCTCCTCACGGCCGCCTTCTCTCCTCAGTCACTGCTTCGCTTTCTGATGAGTCCCAGAAGCAGGAAGCAAACAGGCTCCCCATAGACAATCACAACACTGCAATGCAGCGTTGTGATTGGTCCGAGTGCCGTGGTTCGGCGCTCAGACGGGGACTGGGAGCCTGTACATGTTCTCCACCCAGGCTGTGTATTTCAGCCCATTGAAGAACATGTTAAGTGTGCATGACTGTTTGGCCGGCCCAAGACGGCTGGCCAAACCATCATGCGCACTTACCAGATAACTGTGAAACTGCCGAGTAGCGACATAATTGCCTTCTTTAGGTCTGTGTTACTTTCTCTCTTGCTAGGTCTAACAATGGTACCGTTTCACTTTAAACGCAACAAAAAAAACATGCAAATGCCACAATTAACTACTTTCACAGAAAGGAGTTATCTGGGCAGGATTTATCTTGGTTGAACACTGTGGATTTACCAACTTGGGCTGCAGGTTCTGCTCCTATATAAACATAATAAAGTAGAGGTTGTCCGTTTTCTCCAAAGTACCTGCTTGCTCAGTAAGAGCAATGATTTGATTAAAAAAATGTGAACAAACCCAAGCAAAGCTGAGATTACCTCCATTAAGACAGCAAAGCAAAGGAAAAAAAATTACATCCGACTGTAGCCCCAGAGAATATGCAGCAAATAATATTTCCTTAGCATGCTCTAATAGATTCTGCCACAGAAGAGAATTTGAATTGGAAATGA
This sequence comes from Calotriton arnoldi, assembly GCA_963921515.1. Taxonomy (NCBI): domain Eukaryota; kingdom Metazoa; phylum Chordata; class Amphibia; order Caudata; family Salamandridae; genus Calotriton; species Calotriton arnoldi. Next base: position 5,010,791 of record CAWUFW010000079.1, on the reverse strand, counting down.
ATTCTTTATCAGCTGTCACAAAATAGCGACATCATTTAAAGTGGAAAAGTATGACAGATGTGAAATGCACCAATATGCTTTGTAAACTTTCACCTAGAATTATGTATAAACGGAGTTTATTAATTAAAGTCGTGTGCATTCTACAGATGAAGTGCTGTAAAAAACAATGTGCTCTGAGGGGATAGGTCTGCCTTAAACAATAATCTATAAGAACCTGCAACTATTACCTGGCAATTATACATTCCAATTAACAAACAGAAAAAAGGGGTGTCCCGCCAATGCTTCTAATAGCCCTCCATTTGCACGTAAAGTAAAAGATATCATGAACATATGTGACCAGTCTTGTAGATAGCAGACTGCTTGCCCTCTCTACATAACGTGCACCCCAAGGCCACTTATTAGGTGTCATTATCTCAGAATCCCACTCTACTGTATACCTGATGAGAGTTACTGACCTTATATAGGATGCCCTGATCCCACTACCCATAGCACATCATAATGCATAAATGAGGCATCTTGCTGGTGATATAGGGGTTACTTGCTGCATAGATGCATGGGTCAAATAGGTTATAAGTATCGGTATGGGAAACAACACAGGAAAGACAAACAGTGTTAAGGGAAAACTGTAGAACACTGCCTAGTCTTCTGGGATTTTTTCATGGATTAATATAGAATCAGTAAAGTCAAAGCAAACAGAGAAGATGAGGCTGGGGGTGGTGAGGCACAGGCCCAATTAAAGGATGAGGAAGAAAATCCAGATGCAACAGGAGCAGCACAGCCAAGGCACCCATCTCACCAAAACAACTGAAACAGAAGGAGTGACTCATGCAGACTATTCGAGAAGGTGGAGGCGGCGGGAGGCAAGATAAAGGCTGGAAAATAATGTAAATGCTCTGGAAACACAAGCACTACAAGCTGACTGTTACAGGCAGGCAGTGCTTTCTATTTGCAGAATGTGGTGCTGTAGATGACATGCTTAGCATAGACTCAAAAGCAGTGACCTCGTGCTTAAATAAACTGATGGCTTGTGAGCTGCAGTAGATGTCTGGAACAAAGTTTTAAGACCAGTGTGCCCGACTTGTGCTGCATGATGGGCATGAATAGCCACCCAATAAAGTCTTGTGAAAGTGAATAGGGTAGACCATGTTGCACTCCTACATATGTCAGGGAGGGGGATGTTGCTAAGAAAAGCCAGAGCGGCTCCCTTTTAGAGACTGGAATGTGCCCAAAGAATAGCATGCAGTGTACGTTTAGCTTTAGAAAAATAGACTTGAATATACATAACTATCTAGCAATGCCTACCTAACCTTTAAACATGGTTACAAGTGGGGCTTATGAAAAGCTCCTAAGAGATGCTTAGTCTTTATCAAGGCTTTGGTTCTGTGAATGTAAAACACAAGAGCTCTAATCAGGTCTTTAGTGTTAAAAGTTCGTTCCGCAATCGTTTGAGGTTGTGAGAAAAAAATGAGCAAGTCAATGGTTTGATGGACATGAAACAGGGGGACGACTGTGGGTTTGCACTACGGACGACCAGACCTTTGTGCACTTAATTAAAAGGTTCCTCCACTGTTGAAGCTTGCAATTCATGTACTCTACAAAGGGAAGTTATTGCAATGAGGAAAGCCACATTCCATGAAACAAACTGCAGTGGGCAAAACTGCAATGGTTCAAATGGTGGCCACATAAGCAGGATAAGAGCAATATTCATGTCCTTCAAGGGGACTGGTGGCGCTCTACGAGTAAATAATATTTTAAGACCTTCCATAAACTCTCTTCAAACCCGTATTCTGAAAACTGACTGGTGTTTTCCATCTTGCATGTATGCTGCCACAGTGGCTGGATGTACTCTCATCAAAGTGTACGCTACACCTATTTTTGTAGGTGCAATAAATAGACCATGCCTTTCAACGAGGCCTTTAAAGGCTGCTTGTTAAGATTGGTGCAGTAGTGAACAAACCCTTTCAATTTAGCAGCATAACCAGTCCTACTGTTGGGCTTGCGGGCCTCTGAGAATTAGAATGGACAGTTCTGGAAGTTGAAGGTACCCAAATTCTAAGACTTCAGCTGCTAAATCACAAGATTCAGTGATCTGGTATAGGAATGTTGTAGCTCACACTGGTGTTGAAGGATTAGGTCTGTCCATAGACACAGCTTCTTTTGTGCATGTCCAGACATCTCTTGGGAGTATAGAGTACCATCTCTGCCTCAGCCCGGTGGGTGCTATGAGGATGAGCTTCATGGGTGCTTGGCTCATTTTCTTTACTACATCCGTTGTCATTGGTGGTGAAAGCAAAGCGCATGCAATTGTTTTTGACCAAATCATTCACAGTGCACTGCCCATGGACTGTGGGTACCAAGAGGTGAAGTTGCGCCATTTGTCATTCTCGCCAGTTAACAAGTCGACCATCAGGATCCCCCAGCAGTCAAAAGGAGTGTTGACGTACCCAAGAGTTGATCTATCACTTGTGAGTTTCCTGATGCCTCCTTCTGAGCAGGTCTGCAAAGTCGTTGCCATCTCAGGAGATGTTTTCTGCCAGGAGAAAGACCTGACAGCACGTGGCCCAATGCCAGATTGTATGAGCCAGTGTGGACAACTGAGATGACTGTGACCCCCCTGCTTCAAAATGTAATATATTGTAGTCATATCTGTCCAAAAGAGCACTATCTTATGAATAAGTTTGAAAACGTTCTAAGCACTAACTGAACTGCTTACCAGAAGACTGATGTTCAACCTCTGTTGCTGAGTATTACACTGGCCTTGAATTGTGAGGTGGCTCAAATGCGCTCAACACCCCGTAAGGAAGACGTCTGGGAATGATTGTCACTTGCACGTGGGGGTTGAGAAACAATTTATCCATTACCAAGTTCATGGTGTTCCAGGGTTGCAGTTTGTGCTGAACACTGGGCACCACCAACATTGGATCTTCCCACTGAAAAGTTACGTGTGACAATTCTGTGACCTGACACTGCTGCAGTGCGCACATGAGAAAATGATAATTTGAGACTACTGCAATACAAGACACCATTATTCCTAACAGTTTTATGATCATCCTCAATTTCAAAGAACATAACGTCTGGTAAAGGGGAAGAAGCCTTTGAAATGCCATCACTCCTTTGCTGGTGTTGTAGGCCATATTCTGGATCACTTCTAAGAAAGGCTGTGTTGGTTGGGGCGATAGGTGGGATATTTTGGCATTAACGGTGAAACCTAATTTGTTGAGGACTGAGAGTACTTGCAAATGTGAGAGAGGCATAGCTGTTGGCTATAGGGCTTTACCAGTCAGCCATCCAGATATGGAAAGACATACTTTTACTTTGATATAGTAATATTTCCTATGAACCTGAGGTGTGCAGAATGGATAGGGGATGTGGAGATAGGCGTCCTTGAGATCGAGAGTCCCCATGTAGTCCCCAAAACAGAGCAACGGAAAAAAGTCTTGAAGAGTTGTCATTCTGAACTGCTCTGAGATGACACAGCAGTTGTGGGACCGGAGGTGGAGTATTGCCTCAGAATCCAGTCTTTTAAGGGGATGAGGAAGTACAGGGAGTAAACATCTTTTCCCTTCTGATGTGTTGGAGAAGGGTCTATCGCTCCTCTGTGAAGCAATGCTTGTACTTCCTCTTGCAATAGCCTCTGGTGGTGGTGGCTGAGCGTGTGCCAGGCATAGTGGAGTATTGGGATGTGTGGTATGGAACTCCAGGCAATAACTGTAGGTGTTGATGAATAATAGTCACTTGTCTGAAGAACGCTCTTACCAATGGGAAAGATATAGCTTAATGTGTCTCCAACAGATGTTGTGAGATAATGGGGACTCTGAGGAAAGTCACTGTTATGACAAGGAACCTCTTTTTTTCAGCACCTTTGATTTTTCTGCAGTTATTCCATGGTATCCAACTCTGGTGTAAGTTTTGCTACTTTGACCATGAGTAAAACGACTTCTGTGGCTGATTCTGTTGTATTTTTATAGCGATGTTGCCTGCATTTGCTGACAGGCAAATTCAGACTTTTCAGGGCTTGTGTTGTACAGCGCCCACATGGTCTTCACTGTTTGTGTCCTTCCTCATCTTTTCTCGCATTACACCTTTGTGCACGCCAAAGAGGTGTTCCTCATCAAAGGGTAGGCTGATGAGGTGCTTCTGGAATTCCCACCTAAATCCAGACATCCTTAACCATGCATGTCTATGAAGGGGGACACTTGAGTTTGTCTCATGTGAGGCAGGCTCAGCAGCATCTAAGGAGCAACTGATGTTTGAAATGGATATTGTCTTTCCTTCCTGAACAATTTCCATTCCTTTCTTACAGTAGGCCATTGGAAGCTGCTTGATAAGCTCCTCCATCAGCTTCAGTTGGTGCTGATCGTACTTGGAGAGCAAACAGATGGAATTGGTAAATCCCCACTGTTCAGAGGCTCCCACTGTGACCAATTTTCCCTCTGCATCACTTTTTTTGCTCTTCTCGTCAAAGTTATGTGTCCCCTGTAGCTTGAGTGAATGCTTTCTTATGAGTTGTTTGTGTAAGCAGGGAGTCTAGCGGCACATGACAACAGATGTAAATTGAATACTGTTGCACAATTTTACACTTCTTTTCCGCACAGAACATGACAACATGTGTTTCAATGGGCCTCTGAAGTTTTCAGTGGACCACTTTAAGATACTTTGGAGGACAGGAAAGTATTGCACTGACCACTCAGTTTTTGAGAAAGTCTCAATGAGTAAATAGTCACCTTCCTCAACACGTAACATAATCTTATGGTTTATGACGCTTATTATATGATGGCATGATTTAGCACTATATCATTGGGTGGTGAAAGGTTAACAGGTTATGGCTCTGAAGATGGGTCATCTTGCAATTTGTAAGGACCTAGGTTCTTCAGAAACAGGCTTGTCAAAAGTGAGATGTCGTTTTCTAGCATGGGGTTGCTCTGGTGCTGGAGGCTGTTCCAAGATGAGGCCAGAAACCAGCTCGATATAAATCCTCCTATGACCTCAGTAAGATGGGGCTATATTTGTGTCAAGCTCTATGCCAGCTTCGAGGGGGTCTTCAGAGTCTATTGCGGATCGAAGAGGGTGTGGGCAGATGCTTGGTGTTGGTCATCTGTGTCAAAATTCAGGGTCTAGGGTCTCTTAGTATCGAGGCTGTGGATCTTGGCTTTGAGTCTTGGTCTCTTGTGCCTTTACTGCCAAATGCCCCTTTTGCAGTCTGCCTGCCTTGGGGAAAGTGGGGTGAGTACACTGCTGAGATTTTTTGGGGGTATTTTCGGGGCTTATAATTAAAATTGCGGTAGATGTCTATTTTATTTTCAAAATGGGATTCCAAGGTGTCACAGAGGCTGAGGTGCAAGCACGGGGATTAGTGTGCGCCTTTAAAATCTTAAATAGCTCTTTAGTGGAGTTCCCTTCTTGGTCAATTCTATTAATGGTATAGAGTCTTCAAGCTGTTTTAATCTTGCTGTGATATGCACTTAAAGCTATTTTGTGGTGATGTTTGTCAGGGGCTTCTTTGGAGGACCTCCATTTATGCTCCAATCTCTTAAAGTTTGATTTATCGGTTCTCAGTTCTTTGCAGTGTACCAGGGGGCATTAGGTCGAGCAGATTTACTGGTATGGGATCTGTAGGGGGCAACTGTATCAAGAGCACCAGAAAAGGACTCAAGGAACGTGGCCTTGGCTAAGTTAATGTCTGTTATGTTGTCCAGTTCAGGGGCCCTGAAGGAAGATTGAAAGCTTTCTGCGGTCACCTGCTTCCATCGTCTTGCTCTCACACATATTATAGTATTAGATTTGGTAGAGATTGAGTCAAAGGGGATTTTCAATTTAATAGAAAGTGATCTGTCCAGGTGAGAGGTTCCGGCACGTCAAAGTGCACAAGCTGTGAGTTAGAAAATAAGATATCTAAAGTATGACTAGCTGAGTGGGTAGGACCTGTTTTTATCCGATGGAGATTAAGCATTTTAAGATTGGACAGCAGGTTATGTAATTTAAAGTCTCTGTGATAGATGTCCATTATTGTTCTATTATTGTCAGGATCAAATAAAGTGATACAAGTCACCTTTGTCAGTCTTGCATCTAGGAGACAGTGAAGAGAGGAGTTTGCCAATCTTTTGGAGCATCTAATGAGTAGTATATCCTATTCATATATTTAAACTAAATAAGTGAGTTTTTTAGATGTTACTAACATTCCAGACTGTCTTGACCTCCATCCATTATCCCCAACTAGGCCACCGACATCCACCTCCTATGCCAACTTAAGGGCCAGTAGCCTATCCAGGCCATTTCTGATAAGGGAGGTACATTTGAGAGATAGATTTCCCACTATCAATGGCATCCAATTTTATTTTGAATTCAAGTTGCCTATAGTCAGGAACCTTATTGGTCATCTTAATGTGGTAAGTATTAACTGGAGATATCTGTAGAATTATTTGTTGTATAACTTGAATTTCTGGTCTTGCCCAGCAAAAGCTCCTACACTGGAAATGCCGATGACATCCCTAGCAGTGAAACCCTCCAGACGGTTCACAATTTTCATCCAATCCCCATGCCTGAGAGGTGATTCCTGTGGTATCTTTCTATTCTCTTGCACCCATTTGAGTGCTTTGTTCTAGCTGTCAAAAGCCACCCTAGTAATCAGCAATAGACCACGACTTCGCTTCGATCCATACACTGCAACCTTGAGACTGACTTTTTTCCACTATTTCTAGTCTATAGCATGACCATCTCGCTCTCCAAATATCCATTCAACACTGTTAACTGGGCTTCCCAGTAATATAGCTGAATGTTTGCTGTAGCTAGGCCTCCTTCATACAAGGACAAAAGGCATTTTTCAAACCCTACTCATGTTTTTTAGTGCCTATATGAACTCCCTGTTTGCTTCTTTAATTTTCTGGAGAAAATGTTAAGGGATCTGACTGGGGTAGTTTTGGACCACATAAAATAGTTAGGACTATCACTTTATATATTGCAACTCACCCTGGGACAGAGATTGGCAGCAAATCCCAAAAAGTGGAGTGAGGTTCAGTTCCCATCCCATGGGTTATGTGTAATGTGTATCCAGGGGCGTAGCACAGGCCTCTGCAGCCCCTGCAGAGCAGGAAGGCTTCTGACTGTTCAGGGGACTCAAACCCTTCAGAGGGGCCCCATTCCACCCAATACCAATGAATATTTGTGAGCTATGGGAGACTCAGGGACACTTCACATACTGCAGTGGTCCCCCATCATTTTATGTTACGTCACCAGAGTATGCCCTGCTATGTAAAGCTAGTCAAGATAAAGGATAGTCCACTTTGCTAGTGGACTTCCCCCTGGCCCCATTATAATGGGTAAATACATGACTTATCCCAGTTAACCAGCAGCCCAGACAAGTTTCCAGATATTTTAAAGAGACCGGACATGACTACCTAGGATAGAATAACAATGTCAGCGAATTATGATACACTAATATCACAGTAATTTACCAAATCTTGTCCCTGGCCCAGCCCATCTGTACGAATCCAAGAGGCAAGTGGCTCAATGGCCAAAGCGAATAACAGTGGTGAGAGTGAGCAGCCCTGCTTGGTGGCCCCTTGTATGTGGAAGGAGGAAAACAACAACACCGAGGCTGTGATGATCGAATTTGTATGTGATAACCAAACATTTTATGAACACTTGACCAATGCGTGCCTATCTTGAATAGGTATTTCCAGCTCAACTTGTTCAAGATTTTCTCAAAATCAATCGACAACATTGCAGCCAGTCCTGGTAAGGTATGAATTTTTGCCTTGGCCAAATGAAGTCTTCTTAATTTGTGCCATGATTAAGCATAAATCTGTTTTGGTCCAAGTGGACTAGTGAGAGGATCATTTAATCAGCAGATTGTTTTAAGCCTTAATTTTTTTACTTTATTTATGGAGCGATATAGGTTGGAATGTGCTTCAATTTTCAGGTGGTCTACCTGTTTTTTATATAAATACTATGGTAGGCTTCTACAAGTTCTCTGATAGGGGTTTGACATGAGAGGCCTCCTCTACTGCATTATGCTGACATTGAGTGATTTCAGCTGGCAGGCCATTAGGCCAGGGTGTTTTCCTGAAAATCATGTCCCAAGGTGACAGAGGCTGGTCTGGTTCTAGATCGTCCTCATTGCGCAGATGTGTCATGGGCAAATCTGCAATCATGTTGCCCCATCTTTGGGGTTTTCCCAATATACAATCCACTATAATACCCCCTCCACCCAGTCTATTATTGCAGGTCTCTGATTTCCTCACCACGTGCTGTACATATTATAGGAACAATATTACATATTACATTGGTCGTGTCTACTTGCTAGCTAATGTATGAGTTTTCCGGGATTGTCCCCACAATCCAATATTTGCTATATGATGCCATCAAGCCTCTCGTAGTAGTTTTCATGGGTGTTTAAGTGTTAGTGGAGGGACTTTAGCTGTCTAATTGTGTTCTCTTAGAGTGTCTTATTGTTCTCTTTCTACCTTGACCAATTGCATTACTAGTGTTGTTGTAGATCCTCCCCAAGTTTACAAATGTATATGTCTGGACTAGGACAGCATCATGAAGTAGCCATTGCCAAACTCCACTCATCCATCCTACTCAAGGTCCAATGCATATTTCAATGAGGGCTTGGTTGGATAATCACTTAAGAATGAAATGTGCCTCAGTTACTTTGGAGGTGTCCAGTGCGAGTATCATGAGGTAATCAAGGTGTAGAGATATGCAGTGGGCTGCAGAGTAATATGTCAATTATTTTGTTGTTTGGATTACAGCATTTGTTAATGCCATGGATGAAGTCCGATCTGAGAACAGGCTCAGTCTTGTACCATGCTGCGCACGGCACACAAGTGAATAGCCATGTCTGCCTAGAAAAGAGCAATTGTCACCAAGTATGTGGTCTTGTGCAGTAATATTACCATTGGCAAGTGTCTCCTGTTATATTGCAGGACTGCCGATCTTCTTATGTTATCATTCAATCTACTGACATTCAAGGATACTATACGTGATGATTGTCAAAAGTTATTTCTGGCTGGCACTGCAAAGGTTTGATTTTCTTTATACATGTGTGTACACTGCAGGCTCTGTCTCTTTGCATTTCATGTATAGTGTTGGATTACTTGTGTCAAAAGGACCTTCATCCGGAAGGTAAGTCTTAAAGATCTTAGGTTGTAGAAGCAATGGTGCATTGCTAGGTGAAGTGGCCACGAGCAAAATGGAAGAGAGCTGTCAGTGACAGTGTGGTTGTTATCAATGGTGTTTTTCGCAGATGAGTTTGCTGATGGTTGCCTTTTTATGGGTAAAGCTTATCTGATGTAGTCTTCACCAGCGCTGTCATCAATGGTGCCATAGACTAAGAAGCAGTAAGCACAATTCGGTAACAGCCAAAACAAGGTGGCTGAGGGAAAGAGAAAGGCACAGTGATGACAACAGTGAATGCAGGAGGTGTAGAAATCGGCATAGGCGAGGACTCCCAAGAATGATCCTGTGAGGGCTTGTCCAGCTTCATGTCAGACTTGAAGCCTAGCACGAGGGACCTGCATATGAGGATGGTAATGTCTCTGTGGAAGCCTCTACCTTCTTCCCAACATTTATTTGGGAATTTGCATAGCTAGACGACTTCAGGAGATCCTGAGCATAAAGTATTTTTTCACACAGGAATTACAGACTCTAAAGAACTTTTTAAGGAAAACCTACCATAATTCCAAGAAATTCACTTTCTTTCTTTCTTACAACTGTAATTTTGTTTTTGAGAAGAACATCAGTTAAGGGGAGGGGGTACACATGAGGGTTAGCACATTTCCGTTTGGCAAGTTATAATGGATTCAAGGTCTGCTTGCCGCTTGGTGGGCAGGGAAACTTGGGAAAGGATAGGGAACATTTTTTTAAAACATTTTTATGAATTTTAACTGATTGTTGGAAATTAAAATCCTGTTCTTGCTTGTTTGCACATTTGTACTTTTATCGGGCCTAAATAGCTTTTCCAGCGTTTCCGGTCCGTCACGGCTTCTTGTGCCGCTTGCACGGAGAAACGCTGTAGGCCACACCCCCTTCATACCTCCTCCACCCCCACTTCCGGCTGGCTGTCGGGCTGGTGGCAGGAACCGAGAAGGGATTTAAACAAGATGCTCCCCCGGAAGCGCAGCTGACGCGCGCAGTGGGTGCGCCGCCGGCGCGCCAAAGGCAAGCCCGTCTGCGCCCGTCCGCGCCCGAACGGGACCGGGGGCCGCTCCTTATGCCCATTTCTTTCAATATTCTACCAGGGAGCTGATTTCATATCAGAATAACTATTGTATTAATGACACTACCCGCTCTTCCCTAGAGAAAGCGAATATTTTAGTCTTTAGACACACTTTCCCTGAAATTGACGTCACAATTTTTCCCACGCTCAGTACACCCTCACAACCTGCCTCTGTTACCCAATTAATCCAGGAGTCAAAGGACCTTAAAATGTACTACTTGAATACTCGATCTATGGTGAGACACCAGCTGGAAATTTTTCAGCTCTTAGACTCCGACAATCCTGACATTCTTCTTCTCACAGAAACGTGGTTGACTGAGGAATCTGCCCCCGACTTTTTGGTCGCAGTACCGGACAAGTACTATATTCTGCAGGCCAACCGCCCTTCAGGAAAAGCTGGCGGAGGGGTGGCAGCTATAATCCACCATGATTATCAGTTTACCTCCTTAGCGATCACGGGCCCACCCTCAGTTGACAGCTTAGTCTTGAAATTTGAATCCCCCCAATTTCCTTTCATCTGTGCCCTCTTTTATAGACCGCCTCAACATATGCCTACATTTCCCCAGGCACTGGGCGAAATGATATCTCACCTTGCCATCAACAATGCCAGAATCCTGATAATTGGGCACTTTAATTACTGGCCTAATGATGCAAGAGAGGGCCTTAGCTCGAGAGAACTGACTGATCTTCTAACTGGGATGAATTGCACCCAGCACGTCAAGACTGCAACACATAAAAGGCCATGTTCTTGACCAAATATGGACATCCAATCTGGAGATCTCTACTCCATCGATTTCCCCCTGTATTTGGTCCGATCATTTTCTAATAACCTTCTCCCTTACTAATGCCTTCCCCTTGAAACCTCAATATTCAAGGAACGTGTTGTCAAGAAATTGGCGACGTATGAATACTGATCAATTTAGATCTTTGCTAACTGACACGGCTCCATCTGCACAGGAGGCATTTCAAACCCAGGCAGAGAGCATCAAGACTTGGCTCGAGCGGGTCAGTGATCGCATTGCTCCTCTTAAGAAAATTACTATTTTAAGACCTCATGATGCTCAACAATGGTTTTCTGACGATTTAAAAAACAAGAAACTTATTTTAAGACAGGCCGAACGCAGTTGGAGACATCACTATCTCCCTGATAAGAGGGCTATATATCTAGCTCTCCAGAAAGAATACAAAAAGGAGATTCTCCGAACCAAGGAAGATTATTTTTCAAATAAAATTCTTAATTCATCTAATAAACCCAAAGAAATCTTCTCTATTGTGAACGAGCTCTCAAAACCATACAGGATCATGCCAAAGCCAGTTCCTACACAAAGTCTCTGCGACTCCCTTAACTCCTTTTTTTTAATAGAAAATCGCAGTCATTAAAGCCAGCATTCCCTCATCTAGTCTCCCTTTATCTGACTCAAACATCTGTCAGAATGAACACCAGTTGGATCAAATTCCCTTGATCTCGAAGGAGACCTTTCTTGATTTACTTAAAAAGGTCGATTCTGGTTCCCCCACTGACTGTTGCCCCCCTTAAATTCTTTGAGAAGCTTTCTCCATTTGTCCTGACCCCCCTCTTTCGTTCCTTAACAACTCACTTAAACACAGCGTCGTCCCTGACATATTCAAAAGTGCGGAAATCGTCCCTATTCTGAAGAAACCGGGTGCGGATCCGTTAGTTTTAAGTAATTATCGCCCCATTTCGGCAAAGTCCTCGAGGCATATGTCGCCAACTGTTTCAGTTCATTTATTGAACACCACCAGATCTTGGACTCTCATCAGGCAGGATTTAGACCTGTCCATTCCACTGAATCGGCTATACTCACTGTTATGGATGAACTAAGAAGAGGAGCCGATAACGGCATCCCCCAGGCACTGGTCCTCCTGGATTTGTCAGCAGCCTTCGACACGGTCGATCACAATATCTTGGTTGACCGTGTCAGAAGTGCCGGGATCCAGGCTCTGGCGCTGAGATGGCTCTCCTCCTTCCTTGGTAACCGCTTTCAAGCAGTTCGGTTGGCTAATTTTTCGTCCAACAAGAGGGAACTAACCTGTGGGGTCCCTCAGGGCTCCTCTCTTTCCCCCCTCCTTTTTAATCTGCATCTTCTCCCTCTAATTCGATCTTTGAGAGAAAAAAGGGTTGGGACATTCAACTATGCTGACGACCTCCAATTGGTGTTTGAAATCAATTCGTCAGCATCGTCAGTTACTCACTTTCAATCTACCATGATCTTTATTAGTGACTGGATGAATCGCAACCAACTCAAGCTGAACCCCGACAAAACTGAGCTGATTCTCACAGGTGGCCCCTCCAATCCATGGCATTCCAATTTCTGGCCATCTTCTCTAGGTAACCCCCCGAAGCCTGCAGACTCTGCCAAAAGCTTAGGCATCGTGATTTCTAGCGATCTATCAATGAATGCCCAAATAAGCTCAGTAGTTTCCGCAAGTTTCTTCCAATTACGGAGAATAATGAAGATCAGCAGATTTCTATCCAGGGAAGCCCTGACCTTGGTCATCTTAGCCTTGGTGATCTCCCGTTTGGATTATGCCAACTCCTTATACTGTGGCATTCCTGCTTACCAACTAAGATGTCTTCAGCTGGTTCAAAACCAAGCAGCCAGACTCATCTTTCATCAACCCAAATGGCAGCATGTGACTCCCATAATGAAAAATTTACACTGGCTTCCTGTGGCCAAAAGGTGTGCTTTCAAGCTGGGATGCACCATTTTTAAAGCTCTTCACGGTTGCAGCCCTGCTTTTGTTTCGTCTAGGATCCAAAGATACATCCCCTCCCGGGATCTGCGTTCTTCTCACCAAAACTTGTTGACCATTCCCTCTTTTAAACGTAAAAAGCTTGCAGGCCTTAGATTTGCTGTCCTAGGCCCACAGTTTTGGAACTCTCTCCCCGCGGAGATTAGACTGACTCCATCCTACGCACAGTTCAGAAAAATGCTTAAGACCCGTTTGTTTGTTCAATCATTTAACATCTAATCTCAGTTTTCTGCAACCTTCTTTCTGCCTTTTCAGCGCCATGAAACCGCATGGTGTACATGCGCTATACAAAAGCTTTTAACATAACATAACAACCCATATTGCAACGAGACTGAATACATACTTTCTATAATGGAAAGAGGACCAATGATATAAGTTGCATCGGGAATAAAGTCCCAAATATAGGTATTAGCAGCCGACTTCCTCTGTGGTGTTGTCATCTGAGTGGGAGATGTCGAAGAAACCAGAGCTACGCAGGATTTGAGAGCTCATCAATGTGGCACCTCCCACCTTAAATGTGTCATAAAAGGACGTAAAAACCTTATCAAATGTATTCATTCTGTCATGAATCACGGCAAAAAAATTCTCCATGACATACATGGATCACACTTTCCCCCACCACATGTTCAGCGTTGGAGAGTTCTGTAACTTACACATTTGGGCTAAGCTCAGACGGACTGCAGGTTAAAAGGTGAGTTATCAGTTTTTCTTGGGTAGCGGTCCTAGAGTAGAGGCCATGACCGCCAGAATATCCTAACAATATTACTAAGGGGTCTGGTGGGAGGGAAACGTTTGTGATTGCGCAGAGAAATGAAAGTATATCTTGCCAAAAGGCTGAGGGCATGTCCACCATGTGTGAAGCAATGTGCTGCGTTCTCTACAGCCCTTCCAGTATGTGTCTGGATTACCGAACATCCTATGTAATCTCGTGGGAGTGAGGTACCATTGTGTGATCAATTTGTAAGCATTCTGTTTATGTTGAGTGCATATAGAAGATTTTACCGCTCTTTGCCAGATTGACTTCCATAGATCAACTGATATTTCTACCTCCATATCCCTCTTCCATTTGGCAGCATATGCATGTTTTCTATGGGGATAGAGTTCTAATATATACCTATAAAGCCAAAAACTCCCCTTGCGTCGCATACTGTTAGAGAAGATGGATTTTAGGTGTGTCTCTTCTCTACACAATTGGTCGTGCATACGTCTGCCTCCCATCCAGTGCAATGCTTGTGTTGGTCTAAAAGCATATAGTCTATGTAGTTGGAATTTTTCCATTAGAACTTCTCTGGGCTGGAGTTCATCATCAACAAAAAATTCTAATAGGCGTGGAGGGTTTCCCTGGCTCCAGGTCCGAAACCCTGGGTTATTAATCAACGGAGTTAAGGGAAAAGGATATTTCGGGAATGCTTTCTTGTGGGGCAGTGATTGCGAATATTACAATAGAGACAGTGTTGTAGGGAGAAGGGTCTGGGATTTCTTCCAGGGCGGCAACCATGATAAGTCCTTGACTGGAATAATGGAAAATGCTTGTTCAACTTGTACCCAGGGTCTTTCGATCCGAATCATAGTTCCAGCATAAAGCCCGGCGAATCTGAGGGCCCAGGTGTACGTTGTGACATCAGGGAAACCGAGGCCTCCTTCAGTTGTGGGTCGTATGAGAGTCGGGAGCGCAACTCTTGGGGATTTGCCCAGCCACACAAACTCCAGCATCTTTTGTCTAATGTGCCCCAGTGTGTGTCTCGTTATTCCAAGGGGGAATATTTGTAGTGTATAAAGGAGGCAGGGGAGGAAGTTCATCTTCAAGCTATTCAGCCTACCCATCCAGGATATTTCTAATCTGCCTAATCGGTATAGGTCCTTGAATAGTGCAGACAGTAATGGAGGAATATTACTCTCATATAAGGACTTTGTTTGGGCTGGGAGGGACACTCCTGGGTATCTTATGGAAGTTCCAGACCATTAGAAACCGTTAGGCTGGAGAGGCATTCACAGCGAAGTGGGACAGTCACTCCAATTCCCTGTGACTTGGAATAATTAATTTTGAAGACGGAAACTCAAGCGAAGCGGTTCTGCTCTGCCCAGAGTGTCGGAATAGTTTGGTCAGGGTTATTTACAAAGCAGAGGATGTCATTCACCAACAAAAATAACTTGTGTTCTTTACCTCCCACCCAGCAGGCCATGAATATTAGGATTATGGGAAATCAACTAGGGGTTCCATTCCCAAAGCAAGGACCAGTGTAGAGAGAAGGCATCCCTGTCTTGTACCTCTGGACAGGGGTATATCTGCTGTGTATTCCCCATTGGTCTTAAGACTGGTGGTGGGTTGCGGATAGTTGGCCTGAATGAATGTCTTCATTTTTGGACCCATATGAGTCCTGTTAAGTAGCACCGACAGAAAGGTTCAATTCACCCTGTCGAAAGCTTTCTCTGTGTCTAGGGAGAGGAGGGCCATCAGCTGTTTCGGTCTTTCAGCCGTCTCCATCAGGGTGACTGCCAGTCTAGTGTTGTTGTTAGCCTATCGAATGTTAATAAAGCCAGATTGTTGAGGGGATATGCGGGGAGGCCATATGTGGGGGGGGGGTGGGAGTCTATTTATAATAGAAGCAAAGATCTTTACATCGCATTTAAGAAGAGCTTGAGGCCTGTATGATGTGAAAGACTGTGGGTCCTTGCCTGGCTTTGGAGAAGATTAAGATGGGAATCCATCATGGTTTCTGCAGTGCTTAATTTGTAAAAAAAAAAAAAAAAAAGTGACGGGCCTTCCTCAAGGGGCCACTGCAGCTTGCACCACCCATTGGCCCTGCCAGAGTTGACAATGACAGTCTCATTACAACTACTAACCATCACACTTCTACAAGTGTGCCAATTCAGACTATTCCAAGCCCCCAAATCTACAAGCATGGCTTGAGTGGCAGGCACTAGTTGTTTTTAATGGATATTGCATTGCTAAACAATTTTTATTGTGATCATCTCTAAATTGAACAAACAGCACCACCATGTGGCAGACTGACATAAGAGCCGATGTTGCCAATAAAGGGACTGCAATGAGCACCAGAAACCACAGGCTCAAATTAAGCACTTGGTGTCTGTAACCCTCCCAGTCGTCAGGAGATAATTAAATACCTTGGCTAAGGGTGCGGCTAGTAGGGAGGCGTATGCGTTATAGAATGTGGCCATAAAGCCATCAGGGCCTGGGGGTTTTCGTGTGGGTAAACATGTTATTGCTTTTCATACCTCTATAACTGAAAATTCGCCTTCCATGAAGAGCAGGTCGCTTTCAAGGTCAGGGCGGCAGTCCCTTGGAGATATTAGTCATGAGTTGTCTCGTCAAGATCCTGACTATGGAATAGTAGAGAGTAATAGAAGTGGAAGACAGTTTGTATCTCTGCTGTGGTTGTAACTAACTGGCCATCGTTAGATCCAAGTGCTTTTATGAGGTTTTGTGTTGCGACCTGCCAGAGTTTGTATGCTAATAACCTGTCCGCTTTATTGCCTTTTCGTAATAGGTTTGGTTAACGTATAGAAGTTTCTTAGCTGCTTCTTTTCATTTGAAGGTTTTACAATTCACCCCATATTCTGCGAAGGACCACTCTGCTTGTGTCTCACCTCGGCTTGGGAAAGCTGTAGTATGAGGTCCGCCCACGTCTGCTTAGCCAGTCGTTCGAATGTTGCAGTGTGGGAGATTAAATCTCCCCTAAACACTGCCTTGGCAGCATCCTACATGGTTGAGGGACCGGCCTTGCCACTGTCGTTTTACGCAAAATAGTGTTCTATAGTGTCTATGATGCGGTCCCTAAGGGTTGGGTCTCTTAATGCTATTTCATTTATTACCAAGGGTCTTTGAAATGGTTTCTGCGGCAGGAGCAGAGACGCCATGAGCCAGAGGGGTGCATGGTCAGAGACGGACTTGACGTCAGTGATTGAATCCACCAGTGAGGGTAGGAGGGACTCAGAGGCCAGGAAATCGTCTATTCGTGTGTAAGTCTTGTGGACATGGGATTAGAATGTATAGGCCCTCTCATTAGGTTGGTGATAATGCCATACGCCTGCCAAGCTGAGATCGAGGATTCCCTGTGTTAATGAGGGTAGTGGGTGACTGTCCGCATGTCTGGCTTGTGAGCGATCCAGCGAGGGGTCTAGTATCGTGTTCTAGTCGCCTCCCATGATTATCTCTCCTGCGGCAAATTGAGCCACGCTAAGGAATAGGGCTGAGTAAAAGTACTTTTTATTTTAGTTTGGGCTGTAGAAGGAGATGATGGTAATCGAGATCAGTCCTATTTTAAGACGAATGCCCACTTGATGGCCCTCGCGGTCTCTATATGTGTCTTCTATAAGGAAACTGAGGTCTCCACATACGAGTATGGCTACCCCTCTAGTTTTGCGTGTGTAAGATGAGTGGAACTGCTTGGGATATCAGTAGGATTGGAGGCGCCTGACATCTGTTCTCAGCAGCTTGGTCTCTTGGAGCAGCGCCATGTCGACCTCTTCGTGTTTGAGCCATTGAGGCCTTGTATATTTAAAGATGTCTTGGGATCCCCTCAGACTCAGATTTAACGGTACATGCTAGTTTGTGCTGGAAATATAAGGGGGGGGGGGGGAGATCAGTCCCGGCGCCGAGCTCAGGTGAGACCCGTGTTGTCTGGTCTCCTCCCTGGCCACGCCACCCAAGAAATTCACTTTCTACTAGACCACAGTCTAAATGCAGTTAGACTCAGTGTGTCAGAAGAAATGGTGAATTCCAAAGAAAGTAATGAAAAAAATAAATCTGAAGAGCTGAACACTGAAGGACTCCCTTCCATATGCCTTGAGGTAAAAACCTGAGGTATGGTGGCCCATGGGGACTTTGGATGCAGTATGCTTTTGTCAGACTTTCTGGAGTTTGGGTACTACTTCAGAGGTCAAAGGGTTACTAAAACACAGTGTTTCAGGCCTTTAGGCCTTGTTTAAGAAACTCTGCTATTTGAAGATTACTGAAGGACTCCCACCTTAGCGACTGGGAATGGTTCAAGTATGAAAATCTTTGAAACATCCACTGGTGGAGAATATGGGTGTTGTCTGAACCCACGTGTCTATATCAGCTTCCGAGCAGGTGACTCTGTGGAATTTCAGATCCAGCAGCTGAGTACAGGTTCTTCTTGGAAAAGAGGTTGAATGAAAATTCCTACCTCCACCACAAAAGATACAAGTTGATCGTGTACTCCCTTAGAAGTCGAGCAAAGCCAAAAAACAATAGGCGAAACCGTTTTTTCTACTCTAAATAAAACCTAAAATAGCCAGATTGTGTTAAGGGATTCATACACACAGAACAGAAAAGATCGACTCTCTAAGTCAGCTGGTAATTTTGTGACAGACCAACTTCAGGAGTTCTTATTGTGGCAGTGTCAAAATGTAAATCTTTGTAAGCTAATGGTTCTGGGCAACAGTCCTTGCTTTGTATTTTTGAGGGATCCCTTGTGGATGATGAGTATTGGTCCTTTCACTGCCGCAAGCAAATAACTAGATCAAAAGCAACAGCTGAAGGAATTATATTATTCTTTTTTTCTTTGTGCTTCATATCCTTGCTCAGGATAATTCCAGCCAAAACTTTTAACCACCTCCAAAATATTGAAATTCAACAATTTTTACATTGAAGATTGATAGTTCGATGAACATACTGTAACAAACAGCACATGGCACAATTGATTGCACAATGCATGTGCATAAAATACACTTTCACAGTGCTTATAGAATCTACCAGATTACATATGAATTAAAGAAACATACATAGACAGAGGGTATCCTATCATGTATGAAAGTTCTTTCTCAGAGACTTTACTGTCACTAAACACTCATTGTGTTCAATGACCTTGTAAATAAAAGTCCTAAAGCTTAGAAGCTGAGATCGATTTTCATGATCTTTAGAGTAAAATGTATGATACACAGCTGCATAAAAACTGAACTAATAATTCAAGTCTGTTGAAGTGCCACCAAACAAATATTATGGAAAGAGCAGGCTACAAAACATACAGAATGCAAAAAATAGCAGCATAGTCTAATGGTGCACAATACAATGGCGTGATTGTAGTTCTATACAATAATGTGAACAGTGCACAAAACATGGAGATTAGATTTTCCTCCATTTTAGTGTGAAACGATAAGAAAGGGTGTGGCTAACACCAAGACAAGGGGAAAGTGTACCAGAGTTATTTCTTATATGATATATGCGGGGTTATACTGCCCTTCAGAATAAGCATAGCTTAAAAGAGTCCCACCTGAAAAAATACAACTGTAGGAGTCCACTAAAAACACTGCATAGGAACGAACTAAAATATATAAGGATACAGAAACTGTTTTGGAAGGTCTGTATGCTTAAAGTGTCATGGGCGCTCTAAGGCAGCCCTAAGAAAACTTAACTGTTACAGAAATCTACGAAACTAATAATTCATCACAAAGGACGTTAGAGTCCTCAAACTGGCTGTCCGCATATTAGTGTGCTAACTGGGATTCCACATAACTTTCCTTAAAGTAGGATTATAGCACCTGGGATTAAAGGCGCTAGACATACCTGACAGGTGGAGTAAAGTGCTGGAGGTGGGGACTGGTCTTTATATTTCATCTACTTCTCCTTGCTAGTTAATTCATTAATTCAAGCTGTAAGATGCAGACCTCAGAATCGCAACTGATAAGTGGGATTAGGAGGGTCAAGTAACAAACATTTCTGTATTGTAGCTAGAGTTCACAGGACAGCAGCCTTGATTCCATGGAGGTGGAGTGCTTGGTGTGCAGGAAGAGGCCTGCTTCAGAATGGACCATGCGGCCACCACTGGCGTGCTTTTGGCCATGGCAGCCCTGAAGGCTTCTTGTTGGCAGTGGGCTGCACTGCGTGTGGTACAGAATGCCGGATTTAGAGTTTGAAGGATGGAATACAGTGGAGGATCAGAGATAAGCGAGTGCTTATGGGCAGGATGTCTGACCTTCAATTTGTGCATGCCATTCAAAGGCAATGCCATTTACCTGTGATTGGGGGGTGAGCTTGGGCTGCATTTATCCCTAACCAAGATGGTGGTCAATCCACTTTGTCTGCCAGAGTTCCAGTGTCCTGTCCAAGATGGCACCGGACCATTTACAGTGAAGCAATTTCCTGTTGTATCCATATATAAGGAAACTTTGATCTGAGAAAAATTTGTTGCAACACTTTTGATTGCCCATTTTTCATTGTGTTCTGGCATCTCAAGATACACATTCCTCAGTTCAATGCATCTTGAGAGTGGTTGTACATTACTATATCCGCTGCCAGTGCATACCCTGCACGATATCACTAGCCATTTCCAAATCTCGTCAGAGGGACATTTAAAAAAAAAAAAAAATATTTAAGCAACTTTTGCTATACATTTAATTAACTAGCATGGAACCTATTTTAAATAATGGACCTTTCAAAATGTCGAGGATCAGAAAAGTTGATAAGTGCAGGTTCCAGTTCTGTACATTCTAGCAGCTAAATTAAATAAGTCTTTGGAACTGTAGTTTTAGAGAGAAGGAGCGTTTAAGAAAGCAAAGTCTGATTTTAAGTCTCTCCGCAGGCACAATTGGGCATTGTGAGGGATATAATTTTTAGCTGCATGGTATCAAGTACATTGCATAACGTGCAGATTCTGTGTCTAGGGATTTCAACAGACAAAACAATGCATTGCGGGATATGTGGCGGTGTTCGCTTGTGAATTTTGGATAAGACGTTGGTTGATAAACATGTCGGAGAATATTTTCTAGACTTCGCACATCAGAATTTACAAACCCAGGAATTCTCTGTGAACCACAATTCTGGACTGTAGTAGTACAATTTGAACGGTTTACTTTTTGAGGAGAAGTGGCTGTTGTCTTAACAGAAATTGGTTTAGATGAATAAAACATCATCATGCTACACAAGAATTCCAAAGTCGGTTATGACCCAGGAGTTTGTCCTTAAAGCCTCCAAAGAATAACTGAAGAAGTCTTCTAAATTCATGTATGTGCTGCTGCATGCTTTCTATTTACCTTGTACCATAAGGATCATTTAATTATCAGGATTGTAAGTTGTCATACACCTCAGGGGAGCACATGGAGACTCTTTGATTTATGGATCAGACTTCATGCTACAAATGGACTAAGAGTGTCCAGTCTCCTCATTATCAGAGATTTCAATATTCAGTCAAATATTCTGAATAAGCAGATGTGTGTAAATTTACTATTTTAATGCAAACTCGATCTGGTGCTAATGAATAATTGTACTACATACAATAAAGGTGCTTTTTACTATGAATTTTGCTATAACACTCACTGGAATCACATCTTTTGCGTAGCCTAAACACAGTTTGTTTCAGTTTTATGCCCCAATTCTCAATAAATAACTTGTTTTTTTCTTATAACTGTTAACAAGGGAATTTTTCTGTTTCTAAGTGATGTGCTATTACAATCCCAATGTAATGGTGCTCAAGTTAGCAACAACAAAAGGATGAAAGAATGAGTTGATCTTGGCAGGATGCAAACTCATGACTTGCAGGTCACACTAGATATATCGGCAAGCACTAAATGGCATTCTCGGATCACAAGAAAAAAAAAAAAAAAAAAAAAAGGTTTGGAGCTTGCTGCCCGACGCACTTAAGACAACTTGGTTTCAAACTCGTTTCAGTATTGTGAACCTTTCTGAGGCAATTTGAAATCAAGCCAAACCATTAAAAATGAGAGGAATACATTCAAGAACTCCAGTTGGTTGAATGCTTCCCTCTTAAGTTTTAATAGCACTAGAGAATCAGAACTAACCAAACAATTAATAAAAAAATCTATTTTACAAACCCCTTTCATCCTTTCCATCCTACCCAAGGAATACAATCAATATAGCAATAAATCGCCCAAATCCTTGCTACACCCTACCTCCTAGTCTACCAAACTCAATCCAAGAGCAGACCTGTGTGATGGTTTTAACCACTTATTCATCAAGCAGGCTTAGGATGTTCAAAATTATATCACAATAGTAAAATCTGTTCCTGCAGATGAGTTTGTGAAGGAAGCTAAGATAAAGTTGTAAACAGACCAAAGGACTCCAAGGAAAAATATAACCCACACACTAGAGTTGTTCAGACGTTTACAGCCCCCATTTGTTAGTGGTCACCACTTCTCCTTCCTACTAACATAAAATATGAAGATACACTTTGACCAAGTCTCAACACATTGTTACTTCATCTCTTGTGCTTGATACTGTGCCACAATAACTAAAATATTCAATACCAACACCTTTGTTATAGAAACCTTCACTAAACTCTAACACTCTTCTACTATGCATCCCATTGCTGGCCTGCAATCACCTTTATAATTTCTGCATATAGAGAGACTTCTATAGAGAAAATAGTTGTGCTTGCTTAACCCCAATCAGGGTTTCACCCTGAAACTACACTGATTGTGATGAGCTAGGATGATATTCATGCACATGAAGTAGCACATAAGAACAGTCTTTTCATGCACCTTTCACTGTTCATTTTCACAGTGGATCAAACCCTTCTGTCCGAACTCTGTCGGAATACCTGTAGTACTGACACACCTCTAAATTGGGTATTGTTTTTTTTGGTTGTCAGGGTCCAGCCATACCATTGGTGTCATCTCCGCCTCTACCTCAGCTTCATGCTAAGTCCATTAGGCTGCTACCACACCAAAGGGTCCAGCTCTTGACATCATCTCAGGGTCGCCTAAGCCCACATAATGTGTCTCAGACCCTGCCTCATCGGGTCTCTGGGGGGTGTTTAGTGGCAAGACAGAAATGGAAATGTGGACGGTGTCATTGTGGGGGTCCATATCTCTGCTACTGAGGGGGTAAGGGTGTGTAAACTGTGCCCTTCTTTGATGAAAACAGGAGAGGTCTTGCATGATCTGCTGGGAAAATGAGAGATCTTGCTGCCTTCTTGCGTGGTGCCTCAGTGTAAAAGAAGGCTCCACCCAGGTGAACGCAACGCGCGGAAGGAACTTAGGAAAGCGATCTGTTAATACAAGATTACAAGTAGCAGGAGAAAGTCAACCTCCACAGAAGAAAAGGATGAAGAGGTAAGTTTTAAAACTCACAGTTATATTGTTGGAGGACAAGTTCTCCAACAAAGAAAGGCAACACAAGGCATGTGGTTTGCCTCTTCTCAGACTCTGAGGAAGACATTTCTTAAATGACCTACTTCAAGGATAAGTCATTTGAGATCCTTGGACAAGGTATTCACTACAACCTAAGGAAAACGGTGAGTAAAGGCACTGCTCTTTCTTTGAATTTAAATGAATACCGAACAATTGTAACTACAAACTTGATTTATCCCAGGTTTGGGGAAGCAGCTCAAAATAAACTTTGTTTAGCCCTCCAGAGAAGTATTATGCAAGATACTCTTCAAGGGAGTTCATCATGAAGCTTGATATCTTTGTAGAGCCAAAGGGCTGCAATGTCACTCCTTGGAAGAGGAAATGTATATCTACCTACACCTAACTACAGAAGAGCTATCAAAGTCATGTCAAAGGTCCTGCAATGTGCAGCCCAGAGGATGAACTTCAGTGGCCTCAAATCAAATGAGACTCTTCCTAAGACCCCAGATTGTGTTTAGGCCTCGATCATTGTACTTGCCACTTTGTTTAGCCATGAATCTGCCTTTCCCAAGAAATAAATATGGGAGCCAGAGATCAAAGTTATTCTCTAAGGAAATTACTATAGCATTTTAGTTTTTGAATGTTTTAACATATTATTGATGTTTAATTAATTTTATATTGCATCACATGAATTTGTCTTCTGTGTCTTTTAACCTTTTTTTATCGCCCATGTACCATGTATTTGACCTCCTAACTATTTTATATTATATGGAGTTGTACAATTGTATTATATGTTGCATACTTTTATGGTTCTTATCAACCGAATAAAGTAGTTTGACTAACTATTCTCTAAGGTCTTTCTATGGACTGCAGACAGAGCACTTGTGAAGGTCCACATCAACTCCAAACTGTATTTACTTGTTTGGTGAATGTCTATAGCACTTTACAAAATTGAGGGCTCTGGTAAAAAAACACAGGATTTAATTAAAAAAAACACAGCAAGAGAAAAGACGGTGAGGAACATAAATGCAGAGGAAATTCATGCTGGAAGAGAGAGAAAAATTAAATAGCCTGTCAATGACACAACAAAGGTTCAACAGGCATCAACTAATTGATAGACAAACCACAGGGACAGCAAAGTTTGGCAGATAGAAATAATAAATATTCACCAAACCAGTAGACTCCAGCTCAAGAGAACAATCCTTACCTAGTGGAAAATTCACAGATGTCCCATGGGCCCGACTGTTACCTCAACTGCTAGCTTACACACTTTTAATGCACCGCACTCTGAGATATTCTAGAGCATATGTGAAAAAAAACATTATCTTCTTACATTGTCTAGAGTTTTGGAAAGCTATACAGGAGTGGTAATTCCCAAAGCCTCTCCTATAGACACCTGGATAGAGATATGGAATTAAGTGGGGTTTAAAGAGGGCATTATAAGCTAAATATTTCTATTCCTGGTGATGGCTAAACACGTTATATTGAGTAAGTGGGATACTGTGCTTCCAACCAGCTTGGACTGGTTCTGTGAATTGAAGTACATTCTGGGAAAGGAAAACTTTCTCAAAGTGTGGCAGATACAGATCACCATTTTACTGCTGTTTTGGAGCCTTTGATGGTTTATTTTTGCCCAAGTCATGGGGGGATACAATTTGGTTGTCATCTTTTTCTTTGTTCAATGTAAAAATTGTCAACAGGTCAATAAAATGTTATTGAAACAAACAGTGAAATAGTAGAGCAACAGGGTGAGTAATAAAAAGAGATGAGGATATCCAAGAACAACATAATATTCTGGCTCCTTCAGTTGACAAAAGGAGCTTCATGGAACCCTGCCCACTGACTAAATAAATCTCTCCTTATCATCAGGCAAGTCTCCCAGCTCAAAGTGTCCAGATGTAAAACAGCACATTATCAGTCTGCTGGGACTTCAACAAGCAGACGCGTTGGGCTAGATGGTCCCAGTAGACAATCCAGTTAACGCACAAATTATTTATCTAGGACTCGCAGCCTACCAGATCAATCGACTTCAGAGTGCACAGAATGCTGTGACATGCCTGCCACTAAAACTCGAAACGTCTTAGTACCAATGCACTTTCAGTCTGTCAGTACCTCTGAACAAAACACCCACATATTCAAAATATGTTTTGCTTAACTCTGGAACACATCACTGGATCTGCTATTCATAGATTCAGAATATTTTTTAGGTTTGCAAGTGCTATGTGCTTGAAGACTTCATGCCCTACACGTTCTTGAGAAATATGCTACTGTGGTTTACTATGGTCCTGATTTTAAACTGATGTCTTTGAAATTACAAATAGTAATAATTTCAAATGATTTCCTTCTTGTATAAACTATATGCTGCATGTAAGAAGATCATAAAGGAGATTACAGTATATTTCTCTTTTCATTGGTATGTTGGTTTCCTTTTTAGTGACTGCCATGCAGAAGGATGTAATGGAGTACAGTGATCAGAGGGATCAGAAGACAAAGCTCCTCAGCATCCACCAGTTATCTAAAATGTATTTGTAAGATGGAAACATTTCCCGAGCCCAACATATGGGAGAACCATTTCAGAGGCACTATTTTAATAAAGCTGAAAATCTAGAAAGCTGTGTATGGATCAGTGATGCACAGAAACTCAGACAACTGGATCAGTTTCTGCCTTTAGGAGGGTGCTACAGTATAACCCAAGAGAGTATATCAATGGAGCAGCAGTGGGTGACGAGGGGGGTGGCATGGTGTGGACAAATGATTCAATTATAAATTATGAAGACTTCAACATTGTTGAAAATAGGGATCACGGATCAAGGACACTGTTTAACCTAGAAGCTGAATAGAAAAAGAAAGGGATAACTCAACGAAACGATTAAGAAATTCCGTCTTAGACAGAAATACTTCATTTGTCACCACTAACACTGAGCTAACGCAATGCTACTTGATGAGTGATGAGCAAATGATAAACAGTAATGCAACCAAAACTTAATTTCCCACTGCTCTGTTTTCTAAGCCCCCCCCCCCCAAAAAAAGCATGTGACAAAACGTGGAGTCCAATAACCATCACTCCACCAAACCTCAAGTTTATATGGACTCATGAAGACTTAATTCTTTCATACATGATGTATTGCATTTGGCATTTTCTAAAAAAACACCAAAAAAGTGTGGCATAATCCTTAAATGACCAGTTATCATGAAATTCAATCAGTACCAGAAACATTCTTAAACCTGCATCCATGCCAAATAAAAGTTTTTTTCTATAAGAAACAACACCAACATGTACTGCTTTTCAAAATCAATTTGTTTATAGAAGTCTGATGTCCCA
Source organism: Calotriton arnoldi (assembly GCA_963921515.1). Taxonomy (NCBI): domain Eukaryota; kingdom Metazoa; phylum Chordata; class Amphibia; order Caudata; family Salamandridae; genus Calotriton; species Calotriton arnoldi. The sequence continues at coordinate 4,984,407 of CAWUFW010000079.1, read as the reverse complement.
TCTTTATGTTAATGTTCAACAAAATACAAATTTAGTTAACATGATCTCTGTATGCGGTTATTTTCTGAAGAGTAACTGTGAAATCAGCTTCTCATATTCTAATGAAAAATGAAAACAATTGACCAACAGCAGTCTAATCAATAATGAGAGCACTATTTAACTATAGACAAGGCTTAATTAAGGAGGTACTGTTAAATTTGTTTTCCTATGGATCCAACCCTTTCAAAAAGCCCAAGTCCTCATTTATCAGACAAATGCTCAGCAGCCACACTGAAGAAACTAATTCAACCATGCCCCATTTATTAACTATTTATTTGTTCAAATAATTTTAGGTCTGTCGTTCATGAGCGACCCGTTTCCACAAATCGGATTTTAACATGATCATTTTAGGTTTGTACTTAAAAACAAATATTTACTAAGTTTATGGAGAAAATGGACACATTGTTTTCTCGCACTTCCTGCTTCACAGATGACCTATTAAAACATGCAAGGCAAATGCCGGCTCAACTCTCACAATATGTAGTTTATTAAAGTTTATGTAATCCGGAGCTTGTCATATTGGCATCCACACACTTTGGCTAAGCTCCATCCTAGGATTCTCACTTGATGCTAACAGTGGTGAATGTGAGAAGGGAGGGGAGGGGAGGAGAAGTCAGTGATTGGAGAGTTGTCCCCTTAAAAATGAACCAGTCCTGTTCAAAGAGACAATACCTAGAGGATGCAACTGAATGGGCTAGAAAATCCTTTATGCGGTCCTCCTCCTTTTTTCTTTCTAAGGTTGTACAGATCCACAAACAATAGAGGCTAAAGGCATGGCAGGAGATGGTTTACCAAACAGGCACAGAAGTGCAGCTATTGTCTGAATTGAAAACTGTGTTGCCATTTGCACTCTGCTTTTTCACATCACATTTTGGGAACCATGCATCCTTTAGTGCTACGGATGTGACTAAGCTTAACTCCTACATGGCACTTCTTACGGCACTAGTGAGAGCTTCCGAATGCTATACTTTGTTATCTTCTCCAACATATTATACGCTCTCTTCATGAACTGCACTGTCTCCATGACCACTCAAAGATCCATTCTCTATTGAACCTAAAAAGCCGAACCTCTGCATTAGTCTTTGCAGTTACTTACAGTGAACACAGACGAAACTGCGATATATGGTGCCACCTAAAACAGAGCAATATTTGCTGATCTGAAGCAAACCCGCAAGAAGATAGGATACACGTACAACAGCTTGAAAACAGAAATGAAGACGTCAGCAGTGGCTCGGGACAACACAGTCTAAAACCCATCTTACGCCTCAGAATGTTGATGCCTATCAGAGGTGAAGTGCCACTTACAAAATAATTAATCTAAAAATGAGAACAGTGAAACTTGGGAGATGTGAATTCTGAGCAGTTGGCTACGGCTGCAACAAACACTAATGGAAGTATTGGTGTAACACTTTCAAAAGTAAAGGAAGGAGGGCCTTGTACACACTGAAAGTGATTTAGTGATATTTGTAAGCAATCTTATTTCCTCAGAGGAACCTGATCACCTCTGATAACACTTATCTGTGTTTTAAGGTGGAACAGCTTCTAGTTACCTCTGGAGAAGATTTAGCTAACTTAAGCCTTTACATCTGCTGCCAATCAGACTAGTTACAATCTTGGCCTCACTCTTGCTATGAGCTAAACACCTTCACAACATATGCACAGTGTAGCATACCAAGGGTCAAAGTTGCTTAGTTGACAACAGCAGAAACTCACAAATCTGATTTTGTCCAATCTGAAGTACATCTATGAAGTATGCTACAGTTCTTCTCATGGAGAACAAAACTAAACAATATTAAATATAGTCCAAAATCTATATATTATCAAGTATAATTTATTCGCTTATTTTTACAGATCTTTAAAAAACTTCAAAAAATTCTATCTTTTATCTTTAATACAGCTTTAAAAATAAAGTCCATATTATAATCCATATATGGTTTATAAATTGAATAACACAAAACACAGACTTTGAAGTTCAATGCAGTGTGACTATGTGAGCACCACAGCGAACTGAGACATACCTTGGAAATTGGGCTCCAGCATAAACTATCTGGCTTAATTCAGATCTGGAGAAACAACTAAAAACCCTTTGCTTCTTACTACACTCTCGTTGTGGTTGACTGTGGTCGCTATTAAGATATAGATCTAGCAACTTGGTCCACCATTTGTGATGGGTGAAATCCAAAACTAATTTTGCATATGAGGAGGACTAAAAAACTATTTAATCAAGTGGGAGACTTAGTAACTATCACACCTGGAATACTGAACGAGGAAATTAGGCCAGAGCCCTTTTTAGACTAACGTCCCTGAAGAAGTGGGGACGCCCGTGAAACGCATGGTGGTTGTAGACATCAAACTTCAAATGCTTCATTTTGTAACATTCAACTTAATTGGAATATAATATGGACTTCCTTTTTAATGCTGTATTAAAGATATAAGATAGTGCATTTTTGATACATGGTTTTTAAAGCTTTGTAAAATTAAGCAAATAAATTATCCTTTATGATTTATACATTCTGGACTGGATTTAATATGTAAAATAGTTTCATTTTGTCCTCCGCGAGTAAAACTTCATCAACTATGACCATGTGATTTTCTGGTCTTTTCAGGCAGAGAATAGCAGGGTTATTATAACCGACTGAAAATCTCCTTTATTTTTTTGTACTAAAGTACATTTAAGTTTGGTATGTAAATGATGAATTCTGTTCTGTGACATTCCAGCCGATTTTCAAAACAACATTTTGTTTAAATTGGTCACAGAATGAGAAATGATGACAAAGCACTCTGGATACTTTAAATAACGGTTAGTGTCTTTGCAGAGAAATGTCTGACCTTTATCTCAGCCACTTTTACCGGAATAACCAAATGGAACATTCTGAGCAAACCTAATAAATTCCTGGCAAAGAATGATACAGTAATGAAGGAGGAACATAGTATGGACGCATGCACGAATGACATTAAATGCCTCCATTTATATCAGCAGCTTTTAACCTGGGGCCCACAGACTTTGGAGGTCTGCAATGCCTGCTCAGGGGGTCTGTAAATGTATGGAAAACCAAAAGTTTATATGCATCAAAAAGCAAAAAGTAAAGCTTAGATTTTTAAAATGCTTTTTAGGAATCCTTAACTTGATATGAGGGAGCAGCAGAAGTACAGAAAACGAATCTAGATTAAGGCGTAGTGGCCTCAATTGAAGCACTGGTACGCCCCGAAAAAAAGAGAGCCTGCTAGGTGCAAAAAAAAAAAAAGTGATGTGCCGGAGTCTAGCATATTGCCCTGTCATTTACAAATATTCTACTTTCTGTCAAACTCCAACCTTTGTCCCATTAAAATGTGGTTTATTTTTTGGTCAATTAAATGAAATGTTTGAGCATTTTTTGTATTTGTTTGATGTATAGTTGATTTTGTATTTGCGTCCCGAAGCTCAAATAGTATAAATTGCTTAGGCTGGGGTCCCACACTTCCAGTGGTCACTGAGTGGGGTCCAGAGGCGTCAAAAGGTTAAAACCCGCTGATTTATTGCACGAAACTGCAAAAAACAATATAAATACATTCACACGTTAGACAATGTAACTTCAAAAAAATGAACATTTTGCTTGAGTCAATGGGCAAAAGCTGCAGGAAATGCTTATAAAGTTTTCTCTAATTCTATATTAAATGTAAATTTCAGACAGCTGCACAGCTTGTCTGAAGTATGCATTTTAAATCACCAATCATCTTCACAATCTATAGTTTTGTACGAGCTAAACGATCAGCGGGGGTTCCATGCATTAAAATAAAAACACAAAGAACCAAGCCAACACAGTATTAGCTTCAAGCGGTCATCTATCTCACACAGAAAGCCTGTTAGAAACTAGATGCTGCAGATTTTTCCAATCTGATGAAATAAGTTTTATTCGCCTTCATGGGAAAGAGAAGTTACACAATAGAGATTTTTCCCTTTATTTCACACACTATTGCCAAATGGATAGTTGCTATGAAAAGAGAAATGGTACAAACATTGCTTTGTACTCACTGACTATAATCTCTTCTTGATCCGACGAATGCATTTTTACTGTCCTACCTATGTTTCCTAGAGCCACATAATAAACTTCTTTCGATAGTGCACTCTAGATATTGCTGTCCCCCAGACAATGAGTTCTTTTTTCTGTAGGAAATCGGTATAGTAAATGTTTCATCCACTCACCCTCTCCCCACCCTCCTCCCTCAGACAGTAAAAGCTCTCGAGGCTTCAGCTACTGCACAAATAAAAAATATATCTACGAGAATGTCTCCAAACAGTCGAGCTGAAAATCTAAACCAAAGTTTCATTTAACAGCCTGTCAGTTTTTTGATGTGAAGCTAATGAATGCAGTGGCAAACAAATCCATCAAACCGAACATCAAAACAACTGCACATCATCCCAGTGAAAAGAAAGAGAAAAATAAAATACAACCTGCAGGCCAGTACTTTGATCTAAGTGTCCACAGAAAACATGCTTCTTAGCAGCTGCTGCAATGGGATAGATGCATGAGTAATTATACATTGTGTTCTGCAGAAAGACTTAGGTTTGCAAATGTCCACCGCTCAGAAGAGGGGCAGGAGGAGGGGGCCATGCAGGACTCAGCCAGATGCTCAGCATTAGTGTAAGACATTCCACAGAATCCCGGACTGGGCCACAGATACAGCACTCTGTGGAGAACCCCCCAGCTGTAATAGCAGTATTGTAGACACCATGCCTCCGGTGAAATGTACAAACCACACGCACAACATAGGGACTTGAACACCCAACAATAGATATCAAGAAGCTGCATACCCAATAGCTTTGCTGCTCAATAGCAGGGCACCTTCCTAACAGAATTTGACCCTAAATAACAGCCCACACCATGGGAAAACCTCTTCAGAAGGTCAACATAGGGGGACATAATTTTGTATGAACTAGCCCTTTACGGAATTTCCCAGACTCAATCTAATATGATTTTTCACTCGGCGGAATAGACAGTTAAAGCCTAGAACACAGACGGTGGGCGTGTCCCCACAAAGAGTAAGTAAGAGATATATAAATATTGCTATACAATACGTGCAAAGAATTACGTAAGAGAATGTTAAATAATTTTAAAAAGTGGTCTGTATAATAAAACTCTATAGAATTCAATTCATTTTATTTAAAAGACAACCAAGCATGTCAAAAGTGCTTGAGTGGGCTGTGTCAAAAATGTCATGCAGGGCCCAAGCATCTTTTACTAAGTTAAATGCACTGCTGATGACGTCACATATTACATCACTCATGACATGGTCAGTGACATCACTGATGACATCACTGATGACATCTCAAATGACATCACTGATGACATCATCCAGAGACTGGGTGATTTTTAAAAGTTTAAGAAAGTTAATTATAGATACGCAAAGGTGACCTGAAGAATGAGTAGGTGTATGAGTGTCTGAATGGATGATTTAGTGGGTGCGTGACTGACTGTTTAAGTGAGAGATTAAACGTGTCAGTGAATGTATGGGTGAATGACTAATCTGTGTGAATGTCTGTATCAGTCTGTCAGATGGTGTGTAAGTGGCTGCATGGGTTGGTGAGTAACTACATGAGTGTCTATATGGGTTAATGATTGGTTGTCTGATTACCTGTATTGGTGCCTAAGTGTCTGTGTGGGTGGGTGGGGGGGGTGGGACTCCCTCCATGGATGTGTGAGTGTGTGATTCAGTAGGTGTATGGGTTCGTGAGTGCGTCTGCGAGGGGCTGTATGGGTGAGTGAGTGTGCGTATGGCTGTGCTGGTGAGTGAATGGATGTCTCAGGAGTATATCTGTGAGTAACTACATATGTGAAAGGCAGTATATGTGAATGTTGGAGTATATAAGTGACTATATGTGAGAGTGAGTGATTGTGAGAGTGGCTGCATGGATGAGTGTGTGCTTGTGTCCGTGATTGTATAAGAGAGTAAGTATGTGTTAGTGTCTGTATGAATAAGTAAGGTGGTGTGTGTATAACTGTATTGGTGAGTAAATGGCAGTGTGATTGAGTCTTTGGGTGACTGACTAGGTGTGTGAGTATCTCTGTGGATGAGTGGCAGTATGTGTCTGTCTGTATGGGTGTATGAGTGCATATATCAGAGGCTGTATTGATGAGTGACTGCGTGTATGAGTGACTATCGGTGAGTGAGTGGATGTGTGTAAACCTATGAATCAGTGAGTGGGTATGTACTAACTGGTATTGGTGTGTCTATGGTTTCGAGAATGGTAGTCTGTATTTTAGAGTGGGTGTATGAAAGGTTATATTAGGGTGTGAGGAGGTGCGTCAGATATTAAGCGGATGATGTCATCAGTGATGTCATTTGAGATGTCATCAGTGATGTCACTGACCATGTCATGAGTGATGTAATATGTGACGTCATCAGCAGTGTATTGCGGGGGCGCGAGTTATAGTTGGCTCAACTAACTATAACGGACGAATTTCTCTGGTTTTGTACGAGTGAAATGTCCAACTAACTATAACGTACCTGAAACCTGTGTTTTTTTCAGTAAATTTCTAAGGTTTTTTAAATGTTAATTTCTAACTATGCCTACATAGGTAGGACATGTGCAGAAAGAGGAAGAAAGGCGTAGAAAGAAGCAAGAGAAGTGCAGAAAGAGGCAAGAGAGGTGCAGAAAGAAGCAAGAGAAGTGCAGAAAGAGGCAAGAGAAGTGCAGAAAGAGGCAAGAGGGGTGCAGAAAGAGGCAAGAGGGGTGCAGAAAGAGGTAAGAGGGGTGAAGAAATTTGCAAGACAGGTGCAGAAAGAAGCATGAGCAGTGCAGAAAGAGGCAAGAGGGGTGCAGAAAGTGGCAAAAGCGGCGTAGAAAGAAGCAACAGAAAGTGGAAAAGATGTGCCGAAAGAGGCAAGAGAAGTGCAGAAAAAGGAAGAAAGGTGCAGAAAGAAGCAAGAGAAATGCAGAAATAGGCAAGAGAGGCGCAGAAACAAGCAAGAGTGTTTTGCACACCATTAGTACCAATTTAACACCCACATTTAGCAATAAATAAGAGGTGACCATTCTAGGTTTGCCAAGGGCCTTCCACTACGCTATAACAGTTGTCGCTGCAGTTTTGGTAACGTTTGAGCTAGAAACAAGGTTTGTTTTGTTCAAATCTGCAGATTATGCAGCAGATGGATTATGTGGCAAATGCGGAAAATGTATAATAGTGCATAAGTCGGTGCAGCCAAACAGTTGCATAATTCCAGTGGCCCTGCTCATACCTCTGACTAGTTCCGGAAGTGCTCCTCAGTGGTTCCTTCTTTTTTTTTTGTCTCATTGAGTTTATAATTTTGCTTCTATGGAAACGAGGAAGACTAAACCTGAGCTTACCACTCCACAACACAGACTACCATACCACATAATTACTCTCCATAACCCCACTCTACATAATTCCTATACACTAAATACCACATACTTTTTATCCACATAATTTCACTGCACAACATACCACATAATTTCACTACACACAACGTACATCCACTCCAAAAAACATTAGTAGAAAACTTTTACATTTACAACTCCAATAGCTCTAACTCTCGCAAATGCGAGACCTATTACATTGCAAATGCTTCTTTAACTAGTCTTAGCATTTGCAAAGTGGTGGAGAAAGAGGGCTGGGCCTCCGACCAGCGCTTAAGATTTCCTCTGCGTAGGACTTACAGGAGGTACCAGGAGTGCTTCTTGGCCTCCAAAGTCTCTCAGGAGTAAAGTGGACTTCATCCCCAAACCCATAGTGTGCCAAGACGTGCGTTTGCAGAGTGGTGGAGAAAGGGGGGCGTGGCTTCCGAAGACCTCTTAGCAATCCCACTGCGTGAGACTTACTGGAGGTAACAGGAGGGGTAGTTGCCCCCCCCTCCCCCCAAGGACATCCTTGGGGGCCAAATACCCCTCCTATTACCTCCAGTAATTCCCACAAAGCAGTATTGCTAAGTTCTCATAGCAGGCCACGCCCCCTGTGCCCACCACTCTGCAAACTCGCTCCCTGGCACGCTCTTGGATGGGGAGTCAAGTCCTCTTCGCTGCTGGGGGTTCTTACGGGTCAACTAGCCTACCTGTTGTTATGTTATGTTATGTTAAAAGCATTTATCAAGCGCACGTTCACCAAAAGGTTTCTTGGCGCTGGGAGAGTGAAAAGGTGGCATCGGGAATGGATGGCTTAGGTTCCATACGCCTGTGCGAACAACCAGGTCTTCAGCTGTTTTCTGAATAGAGTAAGAGAGGTTAAGGACCTCATCTCCATAGGGAGCGAGTTCCAGAACAGAGGGGCTAAGACCATAAATCTGGAACCTCCGTGTTTCTTGCGTTTAAAAATAGGAGTGACCAATAGATTCTGATGGGAGGAACGCAGATTGCGAGAGGGGACATAGCGAAGAATCTTGGAAGCGATAAAAGCTGGGCTGTTGCCATGAAGAGCTTTACAAATAGTACATCCTAGCTTGAATGCACTGCGCTTGGCCACTGGAAGCCAATGAAGGCTTTTCATCAGTGGCTTGACATGATGCCATTTATGTTGCGAAAAAATCAGTCTGGCAGCTTGATTCTGGACCAACTGAAGGCGTCTTAATTGGTAAGCCGGGATGCCACAATAAAGTGAGTTGGCATAGTCCAGGCGGGAAATAACCAATGCCAGAACAGCTAAAGTCAAGGCTTCCCTGGTCAAGAATTTACTGATCTTCTTTATTCTCTGTAGTTGGAAGAAACCAGCGGAGACAACGGCGCCGATCTGAGCTTTCATGGTCAGATCGTTGCTTATCATTATACCCAGGCTTTTGACTGAGCTGGCCGGTAGAGGGGAGCTACCCAGGGTAGACGGCCAAAAGTTGGATTTCCATGGGTTGGCAGACCCTCCAGTAAGGATAAGCTCAGTTTTGTCGGAGTTAAGCTTCAATTGATTGTTATTCATCCATTCACTTATAAAAATCATCGTGTCTTGAAAATGAGACACAGAGAATGATGAGAGATTGATGTCAAAGACCAATTGAAGGTCATCCGCGTAATTATATGTTTCCACTTTCCTTTCTCGCAAAGAAGAGATTAAAGGAAGTAGGTACAAATTAAAGAGGAGCGGAGAAAGAGAGGAGCCCTAGGGAACCCCACAAGTCAGCTCTATCTTGGTAGAGGAAAAATTACCAAGACGCACCGCTTGAAACCGGTCTCTGAGGAATGAAGAGAGCCACTTCAGAGCCAGGCCATGGATCCCGGCCTTGTTGACACGATCGATCAGAATGTTGTGGTCGACCGTGTCAAATGCTGCAGACAGGTCCAGGAGTACCAAGGCCTGGGTGAGGCCTCTATCTGCCCCCCCTCTGAGTTCGTCTAGGACTGTCAAAATGACTGACTCGGTAGAATGGGCGGGTCGGAACCCAGCCTGGTGAGGGTCCAGAACATGAGACTGTTCAACAAAGAGACTAAGTAGGTTTGACACATGAGCTTTCTGTTATCTCCAGTAAGCCCCACACAGTGGGACTGCTGAGAGGTGGACACAGGCCACATCCCCATTCTTCACCACTGTGCAAACGCGCCTCCTGGCGCACTCTTGGTTGGGGGATGAAGTCCCCTTGCCCCCTGACGGTCGGAGGCCAACTAGCCCTCTTGTTACTGCTAAAAAGCCTCACACAGCTGGATTGCTGAGAGTGGTCAGAGGCCACGCCCCCTTTTTACACCACTCTGCAAACGCGCGTCCTGGCGCACTACTGCTTGGGGGATGAAGTCCACTTTAGTCCTGAGGTCCTCAGGACACAAGGGGACCTCATCACCCCACCAGCAGTGCGCCAAGAGGCGCGTTTGCAGAGTGGTGTAAAAAGGGGCGTGGCCACGTACCACCTCTCAGCAATACCACTGTGTGGGGCTTACTGGAGGTCCCTGGTGGCCAAGTTGGCGCCCAGGGGCCCTCAGTAGCGACAAGGACTTTATACCCCAACCCAGAGCGCACCAGGAGGAGCATTTGCAGAGTCGTGCATGGAGGGGGCAGGGCCTCCAACGAGTTGCCGGTTTATTTTTTTTAAATGTTTTTTTTTATTTTATGGGAGGGGGCTGCGTGGCCTCCCTTCCCTGGGCCACTTTTGGCCCCGGGGACCCCATCCCCCGGGGCATACGCAGCCTTTTTTTTTTTTGGGAGGGGGCCCGCGTGGCCCCCCTCCTGAGGCCCAGCCTTTAAAAAAAAAAAAAAAAAAAAAAAATAATTAAATTAAAAAAAGGGACGGGGCAGCGTGGCCCCCCTCCCGGCCATTTTTGGCCCCGGGGACCCCATTGCCCGGGGCTTGACAATTCCTTTAAAGGGAGGGGGGCCGCGTGGCCCCCCCCCTCCCGGGCCAGTTTCGGCCCGGGGACCCCATTTCCCGGGGCTTGGCCATTCATTTTTTTTAATAAACTGAGGGGGGGGGGGGTTGTGCCCCCTCCTGGGCCAGCGAGTTGCCGGTTTTTTTTTTTTATGGGAGGGTGGCTGCGTGGTCCCCCCTTCCCTGGGGCATACCCAGCCTTTTTTTTGTTGGGAGGGGGCCCGCGTGGCCCCCCTCCTGAGGCCAATTTGAGCCCCGGGGACCCCATCCCCAGCCTTTTTTTTTTATTTATTTTTTTAAAATGTAATTAAAAAAGGGAGGGGGCAGCGTGGCTCCCCTCCCAGGCCATTTTTTGCCCCGGGGACCCCATTGCCCGGGGCTTGGCAAATTCTTTAAAGGGAGGGGGGGCCACGTGGTACCCCCCCCTTCCCGGGCCATTTTCGGCCTGGGGACCCCATTTCCCGGGGCTTTGCCATGAATTTTTTTTTTTTTAAATAAACTGAGGGGGGCCGAGTGGCACCCCTCCTGGGCCATTTTTGGCCCCGGGGACCCCATCCCCCGGGGCATTGCTATACGTTGAGGACCGCGGGGGGGCTCCAATGCCCCCGCGGTCTCTGCCGGCTCCCCGCCTCCTGCGGGAGCCGGCATTGCTTTTGGGCAAAGGGAGCTGCTGACATGCAGCTCCCTTTGCCTAAGCTAATTCTGCTTGCTTCTTGGAAGCGAGAGCAGGTTTCCTGCTCTTGCTTCCAAGAAGCAAAGCAGTGTTTGCTATGGCAGGGCGGGAGTCGTGCTGCCGCCCTGCCATAGCAAACGGCAATGTTCCAGGGGTGGGCACCCTGGGACATTGCAGGAGCCAGCTCTGGGGGGTGGCGGTCCCCAGGGCCATCTAGGGCTCCAGGAGGGGGGCCACGAGGCCCCCCTCCCAACTGTTTAAAGCCCCGGGGAGGTGGTGGTCCCCGGGGGTCCGCAACTGACCCCCGCATTTTAATCAAGAGTGCCCCGGGGAGGTGGTGGTCCCTGGGGCAGTGTGGGGGGGCTCGAGCACCCCCACACTTTGTTTTTCAAAGTAGCCCCGGGGAGGTGGTGGGCCCCGGGGCTGCGGGGGGGCCACGTGGCCCCCCGCATTTAAATCATATAGCCCCGGGAAGGTGGTGGTCCCCAGGGCTTGGGGGGCCCACGAGGCCCCCCGACCTAAATAAATTAAAGCCCTGGGGAGGTGGCGGTCCCCGGGGCAGCGTGGGGGGGCAGGAGCCCTCCCCCAAGCATTTTTTTAAAAAGCCCCGGGGAGGTGGTGGTCCCTGGGGCCGCGGGGGGGCCGCGTGCCCCCCGCATATGATAAACTAAGCCCCGGGGAGGTGGCGGTCCCCGGGCGGGGCCTCCGCTACATAATTAGGTATTGCCCCCGGTACCTGGCCCAAAACTTAGTGCGGAAGCCCGCACTTCGTTTTTTTTCTTTTTTCGGCCGGATTCGCGCACCCTGCGCGAAACCCGCCTTTCTTGTGACTCTGTTCTACCGTGTCACAAGATGGCTGCCAACACTTCCTGATTTGGAGTGTTGGCAGCCAATCAGAATGAAGCTCGTGATCGGGAGGGTTCTCGAATCCTCCTCGGTCACCAGATATCAATTTAAAAAAAAAAAGAAAATTCTCAGGAACTACTGAACGGATTTACACCATTTAAAGCAAAGAGTGCACTCTGGACCAAGAGCTACCTCTCTGCCAAATTTGGTGTAATTCCGTTCAGCAGTTCGGGCTGTAGTCGCGACAAAAGTTCTTATGGAAATTAACATGGAGAAAACGCGTTTTGGGACCCCCCTTTTTTCTCGGCCCCTGCTTGACTAATCACCCCGAAACTTTCAAGATAGGAGCTGACCAGAGCGGGCCATTAGTTTTGAAAATTTTGCAAAGAATCGTCAAACGGCGCCAAATCAAATCCGAAAACGCTTTTCCTATGGAAACTAGGTCCTAACTATAACTACCTACTAGCGACTGCCAGTAGGGGGGGGATATATATATATATATATTCACATATATATATATATATATATATATATATATAATCTACTGGCGGTCGCCAGTAGATAGTTATAGTTACAACCTATTATCCATAGGAAATCCGCGACATTCTATTTGAAATAACTCTCTTGCCGGTTGACGTATCTTCGCAAAATTTTCAAACTTTATGGCCCGCTCCGGTCCGCTCCTACCCTGAAAGTCTCGGGGGATTCGTCAGCGGGGGCCGAGAAAAAGGGGGGTCCCAAAACGCGTTTTCCCCATGCAATTTTCCATAGGAAACTTTAGACACGGCTACAGCCCGAACTGCTGAACGGAATTACACCAAATTTGGCAAAGAGGTAGTTCTTGGTTCAGAAAGAACCCTTTTTGTTAAATGGTGTAAATCCGTTCAGTAGTTGCTGAGAAAATCAAAAGTAAAAAGATAGTGATATCTAGGGCCGCGGATCCTCCCGAGCACGAGCTTTATGTTAATTGGCTGTCAACACTCCAAACCAGGAAGTGTTGGCAGCCATTTTATCCCTCGGTAGAACCGAGGGACAGAAACAAGTGCGCAAAGCGCACAAAGGGAGCAGGGTAGAAACACCCTGACCCCTAGGTCTGCTCAGGGGTCCCACAAGGACCCCCTGGGCAATTTTTTTTTTTTATTTATTTTTTTATTTATTTATTTTTTTTTTTTTTAAATCGGCAGGATGCGCTCAGGTAGCGCGAACCCTGCCAAAAAAAAAAAAAAATCGAAGCGCGGTCTCCGCGCTCGATAGTTATTGGCCCCGGGTGGGCCAAGTCCCGGGGGCATGCTGGGGTGGGGTTAATTTTATGTGTGGGGGCCTCTAAGGGCCCCCAAGCTCCGGGGACCACCACCCCCGGGGCTTTATGTATAATGGTGCAGCCCCGGGGACCGCCACCTCCCCGGGGCTTCTTTTTTATTTAAAAAAACCTGTGTGGGGGGCTCCAGCCCCCACACGCCCGGGACCACCACCTCCCGGGGCACTAAGAAAAATTAAAATGGGGGTCCGTTTTGGACCCCAGAGCCCGGGGACCACCACCTCCCCGGGGCTTTCAAAATGTAGGGAGGGGGCCGCGCGGCCCCCTCCTGGAGCCCTTGATGGCCCTGGGGACCACCACCCCCAGGGCCGGCTCCTGCAGTGTCCCGGGGTGCCTACCCCGGGACACTGCTGTTTGCAATGACAGGACGGGAGCCTCGCGGCTCCCGTCCTGTCATAGCAAACTGCTTTGGATATTGGAAGAGAGAGCAGGAAACCTGCTCTCTCTTCCAATATCCAAAGCCGATAGCTTTTCCACATGGGGAGCAGCATGTTAGCTGCTCCCCATGTGTAGCAATGCCGGCTCCCGTAGGACACGGGAGCCGGCGGGACTGTGGGGGTTTGGGGACCCCCACAGTCCCCAACGAGAGGCCCGGCCCCGGGGGATGGGGTCCCCGGGGCCATAAGAGGCCACGGAGGGGGCCACGCAGCCCCCTCCCCAAAGTAACAAAAATTTAAAAAAAAAAAAAAAGTGCAAGGCCGGCCCCGGGGATGGGGTCCCCGGGGCCTTAAATGAGCCTGAGGAGGGGGCCACGCAGCCCCCTCCAAATAAAAAAAAGAGGCCATGCCCCGGGGATGGGGTCCCCGGGGCCAATACAGGCCCAGGGAAGGGGGCCCACGCGGCCCCCTTCCCGTTTTTTTTTTTTATTTTAATTTTTTAAAAAAAGGGGAAAGGCCCTGGGGGATGGGGTCCCCAGGGCCTAAAAATAGGAAAAAGGAAGGGGGGCCACACAGCCCCCCTTCAGGGGGGGGGAAAAAAAACAACAACAAAAAAACGATTGGCCCGTAGGCCCCGCCCCCTTCCTTCACCACTCTGCAAACGCGCCCCCTGGCGCGTTTGCAGAGGGGGAACGAATTCCCCTTGAATAGTGGGGGTCCCTGGGGGCCAACTAGCCCACCAGGAACCTCCAGTATGCGCCAGGGGGCTGCCTTGCAGAGAGGTGTACAGAGGCCACGCCCCTTTTACACCTCTCTGCAACGCAGCTCTATGGCGCTTTTGGAGGTATATGGTGGGCTAGTTGCACCCCAGGGACCCTCAGGATTCAAGGGAGTTAATCCACCGACTTAAAACGCGCCACGGGCGCGTTTGCACAGTGGTGAAGGGAGGGCGGGGCTTCAGGTGACATGTGTGCAAACAGGCCCCGTGGCGCGTTTTAAGATGGGGAATTAAATCCTCTTCAATCCTGAGGGTCCCTGGGGGCCAACTAGCCCAACAGGTACGTCCAGAAAGCGCCACAGAGCTGCGTTGCAGAGAGGTGTAAAAGGGTGTGGCCTCTGTAAATGTCTCTGCAACGCAGCCCCCTGGCGCATACTGGAGGTTCCTGGTGGGCTAGTTGGCCCGTAGGGACCCTCATGATTCAAGGGGACTTAATCCCCCAACTTAAAACGCGCCACGGGGCGCGTTTGCACAGATGTCACCTCAGGCCCCGCCCCTCCCTTCACCATTGTGCAAATATTCCTCTAAAATCAGCCGAAATACGAATTCTGATTTACTCACCTGTTATCAGGAGAGACCTCAGTGCTGCATCTTTCAGCCCAGTACTAATCCTGAAAAGTAATTTTAACCGTACTTACCGGTAACTTGAATTTCCTTCATAGGCTAACATTGACTGGTTTCACTTGGAAATTCTTCTAAGTGTGGAGTTTTGGAACTTTAAAATATTCCTCTAAAATCAGCCGAAATACGAATTCCGATTTACTCACCTGTTATCAGGAGAGACCTCAGTGCTGCATCTTTCAGCCCAGTACTGATCCTCAAAAGTAATTTTAACCGTACTTACCGGTAACTTGAATTTCCTTCATAGGCTAACATTGACTGGTTTCACTTGGAAATTCTTCTAAGTGTGGAGTTTTGGAACTTTAAAATATTCCTCTAAAATCAGCCGAAATACGAATTCCGATTTACTCACCTGTTATCAGGAGAGACCTCAGTGCTGCATCTTTCAGCCCAGTACTGATCCTCAAAAGTAATTTTAACCGTACTTACCAGTAACTTGAATTTCCTTCCATAGGATATCATTGCCTGCTTTTTGCTGAAAAGTTTCTAAGTGTTGATTTTTGAAACATACAAATATTCCTCTAAAATCAGCCGAAATTCGAATTCTGATTTACTCACCTGTTATCAGGAGAGACCTCAGTGCTGCATCTTTCAGCCCAGTACTGGTCCTGAAAAGTAATTTTAACCGTACTTACCAGTAACTTGAATTTCCTTCCATAGGCTAACATTGACTGGTTTCACTTGGAAATTCTTCTAAGTGTGGAGTTTTGGAACTTTAAAATATTCCTCTAAAATCAGCCGAAATACGAATTCCGATTTACTCACCTGTTATCAGGAGAGACCTCAGTGCTGCATCTTTCAGCCCAGTACTGATCCTGAAAAGTAATTTTAACCGTACTTACCAGTAACTTGAATTTCCTTCCATAGGAATCCATTGTCTGGTTTTCAGCAGAAAAGTTTCAAAGTGTCAATTTTCACAAACTACAAATATTCCTAAAAAATCGCCTGTATGACTTAAACGCATTCTTTCAACTGTTTACAGGAGATGCACCAGTGCTGGATCCAGGATCCAACACTGAGTAAGAAAAAGTAACGATAACAGTTTTTAACTTCTAAGTGAATTTCCTTCCATAGGATAACATTGGTGATTCTATGAGAAAAAGTTTCTAAGTGTGAACTTTTAAAGTACAATAATATTCCTTAAAAATCACGACTGTAACCAAAACGCTTTTACTCAACTGTTTACAGGAGATGTCCCAGGACTGAATCTAGGATCCAGTAATGTGGTTAGAAAAGTAATCCATAAAGTAACTAATTGCATTTAACTAGAAATTCACATTGAGCTGAATGTTGCATCGTGTTTGAAAATGTGTTGCCCATTGCAACAACTGTAACTACTGTACTTAAAAGTCTATTGCCTATGTGCAAAGTAATTAAACTAAAGTAATTCATTCTGAGAAAGTATTTTTGTAATGTAATGTATAATGTAATTACAATGTAATTTAAAAAATAAAATATGTAAAAAAAAATTGTTTCTATAAAATTTGGAAATCAGTATGAAAAAAATTTATATAACAATTAATACATTTAAAAATTGTCATTTACAAAACCTTTGAAATTCACTGAAAAAACTGTAGGTTTCAGACATGTTATAGTTACAAATTAGCATTTAAAAAACCTTTGAAATTCACTGAAAAAACCATAGGTTTCAGGGACGTTATAGTTACAAATTAGCATTTAAAAACCTTTGAAATTCACTGAAAAAACCATAGGTTTTAGGGACAGTTATAGTTAGTTGGACATTGCACTCGTACAAAACCCGTGAAATTCCCCCGTTATAGTTAGTCCAGCTAACTATAACTCGCGCCCCTGCAATGCACTGCTGATGACGTCACATATTACATCACTCATGACATGGTCAGTGACATCACTGATGACATCTCAAATGACATCACTGATGACATCATCCACGTGATAATCTGATGCACCTCCTCACACCCTAATATAACCTTTGATACACCCACTCTAAATTACAGACTGCCATTCGCAAAACCATAGACACTCCAACACCAATAACTACATACCCACTCACTGATTCTTAGGTCTACGCACACATCCACTCACTCACCCGTACAGTCACTCATACTTACGGTCACTCAGTACAGGACTATCATATGCACTCATACTCCTATATAGACACTCAAACACCGCCACTCATCCATAGAGGTACTCACACACCTAGTCAGTCATGCAAATAATTAAACACACTACCATTTACTCACCTATACAGTTATACACACACCAGCTCACTTACTCATACAAATAGTAGCACATTCTTACGCTCTTATACAATCACTGATACACGCACACACTCATCCATACAGCCACTATCACAATCACTCACTCTCGCTTATAGCTATTTATATACTCCAACACACATATATACTGCCTTTCACATATGTAGTTACTCACACATGTACCACTGGGACATACATTCACTCACTAACACACTCTTACACACACTTACCCACCCATACAGTCTATCACAGTTGCACTCTTGAAACCATCCACCCAGTGAATCACCCACTCACACATCTATGCACAGAGTTGCACACACCCCTCCCACACAAACACTCAGGCACCCATACAGATACTCAGACAAGCATTCAATAACTCATATAGACACTCATGTAGCTATTCACAAACACATGCAGCCACTTACACAGCAACAGACAGACGGATACAGACATTCACCCAGTTTAGTCACTAACCCATGCATTCAGTAAGATACGTTAAATCACTCACTTATAGAGTCAGTCACGCACCTACTAAATCATCCATACAGACACTTACACACCCACTCATTCTTCAATACGTCTTTTCCTATATATATTAAAAATATATAAACTTTACAGAAACACACAGTCACTGGATGATGTCATGAGTGATGTCATCAGTGATGTCATTTGAGATGTCATCAGTGATGTCATCAGTGATGTCACTGTCCATGTCATGAGTGATGTAATATGTGACGTCATCAGCAGTGCATTGCGGGGCGCGAGTTATAGTTAGCTGGACTAACTATAACGGGGGAATTTCACGGGTTTTGTACGAGTGCAATGTCCAACTAACTATAACTGTCCCTAAAACCTATGGTTTTTTCAGTGAATATATATATATATATATATATATTTATTTTTTTCCACCAAAGGTCCAAGAACTTTTGAGAGCGCACACACGGCAAGCTGAACCACCTGGCTTTCACTTTCTGGCACAATCTTGCATCATTGTTCGCTGGTAACATATTACAGACCTGACGCGTTTCTAGGCTGCTGCCTTTCATCAGAGGTCGCTCTTGGAATGACTCACAGGCAGTTCTGGTATACTTATTTATAGCATGCCACGCCCTCAGTGGGTTTACTTTTTCGTTGCATGCTGGGTCCCGTAGTTCCCTCCAGAACAAATAATACCTTTAGTAGGTCCTGCTATCGTCATCACTTTCCAAGCATGTTTTCTCCACCCTTAGTGGGCCCCAGAACAAGGTGCAAGTAATTCTCGCCACAGTTCGCCGTGCCGCAAAATGGGTCCGGATCCAGTTCCGACCCACGGCTTCCTTTAATTATCAAGGACGGTGCTGCTCCCCGCGACAGGACTGCCACGTGATAATTTTTTCCACCAAAGGTCCAAGAACTTTTGAGAGCGCACACATGGCAAGCTGAACCACCTGGCTTTCACTTTCTGGCACAATCTTGCATCATTGTTCGCTGGTAACATATTACAGACCTGACGCGTTTCTAGGCTGCTGCCTTTCATCAGAGGTCGCTCTTGGAATGACTCACAGGCAGTTCTGGTATACTTATTTATAGCATGCCACGCCCTCAGTGGGTTTACTTTTTCGTTGCATGCTGGGTCCCGTAGTTCCCTCCAGAACAATTAATACCTTTAGTAGGTCCTGCTATCGTCATCACTTTCCAAGCATGTTTTCTCCACCCTTAGTGGGCCCCAGAACAAGGTGCAAGTAATTCTCGCCACAGTAATTCTCGCTACAGCTCTACATGCCAAGAACAGATGCATACTGGGTAAGTAGCATTTTCCGTTCGAGGCATGTGAGCTGTAGATCACATGCTGTGCATAGACTATAAAGCAGTTATCTCCCAAAGCGGTGGCTAACCTGTAGATATTGCAGTTGTCTGAAATAGTGTACGTAAAACTGCTTGGCCCACACTAGCTTGCTGTTTTGCTAACACATCTACACAATAGTGTTTTGTGAATGTGTGAGGTGTAGACCATGTTGCAGCTTTGCAGATATTATCTATGGGTATATTTCCTAAGAATGCCATAGAAGCCCCTAGTTTGCGTGTGAGTGCGCTCTAGGGGGAATTGTTGGTGTTCTTTTCGCTTTTGCATAGTATATTTGAATGCACTTGACTATCCACCTTGCAATGCCTGATTTTGATATAGGATTGCCTTTATGTGGTGGAGCAAAAGCGACAAATAGTTGTTTTGTGTTGCGGAAAGATTTTGTCCTTTCTATATAGTAAAGAATTGCTCTTTTCACATCTAAAGTGTGTAAAGCACGTTCTGCCACAGAATCTGGTTTAGAGAAGAACACAGGCAACTCAACAGATTGGTTGATATGAAAGGCAGAAATTACCTTTGGTAGAAATTTAGGGTTGGTCCGAAGAACCACTTTGTTTTGGTGTATTTGTAAGAATGGTACTTCTATGGTTAGTGCCTGAAGCTCACACACTCTCCTCAGAGATGTGATAGCTATGAGGAAAGCTACCTTCCAAGTGAGAAATTGTATTTCACATCTATGCAATGGCTCAAAGGGTGGACCCATTAGCTTGGTGAGAACAATGTTGAGATTCCACACTGGAGCAGGTGGAAGTCTTGGAGGAACGATTATTTTAAGTCCCTCCATAAATGCTTTAATGACATTCTAAAAAGAGACAGATGTTGTCTGTTCTGTAGATATGCAGCTATTGCAGCAAGATGTAAGCGTATGAAGAATACGCAAAATTGGAACGCTGCAGATGTAGTAAATAGCAAATGATGTTTTGAACTGAAGCGTCCAGTGGATCTATTTCAATTTCAATTTCAATATATCTTTATTTCGGTTCACATAAAACCATAAAAGATGCATCATAAAATTAACATACAGTTTGTTTAAATATTAATATGCAATTATAGCAGCCTCAGTTCTAATAAATTACACTTCATCAAATTAGGGGCTATCTAAAAAAAAAAAACCCCCAAAAAAAAAAAAAAAACCAAAAAAAAAAAAAAAATACTTATATATATATATATATATATATATACATTCCATTTCCGAACCGCAAGGATAACAGATAAAATATATGAGTATTTTAAAACTAGACATAACATTTTAAAATACATTTGTATAGTAAGTTTAAAATCAATATCCATTACTCTAATATGGGCTCACAATCTATCATGTTTATAGCTTAAAAAAAATAATATTCCCAATTTATTATACGGGTTATAGATACTTTGTGGTGATCATAATACACAATCTCATTAAAGCAACATTTAAGCCGAAATTACATGTGCAAGTTTACTGAGACCACAACCTTAAAATACCTATTCTTGGTTATTAGACCTTAAAATTTTAGTCCTGCTTTAGCTCTTATAAGGCTCACATTAAACAGAAATCTGCTAACGCTAAAAACGACCTTTTGGGATGTGTCTGTTTTCAATATTCTTTCCGCCTCTTGGCAGTGTCTAATATTCATATTTTTACAAATGGGTTTAATCCATTTATTCCTTGATTTTACATACGCCGGGCAGAAGAATAAAATATGTAAATCATTTTCCTTAGACACATTTTGACATAATACACATAATTCATTGCTATTTTCGTCTTGTTTTATAACCCAATTTGACATGTTCATGTTAGTTCTTAACACCCCATATCTGAACTTCATGTATAATGATTTGGCCAATTGTGGACAAACTTCATCTAAAAATGGCTCGAATCTAGCTACTTCCTTAAAAAGAAGGAACTTAGTAGTTAATGGACCATTATCCGTGCCATAAATCACGTTATTTTGAATATAAGCCCAGAAAGTTGATTTTAGCAATTTCTTGGAAGTTAGTGACAACTGTGACGGATATTCCCAGAAATGATATAGGCCTAATTCCTCAAGCCAAGTAGACACATGTTTTAACCACAGGATATTCTTGCTCTGGTCAATGCTTAAGATCTCCTCTAGACCTTCCTTATAATATGTCAATTCTTGAGTTGACCAGAGCCGCACCCAATATAATAGGGGTCTTAATATTGCGTGGTGGTCCATTCGCTTAACATTAAGGTCCATCACAATCGGGATTAAGGGTGTTCGTACTGGTAGACTTAACAATCTTCTAAAAAATTTATTCTCTCCTAATTCAAAACTCTTTTTACAATTAGGCCCCCATATTTCCGCCCCATAAAGAGAAGCCGATTGAGCTCTGTGTTTAAAAACTTCTAGGGCGGGAGACACTGCCTTCGAGATACTAGTCCCGTGCTTCTTTATTATAGGCAGTGCATTTTGGAGCAAAATAATTTTATTTTTTTCGAATTGGGGCTTCCAAGACAGCTTTGAGTCCAAGGTTATGCCCAGGTAGTTAAAAGATTGAACATATTCTAATTTTTGATTATTAATTGCTAAGTTCTTTCTAAAAGACTTGTGTGGATTAATTGCCATATATTTCGTTTTGCTGGCATTTATTTCAAGGCCCTTTGTGTTACAATATATGTTAAAAGAATCCAACAAACATTGTAGGCCTTTGGGGGTTTGCGATATTAATATTGTGTCATCGGCAAATAAAAGTGCTGGCATCAAATCCCCCCCAGCTTTGGCGAGTCATGAACACACCCCAGCAAATGACTTGGGATATCATTGACGTATAAAGAAAATAGGGTGGGCGCCAGGACACACCCCTGGCGCACACCCCTTTTAACCGGAATTGCCCTAGTAAGCTCACCCCTCGGGCCCCATCTCACTTTAGCGAAATTGTCCTCATGTAGTCTTACTATTTGTGCGAGTAGTTCCTCAGGCAATCCCTGGAACCTCAATGATTCCCAAAGTAAATCCCGTGGAATGAGATCGAAAGCGGCTCTCAGGTCCACGAAAGCAATATACAAGTGGCCCTTTTTTAAATTAATATATTTCCAACATAAACAAATGAATCTAAAAATCTGATCAATGGTGCTAATTTTTGATCTAGATCCTGCCTGGAATTTAGAAAGTACACTATTCTCTTTAAGCCAACCATTTAGTCTCATTAAAATATGTCTAGCGAAATGTTTTTGTAAAATATCGATTAAACTTATAGGTCGATAATTAGCGGGGTCGTAACGATTGCCCTTCTTAAATATTGTAATAATCTCTGCCCCTTTCCATGATTCGGGTATGGGAGAGCCAGATGCAATAGCATTACATAACCGATTTATGTACGGGCCCCAAACACTACTATCGTGCTTTAACAAATCTCCCGGAATTTTGTCGGGGCCGGGCGCTTTCCCAGACTTGACTGCATTAACTGCCATTAATGTTTCTTCCAAACTAAAATGAAGATCACTTACATTGTGATCAACTACAAAAGCTACGCCAACAGACATTTTTTCATTTTGTATTGCCGCATAAAGGCCGGAAAAATGATCCTCCCATGTTTTGGCGTCAAGATAGAGATCCTTACTTTCCCTACCACACTTGTTTCCCTTTGTAATTAGGCGCCAGAAGCCTGCTTGATCCTTGGTTTTAGCTGCACAAATTAAGTCCGTCCAGATGTTATCATCCCATATTTTTTAGCATGGGCAAGGGTATACTTATAATTAGATCTTTTCTCCCTTATGCTCTCTATATTATTTGTTTTAATTGCCAATATAAGATCGGCTTTTGCTTCCCGACACTCTTTATTATACCACATATTATCTCTTATATTGGAGTCTCTCCCACTACGATCTTTAGTTATTCTACTAACAATCGGTGCTAAGGCATCTATCAAAGCATAATGTGCTGCCAAAGTCGGGAATTCTACTGCGGGAGAATCCAAATGCAGAGAGACGACTTCTACAAAGATGTCGTAGATCTGCGTCATGGCTTGAGTATCTCCTAAAATATGTGGCCACTTTACAGCTCGGCGATTATTGCTAACAAGAGTGTCGTCAGATAAGATGTTAGTGACTTCATTATACTCACTAACATCGATAAAGGAATCAATTACTAGTGTCAAATGTAAGGGACGATGATCACTATCGGTTCTGGGGTCTATTGTCAAATCCAATACATTTGGCCAGAATTCGATAGATACCAATATGTAATCTATGTTGCTTTTACTATTACCTCTACCAAAGGTAAAAGCTTTTGGTCTATCAGAGGATAAACGGCCATTACAGGCTCTAATTCCCTGTCCTGTTATTAGTTTCATAATTTGCGCTACAGCTACAGTACAAGGCACTGCCAAGCTGCTTTCAAGAACAGGGATATTATTTGCTGCGTCCTCCTCTTCAAAGAGGTTCTCAAAGCCTACCACTGGTTCAAAGTTGCAATTTAAGTCGCCCCCAATAATTACCATTGCCCCAGGTTCTATTAGGTTTAAAAAAGAGTCAAGTTGTTTAATGACCAGAGATTCTTTCGTAGCTGGGCTTGGCCTATTGTAGATGTTAATCAGGTATATTGTTTTTTTGTCCAGTGTTTTAATTTTCACACCGATCAAATCCTGGGATGGAATATCCAACTGGGTTAACACTATTTTAAGAGTTATTCTTACCCATATGACGAGACCCCCTGAAGGCCTGCCTCTAGCAGATGGAATAGCATTAATACTAAAGGTCTTAAACCCAACCCTATGCGGGGTGTCTAATGCCCAGGTCTCCTGCAATAGGCAGATGTCACTTTGCTCAATATATTCTAGCCATTCAGAGTCCCTCAGATTTCTATTCAATCCTGCTATGTTCCAGGAGGTAAGGCGTACTTCTGGCACATTTTTCACTCTTTTCTTTGTTGAGTTTAGCCTAGACTGCTTAGTTATTTCCTCTAAAGGAGGTTGAGAAAAGCCAGATAGTGGCCCCCCTAACTCTGCCACTCCTAGTTGTCCATTTGACTCAGCTATGTTACAACCGTTCAACTTCCCCTGTATAACCTTCACCTGCTGCCCCAACGGAGGCAAATCTGCCCCCATTACAGCTTGACTGAATGGTAGCCGAAGAAAATATAATGTTTTCACCATAAATTGGTTGTCAATCTAGGGCATCTAGGTCAGACAGCGCATGAAATCTATTTGAAGATAGTATTGATGTGTTATCGTGAATATAATTTCTAGGATGTGGTTTGTAAAAATATCCTAGGGGGAGCACACAAATACTAGTTTTTTGAAAGGATGTCTCCTCTAGCAAATTTAACAATCTTTGAACCATATGGGGTCTACGAAAGTTTATTATTATGCAGTCACCATCAATCTTCTTCAGGGAATCACCAATCCACCCTACTCTACGAACCATTAAAATGTCACTCACGTTATGTGGGTTAAAGTTTTTATGTTTTGACAACCAATCAACTGTCTTATTTTGCAAGCTGTTCCATGATTCAATCTGATCCTTTCTTAAGGGGGAACCCCCGCTAATATTAGTACATAGGGACATGAAGCAGGTGGTAACCCTATAACATCGGTACTTGGAATCAAGTTTGTATTTTGGGAATCTTTTTTTGCAACAGAGCCCATGCGATTTTCAGATACAATTGGGGCTACCTGTCCATGGTATATAACTTGCCTTTCCCCTGTTTTATTATTTACTCTATGTGCCCCACCATGTGTGCTTTTCCCCATTTTTTTCTCCTTGTAACATGGGATTTTCCACATGTGTACTATTATCCCCATGACTTGTGCCAGCTAAACTAAGTGTTGGTGGGCCCTCCATTTTCTTTAATTCACATGCCCCTTCTGTAACATCTGGGTGGCTAGAGTCTCTACTGTCTTTCATGTTTTCTATCACTTCATATAGATAATCTATCTTTTTATCTAAAATGCCAAACCTCGCATTCATTAAATCAGTGATTTGTAGTAACATTGAATCTAATTTTGATTCTAATATCGTTGTAAATGTACAATCATGGACACCTGAACTTACTTCCGCTGATAGAATGGGGGGGTAGAGAACTACGTCTGTCTGGATACTAGCAGTATTTGTCGATATTATACCTTGTTCATCTACATGTATAATTGGTTGAGACACCGGCCTACAGCCTCCTGAACTCTTGGTTTTAGCTTTTTGATGGCCTGTAACACGCTTCTGCTTTACTCGGGACGCTTTCCCTTTGGGCTCTCCGGATGCTTTGGGGGCTCGTGATCTTGTTTCTATACCCTGTCTACTTTGATCATTTGAGACTGGGCTTATAATTGGCGAGGATATATATGGCAGAACAGATGTCGTTAATTTATTTTGGACAATTATCTTTGGACTTAATGGGGATTGCTGGGGTAAGTCATTCGAATTATGAATCCAATTGGAAATAGATGGTTGCTTTCCTATTGGAAGTTGTATAGAATCCAATGACAACCTTCTCTCTGTCATTTGGATTTCATGTGTCAATAGGGATTCAGCTCTAGTTAAAAAGGCATCCAATGTGCCTGCCGCTCCTTTAGACTTACTCATGATCACAAACGTGATTAACACTAGACAAGTATTACTTGCTTAAGAGATGTCCAACAATCGATACCACACTTATCCAAAACAGTGCACACAGACTTATAGTCTTACCAGACAGACCGTGCCTGGGGACAGCCCTCAGAGGGATGGCCCAGCCCAGTCTCTTCCGGTCATTGACGGGCACGGACGGGCCCGCCCTTGGCCCGGGCTTCGCCCGCGCGCGTCCCGCGATGCGGAAGGTAGCGTGGCACTTCATCGCGCCTCCGGGCGCGAGAGCAGCGTCAAGATGGCGCGAGGCTGCTGGGAAATGTAGTCCCCCTGCCGTTCCCCTCACGGCGATTGACTGCTGTATGTAGCCGTTCCCCTCACGGCAATCAGGCGAGGTAGACCATTTCCCTCACGGTAAGGTTACAATGACCAGGTGTGCTTCCCCTATTTGATTGTTAATGCAGTATATCACAAATCGCTTCCACTTCGCTGCATAGCATGCCCTTTTGTTAGGACGTCTAGCCTCTTTGATAATATTCATGCAGTCTGGCGGAAGATTAAGGTAGCCAAACTCTAAGATTTCAGGTGCCAGATCGCAAGGTTGAGATGGTTGGGATCTGGATGTCTTACCTCTCCATGGCTCTGAGTGAGAAGATTGGGAGTGAGGTGTAGTTTTTGGTGAGGAACTACTGAGCACTCCAACAGGGTTGTGAACCAGGGTTGTTGGGCCCATGTGGGAGCAACTAGGATTAATGTCAGGGACGCCTGTCTGAGCTTCCGAACCACTAATGGAATGAGTGGGACAGGCGAAAAAGCGCAGGCAAATATCCCTGACCAATTCATCCATAGTGCATTGCCCTTGGACAATGGGTGTGGATGTCTGAATGCGAAGCTTGGGCATTTTGCGTTTAGGTTTGTGGCGAACAGATCTATGTCCGGAAAACCGCACATTTGGAAGAATGGGAGGAGAACTTGAGGGTGGAGTTCCCATTTGTGGATCTGTTGTCTTTGACGACTGAGCAGATCTGCAATCTGATTGTTTACTCCTGGAAGGTGTTCTGCAAGGGGAAACATTTTGTGACATATGGCCCATCTCCAGATGGTCTGTGCTAGTTGTGACAGCTGGAGGGAGTGTGTCCCCCCCTGTTTTTGTATGTAGTACATTGCTGTCATGTTGTCTGTACGGATCAGGACAGCTTTGCCTACTAGATGAACTTGAAACGCTTTGAGCGCTAGAAAAATCACTAGCAGCTCTAGATGATTTATGTGAAGCTGCTTTTGCTGCAGGCTCCACATGCCCTGAATTGTATGCATCTGGAGATGAGCTCCCGACATCGCCATAGCCATCCCCAGCGGCTACAAGATCACCCGCAGAGACCGCACCAACGGAATCGGAGGAGGAATCGCCATCTTCCACAAAGACACCATCAGGGTCTCGAACAGCACCGACGACACTCTCAGCACCGCCGAACACATGCACTTCCAGATCCACACGGATCCCAATACCACCGTAAGAGGCACCCTCATATACAGACCCCCCGGACCCCGACCCCAGTTCAGCGACTCCATCGCCGACTTCATCAGCACGCACGCCCTGACCTCCACCGACTACATCCTCCTCGGAGACCTGAACTTTCACCTGGAGAACAACAACGACAGCAACTCCTCCCACCCTGATCGACAACCTCGCCAACCTCGGACTGAAACAGCTCGTCACGACGCCGACCCACATCGCCGGACACACGCTCGACGCCATCTTCTCCTCAAGCTCCCACGTCTCCTTCAGCCACACCTCCGAACTCACCTGGACCGACCACCACTGCATCCACTTCACCTTCCGGAAACCCGCCGCACACCACCGCACCCTACAGATCCCCCGCAGATGCTGGAGCAAAGTCACCGAAGACCAACTCCAGACAAACCTCGCACTCAGCCCACCCACCGACCCCTCCAACCCCGCCGCCGCCCGCAATCTCAGACGATGGATGGACGACTGCGCCAACACCTTAGCCCCGCTGAAAAAACCAACCTACAAAGACACCAGCAAGAGAGCCAGCTGGTTCACCCCGGAACTCCTAGCATCCAAGTGCACCTGCCGGAAACTGGAGAACAAATGGCACAGCGAGAAGACGCCGGACAGCCGCGCAGCCCACAAAGACGCCATCCGCAACCACCATCACCTCATCAGGTCCGCCAAGAGGACCTCCTTCAAAGACCGCCTCGACAACAACGCACACAACAGCAAGGAGCTCTTCAGCATCGTGAAGGAACTTTCCAACCCCAGCTCCAACGACATCCCGCCGTCACAAGCCCTGTGTGATTCCCTCGCCACCTTCTTCCACCGCAAGATCGCTGACATCCATGACAGCTTCGACTCCCGGACGACCCCAACAGGCCCCGACACATCAGACCCGGCGCACCCCATCGACCACGACCCCTTGACAGCCTGGGTCAACGTGAACACTGAGGACACAATCAAGACCATGGGCACAATCCACTCCCCATCAGACCCTTTTCCACACCACATCTTCAACAAAGCCGGCAGCTTCATCGCACCCCACCTGCGCAACGTCATCAACCTCTCCTTCGAGACCGCGACCTTCCCAGAGAGCTGGAAACACGCCGAGATCAACGCCCTACTCAAAAAACCCAAGGCGGACCCGAGCGACCTCAAGAACTTCCGGCCCATCTCCCAGTTTCCATTCCCAGCTAAGGTCATCGAGAAGATCGTCAACAGACAGCTCACCCACTACCTCGAAGATAACAGCATCCTGGACCCCTCCCAGTCAGGATTCCGCAGCAACCACAGCACCGAGACCGCCCTCATCGCCGCCACAGACGACATCAGGATCCTGCTGGACAACGGCGAGACGGCGGCCCTCATCCTCCTGGACCTCTCCGCCGCCTTCGACACTGTCTGCCACCGCACACTACGCACACGCCTCCACGACGCAGGGATCCGAGACAAGGCCCTGGATTGGACCACCTCCTTCCTTTCCGGCAGAACCCAGAGCGTCCGGCTCCCCCCATTCCGATCCGAAGCCTCCGAGATCATCTGCGGGGTACCCCAGGGATCTTCCCTCAGCCCGACACTGTTCAACATCTACATGGCTACACTCGCACGCATCGCCCGACAGCACGACCTCAACATAATCTCCTACGCCGACGACACTCAACTGATCCTCTCCCTCACCAAGGATCCCCTCACCGCCAAATCCAACCTCCACGAAGGAATGAAAGCCGTCGCCGACTGGATGAAGTGCAGCCGACTTAAGCTGAACACAGACAAGACGGAGATCCTCATCCTCGGCTCCAACCCATCAGCCTGGGACGACTCCTGGTGGCCTTCGTCACTAGGGGCACCCCCGACACCAACCGACCACGCACGCAACCTGGGAGTCATCCTCGACTCAACGCTCACCATGACCAAGCAAGTCAACACAGTCTCCTCCTCCTGCTTCAACACCCTCCGCATGCTCCGCAAGATCTACAGGTGGATCCCGACAGACACGAGAAGAACAGTCAACCAGGCCCTCGTCAGCAGCAGACTCGACTACGGAAACGCCCTCTACGCAGGAGCCCCGACCAAGCTCATCAAACGACTGCAAAGAATCCAAAACGCCTCTGCACGCCTGATCCTCGACATTCCACGCCACAGCCACATCACCCCCCACCTGAAAAACCTGCACTGGCTCCCCGTCGACAAGAGAATCTCCTTCAAACTCCTAATCCACGCACACAAGGCACTCCACAAAACCGGCCCAGCCTACCTCAACAGTTGACTCTCCTTCTACGTTCCCAACAGTCAGCTCCGCTCCGCCGACCTCTCCCTGGCCACCGTCCTGCGCATCCGGAGAACCACCACCGGAGGCAGATCCTTCTCTCACCGCGCCGCCAAGATCTGGAACACCCTTCCCCTCAACCTACGACAGACCCAAGACCTGCTGACCTTCAGGAGACAACTCAAGACCTGGCTATTCGACCAGTAGCGGCAACACCCCCCCTCCTCTCCCTCAGCGCCTTGAGACCCTCGCGGGTAAGTAGTGCGCTTTACAAATCTTGTGATTGATTGAGCTCCCCAACCAGTGAGCAATGCGTCTGCTGTTAGCACTATCTGTGGAACCGGGTCTATAAAGGGCCGCCCTTTTGAAAGGTTTTGTGTATTCCATCACTGCAGAGTCTGATGGGTGCGGCCGTCCACCAACACTAGAACTGATAACAGACCCTGTGCCTGGTTCCACTGATGTGCTAAGCACTCGTGAAGGGGACGCATGTGAAGTCTTGCGTAAGGAACTATTAGTATGCAAGACGCCATCATCCCTAGTAACTGCATGAACACTTGAGCTGGCAATGAGTGTTGAGGCTGAAACTGGCCGAGTAGAGTCTGCATGTTGCGGATTCTGGTCGGATTGGGGTAGGCCAAAGCTTTTTGTGTATCTATTGTGGCTCCCAGATATGCCTGTGTGTTGGATGGCTGTAGGTGGGACTTGGACAGGTTTACTGTGAATCCAAGATCATGGAGCAACTGCACTGTTTTGTGAGTGTGACGGAGACAGCTTTCTTGCGAGCTGGCTTTTATGAGCCAGTCGTCCAGATATGGGAAGACGTGAATGTGTTGTCTTCGAAGATGAGCTGCGACTACTGCCAAGCACTTGGTGAAAACTCTGGGTGCGGTAGTTACTCCGAATGGGAGCACCTTGAAAAGATAGTGCTGGCCTGCTACTACAAACCTGAGGTATTTGCGGTGAGCAGGATGTATTGGGATATGGAAATAGGCATCCTTTAAGTCCAGAGTGGACAGGAAGTCGCCTTGTTGAAGAAGCGGGAGCACTTGCTGGAGAGTGACCATGTGAAAGTGGTCTGCCTGAATGTATAGATTTAGTTCTCTGAGGTCTAGTATAGGCCTGGGCGGTAAAATCCGCTCCGCTCGTGGAATTTGCGGAATTTTGGCAATTCCGCGTTCCGCGAAGAACGCGGAATTGCCGAAAATTCCGCGATCTGCGGCATAGCGGAATTTTTTCCTTCTTCGCGCTTTCAAAATGCGTGTTTGCACACGCGGTAGGGACTTACCGGGATCCCTGCGTTCGCCGACGAGTTTTCCTATCCGTTCGCGTGCGCCACGAAATTTTGGTAGCCGGCCGCGCGATCCCGTGAGAGTGTGCGATCGCGTACACGTCATTCGGACGCGCCATCGGACATCCGCGTTCGCAAACAGGAACCATGCATCGCGAACGGGCGGGACAAGTGAAACAAGATGGCCGTGCCAATTGGCGACTGCATGGGCAAGTTCGCGAGATATTTCCCCCCGAGCACGCAAACAGCGTCCCCGAACAGGAAAAACGCATCATGAACGGGCGGAACAAGCAATTCCGCGTGCTCGCGGAATTCTGCGTAGCTCGCGGAGATTTTTTACATCTTTGCGGAACTTTGTGTAACGCGACTACGCAAATTCCGCCCAGGCCTAGTCTAGTATAGGCCTGAGAGAGCTGTCCTTTTTGGGAATTAAGAAGTACAGGGAGTATACCCCGGTCCCTTGATGTTTTAATGGGACTGGTTCCATCGCTCCTTTCTCCAACAGCGAGAGAATTAATTTTTTTAGAGGGGTAAGATGTTCCTGTGACATTGCGTGTGATCTTGGAAGAATGT
Organism: Calotriton arnoldi; assembly: GCA_963921515.1. Taxonomy (NCBI): domain Eukaryota; kingdom Metazoa; phylum Chordata; class Amphibia; order Caudata; family Salamandridae; genus Calotriton; species Calotriton arnoldi. The sequence goes on along the minus strand of CAWUFW010000079.1, from coordinate 4,953,252 downwards.
TTGGGGGAGTGTCTGTAAATTCCAGGCAGTAACCATATTGGATCATTTGTAAAACCCATTTGTCTGAGGTGATGGTTTTCTAGACAGGGAGAAATTGAGAGAGATGTCCCCCTACAGGAATGGAATGATCGGGGGTAACGAAAGGAAGTCACCGTTTATTATTTGCGGGGGAAGTGCATGTGGAGTTGCCTCTTCCTCTTCCCTTACCATTGGTTCCTCTAAAACCTCCTCTAAAATAGCCTCTTGATGAGGGCGATTGGTTGTTGCCCTTGTAAGAGGAGGAGGGATTTTCTGTGGTAATATTTTTGGAGCCACCCCTGTAAAAGGAGCACCGAAAGGAACCCCTACTTGGAGGTAACTGTAAAGCCCCATTGGACTTTGCGACCTCAGTGTCCTTCATTTTTTCCAGCGAGGTGTCAACTGCTGGACCAAAGAGGTGTTCCTTATCAAAAGGCAGATTGAGAATGGAGGCCTGTCCCTCAGGTTTGAAACCTGAAATTCTCAACCATGCGTGTCTACGTAGCAGTACGCTGGTGTTTCCTGCACCTGCTGCTGTGTCTGCTGCATCTAATGCGCACTTGGAGGTATATTGGTGATAAGTTTGCCCTCCTGGATAAGATCATTTGTCTTAGATTTCTGCTCATCAGGCAGAAATTGCATAGGTTTTTCTAGCTCATCGTAATGAGCCCTATCATATCTGGCTAGCAAAGCCTGAGCATTAGCAATGCGCCAGTGATTAGCTGCTTGTGAGGCTACCCTTTTGCCAGAGGCATCAATTAACTTGGACTCCTTATCAGGAGGAGGGGCCTCAGCTGTGGTCTGTGAGTTAGCTCTCTTGCGAGCATTAGAAACCACAAGAGAGTCTAAGGGCAGCTGACCCTTGATGTAGGCAGGGTCAGTAGGTGCTGGATTATATTTCTTCTCAACCCTGGGCGTGATGATTCTTGCCCTTACAGGATCTTTAAAAACCTCATCTGTATGCTTAAGCATCCCCTTAAGCATTGGTAGTGTATGTGTAGTTTTCTGAGTGGAGCTTAAGGTCCTCCTCTAAAGCCTCCTTATGAAGTGCCACCCCATGGTAATGAGCAGCCCTATTAAGAAGCTCAATGTAGCCTATATTGTCATCAGGTGGTGATGGCCTGGACGGGTATAAGTCAGGGTCAGTATCTGTGTGTGGATCAATATCATAATCCTCCCATGGGTCAACATCTTGTGGCCTATCCTCATCCCCATCCCCTTCATCCTGTGGGTCAGGTGATAGTGGTGAATTAGTGGGTGTGATGAGTAATTGAGGATTAGTAGGTGAAGGAGGTGGCACATAAGGTGGTGAAGGGTTTGTACCCACATTCCTTTTCTTCAGGGGCATGTGGTGCTCATACTGTTGGCCCAATTTCCTTTTTTCAGGCAATTTGGCATGAATATGTCCGGTACCTGGGTTAATAACCAGTTCTTTTTGTTTCGGATCCGAAGGTGGAACATCAGACCGAGGCTCTTTTGTCGGAGTCTTTTTATCTTTACTTGCAGTTTTTGGCGTCGAAAGTTTCGGCTCCGAACTCTTCGGTACCGAAGATTTAGGCTTTGACAAAGATGGACCAGGACGTGCTTGGATTTCGGCGCTGAGGATTTCGGCTCGACGCCGGCATGGGGCCAACTCGAGCCCGAGCAGGAAGGCTTTTCTTTGTGTTTCGGCACCGGGCCTGCAGACGGGGTGCTCTAAACTTTTTCTCGGTGCCGACCTTGGCCTGCAGGCAGAGTAAGGACCGGAACCTTTTTTGTCTTTTGTTGTTGGGGCAAGGGGGTTTCTGTACTTATGGTAAGCTGACCCGGTGTAACTTGCTCCTCTTCTTCCATGTCGGAGTCGGCCTCGGACACGGAGATATGTTCCTCTTCCTCGGCTCCTTGAGCATGTGTTTCTTCTCGGTCTGCATCTTCGCCGAAGATGTCCGGTATGGAGCCGCCTTGCTGTTGCATCTCGTGACGTCGAGCTTGACGGTCACAAAGCTTCTTCTTTGATCGAAACGATCGCACACGTCGCAGTCTTTCTCATCGTGTTCCGGGGACAAACAGAGATTGCACACTTCGTGCAGGTTGGTGCGCGGAAACTTGGCGCGACACCTGGGACAGAGCTTGAATGGAGTCCGTTCCATCGACTGCTAGCGAGCCCGGCGCGGGTAGGCCCAACGGCCCTCCACGAGTTTTCCGATCGAAGATGTTTGATTGGAAACGATACGCGGAGAATGGGAAACGCGATCGAGAAACAATACCATAGAGGGTAGTGTATTGCGCATCGAAGGGAACCCGAGAAACGGTGCCCAACTGGAGCGCAGCAATTCACATCCGAACCCGATGGCGGAAAAAAACAATCTAACAATGGAGTCGATGCCCATGCGCACTATCACCGAAAGGAGGAGTCACCTACCTCGTGACTGGAAAAGACTTCTTCTAACAAAAACAAAGTGCAAACATCCGGACCCAACACTAGATGGCGGGCTATGCACAGCATGTGATCTACAGTTCACATGCCTCGAACATTACATTTTTCAAGAGCTCTCAGGCGCTCCTATATCCTTGTGAAAGCAAGTCAGTAAATAGTTATTTCCCTGATTGGCTTGGTACTTGTACCCTGGTTTTATAATGGGATAAACAGGACCACAGAACAAGAAGCAAAAAAACAGGACTGGATAAGATATTCATATAACTGGAAATCCCGAGGATTTTACTTTTCACAACACAATCTAACCAAACTGAGCTGCAGCCCTACCTCCCCGCCCCCCACACCAAGCCACGCTAAGATATCTTCACCCAGATACTTTGTTACCACAGTGCAACATAAAACAGCTGAAGAAGGTAGTGACATAACATTTCATTCAGGATTTGGTCTGAGGTGCGACAAAGATTCTCAAAGTCTGAAGCAAATAATGAGTTACATCTTTTCCCCCATTTAAGTAGGGTAGCATGTAGGCAAAGAAAACAGAAACAAATATATTAGGACAATTAAATGGAAAATCTGCACTATTTTAGGCATAAATGAAGGTTGCCATATAGCATAAAGGTAATTTCCATAGGCTACATACATCATCCTGTAGTGAAAGCTCTTTTGCATGGATATCACACATGAATTCCAGCTTTCCTGTCCAAAGTTCATTTTGACAACAATCTTAAAGAATTGAGTCAGTGACTGATTTCAGCTGGTGCTGGAAATGTCAGACTTTAATGGTCTTCAGGCCCGATGCACATTGCCCCAGGCCAAAGAGTGTGACCAAGTATCAGAATTCTTACCCATTGAATTCAACTGGATTTTCAAATTATCACAAAATAATCATTGTCTGCGAAAATAAGTTATCCATAATAATCTAAAAAGTTCTTCAAAGTTTTGTGTGCGCTTCATAAAAAATAAAACAGAAAACTAATTTTAAAAAAGCATTCCCTTTACCTTGTTCATATCAAGGCGAGATTGGTGAATCAATGGTTGTGCTGGCCTTTCTGCAGACACCGCTGCTAGAGGACAGAATCTTGCAGAGGACAGATTCTTGCTGTCATTTGTAGACAACTGAAATCATTACTACACAGTACTTACAGCAGAGCATCACATACAGATGACACCACAATATCACAGTATTTGGAAGATTTAGGACAATCTGTTTGGATCTAGGCTACAGTTTCCATGGATTCCGCTTCCCCAGGCAGAGCCACATCTGTTTTCTTTGAAAACAGGTTATCCAGCCTAGACTTTACTCATCCAGGATTCCTCAATGTAGTCGTCCCGTTTACTACACTGCATATCAGAAAAGTACTGCAACAAGTAGAAGAGCCAATGGCCTGTTCATACAAGCAGTTCATGTCCTTGTTACAAGCGGAGCATGCCATACCCAGATCTGTCTGGAAGTGCATCCTAAAGATGGTGGGCAATGAAGGAATTGTTATAACAGAGGTGCTCGGGCCCAGAAATACCTTCAATGTGCGTTCTAAGCACTTGAGCTCACACATTGATTTCTGGATTTGTCCAGCAAGTAACTGCAGTTACCAACGACATATCAGAGTCCGAATCAGAAAATACTTTATTTGGGTGCAAGATGCATCCATAAAAGTACACAATCCAGGTTACAAACGAGATATAAGTAAATGCACATTTAAGTACAATTTAAAATACTATAAAATAGAGAATCATATAAGATAAATACAAAAAGATGCAAAAGATCAAGTGCAAATAAAAAACCTATGAAGCCATAAAAAGAATTAATAAATAACTCAATGTGCATCGTTCTTCGCGACCCCACAGCGGATCTCCGAAAAAGGCCAAAATAGAGGCAGGAATCAATGTCTGTCAGTTGCTGTAGGAAGTGAAAGGCTGAACTACATTGCCTAAAGTTCAGAGACCTCCTAAATAGAATTAAAAACTGTTTGGTATAATTTCTGTAAAGGTCACAGAGAAAAAGAAAATGTAACTTTGTTTGCCAGGATCTCCCATCACAAGGACATGGGCAAGTACCACGTTTTTTTTTGTTGATAACCCAGTGGAAAACAGTAAGTACTTAACAGTGTCTGCACCAAAAACGAAATAGCCATCTTTCCAACACTCACGTACACTAAGCAAATAATGAATAGGCGCACTATTAAGGATCAAATGCAAATAAGCTGCGACAGAGGGCTTTAGCATTTCCACAGAAAGTCTTTGTGATCAAGCATGATTAAGGATTAGCGGTTTCATATACGTTTTATTTAAAGTCCCGCAAGATATCATACAGACTGCATTACATTTAGGCGATTCACCTCAGAGTGCCTCACTATACAATTTATTGCCTTGCCTCAAGCATTCTTCATTCATGCATAAACGAATAACCAGTACACAATAAAAATTACTCTCCCATCCAAGAAAAGGGCATGAAACAAATCACTGTGCCCCCAACCAAACAATGTGGTGACGGAAGACAAAACTACAAAGCCACAGGAAGAGGAATTATTTTTTTTAAACTTGTTTTTATTGGTAACATTGAATCACATCATAGCATATACATTTATCATATACGTATCATATGACATCCAGCATTTTCAAACAATGGTTATTCCCATGCTAACCTAACGTCAGCTGTACTGATCCAGTGAATTTCCATATATCGCAATGTACCCCCACCCCTCCCCTCCCCTCTCCCCGGCGGCGACCAGCAGCAATAGCATTTGTTATCTGGGCTAGCAGACATACTGGCGTAACTAGTTTAGTATTGATGTGGGGTGGCTATTCGCATTTTCTGCACTAGGTACCAGCGCGCTGTGAGTGGGTGATTGTGTAGGTGCAACTCAATCATTGCTCTGAGCAGTTGTCGATGACACCTCTGTTAGCATATGTCCCCATTCTGTCAGATCCATCTCGGCATTCTCATCTGTTCTTACAGCCCTGAGGCGACATTCTTCCGCCACACCCCATTCACGCATATCATTGCACCATCTATCCAGGGAGGGGGTCGCAGGGAGGATACAGTTTATTGCAATACGCCGTTTTGCCAGAACTAGTCCTAGCATTGCAAATTTAAGCCGTATTCGCGTCCCTCTCTTCGGCGTTGGGAGTATGCCCAGCAAGCACTGTTTTATAGGGACTTCTATTCGCACCGCTGTTGCAGAGCGCAGTGTCTGTATCACATGTTCACAGTTTAACTGCAATCGTATGCAAGTCCATGTCATAAGTAGGAATGTGGCAGGGTCTGTGCCACAACGGGGACATGATGGAACTAGCCCTGGGGTGAACCGCGCTCGGCGCTGCGGAGTCAAGTATGTGGGATGCAAATAATGGAATTGAATGAGTTTAAACCTAGCATTACTGGTTGCTTCAGACACCTGTGCTATAGCTCTTTTCCACTCCCCATCTGTCAATGGCATAGATAAGTCCTCATCCCATTTCCTCCTAACTGCCGAGGAAGAGGAAATTAACGTCAAATGTGAGCGTACAAAGTACACAAGTAGAAGCTTGGTTCGTTGTGACTGTTAAGTACACACAATCCATTAAGTAATATGAGAACTAAAAACTGATTAGCCGAATAAAGAAGTTTATATTTTTTAATTCAGCTAAGGTGCAATGTTTTTATTTCTTCCCACTAGGATTAATTTACTAAAGGGCAATTGAAGCAAGCTACAGTTAATGAGAACAGGATTACAATGCCACCCAATGTTTAATTACTGAAAGTAAAATATTACATAAAATGTTTTTACACAAAAAGAAAATTAAGCATAAAAAAAAACGAAAATAGAAATAAAGTATATTGAAAATATGCAAAAGGTCAAAATGATCATGTATCTTCAGCACCTCACAATGAATAATTTCCCCCTAAATGCCACTTTATTGACTAAACTGATGCTTCCTTAAGTAGTCCCATGTCTAGGTAGACGTCATGCAAAAGAATAGCCGACTTCTGACAGCTAATGTTGACATTTTCTGCCTGTCAGTTAAGGTATTGTTCTAGAAAGTATTATCCATCAGTGTCAAACTTCGATCACTATGGTATTGTGGTTACCTGCATAACTTCTAGCCTTCGTGTCCTGTGGTCCTTCACTACACGTTTCCTTGTTCTAGTATCACTATCACAAATTCAGATATGTGTTCCTCTGTTCATGGTCACATAAATTAATTGAACCCCAGATCACTCTAGCCATAGCCTTCATTTGGTTAAATACAAAGAACCTGGTAGGATTTTTTTTTTTTTTTTATGCGAAGGGTGACCTGCTGAATTCCTTTCTAGAGAAAGATGATCACGTTTAAGGTAACCCTTATAGTTTAAATAGATAGCTATGTATGTATGTAACATTTATACAGGGTAAACCTAGGCAAAAGTGCATGGCTACTATACACCTAGTTCTTGGCGTCTATGGTTGCTTAGGCCTACCTATTGCAGGTCATCCAAAGCAAGTGTCCATCTTCATCCAGGTAAAGTTTTATAGAAATTCACTAAACAGAACCCTCCACTTTAGACTGGCACCTTGGCTGATCAAATGCATAGTTGGAATTGCATTCTCCACACAAGCAAAAAAAGCATTTAATTTCCTCTCAGCAAAGACAAAAAATATCAAAGATCACGTGGAATTTAGGAAGGCGGTAAAAGCTTGGCAACTCCCAAACAGATGCTGCAGCATTACACCAACTAATAATCCAAATCAATACCCCATCGAATTAGCATATAGACAAAAGATAACACTGGACTACATACACTCTTCTCCATGAATTAAGTTCTGCTTCTACCTGTTTCCTCTGCCATTTTTTGGACCTGGCCATCCCAGGTAAAACATTTCTTTACAGTGAGGTTAACAGGTTTGTTTGACATTTTGCTTTAGTTGGGGGAAATATACAGTAAATTCCAGATCTGAAATAGGGGTGTCATCAAAATGCAAGAACATATATAGAATTATAGATTAGTAACTGAATTACAGGGATGAGTTTCACTGAGTAATGCTGAGTAACATCAAATAGACAACAAACTTGAAGCTCAAGTTATCTATGATGTCACTCAGAACCTCAAGGTGAAAAACATCCCCATAACTCAGTTATCCATCTATAACTTCATGTTACATATGGGTCTCAATCATCTGTCCCTGCCAATAACTGCTAGGCTGAGGCAAAGGAGTAATGGAGGAGCCATACATAATACCACATCCCAAATGTGAAAAAATATACTTATCTGCCATCCATAAGCAAGCCCAAACCCCTTCCCTGCCTTCTTTCCCTGACTGCAGCTGTGCTTTCTGCTTTCAGTCAAAGCAGACAAGCATCACTGCACTGACATGCTCCCAGAGAACCCTGCTAGCCTGACCTGGAAGGCCTTATGAGATAGCAACAGTTGGGTAACGAGTTTTGTTATTAACTGTTGCTACATCATAGCATTTAGTTACCAGATTTATAAACTAGTATAAATGATATAGACTTCCTGTGGAAGCCATGCATAACAAACTAAAATCTCAGCTCAAATAGTGATTTGATTAGAACCCCTTAGCAAAGCTTGTCATGCAACAAACCCCAACAGTTTTCATCCCAATATTGCCTTTTTACCTTCAAATTACACCACAAAATGTCAGCGCATTAAAAAAATTGGAGACCTAAAATCCAGAGAAAGCAGTTACAGTGCCTCAGCAGAATATTGAGAGTGAGATGCCACTAACAATTGCCTCACAGGATTAAAACATTAATTCACAATTAACGTATCACTATCATTTATTGTAACATTCACTGCAAATGGACAATTGAATGTGACCAATTTGTTTGATAAACGTTTTTATATAGCACGTACAAGGCCTAAGAGGAATTTTTCACTTTAAAGTATTAGAAACAGTATTATTAAACTAATGTAAAACTGTTACAACATATGTACTTATTTGCTGCAACATAAGAAATCAATTTGCAATAATGGAAAAATCCGCTCATTAAGTTGCTAACACACTGTAAATTCGATATCTATGTGCTTATGCAGCTATGGAACAAGTTACTTACCATTGGTAATGTCTTATCTGGTATAGACTATCTAGCTGTAGATTTCCCAGGCAACAGACTAGATCCAGAAATTTTTCTTGAGCAGTAGTCCTGCACGAAGTTAGGTGGCGTCGTTTGGCTCCACATGGTGTCGTCCGCACCAGAAGTGACGCGCTCGGTGCCTATATAAGGGCCACACCAGTACGCTGACGTCAGTTACTTTCAGTGACTTTCCAAGCCAGAAGCGCAGAGCCATGAAGCACACTGGCCACTGGTGTGGAATACTAGGACCCTGAAAGGGAAAGCCCCGTCTCTGGAAATTCGTAGGCGGAGCGGGGAGGATGGAAAGGGGGGTAAGGAATCTGCGACTAGATAGAGCCTCTACCGAAAAAGGCGTTACCGAAGGTAAGTAACTTGCTCATCTGATCGAGAATTCTAGCTGCAGATTCCTTACCTTAGAATAGATACCCAAGCAATACCTCCCCAGCGTTAGGTCTGCAGATCAATTTCACACGAGGAAGTCCTGCAGGCCCGGACGGGCAAAATGCCCATCCCTACGCACCTGAGTGTCCAGGCAGTAGTGTTTGATAAACGTGTGCAAGAAATCCATGTTGCTGCCTGGCAGATGTCCAAGACCGGAACTTTGCTTGCTAACACAAAGTTTGCAGCTTTAGCTCTGGTGGAATGAGCACGCAAACCCGGAAAGTGCTCGGGCCTACCGTGAACCGCAGGTAATGTCGGTGGGCAGCCAGGATGAGGGATGTGAAAATATGCATCATGCAAGTCCAGTGGTACCATCCAGTCTCCTGGATCCAGAGCAGACAGGCCCTGAGCAAAAGTGAGCATCCGGAACTACTTCTTCTTGAGGAAGAAACTGAAAGAGAGCAGGTCGAGAATAGGACAAAGACCTCCGTCCTTTTTAGGCACCAGAAAGCAGGGGGAATAGCAACCACAACCCACTTCTGGCATCAGCACTCTATGGCTACCTGGGCCAAGAGAGTCGTCACTTCCAGTTGGAGAAGGGATAGGTGGTGCTCCATCAGTCTGTCATAAGTAGGTTGCATGGAGGGAGAGGTAGTCTCAAAGAGGAGAGAGTACCCTTGGACGATCTGCAAAACCCACCGGTCCAATTTTATAGACTGCCGGTGGGAACGGTGATGGCAGATCCTGCCCCTCACTGGGTGCCCATTTTGGTAAGAGGACAGACTATAAGGGTTTGGAGGCTGCAACGGCCGGGGGAGTGATGGATTGGAAAGGCCCAAGGACCTGCCCGTAGCCCTGCTGCATTTATAGCATTCCAATGTTGAATTCACCTCGTCTCCGAACTGATGGGAGCCATCAAAGGGCACGTCCATGAGTGGCGTCTGGGCATCCCCAGAAAGGCCAGTAGTCCTCAACCAGGCGTGGCGCTGTATGGCCACTGTCAACGAAACAGCTCTGTCCCATGAGTCGGTGGTGTCCAGTCCACATCTAATGGTGAACTTAGCAGCATCCCTCCCGTCTGCAACAGCCTGGGCGAGCAGGCCCGGGCCTCCTCTGGGACGGTTGGCAGCACCTGCACAACCGTATCCACAGAGAGTGGGAATAGCGGCCCAAAAGGCACATGGTGTTAACGGACCACAGTGGCAGGCTGGTGGAAGAAAATATCTTCTTGCCTAAGCGGTCAAGCCTCTTGGATTCCTGATCATGGGTGCAGTTGGGAATGCACCAGGATTTGCGTGGGAAGTGGTGGCTTGGAACACCAAGCTCTTCAGGATAGGGTGTTCTGTGAGGAATTTGGGTCCTCTGGAGTGGGGTGGCGGGCTATTATCCTGTTCACAGGAGCCCCTGGGTAGGGCTTGGACCAGGTCCCAAGCAGATTATGCTTTTGTTAAAAGGGAGAAGTGGTTCTGAAGGGGACACTCCCGGTTGGAGCACTTCCGTCAAGACGGTACTGCCACCAAGGGCAAGAAAATGTCCAAGACCTCAGCTGCACAACACACCACCATTGCGAATGAAGCTCCTTCCGCCATAGCCACGTTAGGGGGAAAAAGCATGGCAGTACTTGGAGAAGTATCCAGTCCGCTGGCGTCTGCCAGATCCTCACACCAGTCCATGTTGGCATCATATGGCTGGTATTCAGGGTCCAGCGACCCCTCCTTGAATCCTAGCCCATCAAAATAGGGCCCTGGCCCCGGCCTGGAAGGCATGGCTCCAGTCAGAGTCGGTATCAGTCGAAGCCCCTCGTCGGATTCGGGATATAAATGGGGAAAGTGTTGCCAGTGGGTGCCACTAGCGCTAGGAGCGTCGGCCTAGGGACTGGCGCAGGGGAAGGTTAACATGGCACAGCCGGCGCTGATCCAGAAGCATCTATGGATCCTTGGGGCCTGACTGGCACCGGAGCCACCGGCATGGATCCAGAAGGGGCCCCTCCCAAACCAGCGGGGCTGAAGGCTCACTGGACGGAACGGGCCGCCTACATATGAGGTGCATAGCCTCACAAAACTCTCAATTGAGCGAGGGTCGCTCCAGCTCCCGGAAACCCGGGGAAGTGTGTAGCCGGCCCAGGTGCTGGCTCAACCACAGAGCTAGGTCTCGAGTGGTGGTCCCTCATCTCGTCAGCTGACAGACTAGGTGAAGTCGAAGCACACTTCGACTTCTTGTGGTGGGACTTACCCAAATGGCCCGACGACTTGAAGTGAGACGAGCTTCTCGGACTCCGTGACTGCTTCTGGACCTTCCTCTCAACCGGGATCTGGATCTCTGCGGCGTTGCACGTCGAGTCGCCAGGAGCTTAAGGGATCGTTCCCTCAAGGCCTTCAGGTGCATGGCACAGCAATCGAATCAGGCCTTCAGGTCGAGCTCCAGGCACCAAAGGCACACAAGGTGCAGGTCCACCACCAACATTGACCGGTGGCAGGTGCCGCAGGGCTTGAAGCCGGCCTTTTAGATGACATTCCTGCCACACCAGGAGCATAAAACGTCAAAACACTTCGACAAAACGTCGAAAAAAGCTACACAAAAATTGACTAAGGGGTACTTTTCCCAGATCTGCGCTGACTGGCGCTGAAAGAAAAGAACGGACGCCAGAGTGCTGGGGTGGCACCTATGTAGACATCGCGCACACCACTTCCGGCGCGGACTATGCTGACGCCACACGGAGCCGAACAACGCCACCTACTGGCGTGCAGGTGTACTACTCTAGAAAAATTTCCAGATCAAGTCTGATACCTGTGGATAATTCTAAGGTAAGGAATCTGCGACTAGAAGGCTATCAGATAAGCTGAGCACACATGATCATGATGCATTTCTTAAAGTAAACAAGCAGATATTATAGGGAACTCTCCTGGACCATTGCAGCTTTTAAATGAATTGAATTACTAAGAAGGAGTTCAATAAGAAACATTTGCTATAGTCATAAAATATGTGCTGCGTTTACTTGTGTGTATTTTTAATGCAATTGCTGAAGGAATGAGCAAACGATTCTTTTGTCATTTTGGAAATCTTAGTTAAAGCTAGTAAAACAGATGAACCAGTAAAAATGAAACTATGTTTTTTAAGGTCTAATTTAATTTGTGCTGAACTGGCAAGTTGTTTGCTGAAGTGGTAGTATTGTTAACTGTTCAGGCTTCAAAGTTGCTGAGTATAAATGCTTAAATACCATCTTGATTTCTCTTTATGTGCTAACAGCTATTCCACAAGATGAAAAAAAAAAAATCATCAGAATTAATTGGGAAAAATGTTGTTTGCCTGAAGTGAAAGCATACATCGAGCACAAGAACAATGTTCGGGTTCTTCAGAAAACAAAAGGGATGAATCTCATTATCAAATGGAGGGCCCTCATAGCACTGCAAGACCACACTAATAATAGAATGTGCGATAAAGGGCTGCAAAATTCCAGGGGTCAGTGGCTTGAATGGAAGGAACGCAATCACTAACAAAGAATCGCCCCCACTGTCAAATCCAGTTAAGACGAGTTTAAAATACAACATTTTAACAAAGAATATCCTTCGTATTGACTATTAGTTGCCCAACATTTTAGAAAAGTAAAATCTCATCGTATGTGCAGCATACAAGAAAAAAATACAATAGTATCCCTTGAGCAACTATTCGGTCCTTCCATGCTAATTTTTAGGTCTCCCTGCTGTAACGCGTACACATTTTAGCTGCCGATCCCTCGGTTTTGCTGTGCATTACACCTAACCAGGTACATTCTCAATGCTGTCTAATATCCACAGAGGAATATTAGTCAACAGCGATATCGAGTCAAACATGAATGCAAGCCTCTGCTCTGCTGCCATAATCAAATATGCACGTCTGAGCCATTTAACTGCTTGTTTCGTTTCTGTCGTGTTAAGAAAAAGTACCACAGATGAACAACATTACATGTGTTAGCATGAACTTGTTGGTTACCGCTACAAAGCAAGGGAGAACTCCAAGCTCACAATTGTTCAAATAAACCATTACACAAGAAAGCTATGCGGAGCCGTGCCTTTGATCTAAAGACGTTCTAGAGTGAAAGTGCAGCCCTCGGGATTCACGGGCTTAGTTTCTTGAACCGGGTACTTTCTTCCAGACTTCGATGAACAAAGATAAAAGAGGAGGTAGCTCGTCAATGAAAACCACAGGTGGACTTCAGAATCCCCAATTCAAAAATACAAGCACTGTTTAAGTTAATAGGTTTGAAGTTGGTCTCCCTGCCTACACCCTTGTCACAGCTAAAGGTTACTCTAGAAAGGGATCCAGGGAGATATGGAGGGGCATTGAGACCGCCCCCAGCAACCTCCAGTGGCGTGGAGGAGTCCCTTCCTTCATCTAGTACTCTCTGGTGGGGGGTAAGCGGCTTCCTGCAACACTCCCTGCCTTCCTTTGTCGGGTTGCCATGTTTGCTACTCCGCTGCTATTGTTCGTGCCTCCCTCTCCACCGTGACCTGGCTGCCTGCGGCTTTTTTATTTGTTGCTTCCACAAAACTGGGTTTCTGCTTCTCATGAGCGCCGAGTCACTAGATCAGGGGTCTCCAACCTTTTCTGTAATAAGAGCTACTTATGTCCAATGAAAATCACCTGAGCTTTTAAGAGTATTAGTTTACTAATAGGGACCACATCAGATAAGATTCAATTATTCGCCACCACATGATTACCAACACTGATCACTTTTGGTACATCAGGCATGGTGCCAGCAGTAATGTATAAAAGGCTTTGCCAATTTGGAATGCTTTTACACAGTTATACATAACAGCCATAGCTGCAATACCCTGGGCAGAAAGTAATAATAATAATAATGTCTCCCCAATGCCAGGCAATTTATCACTCATCAGTTTTAAATATATTTCTTAAATTCAACCATTTTTTAAAAACATCAGCTTTGGAGTTCTGAAAATACACATATTTTCATCTCAAATCCATTCTTTTCAATATTGGGATACATATATTACTTCCGACAAGCAAAAGAGTATAATTTTGTAGGTTGGTCTGGACACAGGAGAGCTATTTACAGGTGGTTGGAGAGCTACCAGTAGCTCACGAGCAACTGGTTGGAGAAGCCTGCACTAGACTGACCCTGCCGACATGAGTGCACTAGCCAAGGCACACGTGCTTGTATGCATGTGTCTCCATTGCTTTGCATGCACATACATTTATTATTTTAGCATGCATATCTGTATTCCCAGCACATGCACATATACGCAAAACACAACTGAATAATCCGCCACACAGATGCATCAGTAAATACCTCTTTCAGTCAGTACACATACGCATGTTCTCTCCAATACACGCCACATACTTTTAATATGACAACACGCATGATCATTTTACTTTTTACCAAAGGGCAATAGATTCCACACATTAGCCCGTACATGCACGTTGGCATGCAAGTTCTCCAGAGAAAACAATAGCAAACACAACAAGATGATGGACGGAGTGCTGAAACTTTTCAACCACTCACTCCCAGTCACAGATCTGGGTTGAACCCATCGTTTTTTGGTTCACTATGCCACCCCAGTTTGGACCCAGCCATATGCAAATCAGTCTTGACCCTGTTTCTCATGGGAACAGTCCAGACTGAACTGCCAGGCAAGGTCCTCCCTGGACAAGAAACAAGCATCCTGGGACCGGTTTCGGGGCATTACCCCTCATCAGCCAGGCTAGCTTGAATCCAGTGGCACAGCAAGCAAGGGACCCACGTCTGGGCATACCCTTGGCCACTTACGGCGAACATAGCAAACACAACAAGATGATGGACTTAGTGCTGAAACTTTTCAACCACTCACCCCCCAGTCACAGATCTGGGTTTAATCCATCATTCTTTTGCTCACTATGCCACCCAAGTTTTAACCTAGCCATATGCAAATCAGTCTTGACTCTGTTCCTCATGGGAACAATCCAGAACGAACTGCCAAGCCAAGTCCTCCCTGGACCGGAAACAAGCATCCTGGGACCGGTTTCGGGTATTACCACTCATCAGCCAGGCTAGCTTGAATCCAGTGGCACAGCGAGCAAGGGCCCCATGTCTAGGCATACCGTTGGCCACTTATGGTGAACATAGCAAACACAACAATCATCTCCTTGTGTTTGCTTTGTACACACTAAGTTGCCAAGGTATGCCCAGACGTGGGTTCCTTGCTCACTTTGCCACTTGATTCAAACTAGGCTGGCTGATGAGGGGTGTTATCCGGAAATCGGTCCCAGGATGCTTGTTTCTGGTCCAGGATAGACCTGGCTTGGCAGTTCGGGCTGGACTGTTCACATGAAGAACAGGGTCAAGACTGATTTGCATATGGCTGTGTCTGAACTGGGGGGGCAAAATGAGCTAAAGAACGATGATGGATTCAACCCAGATGTGACTGGGGGTGAGTGTCTGAAAAGTTTCAGCGCTCCGTCCATCATCCCCTTGTGTTTCCAGATTAAACATGCCTGCATTTCCACAGCGAGCTTGCTCGTTTTACCCAACACACACATGCCTACATTAATAGGTAAACACGAGAATTAGCCATCACACATGTATGTTCTCCACTATTAACATGCTGGCATTACCCAAACCGTCTTGCTCGTTTTACCACATGAATGTGTTCTTTCAGCACACACTCCTATATTACCTTCTACACGTGTATTATTGCAATACGAGTGCCACAATTTACCAGTAGTAGTAGTAAAGTACATTGTTCCAGCACAATCAGGAACACTACATATAACTATTGCTTCCCAGCCGAACCGCGATTCGTGAAATGTACCAGGAGAGTTGTGCGTGCCTTGGAACCTTCAACCAGCACTTCGCTAACGCAGAAGCTGGGTTTTAGCACGATTAGGCAGAATGCGGTCCAGCCATGTGCTTTAAATATCAGCGCAAAGAGCCACCGATCTACCAAAAAATCCTTCCTCCTTAAAGGTGGTGCAAGTATAACAGCATTTTCGATTATTTAATTAACCAAATAAAATTATGTTAACATTTAAGAATTATAATAAAAATAAGTTTGCACACAGATTCGAGGTCTCAATTCGTTACACCTGATATATAAATAATCGCTATCTTTAAATAAGAGACATCCGTGAAAGAGCAATACATTATAAGGCATTAAGTCGCAGAACTGAACCCTTCATTTGAGCTAAAAAGTGGTGAGGGCAGCCATCTCCCTCAAATTCTATTTCAGGACCGGAGGCTCCGATTATTGCTTCTCTTTCTTTTACTGCAAAAACACAGCAGCCAATGAAAAACGTTCTAACACAATGTAAACTACAGTTCCCATGGTACTATGCTCACAACCACAAATCATGGTCCAGCAGTCCATATAAGAGTAGCTATCGCCGTTTTAAGAGCCTCTTTCTCTGCAGCTCGCAGCCAAGATAAGAGGCTCTTAATGTTGTTCTATTATGATTGCTCTTATGACGCTCATTTTATCAATTTTGTTCATTTAGTACTTGATCGTGTACTGTTTGGTGTAATGTTAATTTGAGCTCCTTTCCTGCGCCATGGGATAACGATCTACATTTGCTTTTCAATCCGTCCCGAGTTCGGGACCGTATGCTAATTGCACCTGATCACGCTCTCAGATTGGACCACATTGCGGCTGCTTCCACGTTGTTTTAGTGGTGTTGGCGCCTTTCCTAATCGGGCCCGTTCACATCCTTGGAGCCATAGTATGCGTGTAGCCCAATTGGGCAATTTTGGGCATTTGGGCTATGCGTCGTCCCCTTTTGATCTTTACCCTCCTCGCCGCAGCGTTCTTTTAACCCTCGGCTTCCCGCTGCTCATTAGCATGGCAGAGTGAAGGTGACGCCAGCTCCAGCTGAAAGAATACGAGCTGCCCTCCTGGGAGCATGCAAGCTCATTATGTAAATTGGCTCTTGACGCCCTGTCTCCCTGGGGCAGGAACAATCATGAATACAGCTTTGCTGAGGAGCTGAGAGTTTTTTTCCTTCTGGTGCATGTGTGGTTGGCACCCCCGAGTGATCCTTTCAGGACAGACTTGGCAGTGTTTAATATTACAAAATATTTCACTAAAAATGGAAAATTGGGCACCCTTTGAGGAGGAAGAATACAAGTCCTACTATGAGGAACAACAGGGGCCCTATTTGGAGGGTTATTTGGTTGACGCTCTGAATGTCTATGTCTGGCAGTCAGTCAATTGAGACTGCTGTTCCCATCACAGTAAATCAAGCTCTGGCTGCTGATCTTAAGCCCATTACCGCTCAACTAGAGAGCTTTGCTTAACGCCATAGTTTCCAAAACCCTGCAACACCAGACTCCAAGCCCGGTTCTTCAGATGTATCCCGTAAAGCGAAAGCTAAGTCCTCTGAGTGGCCTCATGCTGACGCTCTGACTAATTTCCCACAGGGCCCTTTGGGGGATCATAGATACTCATCCCCTTCAATCCACAGGTGTGCAATTCAAGCGCAAAGATGGTAAAGAACGAGTTACTTACCTTCGACAACGATGTATCTGGTAGAGACACAGTCTAGCCGCAGATTCCTTAACTTAGAATATCCCCAGGCGTCAGACTGGATCCGGAGAATGTTCAGCAGTAACTCTGCGCGACGGGGGACGGCGTCGCATGGCTCTGTCCAGACGTCATCCACGGATATGACGTTAATGGAGCCATATAAGTCCCTCCCGGCGCGCTGACGTCAGTTTTCTACTGTGAAGCTTTTCTGCGCCACAACGCGGAGCCACTACCAAAATTGTGAGTGTGTGAGAACAGTGTGCTAAAAAAGATCAAAAATCTTTGAAACAACAATGACAAGAAATCATAGAATGATGAGAAACATCACCATGTATAACAATGAAAGTGTACTTTATACTGTAAGGAACTGAAGGGAAAGAGCAGCGTACTCGCCCCTAGAAACAGTCTCGCAGAAGCGGAGAGCCATGCCCTCCTATGAGGCAAAACGGCATTGGAGATGAATGACATGGCAAACGATAGGCAGTCTGCAATCACAGAATGTAACTGTAACGGGCAACAGAACTGGAACAACATGACTCATGGTAATTGACCACATTTCTGCAACAACAGAGAATGTGCAATCATACACCCCATAAATGACCTATTGATTGTAGCACAGTCTAATAGACCCTAAACCAATTGACCGCAATAGTCAAGGAGACCCCAAGTAAGGATTAAAAAAATAGAAGAGGGTGGAAGGGAGGGTATAAGAACAGGATCAAGCCCCACACTGGAAGAACCAGGGTGGAGGAGCATGGAAAGACATTGAACCCACCACCCAATTACAAGAAAGGGTGGAGAAACAACAGATAAAACAGCATGAGACATCCTAACCTGGAGGTAGGTGAAGCAGACCATCCCGCAGGAAGACGAAGGCCACCTGGAAGGAGGCAAGTGGGTAGAACCCACCCTGAAAAGGCCCTCGCAGAGCGGGCAGGATGGGTGGGCATTAAGGAATCTGCGGCTAGACTGTGTCTCTACCAGATACATCGTTACCAAAGGTAAGTAACTCGTTCATCTGATAGAGACATCTAGCTGTAGATTCCTTAACTCAGAATAGATACCAAAACAATACCCCATCGGGGGAGGGTCTGCGACTGAAAACCACCAAGTTCCAAAGAGAACTCATCCGCCAATAACATTGACCAAAACACGGTTGGGACAGCAATGCCAGCATGGCTGACACCAGACCCAGTAAGCTCTGTAAGGGAGCATTAACAAGGGGATGCAAAGGCACCACAATCAGTCAGAGGACGGTACGAGGCCTCTCTCGACAAGACAGGGACAAAAGGGAAGCACATAACCAGAACGGCCAGTGCATAATGGAAGAAATTCCTCAAACTTCTGCAGGAAGAAGTTGAACCGAGCACAGGTCCCATGGATCTGCAAGAGACAAAGTCCCAGAGAAGGAACAAATCAGTATGACAGAGTCAGAGCATACAAACGGGGCATGCACAACAGTGGATGTCAAAAATGACATGTGGAGAGACAGATGTCACCATGCAGACATACAGAACCAGGACTACCAGGAGATACATGTATGTGGATGACAGGGATACACATAAGCAGACAGTGTGGACCGTGAGAACTACACCACCCGTAAGCAAAATCCCGATTAAATGTAGCATCAACAGCACGTATGCGTCGGCAGAAAGAGACGGGCGCATCACCAGGTAGTCAACCGGCCAACCGTACCCAGAGGTACAATGGTTAATGGATACTGGCCAGGTCGGGCACACACAAAAGGCCCGCTCAAGAGAGAGAAGAGAGAGAGTGAGAGAGAGGAGAGCGAGAGAGAGAGAGGAGAGCGAGAGAGAGAGAGGAGAGCGAGAGAGAGAGAGGAGAGCGAGAGAGCGAGAGAGCGAGAGAGCGAGAGACGGGATCTGGGACAAAAACCCCAGATACCACAGCAAGGAAAAAACCTAGTATGCTTGCCCTCTCGCTGTGTGGATATCCCATCCATATATACATATAGACATATACATATATATGAAAATATATTTATTGAAAGACAAGGGGGACTCGAAGAGCATGCCCTTCATAATACATAATATAGGAGGCCGCACAATTGGTACCAATGACACCGATGTGAACCATAACAGGATATAACACATGTCAAGTTACACTCCAAAAAGCAACATCATCAGCCCTGTCGGGGAAGGAACCCTGGTCTCCCGCGTGACAGGCGGAAATATTGACCACCACACTAAAGATGAAATGAGTTAGTAATACACATACATAGAAGTCAGGAAAATGTATATATATCCATATACAGATACTGCAGAAATGGCAAACAGTATCCTGAAGAATACTTCCACTGATAACATCAGCAGGGGCCAGGAACAGGAGTACCTGAGCCCCCGCGCGGCAAGGAACAGAGGGACTAGAGCCCCTGCCTGGGAAGTGCATAGGGAAAAAGGGCACAAGGCAACGCGCAGCAGTGACGCGGCTGGCATAGACTCTACTGCCCATAGGCAAAAACCAGATAGGGTCTGAGTCGCGAGAGAAGACCTAAGCACGTCCCAACACCAGAGAATGAAGAGGAGACAATTCCACAAGAATAGAACGCAGCCAAGACAGTGGCGCAAGGCGTACCCCAGACACCCCGTGACTGTGAACATACCCAGTGTGTCCCACAAATCGTGTCCGCACAGAACACAGAAAGAAACCGCTCCGGAGTGGAACAGGACAACATGCCCACAAGGGACACTTGCTTACGTCTCAGACAGCCAATGTAGGCAAAAAGAGCACAGCGAAAAGATGAAAGAACACACCGTGGTGAGCCAGGTGTGGCAGAAACCCAACAATACTCTGGAGCAGTCTGCCTCCATAGAGACAGAAGAGTGCTACGGACCAACCGTAGACCACAACTCATAAGCTCTAGGAGAGGGCCACACCAATCTTGTGGGTCTCACCAGAGGGGAAGTCCTACGACAGTAGGAAGAGCGACGAAGGGAGAAGCCTACAGTATGAACCACAGGACAATCCCCCAGAGGTACAGAAGATAACCACCCTAAGAAGACTCCACGGGAGCCTTCGAAGCTTCCTGTGCAAGGAAGAGAGGCTATACAATAGCCAACGAATACCCCACATAGGGCAAGTCTTATCTCCATAAAAAGCCATGGTCACCTCGAGACTAGCTCGTAGACAGAGGACTCAAGAAGAAATGCAGAAACAGCTGGCTAGCTGTACCAAATAAGGGCAAAAACGGCTGATTAGCCATACAGTCCGTCCGGGAAATAACGTCTTGAACCCATAGACGGATACCAGAAAAAACAGTGACAATACTGCAATCAAAGAAAACGTCCACAATAAGGACTCCAAGCCACGGGATTTATGGAAACCCAGACATGAGACATTGGACCGCTGAGTCAGCATGACTGTCAAAAAGGGAGACCCCATCAAAGGGCAAATCCCGAAGACGCTACTGAACATTTACAGGAAAACTGCCATCGCGCAGCCAGGCATGGCGGTGCAGAGCAACTGACCTGGCCATAGCCCAACCCACAGAGTCAGTGGTGTCCATGGCCGACCGAATGGAGAACTGTGCCAGTTCCCTGCCATCATGAAGCAGCCGATCCAGGTCAGCCTGAGGGCCCTCCGGAAGAGATGGAAGGAGACGCTCGACTGAGTCCCAAAGGGTAAAAGTAGCCTGTGCAAACACGCACGATGTGTTCATGGACCGAAGGGCCTAACTGGTGGACACAAGACATGGCGGCCACACGACTCCAACCAACGAGACTCCCTAGTGGGAGGAAATAACGGAGGATGGGAGGAAGGTAGCGAGACAGAGGCTGCCTGGACTACCAGCATTTAAGCCGTAGGATGGAGGGACAAACAGACAGGGTCATCTGGAGGCGGGCGATGATGTTGTGCAATAGCACGACCCACAGGGTCTCCTGATGAGGGTCTCGCCCAAGTCCCAAGAAGAATATCATATAATGAACCGCCAAAAGGCAGCAAGGGCTCCACCTCCACAGTGCCCTGGTGGAGTAGATCCAACAAGGGATCAGAAGGCAGAGAGACTGAGGGAGGCTGCATCTGTAAGATACCCGCAGCTTTGCCAACCGCTCTCGCAAACGCTGCACTAGCCTCCGTGGCCATTCTAGGTGGCGAAAATAAGCCATCTGTAGGGGAAGGTTGTAGGCTAACCTGTCCACCAAAAGGCAGAGGCTCTGCAGCCTGAGGACGACCAAAAGCCTGCCAGTGCCCCATGGGCACCTGCTCCGAGGAGCATCGAAACAACCCTGGGGATGGTGAACCCTCAGGGGCCTCATCCTCCTCCACCAACAGAGGAACAGCAGGGGATGGCACCGGTGTCGACCGACGTCGAGACGGTGTCGCATCGACGTCGACGTCCACTGAAGAGGACTCGTCCACCCGGCGTCGATTCGACCTCCACCGAGATGGGAAACTGTAGGGAGGAACGGCGTCGACTCGGAGTCGAGCTCCGCGCTGCAGCTGCATCCGGCGTCAGCGCAGGGAGCCCCACAGGGCTCTGCGGTGACGCCACAGGAGGGCCTGACGTCTGACTGGGATGCCCTTCCGGGCCGTCTCCCGACGTTGCAGCGACTCCGGAACCGGAGTCAGGGTACCCGATCAGCGCCGAGGGCGAACCCGCCGGCGAATTCCCGACCTGAGCCCCTACCCCCTCTGTGGGGCCCGAAGGCGTGCCAGGGAGAGGAGGTGACCCAAAGATGGCCTGTAAAGCCCGAGAATAGGCTTCCGTCTGGGATCTAGTCGCCCCAAAACCAGGAAATGGTGGGTAGGTGGGGGTCGACTCCTGGGGGCCCGTGTCCGGTGAAGACCGGGAGCAGCGGAACGACACCGTGACCTGTCCCGAACAGAAGCCCCAGCTCGAGATGAAGACCGGCGACGCGAGGACTCCTAACGGGACATTCGGGTGGACAGCAACTTCATCCGACGTTCCCGTAGGGATTTCAGCTTCAACTGCCGGCAGGCGTCGCACTCCTCGGAGTCGTGGTGCTCTCCCAAGCACCACATGCAGATCTCGTGTGGATCCGTCGCCAGTGCTTAATTTGTAAAATATTAAGTGCCAGGGCTCTGACCGGGAGGCCACTGCAGCTTGCACCACCCATCGCCCTGGTCATCGCTGCCAAAACAACAGTTCAGATTATTCCAGGTCCCCAAAGCTAAAGGAATGGCTGGGGAGGCAGGTATTTGCAATTTTAATGTATATTGTATTCCTAAACAGCCGTTGTTCTGCTCATCTCTAAATTAGATGAGCAGCGCCACCATGTGGTAGACTGGTATGGTGTTGACAATCAGGTGCCGAGCACCGGAAACCAATTAAGTGCTGGTTCTTAGCACCGGAAAGCCACGGCTCAAAATAAGCACTGTCCGTCACCCACATCTGCCACGTACAGGTCTCACATGACTTGAAGCCCTTAGGCATCACACACTGTTCCCGGACGCTAAAAGGCGTCGATAAGACCGGAAAACAAAAACAGGCCAGAGGAACCGCTTATCCTGGATCCGAGTTGGGACGCGGAAAAGAAGGAAACTGACGTCAGCGCGCCGGGAGGGACATATATGGCTCCATTGACATCATATCTGTGGACGACGTCAGGACGGAGCCATGCGAAGCCGTCCCCCGGCGCGCAGAGGTACTGCTGAAGATTCTCCAGATCCAGTCTGACGTCTGGGGATATTCTTAGTTAAGGAATCTGCGGCTAGATGTTTCTATCAGATGATTCCGATACGGATACCATGAATACCGATTCCACTCATTCTGATCATGATAATCCCCCTAAAAAGAAAAAGGCGAAGAAGTTTGCCTAGCCAGGCCACGAGTTTCTTCTTCTGACTCCCTCAAATCCCTTTACCTTTAATCCCCAAGATATTGTCCATCCACGTTCATCCCAATTGGGCTCCCGTTACAAGAGCTTCCAAGTACCTCCATGAGAATTTATGAAGAGGTTTTGATAAGGAGGTTCCCAACAGTCTTAGGGCAGAATGCCCCAAGTCTGATATCCCGACAAGGTTGCTGAGACCCCAGAAATCGACCAGAGAATGTTGACTTTTCTAAAGAAATTTGCTAAAGATCCTAGAAAGGGCATCGACCGCGCCTGGCGCAGGTGTCAAGACAAAATGCTAGATCTAGCTGGGCCCCTAGCAAAGATTTTAGAGATGGCCTTCGTGGCCAAGGAAACTGGCTCCCATGTTGACCCGGATATATTGGCTGGCTGGATCCAATGGGCTATATGCTTGTTGGGGAACGCTAACTGCGCTGTGCCAACAGAAAGGCGCAAATGGCTCCTTATGCGCATGGATTCCAACTTAACTGAAATCGCTTCGGCCGAAGTGGGGCCTTGGCTGAAGGTCATCTATTTGGGGGATACGTTTGTCAAGGACGTTTCCAAGTATGTGGGTACCTATACTTCGTTGGATAAGGCCCAATCAAATATCTCCCAAAAAGTTCAGGCTGCCCTTTTCAATAGGGCCGGGCAAGGCTGAGGCCGCTCGCCAGGCCGTTACTATTATCAAGGTCCTCCCAGAGGTGGATACAGTAGTGGTAGAGGAGAGTGGCAAGACTATCAGACGTGGAACATTCTGCTCCACCAGGCAACTGTTCTCCCAGCGACGCTTCAACAGAAGCAGTCACAGAGTGGGATTCCAATCCCAAAGTTCCGCGGGTAAGAATTCTTGATACCCCATTTATTCCATTGGGGGTTGTGTTCGATTCTTTATCTAAAATTGGAGGGCTCTTACGGAAGATGCATGGATTCTGTAGACCGTTCAGGGTTTTCACCTAGAGTTTTATCAGGCCCCACAGCAGGTGTCACTCCCTCAGCAGCTACATTTTCCCCTACAACAGTGCGCTTTTATAGATGTAGAAATAGGAGACCTGCTGCAGAAGCGTGCAGTGGCATATTTCGACAACATCGCTGGGGGTTTCTTCCTGGTACAGAAAAGGGGAGGTGGACACAGGTTGGTTCTGAATTAGAGAGACTTCAATCATTACATCACGTACAAACATTTCAAGATGAAGGGTATCCATCTGTTGCGGAGGGGGATTGGATGGTCCGGCTGGTCCTCAAGGATGCGTATCCTACCATTCCCATCTTCCCTCCTCACCGTCGATTTCGTCAATTCCGGTGGAGAAGCAGGTGATTGGAATATTTGGTCCTTCCTTTTGGGCTTTCTTCAGTGCTGTGGTGATTCACCAAGGTGATGAAGCCAGTGGTAGCCCATCTCAGAGAACCTGGGAATGCGCATGATAGTTTATTTTGACGACCCAGTGGCTCAGTCCCACTCATTGGCCACTCTTTACTTGCAGATGACAATGTCTCTCTTACAGGATTTGGTTTTCATCATCAACGGAACCAAGTTGGATCTCTGCCCTTCTCAGAGGATAGATTTCCTGGGGTTTGTGATTGACTCCCAGTCGGCGTAGCGGAGGGTCCCCAAAACCAAATTGCGCGACATGAAGAAGAAACTGAAGTCTGTCCTTTCTCGACAGGTGGTCTCCTTGCGAGCGATTGCTCGCCTGGTCGGCCTGTTGGCATCTTCAATCCAAGCCATTTTCCCAGGTCCACTTCATTACGGGCTCTCCAAAGATAAAAAATTCATCTTCAGAGGGGCCTGTCTTACACGGACCAGATTCCCCTGACAGAGAAAGTGAGGGAAGAATTCAGTTGGTAGTTGGGACACGTGGATGCCTGGAACGGAAGGGCCATCTTCGGGTCTCAACCGGAGGTAATAATAGAGTCAGAAGCCATCCATTGGGGCTGGGGAGCGGAGATATCTTCACTGGCGGCAGGTTGTGTCTCCAAGAATTGTCCCTTTATATCGACTGTCTAGAGCTATTGGCGGCGTCCCTCGCGATCTGGACCCTCTCCCCCAAGAAGATATCTTGTTGCATTCTTCTCAGGATGGACAACATATCTGCAGTGAGGTCCATCAACAAACGGGGGGGAGGGGTGGTACGAGATCGCCTCTGTTGGTGAAGATAGCCAAGGACCTTTGGCACTATTGCCCGAGTCATCAGATATCAGTGATAGCGGAGTACATTCGGGGTCAGTCCAACACTGTGGCAGATTGGAACTCCAGGTATCTGACAGATTACAGCAATTGGCAGCTCCACCCACACCTGTTCTAATGGATACAAACACTTTGGGGTCCTTATACTGTAAATCTTTTCGCCTCCAGGTTGAATAGCCAGTTAGAGACATTCTTCAGCTGGAAGCCGGACCAGTTAGTGAAAGAAACTGATGCTTTTTCGCAGGATTGGTCTGCGACTCTAAATTATGCCTTTTTCCCCGTTCGTTCTCATTCCCAGGGTGGCGACTCAGATCACTCGCCAAAGGGCCGAGGTACTGTTGGTGCCTGGAATGGGCCGTGGATCCCGTGGAGGCAGCCTTATCCCATGTTAATTTTTTGTCTCACAAGGCTTCAGAAGGTTTATCTTACAGGTCTGTGAATAATTTTCGATCTGCCATTTCTGCTGGTCATGCACAGGTTGCCGGTAAGCCGAAAGGAATTCACTCGGTTGTGTGTAAACTTCTTAAGGGTATTCGGGTGGCTAATCCTCTCAAGGCTAAGTATTCCTTTTTAGGTCTCGCGCCTAGCGTTGCAGTGCACAACCCTGCTCGCGCAGCGCGAAACCTCTTGTATGGGCTTCAGAAAGCTAACCACACGCTCGTGCGTGTGGTTTTGCTTTCGCAGGCTGGCATTGGCTGTAGCGTGTTTTTTGTTTTTTTTTTAAACGGCACGCAATTGGGCAAAGGCGGGCGCATGTCCCGCCTTTGCTCCGCCCATTCCCGTCCGTGTCTAGGACGCGCATCAGCGCACGGCACAGACGACCG
The DNA here is from genome assembly GCA_963921515.1 of Calotriton arnoldi. Classification (NCBI taxonomy): domain Eukaryota; kingdom Metazoa; phylum Chordata; class Amphibia; order Caudata; family Salamandridae; genus Calotriton; species Calotriton arnoldi. The sequence continues at coordinate 4,927,063 of CAWUFW010000079.1, read as the reverse complement.
GCTCCCTCGCCCCCCCGCTCCTCTTTGGTGCGCGCGCACCACTGGTTTCGATTCCCGCGTTCGGCTCCTCTGTGGTGCGCGCGCACCACAGGTTTCGATTCCGTGCTTGTCTTTACTACCTCACGCAATTTCCTTAATTCACACGGAAACGGCAGTACTGTTTAACTTGCGTGCGCGTAACCTCCCGCCAGAGCTCACTGAACAAACATGAAAATGATTTCACACTACACACTGCCTGCTACTGATTGACAATTTGACAGGATCGGCACAAACGCATCTGGGACTGTAGGGCAGGATCACTGCCAGAAGGGCCGGGATGCTCTGCGCGGAGGGTGCTCGTGCCTGGCTCTCAGCTTCGCCTGCAGATGGTGGGTCGCGTGCTGGAGGCGTGCTAGTCCACTGAGCAGCACGCGGGGCTTCTCCGGTTTTGTATGTGTGTAAGCTTGTCTAGAAGTGTGCATTTGTGTGTGGGGTGCTGAGAGTGTGTTTATCCCTGTGATTATGTTTACTTGTCAGTGTTTTATTATCGTGTGTGTAGCAAGCGTGTGTAGCTTCTTTTGTAAAGCGCTCCGACACCTTTGGGTAAAGTTCGCACTATATAAAACTGCATTAAATAAATAAATGTACGTTTGTGCATCTCTTGTCCCGTCGCTAGCCTTCTCCAATCACAGCTTTCTTTCTATTCTAATCACCACTGCCCATGCACCCTTCCTCACACCCCTCCTCTGCGCTGTTCCTTTCCACCCCCCCCCCACCCCTCTCCCCGTGGGTTTCCTGTCTTGGACTGCAGACGCTGCCCACATCTGCCTGTCACATGGCTGTTCTCAGCAGGGCTCCTGTGAGCCACTTCCCTCTTCCTGTCGGGCCTGTGATGTGTAGCCCCAGCAGCTGGGGGCACAGCGGGAGGGGTGCCGCACAGTGTCTGATGCGAGCCACACCACACACTGACTCTTAATGACTGGGTGCAACGCGAATGACCACAGGATGGAGACTGACACCGACACAGACAAAGAAGGTGGTTCCAGGCACAGGCACTGTGCACAGACAGTGACCACAGGCTGTGGGGGTCGAACCGGTACAGAAAGGACCAAACAGGGTCAGTGGCTTCAGGAGAGAGTCTAAAACGGGGCACAGAGTTCATGACCACAGGCTGGACACTGAAACCGTAGCACGGTAATCCCAAACAGGTTTAAACAATGACCAGTTCCAGCGTTAGTGACCACAGCAAAGAGACAAACTGATAATGCAGGCGGGTTTAATATACCGCATACCGATGAGGCCATGGGCAGAGGCGTAGATCGCAGTCACGGGCAAATGTCACATGCGGCAAAGTAATGCCCCGTAGAGGGTCGCTGCCACAGAAGACGATGTGTACTTAAACCGCCCCAGAGGACTAAAACAGGCATACAACGACCGAGCACAAGGCTAGAGATCACGGGCTAGGCACTGACATTGAGGGTGGTACAGTCAGAGGGACGGCGGTGCCAGTGGGCGTTGTATTGCTATATTTACTTATTTACGCACTTCTATATAGCGTGGACATTACCCAAAGAATTTTAAAGCGCTTTATAGTAGCACTGTAGCTTTACACAAGGCACATAGATTACAGAGAAAAAACAACGAGCAGCAGGTGCTGGGCGTGAAAGGTGCCCTGTAATATTGAGGTGGAGTGGAAGGTCCCCGGGCACGGGAGCACCGCGGACATCTGCAGGGGTTCGAGCTCTTTCTGTCACGAGCAGCAAGTACACTCTGTCTTGCCCATAGATGGCACACTCAGACTATGCTGCCATGGAGACAGCGCGTTCCCGGGGCCCTCTTTTCAGTTGTCCCGGTTGCGGCCACACGTCAGCGGTGCGTCAGGCTGGCGCAGACTTACCCAAGTAATCACAAAAATCCCCTACCGTAGGATTGATGCATCTACTTCCTTTCCCAGTCGCCCTTGGGGAAATGTTGTCGGGTGAGCACATCCTTTCCGAGAAGTGGCTCAAAATGATCAAACTCTCCTTTATATAGGCGAACATGAGAGTCTCAGGGGCTTATTTTTATCACATAAAAGTGGCACATAAAGTACCACATAAAAAGTAATGCACTGGCGGCGCAAGGGGCTTGTAAACAAGTCCCTCATTCTTTAGAGTGCTCCGCGCGCACTGTGGGGCAGATTTACAAGCCCCTTGCGCTACTTTTGCGTCATTCTTCCCATGTTAAAAATGACGTAAAAGTGGCGCAAGGGGCTTGTAAATCTGCCCCTTTGTTTGTAAGCCCCCCTCACAGTGTTTAACACGTAAGATCTATGTTTAAAGAAAGAGGCCAAAGTCGTGGAATCTTATATCAAGAATGAACCAGTCTAAATTTCCGAAGACTCTGGCATTGGAAGGGCCACTGGAAGTCTGCTGCAGTGGAGGGCCAAATTATGCGGTATGGTCAAGTAAATTATGCAGCAAGAAAAGGCACATATTGTGATGGTATTACTTCATTATTTTGTAATTTTTACACTTGTTAACACTGGCTGGGCATTGGTCGCCCGTCAATAGCGCCAGTTTAACACCCAAATATAGCAATAAGCAACAGAAAGTTGACCAGTCAACCTTTGCAAAAGGCCTTCCATTGCATGGCAATACGTGTCGTCGTGTTTTTAGCAACTGTTGAACAGTTTGAGTCAGAAACAAAGCATTTTTTCTTAAAATCTGCAAATTATGCAGCAGATTCATTATGTGGCAAGTGCGACAAATCTATGATTATGCGAAAAGTGCCACAGCCACGCAATCACATAATTCCAGTGGCCCTGGGCATTGGTTACCTCTGTGCCCCTAGTTCAACATGAGGATTTAAATGCCCTACACCCACAGCACCAAATGGATGCACATTTTTGAGTAACTTATGAGTGGACTGGCAATTTTTTTATTTTATTTTTTTATTTTTTTTAGGTCAGATAAACAAAGTCTCTTACACATTTCTTATGGTTACAGTTACATCATTATTACATATCAGGGTGTATTTATCATTACAATGCACATTGCCATCTCCGGTTACATCAATATTTACATTGTATGTCATGACTCACTTCGTGTTGATATATCAGTCTCAAATAGACCAACATCGTTCTCTGCTGAATTCGCACAGCCCCTCCCTTCTCAGCTCTCTAGTTGTGTTGAGAGAAGGTATTGTACTAAGGGGTCCCAAAAATCACGGGGCCTACAGGACTGGGGAATCTCTTCCGCGTACAGGTCCAGTTGTGTTTTGCAATAGGACATGTCTTTTATCCAATCCGCGGATTTCGGCATCCGTTTACGTCCCCATTTTATTGCTATTCTTCTCTTTGCCAGTAGCAGTGCTATCGCCAAGAATTTACGTCTACTCGCCTTCAGAATCTTGTATATGCCCAATAAGCATACTAGAGGTGTGTTAGGAACTCTCTCTCCCAGCATCTGTGTGATTGTGTTAGTGACATCTATCCAGAATGGTTGTAATACCGAACACGCCCATGCCACATGCAGGAAATCTGCCCCTGAGGTCTGACATCTTAAACATTTATCATCAGCTTTTAATCCGTAAGCATGTAACCTTTTTGGCGTGTAATATACCTGATGGATATATTTAAAATGTATAATTTTTAAATTACAATTGGATGTTAGCAATTGTAATTGCATACAGCTAAAGTCCCAGTCCTCTTTAGATATAGCTATACCCAATGCCTCCTCCCATCTAGCAAGTGGTCTATTGAACTCTTGGTGTTTTCCCTTTGTGACGCATTGTACAGTTTCGTGACAAGGTTTTGTCTCGTGGGAGAGATCAAAAGCGTTTGCAGTGCATTATGTGTCTGTGGTTCTGCAGGGAATGAGGGATATAGGGCTCTAATCGCCATGCGCAATCTTAAATATGCAAATATCCTCAGCGGAGTGTGGGGAGCGTTTGCCATTGCACTGGCTTGTGTTATGTATACTTTGTTCGGAAAAGCATCACCCATGGTCCTGAGGCCCATTTTATGTAATTCCTGCGTCATTTTCTGTTCCTGCGTCACCGTAAGTTGTGGATGGTGTCTAAGTGGAAGGGCCGGTGCGTATGAAGGAAGTTTACACGCTCTCTTCGCCAGTGTGTACCAAGCCCTGGATGTACAGAGTGCCGGTTGTATCGCCCGATTGGAGCAATATTGTCTAGGATCCGCGATAAGGGAAAGTAGTGGAGTAGGAGTCACGCTGTCATGCTCCACCGCAACATGTGGCACAAAACCATGTGGCTGAAGCCAGAAATGCACATGCTGCGCCTGTGCGCAATAGTAGTACAATTGCAGATCCGGCGCACCGAAACCTCATTGAACGTAGGGTTTCGTCAGCTCCCTCCAACCCACCCTTGCCTGCTTTCCTGCCCATGTCAGTCGAATTTGAGCCGCTCGCAGTCTGGCAAACAGTGCTAATGGAAGCCACACCGGGATATTCATAAACAGATATAAGAATTTGGGTAAGACCACCATTTTCTGTAACGCTATTCGGTCAGCCATCGACAATGGCAGCCGGACCCACCGAGTCACCTGATCTTCCAACTTGGAGATGTGGACTGGCAATTTTACAGTTGTCCAAATTTGTCCAGATTTGGGAGCAGTGTAATAGTCCTGAAGGTAAGGGCAAAATGCACAAAAAAGGCCTGGCAAAGCAAGTTGACTCAAAAGTATTATGTTGTACAACATACCATGTATTTGGAAGGCAATAACATCTTTGAACACTTGTAGCCTGAGTTTCGGCAGGAAACAGAAACAGTTTTAGCTCTGACCCTTGAGGAACCATGGTTGATTTGTGATCAGGGTGACTACCATCAGAGCCGGACTGGCCGTAGCGGGCACCAGGCGTTTCCCGGGTGGGCTGCCAGGGTGGGGGCTGGTTTTGGGCCCCTGGGGGGGGGGCGTTTCTGTTACTGGGGGCCGACAATATCTGCCCCCTGAAACAAAATCGGCCGAAACCGGCCCTTGCAAACAGCTCGGCCGCACCCTCCCTGCCCCCCAGGGGGGGGGGGGCGGCCGAGCAGTTTGCCAGGGCCGATTTCGGTTCCCAGTCCGGCCCTGACTACCATCCTTATCTTGCTTGATCTCTCTGCAGCCTTTTATACAGTCCGTGATCAGTTCATTGGCTTGCAGCAGCTTCATCAGATCAGTATCACAGGCTCATTCATTCACAGATTGCTTTTTCTTCCTTTCTCTCCAATTGTACCCAATTTGTGGCTCTTCAGCCATTTCAGTCCCTGTCTGTTGCAATTTTCTGTGGGTTGTGGAGGTTCCGTCAAGGTTCTTCAATTTCACCTATACATGTGAATGTTTATATACATCCCTTTATTTATTTATAAAGTTGTATATAGCGCTAGCTAGACCCGTGGGTATCAGAGCGCTTTACATACACAAAGGAAAAGAAAAATTGCATAACATTGCAGGACATGAGGATGCATAAAGATATAAGCAAAGACATAATACTTATGTATACAGTGAGGGAGAAAGACGCAGGTGGTTGAAACAGTCAGATAACCACCATCCTTGAAGGTCAAAGTGAGGGGGAGTCCATTAGGTTATTGATGCCTAGGTTGGTTGACTTGGTAGGTAAAGTATTGGTTGAGGAGAAGGAGTTTCAGGTCCTTTTTGAAGCAAGAGAAGGAGGGCTTGCATCTGAGGTCAATAGGGAGTGCGTTCCACATCCTAGGTACGTTACCAGAGAAGGATCGGCACTGGGTCGTTTTCCTTTTCAGTTTCGGAGGGATGAGAAGAAGTGAGTTGGTGCTTCTCAGAGTTCTGGATTTTCCTGCTTTTACCAGTTTGCTATTTAGGTAGTTGGAGGATTGGGCATGAAGGGCCTTGTGTGTGATGCAGGCCAGTTTGTAAATACATCTAACTTCCATGGGAAGCCAGTTGAGTGCGTTGAGGGTTGGTGTGATGTGTTCAAATCTTTTTACACCAGTTATGAGTCGAGCTGCCATGTTAAGGACTGACCTTAGTGGGGCTAGGTGAGCTTTTGGTGACCCTGTTAGGATGGAGTTCCCATAGTCCAGTTTAGAAAGGACTAGGGATTGTACTATTGTCTTGAGATCATCTTGGGGAATGAAAGGTTTAATTTTCTTGAGGTGTTTTAGAGAGTAAAGCGCACCGTGATCACTTTGATTCATTCCTTTGACTGTGCAGCTATTTGGTACACCGATGATACCCAAATTATCATCAAGCTCAACTCCCCTGCTTCTTTCTCAACGCTGGCATATCATCCTGCCTCCTAAATGTTCACACTTGGATGTTGCCTAACTATCTGAAGTTTAATGATAACAAATCAATGATATCTCTTTGTGGGAGCCATGTGAGTTGCTGAAATCCATCTCTCTGACCCCTCTCCCTAGGTTCTCCTCCCCGCATCCAAAGTAACATCTCTGGGAGCTGTTTAAGCATGACATGTCACTCTCAGCTCAAACCAATGTGGTCTTGTCATCTTACTTCTGCTTATTAAAACTTTTTAAAAAGATGCTTCAGTTTTTTGCCGGTTCATATGCATGCTCAGGTGACCTCAGCATGTTTTCTTGAGACTTTAATATTGTAACATCCTCTACCTGGCCTCTCTCGCGAAACTGCAAAGAATTCAAACTCTGTCAGTTCTTGTGGTTTTTAAACCCTGAAAATATGATCATGTTACATCATGCCACATTATGCTCCTTTAACTTACAGTAAAAAAACTAAGAATCATCTTCAAAACTATCTGCTTTATGCATTGATTTATATTAGGTTTTGGAATCTCCATTGTCTCAATGTTTTCTCTTCACACTTCAGCTAAATGGAAATTATCAAGCAGGCAAATGTTTTTTTCTCTGCCTTGGGTGAGACTTTTTCGTGTGCCAAACCATTATTTGGCCTCTCTACTGCGGAGGATGACCCGTTAACATCCTTTGTGCTACCTCTGCAGTGTGTAGGATAACAATGGGTTCAGAGGAGAGAGAGTGGGGAAACCTCCAGTGCTTGCACTGGAGGCTTCCCTACAAGTAGGCACCTTTGGGGGCTGACAGCCCCTCTCTTACCCACCTATCAAGGATGTCACACGCTGTTACAGATCACATCAGATGGCACCACTAGGAGTTGGTAAGGGCAGCTCTGTGTATGTTGGTGTGGGATATCTCTCCAAGCCGCCACTTCTCAGTTCGGGGGGCCATCACTGGAATAGGGAGTCTCCCCTTTCCAATGATGCCTCTTTCAAATAAATCTCTGCTTGCGGATCAAGGGTGCACCACTGCGATCCACAAGCAGGGATCTCACTAGAGACCGGGGATCTATTGTTTGTGGGTGGTCGACCCTCCAGGCATGGGTCGACCACCCCAGGGGACAAATTTAAATTAACAGCTGTTTCTTTCCTGGGTGTGTGGGTTTGGCCCTGAGGAGGATGCAATCGACCCCCCCAGTGAAGGGAAAATTGGGTGGCCATTTTTAGGTCTCGCCTAGGCAGCGCGCATGCGCTGCACTAGGAAAAGACCTTTAGGAATCGGTCTGCACTTTTCAGCAGCTCGTGCACGCCAGGCATCCACCTTGCGGGAGCGAGCAGCCATCGGTTGTGGAGGATCATGTTTCCAATTCGCGGTTGCTTTCACTTTTACGGCCGCGTGGCCGCGTTTTTTTGTTGTTGCTCCTTTTGTAACTATATTTAATTGTATTTCTAACAAAACAACACAAATATTTAATCATAGAGTATAAATTGTGCCTTATTTTGTCATCACCAGTATGTATCTGCTCCTCCTTCTGGTTTTGCAAAGGTCTTTTATAAATATATTTTTACACAGTCTGTGTCCCAGCTGTTGTACGCTTGAATTCCTTTTCATCTACCAGCTGTACATATATCGATCTATCTGTAGGCATTGGTTTTTTTCCTGCCACATCAGGATAGTTGTTGACTTTTCCACATTATTAATGCCTCCACATCTCCCGTGTTAGCGCTGCAGATGAAATGTTAAAAGCATTCTAAACCAATGACAGCTGTCTGTACGAAGCTGATGACGCTCATTTAATACATCATAGGCTTTCAGTGGGGCTTTACGGAGCGCATGCTTTCTCGCCTCTCAGACCGGGCACCATTGCTTAACTCAGTAACAATCGAAGTATCCTCCTTGGAGGTATGAACAGCTGAGCCAGCCCCGTGGTATGGCACCCGTCTCTGCCATGGAGGTTGTAGTCCGAGCTCAACAGGCTGCGTTCCCCACGGGCCCATCTCACCAGCATGAGAGAAAGGTAAACCAAGTTTAAAACAAGCATTGGCAATGCAACAGGTCTCGCATTTATGCGAGGTTGAGCTATTGGCATTGTAAATGACAATGCCTTTTATTTATGTTTTGGTTTTTAAAACATAAATAAAAGGCATTGTCATTTACAATGCTAATAGCTTAAACTCTCGGAAATGCGAGACCTATTGCATTGCAAATGCTTGTTGTGGCATGTAGGATTGGTTCTGGCTCTTCTTGAATGATGGCAAGACAACTCTCATGTATCTAGGAAACAACTGTCATCTAAGCTGCCTATGCTTTTATGTTTATCCCCCAGTAGATGTACTTCGGATGCGAGAGTCCTGGACTTAACAGGTAGAGTATTTACTCCGGAAGGAGTTTCCTTTACCATTACTGGCAGAACAAAAACTTTATCCTGCTTGAATATAATGCATTTCCTAATAATGTTGAATTGTGTGTGGTTCAATGTTTGAAAGCTCACAAAGAATGTACTAGTACTTTGCGACCTTAAGGTTCTATACAATTGTTGGTTGATTTGCAAAAGCCATTTAAACCTGTTTCTGCTGCCACAATTGCTAGATGGCTGAAATCAATCATGACAGAAGCTGGTATTGATACGCAAGTCTTCGGGGCTCATTCTGTTCGAGGGGCGATGGCCTCTAAATCCTTTATGTTGGGTTCTACCATTCAGGATATCATGAAATTAGCTGACTCGTCGTCTGAATCTACATTGAAACAGTTTTATTATAAACCTGAGGGCGATATTACTCCTGTGGTTTTCGATAAGCGTTAAATCAGCAAAATTCAGAGCCTCCGGTCCTGAAATAGAATGAAATATTTGCTAGCATTCGCGCCAAGAATTTTGAATTCCATTAATTAAGGGCATGGAGTCGAGTATTATCCCACCCAATATATCAGTCGTTATATGATTATGATTTATTTACCCGCCCATATATAGTCTGTGTTGTATGGACATTATGGGTCTTATTTTATTTCCAGGTTCGGATCAGAAATCAGAGTGATCCTGTTCCAGTCTTCATGTCGATGTTGACACTTCGTGTTCCTGTTGCTGGACGAGCTGTAGCTTCTATGTTGAGGATGGCCGCTGGAGTTGGCCCTACAGACGATGTTGGTTCTTGTCGCAGTTTGAGTTGTTGGACTGTTCGGAGCAAAGAAAGAGGCTCTTAAAATGGAGCCACTCTTATATGGACTGCTGGACCATGATTGGTGGTTGTGAGCAGGGCATCATGGCAAATGTAGTTTATATTGTGTTAAAACATTTTTCATTGGCTGCGCTGTTTTTGCAGTAGAAGAAAGGAAAGCAATAATCTTCGCCTCCGTGTCCTTAATAGAATTGAAAATTCTTGGTGCAAATGCTAGCAATTTTTTTGTTCTCTCCAGCACAGTGCTGTGTAAGACAGAGGCGACAAACCGAAAGTGAAAGAGCAGTCTGCGGATCCTACTTCTCTCGCCCCCGCGAGTGTTCATGTTCGCAAGACACACCAACACCTCAGTCTAATCTCTGAACTTTGGATTCTCTGAATTAGAGAAGGAGTGGTTTGGGCAAGGAATCTGGAAGGATGTGTGCGCCTGCATGCTTGTGTATGTGCGTATGGATATGTGCATGCGCAGCTGTAGTAATAAACACATTCACACGTTTATTACTACGGTGCGAATGCCAAATTCTTTGTTTATTACCACAGAATAGCAACATTGACATGAGAGAAACACTCTTTACTGCTTCACAGATTCCATGTAATAGTTACCTTACATAGAGAAACTCATGTCTTAATAGGCATGCGGGCTCTTCAATGTGATCTCACCATAGTGCACACATTTAACCCCTTGCACCCTGGTTTTGGTTAAATATCTTTTGTTAAAACCAGGCTCGGACTGGCCTATAAGGCAATCAGGCAGTTGCAGAAGGGCTGTCTGAAAGGTCAATCCATGGGTCGTTTTAGGTTTCACTTGCACAGCACTTGCACCGTGCTGTGTTTGCGAAATCTCTTGTATTTTTAAAACAAAAGCCTTAAAAGGGGCATAGAGTCTGCCCATTACTTACCTTTACTTACCATTGGTTGACTCCAATGTCACTCTCGATTCCAGTCTTCCTATTGGTCAGTGGCTCCTCCTAACCTCTAGCTTCCTACTGGGCTTCCAAGTCTTCGCCCATGCCGTGGAACATGGACCAAGTACTGTTTTCTGTGGCCAGTGGCCATCCACTGGCCATAGACACTTTTTTTTTTCTTCAACTTTTGCCATGCACTCTCAAGAGAGTACATGCATCTGCAGTTCCTCTCCAAACCCCCTTCATACTCTCAATTGTCTTTCCCATCTGCTCCTCCCTCATGTTGGTTAAACCCCACAACCCTGTGCTGTTTTTAAAAAAAATGTTTGTCTCCCTCCCCGTGGTTTCACCACCCCCTTCTCCGCCTTCTTGTGGTTTCACCCAACAACTCTCCCTCCAATACCTTTCCGACCCTCCACCCTCATGTTGTGCAATATGCTTTAAGTAAAATAAAAAAAGCACAAGGACGTAGTCAATGCTGGCCGGGTCACAGTGCTTTTTTTGTTTACTTTAAGCATGTTGTACAGCAGTTCATGCTTATGTGCATGTAAAAAAAAAAAAAAACTTTGGAAAAGCCACTAGAATTGGCATAGGCGAAAACTACTGGCTTTGTCAATGCTTGTGGAGCTGCAGTGAGGGCCCTCATCACACAAAAAAACCAGACTAAAAGCAAAAATATTTTTGGGACTCAAAAAGCACACTTTGCGACAACAGTCCCTTGCACAGAAAGGAGCTACTTTGTGTGTGAATGCTGTCACTCATAGTGAAGTTAGCCAATGGCTGAATTCGGCTGAGCCCATGCAGTTTGCGGTCATGGGCAGAATGTGAACAAAATATTAACAGAGGAATGGATAAAGAGGGCTGGTTGAAAGATCCTTTAAGTATAGTATAGATATAATTTTCATAAAATTAAAAGGGCTTGGCTACCGCCAGGCCTATTGAACCTTGGCTAGAGGCACCTGAAGTCCTATTACAGGTTTCAGACCTGTCAAAAGATTTGCTGAGAATGAAAAGGCTATCAATCAAGGAAGAACCTGCATGTAAATGTTTAGGTTTAAATTTCTATATTAATTTAAGCACGGTTATCAAACATAACAACAATACATTAAGTGCACCTAAGTACCGCTGAGGTCCCCACCGACGTGGGATGGCTTGTAGGTAAAAATAACAACACCCCCCAACTGCCCCCTCCCCCTAAAGCAAGGGAAAATAAACACAAAAGCCCCCCCCAGCCCAGTCCCTATATAATACCCCCCACATAGATCATGTGCCTACTAGGGTTCTGCTTCTCCTCGTGGTGCTGTCTGCGGGGGTTCCGTTAATCGTAATAGCCTCATGTATCTGGGACATGTGAGCTCTTTAAATTCTGAGGTTAAAAGTGATAAGAAAGGTTTCCAGAGGTCCTTGAATGAGACTCCTTGATTGGAGAGAGTGAGGGAGACCCTCCCCATCCCGAGCATGTGCCACAACCGATGGAGCCATCCCAGATAAGTAGGAGTGACATCCATTCCCCAGTAAGTTAAAATATTTTGGAGGGCAGCCAACAGCGCCAGTGCTATCTGTCGACCTCTCCGCGATTTAAGCAGAAAGGTGAGGGGGTTGAGAAGGCCTAGTAGGGTGTACGCAGGGAAGCGACCATCAATGTCGTCCGGTACTTGAGTCCAGTATCCCGAGTCTCGAGAGCACTCCCATAGTAGGTGAGTCAGTGTACCCATTGAACCGCATGCTCTCCAGCACAGAGGGTTTTGAGCTGGGTTGCCTGTGTGGAGTCTCTGAGGGGTGAGGTACCAGTAGGTTACGACTTTTGCAGCAGTTTCAATGCTGGCCATGTCATGTGAATGTTTAAATGAAAGAATCAACCTTAGGGCCTGATTTAGATCTTGGCGGGCGGGTTACTCAGTCACAATGGTGATGGATATCCCGTCTGCAGAAATACAAATCCCTTAATGGGATTTATATTTCGGCAGACGGGATATCCGTCACCATTGTGACAGAGTAACCCATCCGCCAAGATCTGAATCAGGCCCTTAGTTTACTGGTAAAGGTTCCTAATGATGCATAGAACCTTTATTTGTGCAATCTTCAAATTTTGAGAGCCTCAGAAATCATCCTAGTTACCACAAGAGGAGGGCGTTATGGTGCAATGAGTGCGAGCCTCAGAAGTTTATCTTGTCCATGAAAAGCCTAATTTGCAAACGAGAAAAAAGCAGTAATTCATTCAGGATAATATTCTGGCAAAACGTTTGGCAAACAGGTTCAGATTAGCAGTTGTTTTACTAAATATGATGATTAATCCAATGTTTTATTGACTATGATGTCAACAGTGACTATATGGGCTCTACAATGTATATTATAGTGCTAGCTCTAAATGCCCAAAGTGCACATGACTGAACCTAACAGACTACTTGAAAGTTAAGAGAGCTTTAAGACCAAACGTATCAATTTCTCAGTTTTTCAGTCTTCTCTTCTGGGCACTCTAGATTACTTCTGCTAATAAAAAAAGAATACAATTAATGATTCAAGCAGATAGACAGAAGGATAAGGACAGCGAGACCCTGCCAGACTTGATATGCAGAGATCACAAAGATAGCTTAGTGAAGGCAGTAAATCTATCTCCAGGTCCGACAGCTGAGCAACAATCAGACTGCAGCATGTGCTGAGACAATTTTCAGGGCTCACGTGGAATTATTGCAATTTTGTTGAGAATTAAATGAGCATAGCTGCCTCCCTGACTTGCAATAAGCAGTCTAAAAGTGTCAGTTGGCTTGTGGAATTTCAAGTGACCTATTAAAGCTCAAGAAGTTTGTAAAAAAAAAAAAAAAAGGCCGTATTCTTCAAGCTGCTGATTATGGTAGGCCCGTCACAGCGCATATGCATGATTCTGAAAAAGGGTGTAGGTTGCCATCTTGGCACAATAGAACTACACGGCCAAAGAGCATTCTCTGGATTTCATCAAATATCTCAGACAAAGAGAGCATAACAGGGTGACAATTGAGAACGAGACTAGCATCATAATTTCGGCATTGAAAGGGTTTCATCCTAATCTGAAATTGCTTCTTTGTCTATTTCCTTGCAAGGACTGAATTTTGCGGTGGAGGATAAGGCAGGGGTTTTTCATGGGAATAATGATGGACTTTCGTGAAAGCTTACTACTTTGGACAATAGAGATTTCATCAACCAGGGGCAGTCATTGAAGTCCGATTTGAGCAGAGCAGACTTTAGCATCTAAAGTCATTTGGCAAATAGCCCCTGTGATAACCTGCTTCCATTTTATCAGTACGGCAGATCCTATATTGCGCCTAGTACAGGAAACCTCCACCACAATCTTTTTGCCGGGTAACCTAGATAATTATGTGTTGCTCATCAGCAGAATCAGAGTCTCTGCTGGTGTTTGGGGTCCATCCTTTTATCTTGTGTGAGTACGGACATATGACTATCATAAAACTATCCACAGTTGGTAGCAGCTGATCATAGGGGTGGGGTAAATACCTTTTTAAACTAAATCTCTTTGGAGAGACTGCCTACAGGTTTGTCATAATAAATTAATCTGTTGTAACTCATATAAAAACTTGGACCACCTACCCAACCCCCAAATCCTGTGCCATGTGCTGAGACAAGGAATCGTCTACCTGGGATCCAAAAAGGGAAGCAAGCAGTTTCACCTCTTTATGGCTGTCAAGGACCTGTGGCAAACTAAAAGACTAATTGACTTTGCTATGGTTAGTTCCCTACAAACACCTCAGGCAAACAGAATTTAAATGGACAGCTGACTTGGAAAAACTGCCCCAGGGTTGTATATAAGCTTGCCCCTCCAACATATCCAGAGTTCACTTTCTACTTCAGTGTGTAAGCGCTTGGTATCACCTACACTGATGTGATTTATGATCTTATGAGGCAAGTGTGATGCCCGGCATCAGCTGCCCGTTTCCTGCTGTTCTAGCCCTGTGTGGAAAGTGGGATTCAATGTGGGCTAGTGTACCGACATTGCCACTACCACTACCTGTACTCTTGTGTGGCTCAGACCAAAACTTCCGCCACCTGTGTGACCAGTGGCCCCCAAGAACTGTGCTACTGCCACCATAGTTGCCCCTTGCACTGCCCTTACAGCCCCGAAAGACCACTGCAAGGACTTTACAGTTAAAATGCACACAATTACAAGCAGGTGCTACTCTTGCTTAATGTAGACATTAGCCATGTGATCGTAATTCTTGCTCATGGGCGTATTTACAAGGCATAGTTAAGTAACATGTGATACAGTCAGAATACAATTTTAATGTTTTAAAACTTTAAGTTACTTGGCAGATTACCTTATTACTAAAATATATGGTTTTTTAAAAACAGTAACATGCTTAAATATTCTACTGATTGCAAGAGATACATGTACAGCCTGATATAGACCTTCAATCCCACACCACCCTCAGAGGATAAGCCTTGACTGTTCCACTCCCTTAACACCAGAAATCCAAAGCCTTAAGATGCACTTTGCAATTCAGAGAGGTCGCGGCAGTACCTAGTTATTGTGTTCCCAAGGACAATAGCAGTACTTGATGCAAGAACTGCCTAACTGCCCTTGTGTCACAAAGGCTCCAGAAACTGCCTATGTAATTGAGTAAATGTTTGTGGAAAAAACACAGTATAGCATGGTGTCCATTACTGTCTTAATAACAATTTGTTAAAGTCTTTCCCGATCACATGCAAGGTTCAATAAACTGGTTAAAACCAGAGCTCATGCACCATACTGTTCAACACCTTGCATTTAAGACACTCCTCCAGCTGCACACTGAAGTTTGGTTTTCACTTAAATAAATACCTAAAAAACAAAAACCTTTCAAATATCCAACACCTAGAATATTTAATTTTAACATTCCTCCCACCCTCCTCACCTCCTGGAAATACCTGATGCCGTGCTTCTTGTTTCTCCTACACCAATTTTTATATCAGAAGAAATAAAATATCCACACTATGTTATAAGGATACTCCACCTAACTAGCCATCGAGGTCAGCCACCTTATAAAGGCAACCAAATTGTGAACCATGCCTATGTAGAGGCACAAACTCCTCTGTGACGAACTATCCCTACAAATTTAGGCGGGACATCCCTAGACAATTTATAAGATGGCAATTAGTATTATAGCGCTCACTATGCTCACATTATCAAAAATAAAAATTGCCACATTAGTCTAACTTGAGGAATAAACAGACTTCCCGTGAGTATTTCATCAGTGGGCTGTGTTCACCCACATGCTATATGATAAGGGTTGTAATGTATCCCTCTAAACTATGCCTTTTAGTCAGTGCAGACCCAGTGCACGAGGTGTGTTTAAAATCTGATTTTCAGACAGAGCATTACTTAGAACGCTCCATGCAAAGCAGTGTAGAGGCACGGCTCATCCTCCTGTCATTCCTCATACGGTTTACTACAAAAACGGGGAAGAAACAGTTCAGAATATGTGGATAACGGAATCTAAACATTCAGCATTCTGAAACGTTATTTAAGAAGTGAAATCAGCAAATGTACTTTGAGCTCTGACCTTCCAACAGTTGTGGAACTTGGGATTGAATATCAAATTCACAAAAACTTTACAAATGGCAATACAATTTACAAAAGGAATGCAATTAAAATAATAAAACCTCTGAAAAATCTAAAAACGTATTAATCAAAAACAGGGGAACCCTTCTTAAATGAATATTTACAACTGCCACGAAATTTGTGCATATAATCTTGACCTTCTATTAAGGTCACAGCAAAACCGCTGCCCCCCGCCGTCATATTTAAAAAATATATATATGGATTTTAATTTTAATAATACACACTATTCATACAACACATGAAGCATATTGCACTCGGGTATACACGGCATGTGGAAGCAAAATAAGTAATGTTACAAACAGATAAATACAAATCCCAGGGAAACTAATAACTTTGAAAGTGGTGGACGCAGGTTGGCACACTGTTATTCGATGTCTCGGTTGGGTGTTTTCTCTGATGATCTTCTATAAAAATGGGAGCGCCTAAATAACCCCTGTAGAATTTGGTCATCACTCAATTGTAAATATGGTTTCCTCCAGAATGAATATCAATAAATTTTTACAAGACACAATAATACTTTTGTCATTATTGGTACCACCAGATCCTTTTAGAATTAACTGCTTCACAGATTTTTCGCTTGACCAGAATTTCCGACATAGGAAATTCCCTAGCGTGCACTCATATCAGAAAATGTGGTTGAATTATTAACATAAGTTACAGTAATTTCATCAGACATTATTTTTTTTTTTTAAAACACTGCCAAAACATCAAATTTCTACATATCATTGTCCTTGACGATACATGAACTCTATAGTCCTTGTACAATTGTATTAACTGCCAAAAGAGTAGCATCACAAATCCATGCCGCTGGCTGGTATTCCTTCCAAATTCATATATTTCGCAATATGAGATTTTTTTTTTACCTTTACTTTGAGCAACCTTTTTCCTAAACACATGCAAGGATTTTCCTGACACTTTACACAGAGAAGGAGGACTGAATGAAAAAAGGGTAAAGACTTGGAAGCGTAGAGTATGTGGTGTAAATGAAAATAAGTTACTTACCTGTAACTATAGCTCTCCGGTATTGCAATCTTTAAAAATTCACATGCTTGAATCATTCCCCGTCATCGAGATGCGCGTCCCACAGAACATTATAATAGCAAATCATAGTTAAACATGGACCTTCACTTTTATAACATATAGTCATTGTTAAAAAGAGACCAGACTTAGGTTTGAACCAATCAGGTTGCCTTGCCCTCTATAACACTACTGAGAGAAACTCCAGTCCCTCAGATTTTCAAAGCACGAGTGTGGGAGATACACCCAGTCAAAAAGAGGAAAAGGTGAATTTCTCAGGGGAGGAGGGAGGGTCACAGGTAAGTAACTTATTTTCTTACTACAGTATTGGAACTTTCATAGATTCACATACTTGAATCAGATTAGAAAGCAGTTAAGAAACACATTGGTTCTGTTACTTCTCTTTTTTGTTTGTTTTCAAATGCAAACCATGAATTCATAGATATATCATGTCCAAAAACCAGATATAAAACACTTATGCAAATATATAGAAATACTAATATATCTGATAGAAACGGATGGAGGGGTGAAAAGGAAATCTCACTGTTACTGGAAAAGATGTTGCAGTACTGTTTGACCCACTGCTGTTTCGTTGCGAACTGCAGAATCCAAGTTGTAATGCCTGGTAAAGGTGTTTGCATTCTTCCAAGTAGCTGCACGGCAGATGTCCTGGATTGGCAAACCAGCAAACAGCGCCGTACATGCTGAAACAGCTCTGGTAGAGTAACGGCTTGCCTGCAGCTTGATGGCAATAGCGAATGGCGCTGGAAATCCAACAAGCAATACTCTGTTTGGAAAGAGGAAAACCCTTTTGAGGAGCACTGTAGCCCACAAAGAGTTGAGTAGACTTGCGGAAGCATCTAGTCCTTTGCAAATAGAACTTCAAGCATCTGATGACATCTAACGAATGGAGGGCTCTCTCAGCTGGAGTGGAAGGATCTGGGAAGAATGTCTCGAGGATGAGAGGCACATTTAAATGAAAGTCTGAAGGGACTTTAGGAAATAACTTAGGGTTACCACTCTATGGTTTCTGAACCACTCTATGGTTTCTGAATTGTAGGAAAGGCTTCTGAATGGTTAGAGCTTGAATTTCGCTAACTCGCCTAGCAGATGTCAATGCCATGAGTAGAGCTATTTTCCACAAAACCAATTTCAGATTCGCTCTGTGAATGGGTTCGAATGGGTGCTTCATGAGCTGTGAGAGGACAATGTTGAGCTGCCAGAGTGGTGGAGGAGGGCTGACTGGTGGATAGACCCTAAATAGTCCCTTGAGGAATTGCTTAACGATTCTAGCTGACCATAAGGATGGTAATGGTGAAGAATGGTGAAATGGCTGCTAAGTGGAATTTGATGGAGGCGTGAGCCAATCCTGATTTTGCCAAGTGCAGGAGTTAAGGAAGAATCTTCTGAGGTAAAGAAGATAAAGGATGCACATTAGCCTGTTGGCACCAAATGCAAAAACATTTCCACTGCAGCCGATAGGTCGTTAGTACTGCTCGCATGAGCGCTGGACAGTTCTGCCCTGCATTCGGATGATAGGTTCTAATGGGCAAACTCATTGTGCTCAGGAGTCAAGCGGATAAATGAAGAGACTTGGGATCCGGTTGCAGCACTTGGCCCTGGGACATTGTTAAGAGATGGAATCTGTTTAAAGAGAAAGTGACGTTTCTCTGAGAGTAGGAGGAGTTCTGAGAACCAATGTTGGCCCGGCAAGGAGGGAGCTATAAGGATGATCCTGCAGGGCTCAGCTTTCATCTTCATGAGCAGCCTTGGGAGGAGAGGAATTGGAGGAAATGAGTAGGCAAAGTTGCCGGACTATGCCATCGAAAATGCATTCCCCCATGATCCCTGATGGTGATGGCAGCTTGAGAAGAACTGGCATTTTTTGTTCTTGGGGGGGAGGGTCACAAAAAGATCGATATTCGGCCTGCCCTAACAGAGAAAGAGGCTATTGAGAGTGGCTTGAGCCAGTTCCCATTCGTGATACGATGACTTTAGTCTGCTTAGAGTGTCTGCTGTGGTGTTCTGGTTGCTGGGATGATATTCCACTCTTAGGGATACTTGGTTGCGAATTACCCATTTCCAGATGCACTGCGCCTCTTGGGATAGGAGGCGTGATCTCATGCCGCCCTGCTTGTTGATGCAGTGCATAAAGTGGTGTTGTACATCCAAATGAGCACCGCTAAGTTCTTTTTTTCTTGGTAGGAAAGCCTGCAAGGCCAGATGAACAGCCTTGAGCTCCAACAAGTTGATGTGAAGGAGGAGATGCGTTTTTTTTTCCAACTGCCACTGAGTTGCTAGTCTTGAAGGAAAGCTCCCCATCTGCAGAGGGAGGCTTCAGTGGTGACGACCAAAGGAGATGGCGGGACTAGAAAGGAGAGACCAAATGAAATGTTATTTCGGTGTGTCCAACCATGAAATGGCTTTGACCATGGCTGGGGTGAGTAGATTGTTGAAAGATCCCTCTGCATGATGCCACTGCTTGTCTAGCTCCTCTTGGAGAGGACGCATCCTTAACCTGCAGAATAGAACTAGAGGGATGCAGGAGGACATCATCCCTAGGAGGGATTTGTAACAGTGAATTGAAAGAGACATTTTTTTTGTGTGAGTTCTGCTAGCGAGATTAGTTTTACTTGTCTCTCGATCGATGGAAACGCTCTGTTGAGGGTTATGTAGAGCATTGCTCCTAGGAAGATAATAGTCTTTGAAGGATGCGAGACAGACTTTTCTGGATTCAGGGTAAGGCCTAATTCCCTGAACAGCGTTGTGCAGGCTGCTGTGGATGCCTGAGCTGCGCACATGGATGGTGCCTTGACCAACCAATTGTCCAAATAGGGGAACATTGGTGTCTGCTTCCTGAGAAAGGCTGCCACTGGAGCTAAGCAATTTTTGAATATTCGGGGGCAGATTTGAGGCCAAAAGGAAGGACTCTGAATTGATAATGGCTCCTGACTACTGTGAATCGAAGGAATTTCCTATGAGATGGGTGGATGGGAATATCAAAATACGCGTATGGAGGTCGCGGGTGGACATGTAATCTTCTGGGTTCAAGAGCAGGAGACCATGCGGAAGGACTTCTTCAGGTAGGTGTTGAGACTTCTCAAGTCCTGTATAGGTCGCCATTGCCTGATCTTTTTGCGGATCAAGCAACAAACACCCTCCCTTGTTGTGATGCAGGAACTGGTTCTAATGCTCCCTTCTCCAACATTGCAAGAACTTCTAAACGGAGGAGATGTAGATGTTTTTGAACAGATGGTTGAGGTGGAGTGGGAGGTGGAATTTGAAGAAATTCTAGAGTATGGCCAAATTGACTCGGGTACAGAACCTATTGGTCTGTAGTTACAGCCTGTCAGCGATGAAGGTAAGCAGATATTTTGCCCCCTAACTTTATTTGTGAGGAATGAGGAATAGTCGGAGCCTGAAGGTGGTCATTGGTGAAGAGCTGAATCCTTGGTCTGATGTACTGCTCTACCTCTCACAGAAGACCAATGGTAAGCCACTGGCGGTGGCTGACACGGGCATATTGGGGACGATAGGGCTGAGATGAAGAGGAGTAAGTGTGGGTACCGATATTGCTGGTATCCTCCCCTATAAGATGGATGGCCTCTCCCTCGGGCTCCTCGAAAGGGCACCGTATGAAACTGGAGCGTCCCCAAAGACTTAGCCATGTCAGTATCCGTCTTTATAGCTTGAAGCGCCTCATTGACGTGTTTGCCGAACAAGTCTTCTCCGTCAAAAGGAAAGTAGAGAATTTTGTTTTGGACCTCAGGGGGGAAGGCGATCGCTTTAAGCCAGCCCTGGCGGAGTAAAACTGCTGCACCCGCCAGCAGTCTAAATGGAAATTGTGGCAATGTCCATGGCACAGTCGATGACTTAAGACAATGCGCGCTCTCCTTCTTGGAGAATCTTTTTGGCCTTTGACTTACTCTCGACGGGTAGCTGATCCAGGAAATGGGCCAGATAGGACCACATCTGGCGGACATATCTGCCAAGAACTGCAAGAGAATTCGCTGTCCTCACAGTGAGTGCCGACATGGAGGAAAACCTCTTCCCAACATTGTCAAGGCGTCTGCCTTCTTTGTCTGGAGGTGTCGTTTTTTGGTGCCAACTGGTTTTTTGACCTGTGTTGTGCTGCCTGAGTGATGACTGTATCAGGCTCCGGATGACCCATAAGACAAGCAGAAGCATCTTCTGGAGCCTTGCACTTTTTCTCCAGATGGAGGAGGACCACAGTAACTGTGGCCACAGTATTCATGACCTTCAAGCCCTCCTCCCACATGTAACTTACGATGGGCACAGCTCTTACGGTTTTCCTGAAAAGCTCCTTAAAATCATTAAGAAAGCAGTCTGTTTGCGTAGAAGGCATAGGTAAGTTGAAGCGCTTAGCTGCTCGCACTAATAAGTAGTGGAACCCACCACTATCCCCGGGTGGAGAATCACAAGAATTGGAGAGGGAGATGATGGCGTGGAAATTAGGTAATTGTCCCATTCTTGGTGTGGCTCCCATATCTCTCCCTCCTCATGATCATCATCAGATGTCGCTGGATCCTTAAGCAAAGCAGTTTGTGGTGAATGGTGAACAGAAGTAGGTAGCAAAAGTGTATTTTGCTGTGGAGTAGATTGAGGAATGGACGCCGGTGGTGGAGTGGCCGGCGCTGGGGGAGCAGAAGATGGAGGGAAACGAATCCTATAGTCTGATAGCATAAATTGCACGTCAGTGAGCAGAGCGGAGGGCGGGCAAACCATCTCTTCCTGATACTGCTGCTGATACTGGTCCTGAGGGACATTGCAGCTTTGACCCCCTTTCTCTTCCTGCTTATAATTATCGTCTTGGCACTGTACGTGCAGTTCTGATGGGCTGTGTGCATATCCATAGGGTCCTTTGTCCTCCTCATCATCATCAGAGATTGTTCTTGCAGCAGCTGAGAGGGAAGCAATGGCGACACCTTACTAGGAAAGGTGTGTTCAGGGGTCAAATACCTCAGTCTGTCCTGTTTTTTTCCTCCGCTTTTTCCGCCATCGACTGTCGTCGGCGGGGCCGTGGATGAAGATGTGACCAACTATGGTGGTCGTCAATGGAGGAGACGTCTTTGAGGTCGAAGACGCCTCTGGAAGCGGAATCGTCGATGAATGCTTTAAATTCGCCAATGATACTGACAGCAGTTTAGGAGTAGACAGTTGAATTGGATGGCCCGTTGATGAGGATGATTTTGTCGACTGTAAATCTCTCATCGGCGGTCTGTCAGGCGGAGGAGCTGAAGAGGGTTTCTTAAATTAATGCCTCACCTGAGGAGGTGGTGTAGGTGGTTCAGATCTGTTGTTCTGAGGTCTACTTGATTCACCATGTCGCTCTTTCGTCTCCTTTCGTTCTTTGTGAGGAGATTTTGAAGGATTGCGCCTGTAAGACCCTTTAGTGGTATTTTTTGAGGCTTTATGAGGTCTCTCAAGGGAAGAGTGAGGAGAACTCTCCCTTTTATGAAATCATTTGGAGGATGAAGATGACACTTCCTCACTGTCAGCACTGGACACAGGTTCCTTCCTAGCATAAAGCTTTTGCAACCATAAGAGCAGACGCCCCTCACCGTCCTTCAAAGTTTTATTGGAGAAAGTGCGACATACCTTGCATTCTTTGCCCTTAATGTGAGGATAAATGCAGTCCTCGTGAGGATCAACAGTGTGAAGGCGCTTCTTGGAACAGGTACCTCAGGCCCTGAAAAGGCTTTTCTTCTCCTTGTTGGACATGCTTGAGAAAAATCACTAATACATACTCTAGATGAAGAGAGTAAAAGTGAGCCAGTATAAATTAGCCAGGAAAGAGGCGTTTAAATACTAAAGAAAGCTTTGGAATGTAGAAAACGTAGCAGAGCTCGGTGGAGACTCCCTATCACGACGTGCAGTAGAAAATCGGAGGGACTGGAGCTTCTCTCAGGAGTGTTCAAGAGGGCAGGGCAGTGCAACCTGATTGGTTCAAACCTAGGTTTGGTCTTTTTTTTTTACAATGACTATGATACGCTATAAAAGTGAAGGGACTAGGGCCTTTCTGGTCCATGTTTAACTTTGCATTACTATTATAATGTACCGTGGGACTCCCATCTCGACGACAGGGAATGATTCAAGCATGTGAGACTATGAAAGTTCCAATACTGGAGTAACTATAGTTTTGCTGAAGCTTAATAGGGGTGGATGGATTGAATGGACTTCTAACATCCAACCAGGTCACAATCAACAAGTGAACTGGGCTTCCTCTCTTTTGTTCGCTGTTACAGGCCATGCAAAGCAGGCGGGAGGAGATGCATGCATCCTATTGGGCAAGGTATGGCATGTACGACATGTAGACAATGTTTTGAGTTCTGATTATCGAGGGGTGCAATGCAAAAGTAAAAGGTTCAATGATTTCTAT
This sequence comes from Calotriton arnoldi, assembly GCA_963921515.1. Classification (NCBI taxonomy): domain Eukaryota; kingdom Metazoa; phylum Chordata; class Amphibia; order Caudata; family Salamandridae; genus Calotriton; species Calotriton arnoldi. The sequence goes on along the minus strand of CAWUFW010000079.1, from coordinate 4,903,768 downwards.
TTGTATATTAGCACAGACAGGATGTACTTGTACAACATTTCAGATTTGATTCACTTCTTTAAGGAAATGACAAAATGCTAAAACAAGGATTGGCTAAGCCAACAGGTCTCGCCTTTAGGACCTACTGGCTTCGCCAGTACTTTTAGAGAAGCTGCACAGCATTCCACATACTGTCCAGCATGGCTAAAGAATAAAAAATTAAAAAAAGGTTTGTATGCAGCGAGACGCATAATTTTGTAGGGGTGTGCACCATACATGGGCACACAACATGAGGTAGTTTTTATTTTCATTTTAGTGACCGATTCGTGTTGGATAAGTAACTAAAAAGAAAAAAAGTTTGAAAGCTTTTATGTTTTTTAAAGCAGTTGAGGAAAGCAACAGGGGAAGGCGGAAGGAACAAGGGGAGCAGGTGGGGAGAGGAAGCAACACAGAGGGTGGAAGCAACACAGTGCAGGTGGGAGAAAAGCAAACTAGCAAGAGAGAGCAATAGATCTGGTGGCAAGAACTACACAGGCAAGAAAGAGGAAAACAGAGCGCAGCAATGGGAGGAGAGAAATATAAAAGTGAGACAGGTGGATAACACCTTTGCTCTGGTGGAGAGCTCAAACAAGAAGAAAAAAGTAGTGCTTGGAAGGAGAACAGCGGAATGACACAAGTAATACGTCCATGCTGCAAGGGAGGGACAATCACAAGAGGAAGGAAAGCAGTCACAAGCTGACACATAAGAAGCAAGCAAATGTGAGTGACAGTAAAAACCACCCAATGGTAAGCAATGGATAGGGGTGGGTGGATGGGCTCTAAGCCCATTAAAGGCTCACAATACATCTTGCAATAGAAAGTGCAGGCACAGTCTAGTAGGCGAGACCTAAAAACAACAACCTCTGTCCAAATGCACAATGCCCTCTAGTCAGTCAGGTGCTGTTAGCGGTATTACTCTAATAGCAGAATGAAAGTGCCCGACGTTGCCATAGCCATCCCGGAGGGCTACAAGATCACCCGCAGGGACCGCACCAACAGACCGGGAGGAGGAATCACCATCGTCCACAGAAATACCCTCAGAATCTCGACCAACACCGAAGACACCCTCAGCACCGCCGAACACCTGCACTTCCAGATCCACATCGATCCCAACACCACCCTCAGAGGAACCCTCGTGTACAGACCCCCCCGGACCCCGGCCACAGTTCAGAGACTCCATCACAGACGTCGTCAGCTCGCACACCTTGGCCTCCACAGATTACATCCTCCTCGGAGACCTGAACTACCACCTCGAGAACGCCGACGACAACAACTCCACCACACTGCTGGACAACCTCGCCAACCTCGGTCTCAAACAGCTCGTCACAACACCTACCCACTCCGCCGGACACACGCTCAACCCCATTTTCTCCGCCAGCAGCCACGTCACCTTCAGCAACACCACCAAACTCCACTGGACCGACCACCGCTGCATCCACTTCTCCTTCGAGAAAACCACCGCACACATCCACCAGCAAAGAATCCCCCACCGCAGCTGGAACAAGGTCACCGAAGACCAGCTAATCACCACCCTCGCCCAAGACCCACCAACCGTCCACACCGACACCGACACAGCCGCCCGCAACCTCAGGCAATGGATCGACGACTGCGCCAACACTCTCGCCACGATCAAGAAACCATCTAACAGACGCACTGACAGAAGGGCCATCTGGTTCACCGCCGACCTCCAGGCATCCAAACAGACCTGCCGAAGACTAGAGAAGAAATGGCGCCACGAGCAATCACCGGACAACCATGCAGCCCTCAAGAACGCCAGCCGCAGGCACCACCAACTCATTCGAACCACCAAAAGGACCTCCTACAAGGAACGCATCGACAACAACGCACACAACAACGACGAAGACACCATCAAAACCATGAACACCATCCACTCCGGGTCACCGTCAGACCCCTGCCCCCACCACATCTTCAACAAAGTAAGCTCCATCATCGCACCCCAACTCCGAAAGATCTTCAACAACTCATTCGAGACCGCCACCTTCCCGGAAAGCTGGAAACACGCAGAGATCAACGCCCTACTCAAGAAACCCAAGGCAGACCCAAAGGACCTCAAGAACTTCCGGCCCATCTCCCTGCTCCCGTTCCCGGCGAAAGTCATCGAGAAGTTCGTCAACAGACAACTGACCTGCATCCTCGAAGAGAACAACACCTTGGACTCGTCCCAATCCGGATTCCGCAGCAACCACAGCACCGAAACCGCCCTCATCGCCGCCACCGACGACATCAGGACCCTGCTAAACAACGGCGAAACCGCGGCCCTCATCCTCCTAGACCTCTCGGCTGCCTTCGACACCGTCTGCCACCACACCCTACGCACACGCTTCTACAACGCAAGTATCCGTGACAAAGCCCTGGACTGGATCACCTCCTTCCTCACCGACAGAACCCAGAGAATCCGCCGCCTCCCTCCATTCCGATCCGAAGCCACCAAGATCACCTGCGGCGTACCCCACGGATCATCCCTCAGCCCAACCCTCTTCAACGTCTACATGACACCGCTCGCCAACATCGCCTGATCACACAACCTCAACATCATCGCATACGCCGACGACACCCAGCTGATCCTCTCCCTCACCAAAGACCCCGCCACCGCCAAAACCAACTTACACGAAGGAATGAAGGCCGTCGCCGAATGGATGAAGAGCAGTCGCCTGAAACTGAACTCGAACAAGACGGAGATCCTCATCCTCGGCTCCACCCCCTCCGCCTGGGACGACTCCTGGTGGCCGGCCTCGCTGGGAGCTGCGCCGACACCCACCAACCACGCACGCAACCTGGGGTTCATCCTGGACTCATCTCTGTCAATGACCCAGCAAGTCAACGCCGTCTCCTCCTCCTGCTGCTTCAACACCCTCCGCATGATTCGCAAGATCTACAGATGGATCCCCACCGGAACCAGAAGGACGGTCACCCAGGCCCTCGTCACCAGCAGGCTGGACTACGGCAATGCCCTCTATGCGGGAACCACAGCTAAACTCCAGAAGAGACTTCAACGCATACAGAACGGCTCCGCACGCCTCATCCTCGACATCCACAGCCACATCACCGCCCACCTGAGGGACCTGCACTGGCTCCCCGTCAACAAGAGGATCACCTTCAAGCTCCTCACCCACGCTCACAAAGCACTCCACGACGCCGGACCAGCATACCTCAACAAACGACTCACCTTCTACACTCCCAACCGCCAGCTCCGCTCCGCTGAACTCGCCTTCGCCACCATTCCACGCATCCACCGAACGACCACCGGCGGCAGATCCTTCTCTCACCTCGCCGCCAAGACATGGAACACCCTTCCCCATCCACCTGCGACAGACCCAGGACCTGCTGACCTTCAGGAGACTTCTCAAGACCTGGTTGTTGGAACAGTAGCAGCCTCCCCCCCCCTCCTTCAGCGCCTTGAGACCCTCACGGGTGAGTAGCGCGCTCTACAAATGATTGATTGATTGAACTCACCAATTTAGACATTTTTCCATAATCAATCCATCTTATCGTTGCAAAATTGGTCGACTCGGCACAGTTGAACCCATGGTTAAATCCTGCGTGGTAGCCATATGGGAATGTGATCATGAACTCGCCTGCTTCCTGAGTAACCTAAAGAGATTAAAATGGGCATGATTAAAATAGTCTCATTTTTCGAAGCACCATTAAAAATATGGTTTGCTTCCATTACACACAACTACCTCCCAAGAGGTGTAGGGCATTCTCACCAAGAAGCTTAAATTTTAATTAGATTTTTTGTATTGTATTTTCTGGATTGTTTAGTTTCCCTATATATCGATTTTACATCTTCCATTCTTACAAAATGTACTAATTAATGGAACTGCCATCAGACCACATCGAACATGGCTTAAATGAAAACAGACACAAACAATATATATCTGCTAGAAAGGCAATGGTCGGATCTAAATATGGGTTTGATGGGCGGATGATACAAGAAATTTCATGAAAAACCTAAAATGTTACACATTGTGTGTTCTTTGAATTTCAGGGAGAATCAACTATGCTCACCTAGTGATAGCATGGTCAAGCAAAGATATATACACATATACATATACACATATACATACACACACACATATATATATAGTAAGTAAGTGTTTCAGTATTGTCTCTTTAAGAAAAGAAAGGTGGCTGACAGTTGTGAAATTAACAAATGGAGAGTGGTGAGTGACTTTGGAAAAGTGTGGAATAAAAGAGGCAACAGTAGAAAGCTGCCAGCTTTCAGAAGCAGTCATGTGTGAAAGGCTGTATGGCCTGGGACGAAATAAAAGTTATTTACAGCTTGAAAGGAGAAACGCTCACGCTTCGATAAAATTGGGTTTAATATTCCTTACACCAAGAGTTTATAAGCTACAAGAACTTCTCATTGTGCAAAAACATTTTTCTAATTTTTTTTCAACAAGTGATCACAAAACGGAAACATTACAAAACTTAAAAAGAAATACTCAGAGCTGAGTAACTTGTTTATGTATTTGACATCACCTGTTGGAAAGGTTGAAATATGGAGGGAAATGACGCTGAGGGAACAGCCGAAACGCGTTCCTAAGTGGCAAGTGCTGTCTATCAATAAAATGGAATTTCCTAAAGGATTGGAGTGCAGGGTTTATCTTGATGGGGAGAAAGGTGTGTGTGTATATATATACACACATACATGGATATATACACTACTAGTGATAGCCAGTAGGTAGTTATAGTTAGCACCAACTTTTCCCATAGATGAAGCGTTTTTTATTTTGCTAAAAACTTTGGCGCCGTTTGATGAATCTTCATAAATCTTTCAAAAATAGAATGCAAGTTAGTTCAGCTGCAGTCTGGAAAGCTTCAGGTGATTAGTCAAGCGGGAGTTGAGAAAAAGGGGCCTCCCAAAAAGCTTTTGCTCCATGCAACGTCTATGGGAATTATGCAATTTGTAGACATGGCTACGAATCGCTGAACGGAATTACACCAAACTTGGCAAAAAGGTAGATCTTGGTCCAGAAATCGACCTTTCTGTAATCTGGTGTAAATCCGTTTAGCAGTTTGGGAGTTATTAAAGAAAGAAATTGATAGATATCTAGGGACGCGGATCCGAAGCCCAATTGTGGAGAAAAAAAAACCTCACCTACTCATACACCATACCCCTTCCGCGCAAAAGGAAGTTGAAATTCCTCGGTTTTCTAGAGAGATGTAATGTTTCAGTAGATAAACTATATTTTGTGCGTGTGCAGGAATCCAGGTTAAATATATTGAGTGCTCGATCGCCACATCATTGTACAACTGCAAGCAAACATCAAAGCGACAGGCATTATTCACTGTTTGGCAATGAAAAGCCCAAAATTACTGTTGCGCGTGGAGGTAAACCACACCAAGCGCTCGCAGGATTTCACGTATATATGCGCATTAAATAAACCATAAATAGAAATGAGTCCTAATGTGCACATAAACACGAGCAATGCGCATTTGCAATCAATGACGCACAAGAACATTCTCCCAACCAGCCAGGTTTCTGCGAGTCTCCCTTTAACATTCTCGACAGGTTAGCACGTGCTTCACTGCAACAAGCGACGGAGCTGTCCCCTGATTCGCTTAGGCAGGCTTATCGGTGTTAGCACGTTGCAGTGCTATCACTTTGAGCGGTGTGATCAGTCACAAGCCAGTGCTGTCCTTTCACGTTCTAGATGATGCCCAATAATTACAATTGCAAGCTGAGCCAGCGTTAGGAGAGAGTACAAGCAGTGTTCGGTTCATCTTCGGGCACAAGTCTCCCCACGAACAAACTCTAAAGGTCAAAACTTGATCGAAACAACCAATGGCCGTGAGACTTTCAAAAAAACATATTTCACTCTAAACAATATGATGATGTGCTGAAAAAATGAAGCTTGCTTTATCCTGATTTGGCACCAAAGCAGAAATTCAGAGAGCCACATTCAAATTTCAGCTTTTTTTGGAGTTGCTTAGCTTAAGGGCTTCCCCCATATTCTCACAGTTTACATTCATACTAGCATCACTATGCAGGAGGTATGGCAAATTGGATTGGCACATGGTGCATTTAAAAGGATACTGACAAAACATCTAAATGACAAACATACTGAGGAGAACTAACTAGTTGCTGAAAGAAAACATTCTGAGCTGGGGCTGACCACCTACTAATGCAGTAAGCTGTAAAGATATCTGTAAGACCTGCGTCCTATCTTTTGTTTTTAGAACTAAGGTTTTGGGCTTTTCTCATAGGAGGAACAATGCAACGTGTGCATTAATCCAAACCTAGTCGGTTGCTGTAGATTCTACAATAACATCAAAGAGTTTCCAATTCATGTAATATATTGTTTCCTCAAGCTTCAAAACGAATGAAGGTATTTAAACATTCCTTTCACAAGACTAGGCATACAGAACTGTGCTTTTGTAGCAATTCCTTGATTAGGTGGCCAAGACCTCAACTCACAAGTGGTTTGTGAAATGTACTGGTGCCATTTTGAAAAGGATCGAGTTGTACAATATTGCTTTTTAATATGTAATGCAGATTACCCATGACTAAAGATTCATTTTAGCTTCTTTAGTGAGGCCAGGGACTGTGAACATTTTAAATTGTAACTGTGAATATTTATTGTTTAGAACATATATATTTATTGCTCACAATAAACTATGCATTTAAATGAATGAGTTTGAAGCATTTAACCTTCCTGTTTACCGTTTTTAGGTCTCGCCTGAGCCAGCGCATGCGTTGCTCTGCGAGACATTTAGTAGGTGGCTTTTCAGAGTGCAACCCACAGGCTTGTGCTGGCCTCCAGCTTGCGATCGCATGCACGTGCACAGCTGCCATCTGGCTTTCTGTAATGGCTCATTAAGCCTTACAGCGCGTGAATCATGCTCCTCCACCCCCTTGCTCTCTGCTCTCACTACCCCCTCCCTTCTCCCCCTCCCTCCTCGTCAGCTTCATGGCAGCGCGTGAATCATGCTCCTCCACCACCTCTTGCTGTCTGCTCTCCCAAGCGCCTCGCTCCGCCCCTCCCCCACCACAGAGCGTGTCTCACGGCTGCGCGTCTTCTTTTATTTCCTTTTTGCGCGTCTTGTTTTAAATGACACCCTGATCTGCGGAGGCACGCCTCTCCCCAGCAGTGCTTTATATCACTGTGCTCTCCACAGGGTTTACAAAAATCCAAACTTAAATTCCTTGCAGCGGCCGCGCGTCTTCTTTTATTTCCTTTTCGCGCGTCTTGTTTTAAATGACACCCTGATCTGCGGAGGCGCGCCTCTCCCAAGCAGTGCTTTATATCACTGTGCTCTCCGCAGGGCTTTACAAAAATCCAAACTTAAATTCCTTGCATTGATTTAGTACAATAGTATTCTTCCTTGCTGCTGCTTATGCAAGTGCAGCCATTCTAGTTAGCGTCCCCCGGCTGCCCTGGATGTTGTGGAAAATATGGGGAGACCTCCCCTCACTTCTCACACGGAGTTTAGTTTTAATTCTTAATTCACAGATCAACATACCGTTGCCTCGTCCACCCATCGCCCGCATGTTCATCTATCAATCTACTCATGTGTTCATTCCCACGCATTCATCCATTCATCCTCACCGACGTCATTACCCTTTCACCCATCCATATCCACGCTCATTCCCGTCACCCATCCACCCCTTCGCATTCTCATCTACCATGTCTTCTCATTAAAGTGCAGGATGTTCATTCCCAAACAGTATCCATTTTATTCCCTGGCGTGTTAGACAACGCCCCCAGCAGTGCTTTATATCACTGTGCTCTCCGCAGGGCTTTACAAGGGGCAGGCGCTGCAAGGTATGCTCTATGTAAACGGGCTATTATTTTTTCCGTACTGCTTTGTACACCACTCCGGAGAGTTAGAATACTAAACTTGTGTAGTGCACAGAAATATCTGTTGGCGGTGTTTCGTTGATATTATTACATAACTTAGCAGAAAAGGAAAGATGAACGCCTGAATCATCGCTGCCAAAATGAGCTGTCGCGTGGCCCCATGTATGCGTGATATGGTAGGCAAGGACCACATTGAACTAGGGGATTTGTAGTTTCGTGCCTAAAAGTAAATATGGACTCACACGTACCCGTATTCGGAAGGCTGTAGCTTAAACAAGAAAAATAAACGCACGCACGTAACCTCCCACCCCCAATAAAGTCAGGTTTCATTTTTTTTTTTGTGCAGATTTATGTAGCGCGAACTCGACCCGAAGGTATTGGAACGCTGTACATGAGCACCAGTTACGTTACACAAGGACACATTCATTTTTTCGGTAGGCAAGGGGAGATTAAGTGATTTGCCCAGAATCACAGGATGTGGAGTCGACCCTGAGACTCGAACCTTGGTTTCCCAGCTCCAAAGTGGGCAGTCCCCCAAAGCACATGTAACTACAAGTACTTGTGACGTGCAGATTCAATACACATTCCTGCAACCAGCGGTTAACTGTGCTGTCTTTCACTTACAAAGTTTCAGAATTCTTAGCTCTTTCTCCACGTTTCCATCAATTTCGGGGAAATTTTGGCTGTTGGAATTAGTTTAGTAGGAGATCCTGTTGATCATGGCTCATTATTATTTTCAAATTGACTCCCGCAGTCACCTTTTTTTTTTTTAAGAAGGAAAAACAACCTTTATGCTTTTTTTTATCTTCTTAAAAACGTAATGGGAGTATCACTAAAATGGATGGTTTGGAAAGTTTGAGAATGTTGATTATTCTCGTGCACAATACCAGTTAAGCATGTTTCTAGGCAAATCAACTTGAGTACCGTTTAATAGCAGAAAAATAATTGGCTGCTTTGGTAATGCTTATGGAAACGTACTTCAGATTTATTTGAAGTGTTTTGACTTTTTTATATTAATAATTTATAAAGCTTCGTTGGCACAGGCGGAACAGATGCAGACGTTTTTACAGTAAGCAAGGTAAAGCGCACACTGGCAGCGCTTATCCCTCGAGCCTCTTTTCGTTCCTATGTTGCGCCGAGCATTTTGTGTCTGCTGCAAAATCTTCAGTTTCACTCCCAAAAAAACTCTGGGAGTTGAGGCAAATTGAAATGGCATAGGGTCGGGAAGGAGCATTGCATAGTAGTGGATATGAGCCTGAGAAATGTAAAATGCAGTGGACTAGGTCAATACCGATCTATGCAGGCATCCATGGCACAAATGTAGCTCCTGTTGTGCCGTCAGCCTGCTGTCTAAGATCTAGTTTCTTGGAAACCCCTTCGGGTCCTTTCTAACTCCATGAGGCATTTAGTGATTTCGGATACTGGTGAACTTGAGTTTTTATCCGTTCTGCCGTGAGTGCTAGAATTTTTCTGTATTTTAGATACACACTCCAGAAAGAGTACAAGCAGCAGGGAAGCGCACCTTCCTTGCGCAAACCTTCTTTTCCAACTGCCCTCCATAGAACCTTCTCACATCCCCCATTCCATACTACATCATAACCTCACACATTCTGTTGCACGCAGGCAGCAACACCACACATCCTTCCTCTTTATACACCGAAACAAAAATAACAATAAGCCCAATAAAAACATTGATAAAACACTTGAGCTGTATTAAACGTTACTTAAAATGTAGATTAATACCTTCCTAAATAAAGGCATAAAATCATACTATTAACCAGTTCCTTTAGGTATACTTAAGCATGATATCACAATAATAGTTGTATTCAATGATGCTAAACTATGCACGGATCAATAATGAATACCATTCTACTTCAATAAAAAAATTAATCTATTTTTTCAGAATGTGAATGATCCTTCCTAATCATATTTCAATAATCAGTTAGTTCGTTCCATCCTAATACCTTCCTCCCCCGATCCTCATCCGTCTCTTCAGAGGCTCTCCTTTCTGCCTGCAATCCTTCCAAATCATGTTCCACCACCACATCCTTCCACAACCATTCATTCTCATACAAACCATTTTTTTTCCTTTCGCCATTTCCTCACCATTGGTCTCATTGCATTTTACCATCAGACTTATATGCCACACACTATTATCACTCAACCTCACAGAATTTTGTGAACACTTCTTCACTCTCAAGGGTTCTGCATACTTACTTTCCCCTTTAGGCAACTTACCAACCTTCCCGACTTTCACCCATTCACCTTCCTTCAACTTCTCTATCTTAGTTCCTCGCTTGGTATTGAGTTCTTGTAAACACACTGATCCTTCAAAATATTCTCCTTCACTATTTCTGATGACCATTCTACCTTTCTTGCAGTGTCCATCCACCATAAGCTGTCAGTATACGGTTCTGTCCTTCACATTAATAACAAGCATTGGCATAGCCAATAGGTCTCGCCTTTGGGACCTTATAAGTGTTTAGCCATGCAACAGTTGATGTTGTTGCACCAAGGATATTGTGCTGCATAACTAAATACTTATAAGGTCCCAAAAGCGAGACCTATTGGCTATGCCAATGCTTGTTGTATTTTATTATTGGGCAAAACAGTGCTGCCTCTGTGCCTAGATGAGCAAACTCCTTCTCAGACTTGTAGGTCTTGCCTTTCTTCTTGAGCATCTCTGCGGAAACCAGTAAAGACAAGTTTCTAATGGTGGCGAAACACTAAAGCCAGTCTCCACAATTGTTGTACCTTTCTTCTTGGTGGTCCCGCCAGGACCCCATGTATGTATTGATATTTATATAGCGCAAACCTAGCTAGGAAACAAAGGAGAGCAGTACATTATGTGAGGGGTTGAAAGACTACAAGACTGCAGGAAATTACCATCCTTTGTTTGATTATCTGCTTTGCTGGCTTTAGAACTCTATGCACTCTACCCCTGCTTACCAACAGTAAGGTGCATGTCCTCCCCCTGTAAACATGGTTAAAGTGGCTTATTCCTAAGGTGCAGAAAGTGTGCCCAGGGCCTGGAAGTTAAATGCCATGTGTGGACTGCAGCACCATTGTACAATCCACTACTATATGCAGGCAGCATCTTAGTGTCCTTGCAGAATCACCCTAAGGGAAGACTTTGCGGTAATTTTTCTCAGAAAAAAAGAGGCAAGCCTTTCAATTGGTAGTTTACAGATTAACGCCTTACCAGGAAAAATCTACCCTTCACCGACACAGAGTGCCCCATCCTTGTGAGCACTTACAGAAAGCACTGAAATTGTTGCAGCGACAAAGTGTTTTCCCCCAAGCTCTCATGAAAATAAGACGCTAGGCACAGAGGACACTACAGGGACACATTAAACATTTTTAAAAACATGAACATACCATATCTGCCAAGTTTTCAGTATGTACATGATCGACTGTTGTATGTTTGCAGTGTTCATATGTGTGACATTTATATACCTCAAGTGTGACACTTTGAGGAAGCCGGCTTATTATATAGTGCACACTTATTCAAGTGATGCACCCTGCACTAATCCAGACAACCCTTATGGTGATTTTAGTGGTCTTTGATAACCATAGAAAGCTCTCAAAGTGGTAGCTGTGAAGAGCAGCCTTCAGACTTATCTTGAAGGAGTGTAAAGCAGCTTGTTTTAACACATTTAATCATCAGTGTAGATTAGATGAAAAAGAATCATACAGTGTTTTATAAAAATAAGTATTTATTACACAACACAATCAATAACACATTAGTATATCTCCTAACCGGAAATATCAACACAATACACAAGAATACTTCAAAATAATCAGGCAAGGAGCACAAATATACACTGGTCTCCAGGGGGAGGCCAAACCATATACTAAGAAAGTGGAATGCGAATTGCAAAGGAGAACGGGACTTAGACCAGGAGAGTCAGAGGAGCTGGGTACACAAGGAACCACCCAAGATAAGTACCCAGGAACCCCACGGAGGCTGTGTGCAGAGCGGAAACACAGCTGCGTGCCCAATGGAGAAGTCGCTGTTGCAGTTTCAAAGAAGAAGGACCCTTCCTGGAGGACCCTGAAGAAACCCTTTGGAAGACAGAAGGTTGGAGAGAGACTGCACCCGTGGATGCCCCAGTAACCAGGTTACCTGACCTGCACCTAGGAAGCAAGGTGCATAGGGATGAAGTGACGTCAGAACCTGCCGTAGACGACAATGGGAGACCTTGAAGAAGATGTCTCTGGAGAAGACTGTGAAGGAATCCGATGGAATGTAAGGATGGATTTGCGACGTGAAGAACCTGCAAGCAGAGGTGACCAGGAGGCACGGAAGAACAATGCCCACTGATGTTGGAGGTTCAGAAGAGACAACGGTGACCTTGTCGCTGCAGCTGTGAGGACCAGGCGATGCGGAGGAAGGCCAGGAGCCGTGCACAAGCTATCCCAAGTCGGATGTCAGTGTCTAGGTGGTCGGTGTCCGGTAGGAGCACCAACAAGTCTTGGTAGCCGTAACCGGCGTGGAGAGCGAAAAGACGCAGACGTTGGGACCAGCAAGGTCGAAGGGACTCGCCAAGTGCAGGAGAGTCAGAGCAGGCCCGAGCAAACAGGGGAGTCTAATGACGCAAGAGAAGACCCACAGGAGGACCCAGAGGCTGAAGGCACAGGAGTCGCAAAAGGACCTTAGCAGCTCATCAAAGATGGAGGCCCACAGTGCAGAGGAGGCAGTGAGGACGCTGATCTTCGGAAGATGTGGTGCTGGAGCTTCTTGTAGCCTGAAGATCTCTGGAGTGCAGCGCCAACAAGCCTTGGTGACGGCAAGTCGACGCAGTGCACATGGGTTTGGTCCCAGCGGCTCCAATGAGTGATACTGTCCTACCAATTGCTCAGAAGACAGGTCAGGCCTCTAGGGAGCTGAAGAACCACCACCTGTGTTGCTGGTCCTTGGGAAGTCCGTGGAACGTCAGGAGCAGCAGACCGGTCAGCTTCATTGCGGTGCCTGCAGATGCAGGGGAGAGACTCCTTCACTCCAAGGGAGATTACTTCAGATGTCCTTGATGCCCACTGGCCTTTTGGAGAACCTGGATGAAGCACAGACACAGACAACGCAGAAGACTTGAAGAACAGCAAGACCAGGAGCAGCAGGAGTCTTCCTTGATGCAGTTTTGGTTCCAGTCGAATTTCAACGAAGTCCAAGTGTCCGGACGGTTGAAAAGTGTCTTGGTTTCAGAGGTGAGTCTTGTTACATGACGAATCTAAGGCCTCACCCACAGGGGAGCCCTTAAATACCCTAGGGAAAGGATTTCGGAACAACTCGGGGGTTCCTCCCAGAGGAGGGTTTGGACAGACGGGAGGATACTCCCCTGTCCTTTGTCCAGTTTCATGCCAGAGCGGGAACCAAGGGTTTCCTGAACTGGCTCAAACTGGAGTATGCAAGGAGGGCACCAAATGTACCCTTCAATGTAGTCTGGTGGCACTGCAAAGCACCCCCGCCCCAGCCCAATACACTAAGCCATGTCTGGGAGGTGGTCACACCTCCCTGTGACAGGAAACCTATTGTTCTACCTTCCTCTGCTCGAGCTCAGAAGCACGAGGGCAGAATCGTGTCAGAGCTGGCAGTAGCGCTAGCTTGCTGGCAGACCCTGAAAGACTGTTACCAGGAGTACAGGGGGGGGGTCCCCTAAGGAGCCCCCAGTACATAGGATCATACTTCCAGCACTTGAATTGGTGTTCGGGTATGATTCCAACATGTTTGATACCAAACATGACCAGGTTCGGTGCAGCTATTATATAGACATCTCGTAATCACTGATTTCCACTATAACCCTTAAAATGGCTGACCGCACTTACAAAGCCTGCAGAATCGACGACTCTGGGGTTTGTAGCAGTGTCCTGCTCATGCAGGGGCACCCTCACACTTGTAATCAAGCACCCTCACACTTAGGACTATAGAGCCTGCCATAGGTGTGACTTATAGGTTTTAAGTGCAGCAACCTCAGCTATAAGGAAACATATCTGTTGTGAGGGGTGCAAGCACCAACTCACACAGGCTGCAATGGCAGGGCTGTAGTCACAGTTCAAGGGGACTCCCATGGATGGCACAATACATGCTGCTCCCCATGGGAGACACCTGTTGTACCTATGCCCTGGGTACTTCAGTACCATATACTAGGGACTTAAAATGGTACACCAGCTGCCAATTGTGGAGGCACCGAAGTACTTACCAGAACCTATTTAGGAGAGAAAGCAAAGATGCTGGGGTCCTGATTAGCAGGAACCCAGCAGTTGAACATAAAAACTACTGAGATGCCCAGTGGCTTTTATCTTTGAATTCTGGTACTCATGGCTCTGTTTTCTTAATGAAAATACAAAATTTCATCAAGTACCAAAATACAACAGAAAAACGGTTCCTGGAAGGCAAATTGCAGTTAGAGTTTATCTTGCCAATTAGTAACTGTTCTGATGTAATCTCACATACTTGAGACCCTGTGTTGAAGACTCTGCTAGCGAATGAATGTAACATGAACCCCCCCCTCCTTCCTACTCAATCTACAGCACTTTCTCATCGCTTGATGATTGGGGACCCCATTACGTGCACACTGTCTGCTAACAAACCTGAGGAGGGACAACTCCAATGCCGCAATATTCCTGACGGGGGTGGGGGAGGGGATGGTAGCATCCTCTCCATTTCATGGGTCCTGGGTACATATTCTGCTGTTAGCCTTAAAAACTCCAAACAGAACATGTGATAGAGAGATGAACCACCCCTAATGGTCCTTTGCGGTAAGCTTTTGTATCTGTTGATAGTGCAGGTATATGATGGGAGTTGTGCCCTTACTGCGAGGCTTTGCTTGCACTGCTGCCACTTCTCAAATCTTTAGCCGGGTACTGCTACCTGGTCTTGAATTAGACTGAGGACCGGAAACGTAGGGCTTGTAAGGAAAAAGATTTAGGCACAAGGGAGAGAGAGACAAAGGAGAGCGGAGAGGGAATGGGGAGATAATTTGGAAGAGAAAGAAAGAGCGAAGGGAGGGAAGAAAAGAAAAAGTGTTTGGGAGAGGGCAGACAGCCAACCAGATAGTGAGGGTGAGAAACAGAGTAAGATAAAGGGTGGTGCCCAATAGAGTGAGACAGTAGTGGTGTAGAAAGGTTACCATTGGCCTTAACGTTATGAAGGAGAAAGGATTCCTCCTCTTGACTGTTGCATAATAAATGACAACCAAAATAGCAGTGTAGTGGGTCCTTCACACCTCTGGGATCTGGTGTCACTGCACCTTATGCCTTATTCCTCCTTGAGACATCAACCCACCTCCTGGAAGGGTATGAACAAACTGCAGGCAATGAGGGCTATCACCGCCTTTGCCCAGCCTGAGAAGAGTAACTCACACTATTGCATTGCACCTGAGAAATAAAACAAAGGAGGCAGAGCAGGCATCTGCACCACCAGCGCAAGCACATTTAAAAAGATCAGGCTACTTAACATAATTGTGTAGCAATCTCGAGGACTTGCAGTGATGAGATGGATTTGGCAAAATGCATTAGATTAACGCATGCATGGTTTTTGGCAGGGCAGACATGTACACTCTTTGGCTTCTGAATGGGCCTTGGTAGGGCCAGTGGGCTCCCTTGGGTGGGCCTGGCCCACCTTCTAGAACTGGCCATGTTCACAACTAGTCTCAAGTTACCTAGTGCCACACAGATGTAGCTGCTTTGGTCTTTAAGATATTCAAGTCTTGTTTCACTGACTGACATCCAAGACTGAATATCTGTAAAATCGGAGAAGTCAATCTACATATGAATTCTGACTAATGAATAACGGGAAGATGCCTCCTTCTATAGAGGGCTTCCATTTAATAGGTAAAGGCTAATACTTCGAGAACAGTTAGCGAATTAAAAGGAACACCTGAGACAAACTTCTCAGTGAGTAGTGGTGTAGCAAGGGTGACATGGGCCCCACTGCATGTGAAAAAATAAAAAAACAATTGGACCTCAATGCTAGTGAAGAAAATTGGGATCCTATGCACTGGTTTAATAGTGAAAACAGTTGCAACTTGAATACAGAGGGACCGTCATTCCCCTCGGTTCCAGTGCCACTGCAACTGCTAAAATCTCCTTTGCCATCTCCAAACTGTGAGCCACAAACATACCGTAGAGCTCCACTGGGGCCACTAGACACAGCCAACAGCAAGGGACACAGTCCTGCCAAGTACCACACT
Organism: Calotriton arnoldi; assembly: GCA_963921515.1. Taxonomy (NCBI): domain Eukaryota; kingdom Metazoa; phylum Chordata; class Amphibia; order Caudata; family Salamandridae; genus Calotriton; species Calotriton arnoldi. The sequence goes on along the minus strand of CAWUFW010000079.1, from coordinate 4,887,735 downwards.
TCAGGGGTTAGACTACCGTATTTTAGTGCTAGTGTCTGCATCACTGCATTAAAATGTGTTAGTCACACATTTATACAGCTCCTCTGGGATCATGAGGCGCTCTGCTGAATGAAAGCAGCCTGTGCTTTGTGGCGGTTGATTTCCCAGTCAATTTACTTGTGAATATCCTGCTGTCTGCCCTGGACTTACTGGTGAGTCGTTACAATGGTGACCAGTCTTAGACTGCAGTTGGACACATTTGTTTCTGCCCCGTGCAGAAAAAACTTAAATGACCAAGCTCCAGATCAAGCATGACTCAGATAGATCCGGCTCTTCTGTTTTCTCATTTCAGCTTGCCACTGCAGAGGAGACGAGCAGCCCTACGCACCTCTGACTGAGACAAGTATCACCGCATGAATCATGCGTCTGGCTGGTCCACAGTGCGGGACCAGTTATTAGTGTTTGCCAGCCAGATTGCAGGATTCAATCCCCGCTCCGCCTGAAACACATCGGATACAATATGTTGTTGATTAAAAACAATCCAGCCGTTGAATTTGGGGTTCTGCAGGGATTGGGAGAGTAGAGCGCAATAAATGGCTCTCCCCGGTTGCCGGTACACAATATCCTGTGACCAGCAACATTGCCCGCTCTGACTACTACCATCAATCAGCCAGGCTGGTGCCCACCATTCAGGGGTTGTTGGAATCATGCAGCGCCACTTGTCTCTGCCACCGGCAAAGAGGTAAAATAATCTGTCACAGGTGCGTAGGGCTGCTCCCATCCTCTGCAGTGGCGAGCTGGTCCAAGAAAACAACCGAAGGCACCAGATCCACGCGAGTTAGGCTTGATTCAGTGCTTCTGTTAGTTTATTTGTTTAGTTTTTTTCCACGCTGCGCTGAAACAAGTGCATCCAGCTTCAGTCTAAGACTGCCGGGCCACCACAGCAACAACTTACCAGTGAGCTCAAGGCCAGCAACACGACATTAACTAGTAAATTGCCTGGGCAGACCGACCGCAGCAGCTGCTTTCATTCCGCAAAGCACCTCATGATCCTCAAGGAGCTGCATAAATGCGTGACTAACGCATTTCGGTGCAGTGATGCGGACACCAGCATTGACATGCAATAGTCTAACCCCTGATGGGTGGTACTTGGCAGGGCTGCTCACCAAGTACAGGCTGTTTACAGTCTTTCAGCCTACATAGCACAGTGCGAGCAGGACACAGCCTGTGGCCACACACTAGGTTCAGTCTCCATGCTACAATCCATCAGTCCCAATTCCATAAGGAATGATCCTTGGCTGTGCCCAGCATGCCCAGAGTTTGCTCTTCAGTTCAGCAGTGTGCCAAAAGCCCAACTTGCAGAGACAACAGGGCCAGGCCTTCGCCAGTGCTTAAATTCTGGAAGCGGAGCATTGCATTTGGCCATGCTCAGCTCCTTGTCCCTCTGCTCAGAGCCTGCTAGGTACAGTCTTTAATGCCACTCATTAAATTCTGTGAGGAAAGCGTGGAAACAAGCAATGCCTTGTCGCTCTGGTTGCCAAGCATGACATTTGGCTATCCCTGTTCCCATTTTATCCCCAAATTAAATCATTATTATATAATATACATAATTATTATCAATCACATATTTACTTCCAAATTATTATCTAATAAGGACAAGTTATTTACCTTCAGTAACGCTTTATCTGGAAGAGACATAATCTAGCCACAGATTCCGTGTCTTAGAATCCTTCCCAGGCGCCAGACTGGACCGGAAATATTTTCAGCAGTACCTCTGCACATCTGTAGGGGGCGTCGAGCAACTCAGTAGTGATGTGGTCTCCCAGATGTGACCTCTGAGCCCATATAGGCCTCCCTGACGCGCTGAAGTCAGTTTCTTTGTGACCATTTCCGCGACAACGTGAAGCCACGTATAGAAACAGTCTCTGGAAACAGTGTGCCAAAATGGGACAAATCTTGTATCAACAAGCACAGATTGAAATAATTGTAGTAGAAAGCAAAAAAAAGGGGGATCTAGGAGATCACAGGGCCCTCAGTTCGCAGAGCTGGGAGGATGGGTGGGTCGATAAGGAATCTACTGCTAAATCCTGTCTCTACCAGATAAGACATTACTAAGGTAAGTAACTTGACCACCTGATGGAGACATCTAGCTGCAGATTCCTTATCTTAGAATCAGATACCCAAGAAATACCATCCTTGGAGGAGGGGCTGCGAACCGATCTCACCAAAGATTCCCAAATAGGAGAAGCCGGTCCAAAAGATAGAAGGGACCACACTATCCGAAAAATGATAGGAGAAGCACGATGCTCACCAAAGGACTGATCTCCAGGAGGACCATGGGAAGCCCGTAGGGAGTAGAAAGCTACAAGACCGTGAGAACGCGGCATAGAACCGGTAACAGAGGCAGCTCCAAAGAGGGAAGCCAACTACGATCGGGGGATGCAAGAGACCAAGAACAATAGTCCATAAAGTCCAGGCTCAAACTCATGGAAGGAGTATACACAGCATGCTCAGCGTACACATACAACGAATAAGAGCACCCACCGATTGACAAGGAAAGTATCCAGAGAAAAAGATTTTGGAAAAAAAGGACCTCCAATCATAGAACGATGGAGAAAAGAGAACAATGAATGCTGAAGAGCATCGCTAGAAAAACAAGAACGGTAAAAGAAGCTGCTCGAATACTGAGAACCTTGATAGATATATAAGACATCTACCATAACAATGTAAAGGAGACGCTCATTGAAGAGAAGGAAGGAAACAGTCAAGTACAACCAAGAATATTGAACCAAACCGCCAAGACGGGTGTAGGTAAAATGCAGTGACATACACCGTATAGAAGGCCAGATGCCCATATGTGCAAAACACACACATATATATACCTAAAGTAAAAGACATCTACAAGAGATGCAGGCAAGAGATAGGTATATACATGCAGAGACATCTGAAGATAAATGTATAGAAAGATAATATGCATATAAAAAACATGGAAATCCCCGTAGACACACCAGTCATACAGGGTACAGTAAAAGTACATCCACTTCTCCGAAGGTAGCCCACAACCTCCGCCAGTGAGTGGGAAGACGTGAAATGGAGGAACGAGGGACATTCCAAGAACAGAGGTAACCAAGGAAGGACAGAAATAATACATACTGCCGTCTTAAAGAAGAAGTTACGACAGTAACTGAGGTGGAGACAGAAAGACAAAGCTGGGAAACCGCAACAGTGCTACAGAAGAGTAGCAAGGCTACTACAGGAAATCAAGGGCAACCGTCCAAGAACCAACGCCACCGCCCGAGGAAGGATGCCTGCAGGCGGTAGCAGGAGAAGCAAAGAATAAACAGCATTTGAAAAATCCACCATGAAGAAGAAGAATAAGAACTAGAAGATGGAGACCGCCAGGGGAAACGAAGGGCTGGCGGAACTAAGGGCAACAGATAGTTGATCACGACAATCACACATTGCCCAACTTATGGAAGAAGGAGAAACAGGTAAGAAACCGGACCAATTCTTCACGGAAACTAAAGGAAAGATAGGATATTCCCCAAGAAAAAGTAATGAAATACCCCCACCAAAGAAGGGGATTAATGGAACCTCTACCTTAGAAAAATAGGGGGACGCCTCAAAGGCGGGAGTGGAGTGAGGAAGAGACGGGAAAGAAAGAGAAACCCAGCCTCTTGTGAAAGAAGGATACCAGACAAGAATCCAAACAATCAAGGAGACTGGTGTCCCAGGTGAAGCATACAAGAACACCAGATTGCTGAAGATAAACAGGATCAGGAACATAAGAAACTAGAAAAGGGACTGTAGAAGAAAGCAGTGACCAGGCGCAATTCAAAATAATACGCCTAAAAGATCCTGATACCACAAGGCATTAGGGAGGTGGAGCCGTGGAACCTAGGCATGAACCAATAGGAGCACAATATGAGTAGGAGAAAATCCCTGTGTCCCACAGAGTAAATAGAACATAGAGATGGTCCCCACCAAAGAGGGTCGAAGATCAGAGCGAAAGTGAACCAGGCGAAGAGTGTGCATGCTTGTCGTACCAGTGTCACCCATCTGGAGGGGCAGAGAAAAGATGAAGACGAAGTTCCTAAAAGGGATACTAAGTGCATAAATAGCTCACAAAATGCCTTTAAGGCAGAGGTCTTCAATCTGTGGGGCGCGACCCCCAGGGGGGCCGTGGAGTCCTGGGAAGGGGGTCGCGCATTACCCAGCCTCACTTGTCCCTGCAATCCAAAACGTTTGCTTTCCTTTTGGAAAAAGACAGCGCCCTGGGAGGGCTAATTTAGATCCTTATCAGCTGCTTGCCTGAATGAAATGCAAATCACTCCAAGCATTGTGATGGCAAAGATTTGGTATCTTGAGTGGAAGTGCAAACAGTTAACAACTGGGCTGGGAAGTGCTTGATTTTAATTTTAACTGCATTTACACAGCCCTTAGTACCCCTAAAGAGGTTGAAGGGACAGCTATGTAAAAAACTAATTGCATTACACACGCTCTGGTATTACTAAAATCTACATTTTGAAGGCACCATGTTATCGTAAATCTATTTGCACTTTTTGCAGCATTCTATCTTACACTGTGTGGAATGCAAGTATAAAATAATGACTTACATATTCACAGTGCTTTCTGTCACAGGCTGTGACCTCGTAGCACTAAACATACATCACTATTCTCCACTGCACCAATCAATATTTTATTCTGTGGCTCTCTGGTTACTCACAGAACTCTGCAGTGCATTAACTAATAGAGGTTTCATAGTGTACTACAGTGCATTTCCTACTGAGTAACAACTTTTTAAATAAATTTTTCATTTACACTGCCCATTATTTTATATGTAGATACCTGATGGTGAAAAACGTACAGAATATTTTGGGGCTTATTTATGAGAGGCTTGCATCGCCAGAGCATCACTTTTTTTTTTTATGCTCCAGTGGCGCAAGCGTCTCAACCATACCTATGAGGTGGTGCAAAGTCACCCTGCATGTCTTTGCATGGCCTCACAGATATGGAATAAGACGTAGCAGCGCAAGTCACCGAGTTGCCTCACTCTGCGTCAAGGTGCGGTCTCATGGGCTTTGCGTGGGGTTCTCATGCGACATCCATGGATTTTGATGCTGCCCCATATTCACAAGATCACGTAAACCTGGGGCAGCTCCAAAAACGGACGCCTCAGTGGAGGCTTAACGAGGAGAAATGTTTTCATTTCTCCTTGTTTTTCCTCTTTCCATGTGTGCTGCATTCTGCAGCTCACATAGAAAGAGGAAAACGCCTCTCGGGATTGTTTTTGTGAATGAAGGTGCCCCTTCCTGTATAAAAACAATCCTGCCTGTGTTGGTGCTAGGCAGCAATTTGTGCAACAACACGAGGGAAAAGGACAGGAATTTCATAAATACGGTGCATTCCTGCCCTTTCACATTGGCATAGAGCAGCGCAGCAAGACGACTTGTGGCGCTGCTCTACGCCAATTCCTCATAAATGCAGCCCTTTGTTTTTAGCTACACCTTAGACTACACCCCCACGCTCACTGACCTTTGGTTTGCTAAACACTTTTTAATGTTATGTCCCCACCGTAAAAATGATTCGCTGTGGGAATTGGGGGCCTTTATGGTTGTCGATAGTTGTCGATGATGAGGAGTAACAGGTTCTAGAAATTTTTGTCAGAAGGGGGTCCTTACGCCTAAAAAAGTTTGACAAGTGGGTCTCAGCATCAAAAAGTTTGAAGACCTCTGCTCTAAGGCATACAAAATAAGGTCCCCGAAAACGGAAAACAAGGCTATAGTGCATCCGCACACCAAAAACAGAATACTCGCCACAGAGTAAGTATTTGGGTAGGAAAAAATAAAACGGGGAAAAGAAGCTGTAAGACCAAACTCTCACGAAACTGCAAAGCCAGATATGTTCCAGATGGCTGGAAACTAAACCAGTCACCGACAGCATAAATGAGAAGAAAAGTACCTGCAGAAAGCAGGAACACCACAACAGGTGTAACCTTGGAAGGGAGAAAGCTCTTCGCCCTATGAAGGCGGACAAGAGTTAAAACAAGGGGAACAAGCTGTCCCCGACAGCCCTAGTACAACAACAGAGTTAAGACTCTGTACTACCATGACTATCCCTGAATCGGCATAAAGCAGAGTTGGCATGCACACCAAAAAGGGAGGTGCCATCAAAATGCATGTCAAGCAAAGTAGTTTGCACAGCCTCCGAAAACCTGGTGTACGCAACCATGCGCGCCGAAGGAGAGCATTGGAAGAGGCCATATCCTGACCAACAGAATCGGCTGTCGCTTGTTGCCCATCTTGTACCAGGGAAACAAGAGCATTCCGGGCTTCTTCCGGAAGAGAGGGTAAGAGGCACTCCACAGAATCCTACAAGGCATGTGAAAGGTGGGCGAGCAGACAAGAAGTGTTCAGAGAGCGCAAAGCAGCGCTAGAAGAAGAGAAACTACGACTATCACAAGCGACAAATTTACTGGCCTCCCTTTCCGGAGGGACAGGGGGAAGAAAATCAATATTTTGCATGGCTAAAGCAGCCTGAACAACAAAGCTTTTAGTAGAGGGATGTCGAAGGATATAGGAAGGATCCTCCGGGGCTGGGCGATGCCTGTGAGAAATAGAGCAATCCACAGGGAGCCCTGTTTCAGGTTTAGTCCAAGCACAAAACAGGATTTCAAAAAGACAGTCACTATAAGGAAGTACTGGCTCAATGTTAGACTGGGCAGGGTGCAGAACACCAATTAAGGGGTCTGTTGACAATTACACAGAAGGGAGGTGTAAGTCCAGGGCAACCGAAACTCGATTGAGCATGTCCGCCAGCACGGAATTCGCCTCCGAAGCCAAACCAGGAGGAGACAGGAGGCTGGTGATGATTCTATGACACTGGCGCCACCCAAGTCAAGTAACCAGCCAGATTGTATTGGGGGCGGTACCATGTCTGGAATTGGGGGGGGGGGGGGGGAAGACGACGACACACACCACACCGTCTGTTGTACTTCCACAGCCATGGTACTCAGAAGGAAAAACCAGAGGGGAAAACTCCGGGACAGTAGGTTCCATCGGCGCCACATCCGACACCATGACCGAAGCCAGGTTGACGCTGAGAAGGCAACACCTCGACATCAGAAGGAACATCGATGGGCGTCGTTGGCACCACTACGGGAGCAGGCAGACAAGAGCTCGATGCCGACAAGGGAGTCGGCAGACTAGAAGCAGAAGTCGCAGTTAGGAGCCACGATGGGTTGTGCACAGGTGCCACTAAGGTGTCGGACACGAGAGCTGATGCAAAGGAAGGGGTAACAGGCATGACCTCATGCACTTCCGTGGGGCCCGAGGGCACTCCAGAGGGAGGTGACTACCCAAGTGCAGAAAGAAGAGATTGAGAATATGGTCTCATCTGGGTCAAAGACACCCCAGCACCAGAATAGGTGGGGAGACGCGGAGCGGGCTCATGCCTCAGCACTTCTACAGAAGAGTGTGAAGCAGCAGTAGGTGACGAAGGTGGGCGGCGCCGCAACTTCGACTGCCAGCGCCGAGATTTACCTCCAGATGTCTATGGTGAATGACGCCAACGGGAACGGCTCCTAGAACGGTCGGTTGGTCCCTAAAGCGCGTAGAGGACCGAGGACGATGAGGAGATTTAGAAGACTGTGACAACCGCACCACCAGGAGCTTCAGGAGACGTTCCCTGCGTTTTCGGTTAGAGCTGTTGACAAGAATCGCACTCGGAGTCGTGGTGCTCACCCAGACACCACATGCAAATCGAGTGAGGATCCGTGGCAGACATTTGTCATCCATAGGACTCACAAGGCTTGAACCCCAATGACACTGAAGAGGGAAAAAGGCACGCTGTTCTGTCAATGAAAAAACGTCAAGTAGGCCGAAAACGGGCAGAGGAACTGCAGCGGGGATCCGCATGTTAGGGCGTCGGGGAGGGCTTATATGTACTCTGTTGATGTCATATCCGGGAGATGACGCCGCTGCAGGAGGTGCTTGACGCCCTCTAATGACGTACAGAGGTACTGCAGAAAAAAATTCTGGATCCAGTCTGGGGCCTTGGGAGGATTCTAAGATAAGGCATCTGCAGCTAGATGTTTCTATCAGATATTATTACTTAACTTCCAACCTATTCCCCCATGAACAGAACAGCCCGCTATGGCACTATAAATTACTATTAGCAATTAAATAAAAAATTCTAAATCACTTAAAATTACAAACTATATTAAATAAAATTGATAACAGTTTTACTAACACATAAATTGAATATATGAGCTAAAACATCAAAATAATAAAAAAATATTCTTTACAACTATATTATTGAAAATATGAACAACGATATTCTTAACAATAATACTTACCTGAAAAAACAATATTCTTGACAATGATATTTCTGCTTCACAATATCTTTGGATCATGATATATTTTTTCCCATATTTCTGCCTCTCGATATTTACAACTCGTTAATTTGTCTTAATACCTAAACTTGGCATGAAAGCACAACTTCGTTCAAGCAGGTTGTAAACCTCTTCAGTAGTTTGCAAAATTAGCATTAAAAAATAGCTAAGTCTACCCATCAAGAATTTAAATAGAGATATATTGACAGTTGACAAGGTATATTTTTGATTTGTCTATAGCTTTAGCACTATCTGACAAACTTGCACGCAATTTTGTTATATGATTAGCATGTTTAGCTTACCCTTGGTATTCTTACATTTGTGTAGAATCGTCAAAGTGGGGCACAGATAATGGGGGGTCAAAACTATTTCCAAAAGAAATATGGCATTTTACGAATAAATATGACATTTTGCAGATATTTAGTCTTCTGTAGACATGGTAAGTTTTGTGCAGCTCTATCAAGTGGGGCAAATCGTTTTCTCAGGTTTCATGTAGATCTGGCAAGGGTGGTAGAACAGAAACGTTATATAGGGGAAGGGGTCAAAAAATGATTTCTTAGTAACTAACACAGTTTTACAGGTCTGTTGCACAACACTTGGTAAACACCTACATGTTTAGCTCCTACTTGATATTTCAAGTTTCATGCAATTTGGCCAAAAGGTGGGGACAATTAATGCGGTGGTCAAAAATAAAGCATTTCCCTTTTCAACTCCCAAAGGAATCTTTGCTTTCATCACACTTAGTGGGAAATTAAAACTATACTCTGTGTTTGCTTGAATTGAGATAAATCCATTCAGTAGTTTTCTGAAACTTAGCATTAGACAATAATGGTGGTTGGCTTGAAAGGGTTAACAATTAGAGATATCTAATCGTTTGACCACAATCCGTCCTCAAACCCAGGTTTGGAGGCTACCTTCAGACCAAAATTAAAAAATTAAAGCCACTCGTTGGAAAAGGGAACTTTTTTGCTTTCATCGGCCATTTCAGGTCTGTGGTACTAATGTTGGGAGACTGAACCCAAAAACAAGATCCACAACCCTTTATAAATATATCACTCACACAGTATCATGGCGAAGTCAATTTGAGTATCATTTAGGGAGTGTGAGCCAACTGGCCAGTGTTTTTCTTCTATGAAACAACTGTGCTAACCTCAAATTTAAACAGGGAGCTGGGAAGTTGAAATAAGGAGGAGGCAATGTAGGAGGAACTGTAAAGGGGTGAAAGAAGGCAGAGGTGCCCCCAAGGGATGACAGCACCCAAAGAGACTGATACATTCAGCTATAATCTATTCTACAAAAGTCTAGAGTCTGAATTACATTTTTTCTCATTGGGTTATTAAGTCTAGTTGGTTACCTGATGACCGCTCCACTGATGCTGTTAAGGCCCTCAAGAGCATATAAAAATGGCCACTAGTACACAAGGTGCACAAAGCTCCGGGAAAAGCTATATCAACAGAAAAAGTAGATCTCTCATTACCACAGACCTACATTGCAATGGGGTCTATTTCCTCTTTGAGAAGTTTCTCTCTGACGGATATCTTGGCCTCAGTATAAATAGTTGAAGCTCCAGAAGAACCTAATACACCTCTCACAGAAAAAAACTTTCATCAGAGCATTTTGAAATCAGTGTTACAGCCTAAGGATTCTTCATTTACGTGAAAAGGGTAAATTGGATTAAGCAGGTGGATATGTGAGCTGCATTAATAAGCCATTGGTACAAAATACCAGACTGACCCTAACACAAGCACTCACCACCAGTAGGCTGGACTACAGCAACACTCTCTACACTGGAATTTCCAAACAACTCCTACATAGACTCCAGACCATCCAGAACACCGCTGCAAGACTCCTACTCAACCTCCCACGCTGTACCCACATCACACTGCACCTCAACAAGCTTTACGAGCTCCCCATTCACAAGCGCAACATATTCAAACTTCTCATGCACACATACAAAGCCCTACACAACACAGGACCAGAATACTTGAACAGCTGCATACACTTTCACCAACCCCCTCAGACACCTACGCTCTGCCTTACGCTCACACATTCCCTGCATTCGCCACGGCTGTGAAAAGCAGCGAGTCTCCTGAGATCCCCAATGCTGCCCGGCGCAAGGTCACCTTTAATCCACTTTGGATTCACTATCTAAAATAACGAGGCAGGCGCTGGAAGCTGGAAGGCAAGAAAAAGGTTTATTACTCTTAGAGGAGACCACGTCAACTGCTGACACCAGGATGTCTTCAGGGAGGTGTTCTACTGGCAATGCTTTTGGCTCTTCCTTTTATACAGGTTTTACACAATGTATTTGTTTCATTTATCATGGTTACAAGCTTGGAGTCTCCGCCCCGGGTAGGTTGTCACACAAGCCCGACATTGTTTCATCAGCATGGTTACACAAGCCCAACATTGTTTCATCAACATGGTTACACAAGCCCAACATTAACTCTCCTCCCGCCCAGGTCAAAAACAGACAATTTAATTGCAGCTGGACCTTGCTTCAGGGTCTAAACACAAGTGAGACCGGCCAGATCTAAGAGTCCGTTCTGTTGATAAAAACAGGTCCCATTGTTGGCAAGAACAAGTCTTGCTGTGTGCAGTGCAATAAACCATGCTTGCAAGAGTCTGTTTGGTATTTGTAACCTGTTTGTGCAGGGATGAGAGGAAAGACGAGTTTGAGGCAGCAGGTGATGTTGATGTTTGTCGTGGAAATAGTTTATAGCCCCCAGCACACATATCAGGTTTGGTCAGAGAGTCAGAAGGCTGCTAGAGGACAGGGTGAAATGAAGGTGACCAACAGAGTACAAAATGGCTGTGGTCAATCAGAATGACTGTAGTTTATGTGCACGTAGGAACTTTCATCAGACAAGATGGCGCAGAATGTTCATGATTGTCGTTTTGTTCTTAACAGTCGCCCCTTTGAACATAACTAGCCATCTTGTCTGTCTATTTCGATCTCCATAATGTCCTGTATTTCTTGTTCATACATTACTCTCATTTTTGTTAACTGAGTGTCCATATTCTTAGGGCGCAAGGCACTTATGCAAAGAGAACACAAAGGTGGTATACAGTGTACACCCAAACAGCAACCACATATTGCCAATACTGGGACCAAGAGAAACATTGATATTTTCCAACCCCAGTCCTTCAAGATGCCCCAAAGCCAACTTCCAATTGTCCAAGTCTCTGATCCTTGATGAATTTCTGAAGACAGTCTGTGGAGATGTTCGATTGCTTCATAGACAGAGGGTGAATTATCAGGGATGTATATGCAGCAACTGGCACCAATGATGCGACATGCTCCTCCACGATCCGCTAGTACCACGTCCAGGACCATGCGGTTTTGTAGGGCCACCAGACGGACCGCTTGAAGCTCGGCAGTGTTGTTGGTGAGGATGCCAGCTGTGACGTTCAGGGCGGTTTCTACCGCTTGAGACAGATGTCTGATGGCTCGGCTGTTTGCCATCGGACCCCATAGCGGGACGAGCCCTTTTGCTGCGTCATCGAACTGTGATGCGGCAGAGTCTGCTTGATCAGTGTCTTTAGAACGCTTTTCTCGATGATGCTCTGCAGGGGCTGTGTAGGTCGGTGGCAAAACAAAAGCGATGTAGCACGTGCCCTCCCAGTTTCTTGGGAGCCAGGTGTAGGCTTTGGTTCCACAGACAAAGTACATATTGGGTGATGCAACAAATGCTGGAGGGTTCGCAGTGTTCAAAGTCCTTACAATGTTACAAGTGCTGTGACCCACATTCTTAGTCCCACGGCCTTCAATGCATACAAGGCCAGAGACGTTCACCACAGATAGGGCCACAGTCAGTGTTGCAGCAGTTCTTTTCTTCAGGTAGGAAAATGTGGCTCTGACAGGATTATTGAACACTTGTATTTCCACTCGTTCTTTGGAGGGGACATTCATTGGGAATGTCGTATTGGAGGTGTGAGGGCAAAAGGGAGCTGCTGTTCTTCCTGTTTGGTTTAGCCAGAACTCGTTGTAGAACTGAGCGATTGTCCCATCGGAAGTGGCATTGTCTTTGTAACTTTCTTGTAGGAGCATCATCCAGGCAAGGCAAGATCCATGAACAGAAAAGGGTGAAGGGATGAAAGGGATGGAATGTTCAGTGGCATGTGGTAGCAGCCCACAGACCCAACAGTTAGTGGCATTGGTGGCAAGATTGTGCTGGTGCAGCATCTGTACGAAAGAATTATTCCAGAATTCTTTGCGTCGTTCTCGGAGATGTGGCGGTAGTGATACCAGGTAGTGTTCTTTCTTTGTGATTGGTTGCATGGTTGGTGACAATGTTCTGTATGCAGGTGCATTCTCTTCAATGATCCAGAGTGTGACCATTAGTAGGAGGCAGGTGAGAAATGCAGCTACAAGTGCAATTGTCTTTGTACTGTGCAGTTCAAAAGTCTTGGTGTCTTTGCGGTGGCTTTGCAGGTGTTCCGTTTCTTCCATCATCTTCGAGGAGCTCACCAACTGTTAGGACCACAGACTTTTGTCTGGTGTTTTTCCTGGTAGCGTTGTTTGGCTGTGCTACCGATCTGAGACTCTGACTCAGTTAGTGGCCTGGTTGTTGGAGCTCCCCTTTTTGTCGATCTTAGGTTGTACCCTTCCTTGGATGGCACCGTGGGGTCGGGAAATTCAGACAGTTGGAGGGTGTCTTCTTGTGGGTAGCAACTCAGAGCTGGTCGGTCTTTTGCGAGTACTTCCTCTTGCACCTCCACCTCTTCACAGGTTGCCAGCGTTGGAGGGACTTTCTTGCAGTGGTGGGCGTGCAGCCAATTTCTTTTTCCTTCCACTCGGAGGGCAGTTCGAGTGGTGATCAAGACTTGCCAGGGGCCCGTCCACCTGGGCTCCAGATTCTTCGTTCTTTGGAAGTTGCGAACTAGGATGAAGTCCCCAGGCTTTATCACATGTCCTGGGCCCCTGGATACGTCAGGCAAGGCTTGCTGCACCTGTTGGTGGATAATTGTTAGCTCGTTTGTCAATTTATGCAGATAGTCTGACATTAATATGTTCGGGACATCGTTAATGGAGGTGGGTCTTGGTGCCGCCCAAATGTTCATAGGCCTGCCGAAGACCACTTCATACGGGGTCAGTCTGTGTTTGGTCGGGGGGAGCGCATTAATGGCAATGCCAATGGAAGGGCGTCGGGCCATTTCAACCCGGTTGTGGCAACTATTTTGGCTAGCTTTAGTTTCAATGTTGCATTGTGTCTCTCTACTAGGCCCGCTGATTGGGGGTGGAAGACGGCATGGAATTTTTGTTTTACCCCCAACCCTTTCAGTATGTTCTGTATCACTTCGGCTACGAAGTGTGGGCCGTTGTCGCTCCATAAAATTCTGCAAAGGCCGTACCGGGGAAGAATTCTTTCAACAATACTTTTGCAGTGGCTATGGCAGTATTGTCGCGGGTGGGATATGCCTCCACCAATTTGCTAAAAGCGCACACAACCACCAGGACATATTTTAGACCATGGCATCTCTCTAGTTGGATGTAATCCATTTGAAGGACTTCAAAGGGGTGATCAGGGACTCCAAACCCTCCCCGTGGTACTACTGTCCCTTTCCCTGGGTTGTGTTGTAAGCATACTATACATTGTTGTACTAGGCGCTTTGCAGATTCTGTTATCTTGACATTATGCCATACTCTTGTGATTAGTTCAATCATGGGGGTGGAGCCTATGTGTGCTGGTAAATGTGCCATGGTCAATATGGGGATGAGGTAGGCATTGGGTAACAGCCATTTATTTCCGTCTTTAGTTCTCCAGCAATCTTCCTCGTCTTTTAGTCCCACCTTTTCCCACTCGGTCAATTCGTCTTGTGTGCCTGTAGTCTGTATGTCCCTTACAGTGGTCCTAGCATCAGTCCATTGTTCAGCTTGTGACCTGGTCACATACATTCGTGTCATAGTTCTGTCTTCTGCCGTGGCTCGGGCAGTAACGTCTGCTAGCGCATTTCCCAGTCCAATGAGATCTGTCACTTTCCTATGTGCTTGGCATTTTATCACTGCTAGCTTTTTGGGGAGGAGGACTGCTTCCGTCAAGGTGGAGACTAAATCTCCATGCAGGATGGGTGTACCGTGTGAAGTCAGGAACCCTCTTTCTTTCCATAGAATCCCGAAATGGTGAACCACCCCGAAGGCGTATTGGCTGTCGGTGTATATGTTAACTGTCGTGCCAGCTGCTAAAATACATGCTCGTGTGAGGGCAATGAGTTCTGCTGCCTGGGCGGAACGTTGGGCAATACGGGCTGTTTCTAGAATGGTTCGGGCTGTGGTGACAGCGTATGCAGCTGAGGTGGTGCCGTTGGGGAGTTTGATGCACGAACCATCCACCCATAGTTCTCCATCTGGCTCTAGAAAGGCGGTGTCTCTGAGGTCTACTCTACTTTTTGTTTGTTCATCGGTTAGTGTCACACAGTCGTTTAGTGGAGCCACGTTAGGATCGTTCTCGGGTAGGGGTAACAGCGTGGCTGGATTGAAGGTGGTGCATCGCTTTAGGGTAATGTGCGGTGCTAGCAGGGTCAACTCATATCCTGTCAGTCGGGCGCTAGTCAAGTGTTGGGTTTTGGTCTGGTTCAGTAGTGTGTCGACTGCATGGGGTACTAAAACAGTGACTGGATTGGAGAGCACTATTCCTTCGCTCTGGCGTATTGATACTGCTGCAGCTGCCACAGTGCGCAGGCACGCTGGCAGTGCTCTGGCTACTGGATCGAGGGTGGCAGAAAAATATGCACAAGGGCGTTGTTTGTGACCAATTGATTGTGTTAGGACAGACAATGCACATCCCTCCCTTTCGTGTGTGTAGAGGAAGAATGGTTTGGAGTAATCTGGGGTTCCTAGGACTGGTGCTGAGCAAAGGGTATTGCGTAGTTCTTTAAAGGCTGTCTGGCATTTGGGGGTCCAGGGGAGAGGTGAGGGGATGTCCTTAGCTAGGAGGGAGAGAAGGGGTTTGACAATGAGGCTAAAGTTTGGTAACCACTGTCTGCAAACGCAGGTGAGGCCTATCAAAGAGCGGACTTGCTTCTGATTTTTGGGGACAGGGGTGCCTAGAATTGTCTGGATCCTGTCAGGCGTGAGTTTTCTCCCTTCTTTTGATAAAAGGTGACCCAAATAATTCACTTGTGATTTACAGAACTGCAGTTTCTTTCGGGAGACCTTGTGACCATTCTCAGCAAGGAAATGGAGTAGTTTGATGGTGGCTGTGACGGCTATTGGTATGGTGTCTGCTGCTAGAAGGATGTCGTCTACATATTGTATTAGTGCCACTCCATCTGGCAATTGTATGGCGTCCAACTGTCTTTTAAGCGCCTGGCTATAGATACTTGGGCTCTCAGTGTACCCCTGAGGTGCTCTACAAAATCTATACGAACGGGAATTTAGGGTAAATCCAAAAAGATAGCGGCTGTCCTCGTGTATAGGTATGGAAAAGAAGGCGTTCTTGAGGTCGATCACAGTGAAGGTGGTGGCAGTGGAGGGGATTAAAGTCAAAATTGTCGTGATGTCGGAAACTACTGGGTATTGTGGTACTACGATTTTGTTTACCTCCCGCAGGTCAATGATGAAGCGGTAGGCTTTCCCATCTCCCTCTCCCGGTCTCTTTACAATCGGTAGTATGGGACTGTTACAAATGTTGCTCACTACTTCCTCTACCACCCCTGCCTCTACCAAAGAGTGTATGATCTCTGTTAGTGCTTTCTCACCCTCTGGCGATATTTTGTACTGCGGTACCTTCGGTAGGGTTGCGTCCTGTCGTATTGTTACGTGTACTGGGTCAATCATCATTCGTCCTACGTCTGAATCAGCCCTAGCCCATAAGTGTGATGGCAAAGTGTCCAGTAGGGATGTGTCAGTCTCAGAGATGGAAAACATGTGCTGAAAAGGGTTCTCTCTATGGCGTTGGAGGTTGTCATACAGGAGGACACGCACTCCGTCTGGTGAGCATCTGATAGACGCATGGAAGTGTTTCAAAAGGTCGAGGCCCATAATGGCGTCTGGGGTGTTAGATGAGAGGAGGAATGTCGTTTCGACGCCATTGCTGTCAAGATTAAAAGGGATGGGTCGGGACAAAGGGTTGGTGGAGGGCGTACCGTCAAATCCTATTGAGGTCACATGTGAGCCTGACAAGGGTGCCCTTGGAATCAGTCGTTTGGATAGTGCACTACGTGTTGCTCCTGTTCTACCAAAAATGGCGACCTTGTGCCCAGGACCTCAGCGGTAACATAAGGGCCTTGCTGATCAACTCAGAGCTCGACTGGATCCCTTCCTTGCCCCTGGCTGTCCTATGCAAAGTCATACGTATTGTCATAATCTGTCTGTTGGTACTGATTCTGTCTGGGATGGTCAAATGCGTTCATTCTTCCTGGCCTTTCCTCGCTTGCTTCACTCGCGTACCCTCTTCCACGTCCTCTTCCTCTCTGTCCACTTGCTATTTCCCTCGCCCCTCTGCCCCTAGCTGCTCCTAACAAAGCCGGGCATTGGGATTTCCAGTGTCCATATTTTTGCAAAATGCACATTGATCCTGTCCTAGGTCTTGGCGTCCTACATATGATGTAGATGGATTGTTCCTAGGTGGCTGTACTCTAGGGGTATTCTGCTGGTTTCCTCCCCTATATTGCTCCCCTCCTGTATTCGCCCCCTGGAGTTGTGCTATCATTACCCTTTCCTTCAAGTCCTTCTTTTTCCTTTCTGTAGCCCTGTCATTTTCGTTTCTCTGATGCTCGTAGTACTGGGCCATTTGGAGAATGGCCGTCGGTTTAGATGCTGCCCAACTACTTTCGCTGGCTTGTAGTTTCTGGGATACATCTGGCAGTAATCCTTTGACGTAGTTCTGC
This sequence comes from Calotriton arnoldi, assembly GCA_963921515.1. NCBI lineage: Eukaryota > Metazoa > Chordata > Amphibia > Caudata > Salamandridae > Calotriton > Calotriton arnoldi. The sequence continues at coordinate 4,870,532 of CAWUFW010000079.1, read as the reverse complement.
ACAAATAAGTGGTGTCCGGTTGCGGTGGACATGTCTTGTCCACTGTAATCAGAGAACACAGTTTCAAATCTGGAGAAGTACTCTGAGACGTCCTCTTGTGGTTTCTGGTGGCATGCGGTTACTATGGACCAGTCTATCTTTTCTCTGGGATCAGCGTTTTCACTTTCTGCACTATTTTGTCAGGGAGGTCTAATATTGCTTTAACTGGTTTTTGACCAGGGTTCCGCTGCTTATCTAGTGTGTCGAGTTGTTCCCAGGTATGACCAAACAGTTCGGTATGGTCTACTTTCCTAACCTGTTTCCACACATCTGCTGGCAAACATAACCCGAAGAACAAGTCTATGTCGGCAAGTGTCATTATTGTTGATCCCAGAGCGGTACCTAGCTCGGTGTAAAGGCGGTGGGGTTCTTTCGTAACTCCGGCAAAGATTTACGGAAGGTCAGGATGTCCTGTCTGTCCCATGGCTGATACACCCAATTGTAGACCACCCTTCCTCTAGCGTCTTGATGGTTTATATCGTCATTAGTCCCTTGTCCTCTAGGAGGTACCCAGTAAAGGGGCAGCTTCTTTTATTGGCATCATGCTATCTGTTTTTTCCACTGGGGGTCCTGCTACCTTAGTTGTCCTGTCCCTATCTATCTGTCCTTGTTCTATGAGGTGACGCAATACTTCTAGTGTGGATGAAAATAGTTCTGCAACATCGTTGTCGCCTTCATCTCCGATGTCTACCTTCCTGTAGAGAGCCACTAATCGCTCGGGCCCTACGTCTTGGTACTTCTCTTCATATGCAGTAAGGGTGTGGTAACAGAGACGTACAATAAAGTATCATTTGCGGTTTTCAACATAGGAGTCGCATATGTCTGTTACGTGTTCTTCTGTTTCTTTCCTATCTATGAGGGTTTTAACTATTTTATCAATGCCTGCTCGCTCATTTTTATTTAATCGCGGGACCCTGGGCGCTCCCATTTCCTTGGTTCCTACCTCTACTACTGCCTCCTTTGATGAGGCATTTGGTGTGGGTGGCTCGGTGGGAGCAGAGGCGGTGGAGACTGAGGTGCCATCTCCAGCTATACTTTGGGGGTCCTGGCGTTGTACTACGGGATGAGTAGGGGCATAAGGGGGTGGCATGTATATCATTGGGGGACCTAACAATAAATCATCATCTACCCCCTGTTTTGCTGCCAAATCGGGGTAAAGAGTTAAGGGCGTTCTAACAGGGCATTGACCAGATATTTTTGATTCCTGTTCCTTTTTATCGATTTCCTTTTCTTTTAGTTCTTCTTCTAACTTTTTACAGGCTTGGTAAGCTGATTTTCGCATTTCTTTATCTTGTCTAGCTTCGTCTCTTTTCTTTCGTTGAGCTGCCTCTTTTCGCCATAAACCAAAACTATCAAACATGGCTGGTCTAGCTTTCTTTTTGTGGAGAGCTAATTCTAACGTTTCTATTTTAGCGGGATCGAAAGATCCCGTCAGTGGCCACTGATTTACCCGGTCCTTCCTAGTGTACTTATGCCATAGTTTGCTATAAGCTACGGTGGCTAATCCATATTTTACGTACATGTCCTTTTTAGGGGTGCCTTCCGGCGGTGCCGGATGACTGACCTCTAACAAACGGTCCGGTCCAAAACAATCAAACAATCTAGAGAAAACAGGCATGACGTATTTAGCGGTCAAAATGAATATCTCAATTAATGTTAGACAAAAGTCTGCACTACCTGTCCTTCGCTGTCTGCAAAGAGAGAATATTCCTATTCTACGTTGTTTGCAAGCAGGGAATGTCTCAAATAACTCAAAAAGGAATACTAGTATTTCTATCAATCAATCAATTTAAGTCATGTTTTCTCACGACCTTACCCGGACCGTATGGACAGTTCTTCGTATTCCCCTTCCAGCGCCTGGTTGTCCTCTTACTCCAACAATCAACGCGGCGTTCCTGTAAGGCCCCAGTCAGGACCGCAGGTCACTCGAGAGAGGTCCGTTCGGAACCGGTGAAGTTCAGTCGATTGGCAGCCAGACGAGGGTCTCTTTCAGGCAGGTGCACTCCAATCATTTAGTCGTTCACTCCGTCGTTAGGACCTCTCTACTGGACCCACGTGTCTCTGATGGCCCCCCGTTGGGTCGCCAATTTGTGAAAAGCAGCGAGTCTCCTGAGATCCCCAATGCTGCCCGGCGCAAGGTCACCTTTAATCCACTTTGGATTCACCATCTAAAATAACGAGGCAGGCGCTGGAAGCTGGAAGGCAAGAAAAAGGTTTATTACTCTTAGAGGAGACCACGTCAACTGCTGACACCAGGATGTCTTCAGGGAGGTGTTCTACTGGCAATGCTTTTGGCTCTTCCTTTTATACAGGTTTTACACAATGTATTTGTTTCATTTATCATGGTTACAAGCTTGGAGTCTCCGCCCGGGTAGGTTGTCACACAAGCCCGACATTGTTTCATCAGCATGGTTACACAAGCCCAACATTGTTTCATCAACATGGTTACACAAGCCCAACATTAACTCTCCTCCCGCCCAGGTCAAAAACAGACAATTTAATTGCAGCTGGACCTTGCTTCAGGGTCTAAACACAAGTGAGACCGGCCAGATCTAAGAGTCCGTTCTGTTGATAAAAACAGGTCCCATTGTTGGCAAGAACAAGTCTTGCTGTGTGCAGTGCAATAAACCATGCTTGCAAGAGTCTGTTTGGTATTTGTAACCTGTTTGTGCAGGGATGAGAGGAAAGACAAGATTGAGGCAGCAGGTGATGTTGATGTTTGTCGTGGAAATAGTTTATAGCCCCCAGCACACATATCAGGTTTGGTCAGAGAGTCAGAAGGCTGCTAGAGGACAGGGTGAAATGAAGGTGACCAACAGAGTACAAAATGGCTGTGGTCAATCAGAATGACTGTAGTTTATGTGCACGTAGGAACTTTCATCAGACAAGATGGCGCAGAATGTTCATGATTGTCGTTTTGTTCTTAACACGGCAAAACAGGAGGTCGCTCATTCTCCTACATCGCACCCAAGACACGGAACAACTCCCCTCAAGACATCAGAGCCTCCTCCTCACTTTTTCAGTTCCGCAAGAAGCTGAAGACCTGGCTCTTCGTATAATCTTGGGGACCACACCTGCCCAAGCACCTGGATACCCTCTCGGGTGATTAGTGCACTATACAAAACAATATAACATAATATACAAGACTAACCCGTTTGGTTGAAACAAAGCACAGTTCTATAAAAACAAATCCAATCATTACACTACAGTTTAAATGTGAATCTCCACAAAAAGTGTCAAACAGTGCATTAGCAAATTCGCAGGTCATAAACCAGCAAATATCTTTAAATTTTGAAGCGCGACCCAAAATTCCCACTCAGCCACCATAAACTCTACTGCACAATCAGTCAGGGCCCGCCTGAGGAAAACCCTGCTGTCTACTAGATACTGCATCTACTCTACCGGCTACTCCGTGAGGTTCAAGAGATCAAAACTTCGCAAGCTACAACATTCTTGATAATTCCGACCAAGATTGAGAATAGTAACAAATGGAATACTTTTTGGAGCTATTGAGAATTTAGAATCAAGGCTCTCTGAAACAGAAGACACCTGTGCACAATCACAAACTCAGGCCTCTTCACTTAAAAATGAACTCACTACGTTTAAATAAAAATTGGAAGATAATGAAAATCGAGCATGTAGATAAAACCTGCCATCCTTGGTGTCCCTGAAGTAAAACAGGAGGGGCAGAATATAGTTTGCTTTGTCAGTCAGTTGCTTAAAAAGCATGCCAACTCTGAAGTTTTAGAAGTTCTCCCTATCCATACATTTAGCAATCCTAAACCAAGTGCGCCGCTGTGCACCATACTTTTCAATTTCATGGACTTTTGGATTAAAGAACATATCTGTTCCAAGGCTTTTCAGAATTTTTTTTTTTTGTTTAAATAAACTCGATCTAAGGTCAGAATTGTAAGGAAATGCCTCTTTATGCATGACCAGCAAAGTTTTGGACTGATGCTGCTGGTTTTTCGACTTTGAGAGTGTACTTATGTCTGCCAACCAGACCTCAGTACCAATGCTCCAGCCCTCTACAAAATATATGTTGAATTGGCTAGCCCCAAATGGCATAAGTAATCTTACTTATAAGTCCCTAGTGTACGTTACAGGTGACCCAGGGCCTGTAAGTTAAAGTGTCCACCCAGCGCTGCAGCACTGACTGAGCAACCCTGAGTTTGACAAAGTAAAACATGGCTTCCAGCGTGCCCCTGCAGACTGGACGGGCAGTTTTAAAACTGCTAGTTCGACTTTGTCATTTAAACTTATGGTTAAGTCCAAAACTCCATTAACAATATATAGTCACCCCTAATGAAGGCCTATCAAGCCCTAAGGCACAGTGCTGTATATTACTAGGTAGGAGATGTGCCATAATACAAAGGTAAACCCCCAAATTGTCGTTTTTGTTGTGGAAAAGCTAGTAGCCCCATTGGCAAGTACAGAGTTAAAGTTAGACACCTAAGCCTTGATAATTTATGAATGTGACAACTAAAGTTGGTATTTCAAGGTATCATATTAACCATGACATTAAACCTGAATTAATGCCAAGTGGATTTTAATTTCACTTAAGGAAAAGCAACGTTTAGAAAGTTGCTACTCTGTTGTCCAGTTTAACCGGTGACTATTCACAGTAGCACGTCCTGGCAAAGTCAGTTGCCACTTTCACCAAATTGCCGCTGACTGCTGATGTGCAGCCCAAGAGACCACTCTTCGACGCTCAAAAGTTGCACCGAGAGAGTTGTCAGAGTGCAGCTGAGTCACCAACGATGGACACTAGACCTCACCAAAAGAAACTGCTGGACCTGCTGTGACTGGAAACCAGCAGCCCAGCCATAAATGGACTCCTGCTGGGAGGAACATCGACTACTGTGGTCCAAGTTGCCCCACCTCAACTGTGAGCCAAGGAAAAACCCCTGGAAGACCCCCATCGACCGCACATTACCCAGAGCATCTTTCAGCATCCTACACCCTCAGAATCAGGACCACTTCAATGAAGTCTTTGGCGGTCCTTGCATAAAGTGTGGCACTGGACTTGAGACTGCTTTGGTGACCAGGTACCTGTCCAAATACTCCTTATCAGCCCACCTGACCTTCTCCCTGTCAGAACTGGTCGCTTTACACTAGTTTCTTTGTCTAAGCCTTGCTGCTCGAAGCCACAGCTATCCAGGGTTGAGCAAGAGGTTTTACAAACAAGCCTGACTGGACCCAAGACATTTTTGTGAGTGTATTATACGGTGAGGTCACACAACCACACCATAAAAACACACCACAATCCTCACAGTAATGAATTCCAGTATTTAAACTATCCTAATATTTGTTATGAAACCTTGAGTATAAGATGGGAATTCGAACAAGTGATAGAAAAATGAAAACATCACAATGCACAATCACAGATTCTACAACAGGCAAGACTAAATGTATTATGGGCAAATTGATTTCATGTGTTATCAGATACTCAATCTACGCAAATTTACAAACTGAAATATGAGAGACCAACCCATCTTCAGGTAATCAGAAACCCCAATGTTGCTACATAGATTAGGACTTCAATGGTACTCTAAACTTACCTTATATTAATTGGATTCACTTGGTTGTCGAGGTACAAACTCCAGCATTTGTGAGATTACAGGGCACTACACTGGGTCAATTGGAGGGTGGCGTGCCTATAGCAGGAATGGTCACATATGCTGGTTATGGTGGTGGAGGTAAGGGTGGATGGGTTTTAAGATGGGAGAGGGGCAGGGTGGTTCGCTATCTGGGTAGGTGCATAAAATGGGAGAAGAATAATTAATGCTCTGGAAAAAACATTTTCCAAATACATTTGATTCAATTGTCTAAAATACAAGACACCCCTGATTTTTAAATTACCCCCCTCTCCTAAACAATTACTCGGGTAGCTTGAGCACTCTAGTGTGCACAACAGCAGTATTACAATGGTGCAATCATCTTACGCTTCAAACATGAATTTACAGAACACTTGTCAAGAACTCTCCCACTATATTGAAAGCTGGAGCGACCTCAAGGATCTGGGGCAGTCGTAGACCGGGCCCTTGTCTGACAGATAGTCTACAAGAGTATGCCACTGAGTATTGAATTGGTAGCCCTTGTCAGTAATTCCCATATCCATTTCTCCATGGCAAGCAGTGACCAGAGCTACCCCATCCATTTCTGCATCAAAGGGATGGATGACGTAAGACTTCCTTCTCAGTGCTATGATTTGTTTTGCGGCCAAGAGCATATTGGTGATTATCTTCCAGTCTATTTTTGACAGGCCCACCATTTCCACAGTTTTGAGACCCAAAATTATAGTTACAGGATTCGGCTTCAGTGGTTATCTTATCACTGTTCTGATGAGGCGGAGGATCTCTTTCTAAAAAACTGTCAACTTAGGGCATAACCACCACGTGTATAACATCTCCCTTCTGCCCACAACCCCTCCAGAATAACCCATTGTTCGAACCCTACATCTGTTTCAATTTAACAGGTATGACACACATCACTGTATTTTTACATTGATTCCCTGTTCTCCACACTCTTACAAAGCGAGTGGATACCGGACCATAGTCTATACCACTGTGCTCTAGGAAGGGGGTTGTCAAGGACCAGAGACCACTTTTTCTCAGAACTTGTTAGTGGACGATTAGCTGCCAATGTATTCTCTCAGAAGAAAGCTCAATGGCATAGTTGGAGATGGAGCATATGCCCATTTTCCTGAACCTGAAAGTCATGTTTGCATTGTAGGAAGTCTCTGATGCCCCCTCTCTGAAAAAGATCATGCAGCATTCTGCCCCCCCTCATCCAAAAGCACCTCCTTCACATTTCCTGGGGGAAATTTAAAAATCCACATTACCCTGAAGGGGAGTAAAGGGGATGCAAAAGTTGATAGTTTATGATCTTGAGTGAGTGTGTCCCAAATCTCAAAAGTTGTTTTTATGATCTCAGAGAAATAATAGACGGCGGGCCTTGCATGTTTAGGAAGCTGGGGAATGGCCTATGGGGGCTGACCCCTTACTGCTGCATCCATGCAAACCCAGAAACTTTCAGCCACATACAGCAAACACTCCAAAAAGAATTTGAAGTCGAGTCACCTGATAATATTGCCATATGTCAGGAAGACCCAGTCCCCCCAGATTTCCCAGAGGCCCTCATTATTTTACTTGACACACATGCTTTTTTCCCGGCCCAAATGAAGTGGTCTCTAGAGTATTGCAGGACTTTCATGTCAGGAAATTTAACTAGCAGTGTCTGGAATGGTACAATAGTCAGGGTAGTACATTTTGCTTGATGACTGCTACCCTGCTCAGCCATGAAAGGTATAGCTGTCTCCACCTGTGAAGATCACAGCCTACACAGGGGACCACTTTTCCAGTATAATTTTCAGCAAACTACTGTCTTATTGTGTTTCTCAATTGCTTTCGGGCTAATCTGTCATTCATCAGGGATTTATTGAATCTCCATACAGGGCATCTGGTAGGTATCACATGGCGTTCTTCCTCCCATGCAACCAATGCATGTTCGAACACGGCTATAATACTATGGGTAACCAACTTATTAGCCTCCAATATATTCAATGTACCTCACAATAGATCAAGGTGGGAAGATGCTCTGTGCACATGGGAGAAAAAGGTAAATACAGCTCATCAGGATGCTCACCTTTTCATATATCTACCAGGCTTAAATAATTCATTTCCTGATTGACGCATGTGCCCTCCAACACATATGTATATTGCTGTTCTACCTTAGATGGAAGCTATGTTACATATGATTGCTTGTTGCTCGCTATGCACCTGGATGGATTGATTTGTTTACCTAATAAAAAAAGAAAACAAATAAAAATAATTCATTTCCTGGAGCAACGTCGCTGACATAGTGCCCTCAAGAACCTATCAAGGGGATGCCTATCCAGTACTGTATCCGGTGCTACATTAAAATCGCCCACCCATATTAGACTAGCAAGGTACCGATCACTAAGTTTGGTCAAGATTTAGGTGAGATAGGCATTTTGGCCTCGACTGGGGGCATATACATTAAGAATGTTATATAGTTTTGTCTCCGATATCGACCCCTTAAGTAAATATACCTCCCCTCAATCTTACCTTTGATCACTTTCACGGAGTCAAAGGAGAAATCCTTGCAATCATTATTCCACTCTCCCTTCTTAGTTTTTGTGGTTATGAAAAATTGGGTGGAAACATCCTATGTTTCATTAAGAAGGTGTTTACGATCCTCAAATGCATCTCCTGCAGACAAACTATATCTGGGCAGACTTCACACTTCCCTCGATATTTCATGGTGCTTGATTGGAGAGTTTAAACCATTTAAGTTCCAGGATATTAATTTTACCATTGTTCTAAGAATTTGTAGTATCTTACTTTGCTACTAATGTGTGATAGGCACCCCAAGGAGTGCTCTAGCCGCTTGCCTACTAGATTCAAACAATCAAGACCAAAACCACTGTGTTAAGCCGATAACTGTGCAAACCCTGCCCTGTTCCCCATTCACCCCCAAGCAAGTCCCATCTCAGCTATCACCAGACAGTAGGAAGGGATCAGATATGCCACGCTGTGATGAGTCGCTTTGCAGCCCACAATACACCCCGTGCCACCTCCCATCCCTCCCGACAATTCTAAAGAAATTCTCGAGGCACTAAGTCACACCTGAAAAAATATTCAACATGAACGTGTAGGCCCACTTCTGAAATCAACTGAGCCCGCACCTCGAATGATAACTCCAACAGCAAAAACATAACATTTATCAAATTGAACCTCCCCAGAGGTCTCAGAAAAAATAATAAGTCTCAGACAACAGACCTCGACTATCCAGTCTGTTACGCCTAACTTCTTTGAGCACCTGAGGCAGACAAAGTAAAAAAGCTAACTTTGAAGGATACTTCAAGTCACTTGGGCTGCAGCTTAACGGGATACAGTGGTTCTCAACCATTTTCCCTTAGGTTTCCATTGCTGCTCCTTTACTTCATTAACAGGCAACTCTGGGTGGTCCAGTATCATCTGCACCTCCTCTGGGGTGCATACTCTGATGTTTAGCATTAATCTGGAACCACAGGAAGAACAAGAAAGGCCAGCGGAAGCAAACCTGTCGCCTGCACAGTTCTGCCGTCACAGTGGTCAGAGTATGTCTCCTAAATTGTTTAGCTTACTAAAGATCTAGGAACAGATAAATGTGTTGTTCCTGGAAGATAAGCTGTTCAATTTTCCTCATCTCCCTCATTATTCTGTCTTTCAGCTATGAGAAGCCCAACTTGGCAATAACATCTCTCAGTCTGAAACCGAGGGCAGACCAGAGTGCCCTAACTCTGTGTCTCGAATGACCGGGATCTCATCGGTTTGATTTTCTTTGAGGACAAAGTGAAACAAGGATTTGCAAAATCAGAACACATCGTCGCCCTCCTCATTTTCCCCGACATTTTGAAGGCGGATATCATCTCGATATATCTTTGAGATCCACACATTTCTCCAACAACATTCAGATTTCATATTCAGCCTTAGAACCAGCTTCCTGTAACTTCTCAAGTTCCTGTCTTATCTTTGTTGGCTGCCCCTCGATTGCCCAGCGTCTGAAGTTCCTTCGTGACTTCAGAGAGACACGAAGCAAGGTCATCTTTTAAGGCTTGAATTTGCTTGGTCACCATATTTGAGATCTTATCGTGGAGATCAACTAGGCAGGCCTGCAGTTCTTCTTTTGTAATGGCTGATCCTCCTTTGCCCTTTTTGAAAGACTTTGAGGAATAAGGGGCCTATTCCAGTGTTGGTTTAGACAAAGTTGTCCCCACACCGGATATGTGCCCCAGCAGTAGCAGATATCCTTTTGTTTTCTCAGCCTATTACGCATTAGAATGCCTGTGACAAGTGTGCCCCCACTACGTTTTTCTGCATGCATATCAATAGTCAGGCAAGGTGGGATTGGATCCTGGCCATTGGCATCCAGAGCCAGACGCTGTTGGGTCCAATCAGGGACTCTGGGTCAAGGTGCTCATGACACCAGAGGAATGACAGCAATTGGAAATACAGATGTAGAATTAGTATCGGTTGCTTATCAAAGGAGTGTAAGTCACCAAAACAAGTGCCTGTACACAGGAACATTGGCGCAGGAGGCGTATTTCTGTCACTTGGGCGGTCCATAAAAAAATGTTTCCTCAGGGTCGGGTACACCCACCTTTATGTTGGATAGCATATGGGAGATCCTCTTGAGTGCCTTGAAGACCTTCACTCAGGACAGGGAACATGTGGTATTACCGGTTGCCTACCGAGTGAAGGGCCATGGCAGCCTCATACCTGCTGGCGTGGTGCTCAACTTTATGCCGGCCTCACTTCATGCTGTGGAAAAGGCCCAAGACAGCTGCCTCAGTGTGTACCATCCATGGCGTATGTCTCCATTGTGAGCTCATCGGTTGGACACCATGCTCGTCTGGCTGCAGGCAACGCCCCCCCGCTGAAATATTTTACGTGATTACAATTATTTAAGTTCACATAACACATGATATCCTTAATTGCAAGTCAATGTTAATTGGCTGAATAACCGGTGCAAACATAAGGTGATATTTTGAGTGGTTAAGTACTCTTAATATTATAATAATTTTCTTACAAGAAACGCCCCTTACACGGGGTAAAGAAACCTGTATAAAATGTTCATGGCATGATCCAATAGATTTTAACTCATCTAACTTTGCCTCCTGCTGTGTTGCAATTATGACTGACAAACATGCAGGGATAACAGTAAAAGACAAACCTCTGCAATATATACATGGTAGATGGGTTACTGTTCCATTTAGAATAGGATCATTAGTGGTCAATGTCGCCTAATAAATACTATGGTACAACCAGTGATGAGACATCTTCTCTATTAGAATTATGTTGGCAGTTATCGCAATTACGTGATATGATCTGCTTTAGAAGTGATCTTAACTTTTTACTTTGTTGTAAGTTAGACTCATCAAACCCCAAACAGGTTCAAGTCTAAAAATGAACTTTGGTCATATTTCACGAAATCTATACGACGCTCTGTCTTATTTAACCCTGGAGGACAGTTCACTTCAAGAAATCACTTTTCCTGTAGGTCATGTAGATTCAAATCTGAAACTTGTTTCGATTATTTTGGGGTTTTAACTATAATGCCCAGGATTAAAGCAAGCTATACATTGGTGACTCAATCAAATCATGTGTTAGTTTCATTACAATATTCACATGCTTTTAGATCTCAAGGTTATAGATGGAAATTGGATAAAATGTTGCAATCAAAACAAGCTTTTCTTCCCCAATTGAAAAACGGGATAACTGATTTTTTTCCCCCTTATATCAGAATACATCAGAGCCGGACATTCTGTGTGAGGCCTTTAAGACTACAATTAAAACTACTTTCATTTTGATGAAAGTGTACAAACAGATGCAAAAAGTTTAACAAATCCAGTAGAAGCTTGCCACTTAAAATTATTTCATTCTTGCACCTTCTGCTTACACCTTGGCAAATTTAGATTTTGCTAAAGCTTTGATTCCTATTTTTGTACGATCTTTTTGCCTCAGTTACTTCCCCATTTAACTAAACTTTTTAATCACAGTGTAGAGAGTCACAATTCTACCATCCTTTGGACAAGCAATGATAGTGGGTCTCCTTAAATCTGACACAAACCCCTTAGACTGGGCACCTATTGCTCGATTACACTTACACAGATTACAAAATATTAGAAAAAGTTAATAGCAATCGTTATTTATACCTACATTAACTCAGTGGATTGCTTCCATTTCACAAATTAGCAGTTTATACATACTTTTTAGTTGAAGCATCTGACAATTTCTAAATAAAAAACTACTACTACAGTTGTTTTACTGCACGCCGAAAATGCTTTCGACCCGGTAAGCTGGTAATTTTTGTTCTACATTCTTGATGAAAATTTAATGTTCCCACTCCCATCACCAGGCTGATAGCCTCTGTAGTTGAAATATCCTCCTTGCAAGTGATTATTAAGAACAACAACACTGGTCAAGTAAATCAATTATCAAAGTTTCAGTAAGCTTTCAAAATCTGTATGATACAAGTACACAACAATTTCTAAAAGCAAAATTATGCTTCATATATTGCTTTCCACTGCCCCTGTAAATTGTGTGAGACCCATCTGAGTGAGCTATGAAGTGTTTTTTAGGTCGAGCCTGCGCAGCGCATGCGCTGCTCTGCGAGGCATTTTGTACTAAGGTAGGGACTTGAAGCTCCGCCCACTCCCCGCCCATATTTTTCAATGGCTTTTGTCATTGTCCACTGTAAACAGTAGCTGTTCATTGGTCAAAAGGCTTAGTAGTCCTTCCTTAGTACCGCCTTGCTTCATTTTGTAACCTCCCATGGCGACACCCCCTGTTCCGTATGTTGTTGCTCGGTAGGATTTAATTACAGCCTTTGAGCACTATTTTCTCAAAAAGCATTGTCCTGTCTGCTGTTGCAGGCAGGACACGCTCTCTCCTAACGCTTTTTCAAGTTTTTATAGCTCGCATTTGCAATGCAAAAGGTCTCGCGTTTGCGAGAGTTTAAGCTATTGGCATTGTAATTGGCAATGCCTTTTATTTATCGGTTTTAAAAACAACACAAATAAAAGGCATTGTCATTTACAATGCCAATAGCTCAAACTCTTATAAATGTGAGACCTATTGCATTGCAAAAGCTTGTTTTGTTGTTTTTGGTTGTGACATCCTTATGGGCTTTTGTTGGGTGCAATTAAATATGTATAAAATTAGGGATTTTTTTTCTGGCAATAAGCTAAAAGATAGTTTAGCCTTCTCAGTAGCAGAGCAACCAGATTTTAACTTGTTTCACTTTTCATTTGAGCTAATCCAGGTGATTGAACAGTTTCTTATTCCAGTAACTACACCAAGGCCATAATTTTTCAACTGTATTCAATTTGATCCAGCAAATTTAAGTTGCTGGATTTCAGCATGGGAAGTTGCTCATAGAACCAGCCAGTGATGTAACCGAATTCAAAGCTGAATGGGCCAACTCAACTGGTGTAGTGCTAGATGATAAATATTGGTGAAGAATCAATAATTTAACATATACTGCACTATGCAGCTCTAATTTGCATTGCATGGTGTTTTTCAACTAGTGGATGCTCTATAACACACAAAGTAAGCTCAAAGTGTTTTTATATATATGTATGAATACAAAAAATATATGTATATTTATTTAGCTTTTAGACAATGTTGCTATTCATGACATGCATGCCTCATACCAAAACTATTCTTAAAATAATAAGCACTGGGAATATCAAAAGGGTAGCAGCCAACGGCAGACCTAATGGCTATGCTAATGCTTGTTCTACATCACTGTTAACAGCTCCTTTTGCTGAGATTTAAAGACTATCTCTGAGGTCCTGGAAGCTCACAAATGCTGATTTGTTTTGGTCTTGAACACTCAGAGTTGATTTTTCTTTTTAACTGCATTTAAAGTAGTAATAACATTAAACGTTATGTTATACCACCAGTGATTTAATCTGTGGTATAATGAGTGAAATCATGTGTAAGGTCATGGGTGATGGACTATCAGAGTCATGGTTCGGTAGCTCAGCATTATTGACAAACTTCAGTAGTAATTTAGTATCTGATCAGAACAATGTCGTCCCTTGTTACAGAAGGACTTTATAGAATGGGCTGAGATGATTCAGGCTCTCTCTGATCCACCAGGAACCAGACCTCAGTGAGGAAAAAAAATGTAACAAAAAAAAAAATGGTTTAGGAGCAGAGAAGGGGGACTATATTGCAGACTAATCAACAGGAACTGGGGTGGATGCACAAGCTTGAGGGCTGGAATGCTAATAGGCATTAAAAGTGAAGTGATACAGATGGGGTGGCTTACTAGGCAAATGGTGATCCATGGACTGTTAGTGCTTTTGCCTGCTGGGAGAGTCAGCCGGCTTCTCATTGTTTACAATGGAGTCGGAACTCTTGCCGATTCTTTAAAATATAATTGTAATATAATGGGGATTGCAGTGGAGCACTTGCCTATTGACTGAGGATATGTTCTGGTTTGTAATACAGTTCTATACTACAAGATTAACTTTATTTTTTCCATATTTTTATTTGTTGCTTCCAATCACAGAAATTCACATTTATAAGCATAAATATACACAACAGAGTCTAGAGAGAATTCATTACAGTCTTCCTCTATAGAATCTATATAATATGATATTACATCAAACATAAATAGCAGCAAAAATACGTTCCATATACCACAAATGCATTTAAATTAGTACCATAAATAATACAGAAATCTAGGCCCTCGGCTCTCGAAAGAGCAGGTGCATCCAGAAATGTAAAAAAAAAAAAAAACCTGAGCTGTGGAAATATCTAAAAGTTGTCACATCCCCTAAAGTCACAATACAGCTCCCCGGATTGACAAATCCTTCACATTTTTTAACCTTCTGTGCCCTCCATCCAGGTAGAAATCGGTGCCCAGATTCTACGTCCCAAACTTCATTTTCTAGCCCCTTTAAGGTCATACAAAGAAAACTCCATGTTATATATTGCTAACGACCTGGATCTCCAAGGTGCGAAGGTGGGGGGATCCAGACTTAGCCACTGGAATATGATACATAGTGAGGCAATTGCCATAGCTAAAAATAGAAAAAATGCCCACCTTAGCTCCACTTCATTATTACACATATCATCCTTAACCTCCAAGATCATCAAAACAGAGGTGATTTGAAACTGTACCCCTAATACTAATCCCAAGAACATCTCAATTTCTTGCAAATAAATCCCCAGTTTACAATATACAAAAAACATGTGAAGACTATCTGCAAGCTGAGCCCCACACCTATTGCATTTACCCCCCAATCTACCTCCCCATTTTGTCACCTTTGCTGGTGTATAATATAAATTAAAAGCGGTCATAAAATGTTGGCTTTTCAGGCTGGATGTTAGAAGTATCCTATTCTCCAGCTCCAAGAATGATTGATAGATATAGGGCCCCACAACCCCTAATCTTATCTCCCGTTCGGCATTTTGTTCCTCCAAGTCATCTGGCAGTTCCTGTAAGAATAGCTGATAAATCATACCAATCTTTGATTTATGTTTTATGGCTTCCACCAAAGGAATCTGGATCACTGCATTAGAATCCGTCATACTTTTGAGGAGAAAATCTCAAAGCTGTAAATACTTTAAAAAGAATCACCACTACCCAAGCCATAACGCTTTTGCAGTTCAGCAAAGGAGCAAAGTTGACCATTTATATATAGGTTCCCCAAGGATCTCACCCCCTTCTGCACCCATCTAGATGTGACATGATCTTGGAACACTACTAGGAGGATTGCTGAAGCCATCATGGGGGTATACACATTTACTTTAGGAATCCTGGACACCCGTTTAACCTGTAGCCAGATCCTGTATGCAGCCTTTAGACCCTTAAATTTAAATCGTTTTTTTTAATAATAACTGGGTTCAATATTCTTAGCCTAGAAGCTTTTTACTTCATACCCAAAAATCTATTCATAAATCGAAGGGGTCTCTGCAAGATTCATCCCTCCCGGGTTATCAGTAAGCAGTATATCTATGTTTGTCATACAAAACCAATAATAGAAAGTGAAACTAGGGAGTGACCAGCCTCCCCGGATCTTTAGCAAAATCGTCCATTTGGCTGCTGTCTTGGATTCTAATACCCCCACAAGAATCTAGAGCATATTCTCTCTAAACTGGATAGCCATATTTTGTTAATTTCTAATGGGACTGTCCTTAAGATATATAATATCTTCAGTAAGATAATCATTTTCAAAACATTGTTTTTACCAAACAGCAACAGATGTAGATAATCCATTCTGTCTAAGTTAGATTTAATATAAGCCAAGAGTGGACCTAAATTCAATTCTACTATACTATCCACAGCTGATGTACGCTTTACCCCAAAGTAAACTGACTCTGAAACCACACGGGGATCATCAAATCTTATTCATTCTGAACAGACAATTTGAGTTTTGCTTCCGTTTAGCTTATACCCAGAACACAGTCTAAACTGTCTGGCTAAAGCTTCAACCTCAGGGCGTGCAGAAGAAGGAAAGCTATCTCATCTGCATACGCAAGGGTCCTATATTTCACCAGACTAACAATCACAGGTTTTATAAGCGTGTTATTCTCTAGCCTTCTGAAAAAAGGATCTATATAGACGGCAAACAGTAGCGGGGAACTTGGACACTCCTGTCTAGTGTCCCTTGAAATGGTGGTATTTTCAGATTCCAGTCCCATTATCCGAATATTGGCCCTGGGTGATCTATACAGAGCCCTAATAGCCTGAATGAATGTATCCCCAAAACCCTTCCAATGTAGAATCGTCCACAAGAACTGCCAAGACACACATTCGAACGGTATCTGGGCATCTATAAGACGAGACCAAGTGGTGACCCTGTGGCTTGGGCAATATCAAATAAAGTAATAACCCTTTGAACATGATCGACTGTACTTCTTCCCGGAATGAAGCCATGTTGATGAGGTGACACCAAAGGAGCAATGACCTCACCTAACCTATTAGCTAACACCTTTGTAGAGATGTTATCATCACAATTAATTAGAGAGATTGGCCCTCTATGATCCAGGTAATACTGCGGATTTCCCCATTTCCTTAAAAACAACAATACTATTAAGTTCCCACGAAGCTGGTGTTGTCCCAGTTTGAACCTGCAAGACAGTCATTAACATATCTTGTTGAATTTCTTTAAAGAAAAGTCTGTAAAATTCAACTGGATTATCAGGACTGGGGGCCTTCCCTGTAGCTAAAGAACACACTGCTTCCCACAGCTCTTCCCATGTTATTGGAGCATCCAACATGGCTTAATCCTCTTTCCTGACCTTAGATGTTACCAAATCCCTAAAAAACCTCCCTACAATCATCCTCTGAGGGATCTATCTTTTTACGTTTAGAACTGCTCGTACAATTCCTTAAAGATTCTGATAACTTCCCTTGGAGATTCAAACACCTGCCTTGCTTCATCTTCTATGGCTAATATTTGATTTGCCACTTCTTTCTGCCGGATTCGTTTAGCCGAGAGACGTTCTGTATTTTCACCAAATTCATAGCACACTGACTGATGTTGCTTAAATTTGAAAGCTACTTTAGACCCAAAGTGTCTATTGATCTTAGCTTTTAAAATAGCTATCAGCTGCAGGGAATCCTGAACATTCCACTCCCTGGTAATATTACCTATAAGATCAACTTCAGCCAACATCAACTGATCATATAATACCCTGATCGCATCTCTTTTCTTCTTTTGTTGATAAAGAGAGAAGCTGAGAGTTTCCCCTCTAACCCTCACTTTAAAAGAATCCCAAACTAAACCCACCATTGCTGACCCTCTGTTTATCTCAAATAATTCTACAATCCATTTAGACATATGTTCTTTGTATAATGGATCTTGTAGAAACTTCCTATCACCCGTTCAAGACTTCATGTTCATAATACCAACAACGAGACCTCAAGAACGAGGGGATTATGATCAGACATTGCCCTAGGGTAACTTTCGATCCCAACCTGTCCTATCAAGGCTATTGAAACAAAAAGATAATCTAACCTAACTAACTTATTATGTGGAGAAGAGAAGAAATTGAATCCTGGATCTGGAGCCCAGAGTATAGCCCAAACATCAATCAATCCATGATCTTGCACAATTCATTTTAAGGCTTTATAGACCCCAGGTTTTCTACCTAAATAGTGCGGATTCTCAATGAAATCATCATAAATATCCAAATGTATATTCAAATCCCCACATAGGATAAGGGAGTGATGCCATAATGCTAGCTTTTCATCTAAATAATCAAACACCCCAGCCTCATCGATACACCTGCCAAATTTATATTCCTTAATCTGTTCACTTAGGCCAATATTTTTATTTGCTAATATTTCAACTCCCCTAGATGTTACCCCTTGGTGAGTTCACACCATTACAGATAGGCCCAGATCCTTCAACCAGCCTTGCTTATCCCATGGGATAAGGGTCTCCTGTAAACATACAAGTTCTGTTTTCATACATCTCAAACCAAGGGCCACCCTGCTCTTCTTATTCCCGATGTTCAATCTACATATGTTAATAGTACTAATACGATATTTTACCCTCCGTCACTCCCGACAGAAAGATACATTTGCCAGTAGCTGCTGCTGTTAAACAACTCAACAACAAAAAAACCTGCAATTTACTTCCAAACAAAATCTGTTTGTTGTGATATTTATAGAAATCAAAAGAAGCATTTCTTTTTTTTTTTTTGCAACCCCCTTCCTCCCTACCACCTCTCTTCCCCTCCCAATTCCCCTTCCGGTACCCCCCTGAACGCCCCCCACCCCCTGCCTCTTCATGGAAGCAATGGGACCAATAGGTCCTGTGATGGAATACTATCCTCCTGCCCATCGACCCAACCCTCCTCACCCCCCATGAATCATCACTGTGCTGTCCCCCATCAAACAAAAGTGAAACAACAGACAAAGGGAGGGATAGTAAAAAAAATTAAAAAGCCTGTGAGAGGGATCAATATGGTGGCCGCTGATCGTGGCCGAGTCTATCCTTTCTGCTCGCCCAGCCCGCTATTCGTAAAACGATGTCTCCTTAATCCTGACGGGGGAATGCAGCAAGCTGCTAATTTGCCTGGCGGTCCGTAGACCCTTGGCGCTCTTTTGTCGGGGACTTACTAGGGGCTTACTGCGTCTGGTGGCTACTCGGCAGGCGAGTTTTCCACGGGTCGGCAGCAGCTTTGGACACCTGCCATCAGGCGAAGAGAAAGAGGAGGATGCCTCCGCCAAAGACGGCAAAGGCAGTGAAAACCCGCGGCAGCGCCTCACGTTCTGACGGCTCTTCGCGGATGCTGGAACAGGCAGGGGTCAAAACTTAGGGAGAGAAGAAGAGCCTGGAGTCACTCAGTATGGCTCCGGCTAAGGAGCCAGAGACTGCACAGAAGCCAGGATCGTGGGCTACCATTTTCAAAAAGCCTTTGCAAGCTGTAGCCATGAAGGCTGCATCTCCAACAAGCATGCACGAAGCTCCCCCGGCGGCGGCATCTCAGGAGAGAAAAAGCCTGACCTGCTTGGAAAATGGTGATAAGGCCACCCGAGGGGGACAACTCTGCAAAGCAGGTTTGATGCGGCTCTGAGGAGCCCATCCATGATCAAGGTACAATTTTTTCTTTGACAGTTGGGCGTGATGTTCCTGTGCGGATAGAGGGGGAGGAGGCATCCTCTGCAGGAATGGCTGAAATAATTGCTAAAGGGGTGATTCAGGAGGATAATATGGTATGCCAATCACAGCACACCCTTATGCCAGAGAGTCTCAAATTTGGTTGGGATATTGATTAGGGGGACAAATTATTCTCACTCTCTGATCACTCTGACTAGTCAGATGATGAAAGTCACAGCTTATTGAGTGATGTAAGTACCCAAGATGAACATCAAGGAGATGTTACCACAGTCCGGAGAAAAAAGTTGGCTCACAGGGAGAAGTCTAAGACTGGGTCAAAGGAGCCAGATTACTCTGCCTCAACGTCCTTAAAAGGTGGTCAGGGTGATGTGAGTGGTATGGGTGGGATGAATCGACAGTCAGAAGGAGCCTCCTTGGAGGCTATATATCAGAGTATAATGAGTCACAGGGAAGAGATTCGCGCAGAGAGCCTTAAGACTCAATCAATTTGCCGGAAGGTGCAAGGGGCTATTCGAAGGGTCGCGAAAACATGCTCGGAGTTCGCAACAAGAATGGGTGAAGTCGAAGAGAGAGTTGTGACTCTTGAGGGTGGGGCATCAATACAGAAACCGGCAAGGGAGGCTTTGGAAGCTCAAATGGCAGATACCCAATGGAAGTTGGAAGACTTTGAGACCAGGCTAAGATGGAATAATCTTAGGGTCTTGGGTATTTCAGAGGGGCAAGAAGGAGACGATGCTCGTAAATTTGTTGTTGGTCTTTTTAAGGGAGCTTTTACGGAACTGGCAAGCCGGGATTGGGATCAGGAGGTGAAACAGGCTCATAGGCTCCCCTTCAAGCAGAATGCACGGTCATCTCAGGAAGGGGTTAGACCCAGAGCAATACTAATTTATGCGGGGAATTTTCTTTTGCGGCAGGCAGGCAGTTTAAGATCTGGATCGTCCAGATTGGAAACACACACATGATGGTTGCACGTTTTTTGTTAGGCCTGATTTTTGTCATTTCACAGTTGAGCGTTGCTGGCGGCTGCGTCAACTAATACAGCCTTTTCAAACAAAAGGAGCACAGGCCTATCTCATGAATCCGGCAAAATTGAAGGTAGTCTGGCGGGAGAAGTTCTACTTCTTTACATCTGAGGTTAAGGCAAAAGAATTTCTGGAAAGCCTCACTTAAAGCTGTTACGTCATCCTGCGCGCAGTGTTCTTTCATCTATGCATTATGTTGGGTCTGGGAGGGGGCTTATCCTTCCTCTATTAGAATAGTTTGGAATATTGTATAGCAGGAGGTGATTTTTATTTTTTACTAGATTAACTTTATAATCTAGGTTTACGTGCACAGGATATAAGCTAAATACTAATATGATGAAAATGTTACAATGTAAATTGTTTATTGGAAAAATTCGATAAGAAACATTTATATAAAAAAAACATGCAGTCCATTAAAGTGAAGGTTTTTGAGGGAATAATTATGTTTATAATAATGCACTCTTGGTGATCTAAATAAACAACCCTTTACGTCTTGGACACTGTTTTCATTGATTTTTATACAATATTCTTAGGCCCTTGTGTCAAGGCAGGCCAGCCGTGCATAGCCATTGGTAGTGCCAGTGATCTCAGTGAAAGGCCATGCTCTCTGAAAAGGCCTCCTGCTTCCAGCACACAGTGTAAGGCCACGACAAGCACCGTCCGTGCATGATACGTGGTCATCCAATCTGTCTCCCAAGAGCCTGCAGGGCACAACCCAAAAATTCTGGCAGCTGGGCGTGACCTCCCTTAACTGTAAAAGCAAGAGGCACACAGAAATGATTTGATTCAGCGCATGTGCTATACAAAATAGTCTTTCAGCAAACTTAATAGTGGTTACATTGGCTCTAATGTATATATTGCACACCAACATTTTATTGTGTTCTGGTTTATCATGGCAATGTAATCAGAGAATTAGTTTTAACCCCTGAGGTGCAGAGCCAACTCCTACTCCCATGTAGAAGCATGTTAAAATTTGGGCCAGTTCGCACTAAAGCCTTCACAAATGTTTCTAATAAAAAGGTATCCAAACCAAATTGGAGTCCTTTATTCCCACACATGGTGATTCTAAAAGTCTCCCAGAGTTTGTATATTCCCCTGGAGGGAACCAGTAAAACAGACATGATGTAGCTTTGTGGTAAAAAGTGTGTGTGTATTTTTAAATGACATCAACAAAATGGTTTGCTGTGGTAAAATCACACTCCTACTTTCATAACAGGCAGAGCTGTCAAATAAATTGGGAGTAAGTCCCCCAATCTGGCCATAACTGGAACAAGCATTAAAAATGCAATAGGTCTCGTATTTGCTTGTGTTAGAGCTATTGTCGTTGTAATTGGTAATGGTTTTTACCTATTAAATACACTTGTAATAACGTTTGTTTGAATTTCTACAGACGTACGTAGAAAAGAAAAATAAAGTTACGCTGTTTCCTAAATGGGAGTAAAGCATTTTGTAACCCGAGAAAAAGGTTCGAAGGAGGGCTAGCATGCAGAATGAATAGCATTCACACCAGTTTTATTTGTAAAACACGAGCGAAGGGTGTGCTAAGGGGAGGGGTAGAGTAAATAGATAACATGTGCAGAGTTTGGAGTAGTTGTGGGCAAAGCAGTGCTAGCAGGAGCCCACATCGTGTAAGTAATAACCACGGATAACGGGAGGGAGGGCGGGGGTAAACAAGTGACCACGGATAACGGGAGGGAGGGCGGGGGTAAACAAGTGACCACAGATAACGGGAGGGAGGGAGGGGGTAAACAAGTGACCACGGATAACGGGAGGGCGGGGGTAAACAAGTGACCACGTATAACGGGAGGGAGGGAGGACAGGTGTAAACAAGTGACCACGGATAACGGGAGGGCGGGGGTAAACAAGTGACAACGGATAACGGGAGGGAGGGGGAGATCGGGGGTAAAGTTCTAACGACCAGCAGCAGCTTAATAAGAACATCTCCCAACATTACATATGGGCCTGTTTGCCTGAACTCACACCACACAGACACAGCACGCACACTCTACGCATGCATAAACAACACTGAAAGCCGCAGGACTTCAAAGCTTGCGAACAACCTACCAAGGAGCTGTGGCATTCTAGGCGCTGCAACCGAGACGACTCACTGCCCCAGGACTGGAAGGGGACAGACAGAGGAGCCGCAGATCTTGGACGAGCGAGAGCTTGGGCTGCTCGCCCAAAGGAGGAAGTGTGAGTGAGTCTCAGACACGAAAAATTGGGAAGAGGAGACAGCGAAGGCCTGCTCAGCAGAGAAGTGACATACAGGGCCATCTGGAAGGGAAGCAGACGTATAGAAGGACAACACAGGGGCCGGGCTGCATTTAAATAACCTCGCTTAGAGGGGTCAGAGCTTGCTGTGACCCCGGAGTGGGCGGACCTAAGAGGAGATGCCAAAAAGCGGTGCGCAGCACCCACCACACCACGTGGAACAGTGAAAACAAATGCACTTTTGCAGTACTTTGGTTATGCAGCCCACTGCGCTACTACATAAACTCGAAGCATTTATACATGCTTTCGAACAGTTAGTGTCCAAGAAAGGGAAAAACAAGAAAGTACGGGAGGGAGGGGGGTAAACAAGTGACCACGGATAACGGGAGGGCGGGGGTAAACAAGCGACAACGGATAACGGGAGGGTAGGTAAACAAGTGACCACGGGAGGGAGGGTAGGGGTAAACAAGTGACAATGGACAGAGGGAGGGAGGGGGAGATCGGGGGTAAAGCTCCAACGACCAGCAGCAGCTTAATAAGAACATCTTCGAACATTACATGTGGGCCTGTTTGCCCGAACTCACACCACACAGACACAGCACGCACACTCTACGCATGCATATTCTACGCACGCATCAACAACACTGAAAGCCGCAGGACTTCAAAGCTTGCGAACAACCTACCAAGGAGCTGTGGCATTCTAGGCGCTGCAACCGACACGACTCGCTGCCCCAGGACAGGAAGGAGACAGACAGAGTAGCCACAGATATTGGACGAGCAAGAGCTTGGGCTGCTCGCCCAAAGGAGGAAGTGTGAGTGAGTCTCAGACATGAAAAATAGGGAAGAGGAGACAGCGAGGGCCTGCTCAGCAGAGAAGTGACATACAGGGCCATCTGGAAGGGAAGCAGACGTATAGAAGGACAACACAGGGGCCGGGCTGCATTTAAATAACCTCGCTTAGAGGGGTCAGAGCTTGCTGCGACCCCGGAGTGGGCGGACCTAAGAGGAGATGCCAACAAGCTGTCGCCGTTGCGCGAGTGAGGAATAAAGTGCTTACAGAGTAATTGAAGGAGACTGCATCACGCCGCAAGCAAAAGATCCAGTCCGGGTGGGCGGGGCCTAAAGGAGACAAGGCGGTCACCAAAAAGCCTCACTTTGAATCGGCGGCCAGCATTTACCATAAAGGATGACGCCGGCCAATAGAAAGGATGGGCAGTGCTTCCACTCCACTTCCGAAATCAACTCGACGACAATAGATCTCGCAGAGCAAGCAGCGCATGCGCTGCAACACTAGGCAAGACCTAAAAAGTAGCAGAAACAAACTAGTCCAGAGAGCTTAGGTGGCAGGGCAAGGCCTTTAGCATTGCCTTGCCCCCAACCCTTATGTCACTAGCTCTAGCACAAGGATTCTAACTCCAGCAATACATTGATTACTAGTTTGTGGTACTGCTCTCTTTTGTGCCTGGAGCAAAAGAGGCTTCTGCTATTGTACCTCAAAACATTTCTAGTTGTCCCTGTGGAGGAAGCAGTAAGGGTGCAGAACCACAGACGAGTCAAGATGTTCCCATGGTTAGCTCAGGGATATCAAGTATGGCTGTACTGCTGCAGTGTTTTTAGGAAGGTGAGAACCTGCATACCTTTGTGCTTTTAGCATACAAGACAGAACAGGTCCACAATGTTCTGCTATTTTTCTACTCCACGTTTTCGGAACAGCATGCTAAAGGCAAGTCCCTTGCATGGATTTGCACAGGACCCAGAGAGAATTTTTTGGGCTTCCACTCCCTGGACAATGATCAGTTGCACTGTCCACTTTGCCCACGTGAGAGAAAAGCGCAAAGCGCAGCAGACAGCCATCCCTTCACACAGCCTCCATTATTACACCACCTTATGGTTACAATTTAAAATCTAAAACTCCCTGAAATTCACAAGTTTTTTTATCTTTGTATTCATTCTCATATGTGCTATCATGCATGACATCCTATTGGATGGCAGACATACAAGAAGAAATACTTATTTCCCATTATTACCACACATTGTTACTGGGTATCACACCTGCACCTTTATACAGAGAACAAAGGTTACTATTCTATTGATCTAACATATGATGTATGCTACAATTATGTGTAAAAAAACAAAAAACTGTACTGTTACAGACATATCTATATAATTATAATCCTTATGATCTACTTGGTTATCTTCCAACAGTATTTGAAGATATTGTGCTGCTTCCAAAGAATAAGATAGTGGATATTTAAGGCACATTTAAAGATTAAAACAGCATTTTTGGTCATGCACTTTACATCATGTAATGGCATTCCAACTGGAATTTGCTGGGACTTTAAGTTATGTTCAGTGTAATTGCAGCATTAGTTCCCTTTCCAAAACAAATACTCAGACTAACAGTCTGTGGTACTGGTGCCTTGCTACCACGTATGAAAAAACAGTCCTTAAACTACAACTTTTTGCCAATAGATTGTATTTTTGAAGGCATCAGTTCCTTGTCATTTTAGGACCACTTTACGTGTGTGAGGTCATCCACTGCCCCGTTACTGTCGTTTAAAAAAAATCAATTTTACCTTTGGAAAAGATTTTTGTGATGCGCTGCAAGATTTTAAGTCTCTACTATATATTTGATAATGACTTTATTGGTAACACCATATAACAGGTCACTAATTTATTCCATCAATAAGGTCATACGTGCAGTCATAAACAATGCATGGTGGGGAGTCTAGTAGTTACTGCTTTGTAGCTCAACATAACTACAGAATTTCAGGTATCTTTAGGTTTTGAAGGAGATTAACTATAATATCCATAGAACTCAAGGATATCCTAAGGCATTTGTGACTGTATACATGTATTACTGACGAGTATAGTTCTTCTGTTTCAAATTTGTAATCCATAGGAAGTGCCTTTTTGTTTCAGTTAATTTTGGCTAGTGTGAAAAGCTTTCAGCTCACTAGGTAGATACATAGCTCAATCACCTGATTCTATGGAGAGGATCGGTCGAAGAGTTCAAAAGCTATTTGGGGAAAATGCTTCTTCAGTTTAAGTGTTTTAATTGTAATCTATACAACTTGACCTGTCCAACAGTCCCTGTGGGGTGACAGGCATAGCAACAACAAAGAAAGAACCCTGAACTCTCAACCCTCCCTCCCCCCCCCCCCCCAAACCTCTAGGGGGAATAATCACTTCCTCAGGTGCGTACCAAAGCCCCAATTTATTTTTGATTTTAAATAGAATAAAAACTGCACAGACTTGCCCCATTAAACGTTGCTTGACAATACAGTACTATAAGAATAGAGCCTTTGAGTGAATTGGAATGAATTGTGCTAGTAACCTGAATTATTAAATAAATAAACTGAACGATAAACTAGCAAATTTAAGTTTGTCGCATTACGTTTGTGTACTGGTTCTGAAAGTAAATATGATCTGATTTTGTTTTGCAACTCACTCACTTCACAAACCAGTCTGAGGAAGAATGAGATTGTTCTGTCTTCCACCGAAAACCTAAAATTGAGTTTCTCAAAATATGCACCAAACTAACACTGTCTGATAACCCATATCAGAGCAACTTAGAGGCAACTCCACAATACAGAGGATGAGAGCACACACTGGACGGTTGGAAAAAAACACTAACTCGAAAAGTAAAAGCTTCAGAAAACGCTAAAGGATCCGCAAACCCAGATACTTGATTCATTGACTAAAGCTAACGACGTTTGAGAAGTCCAAAACCTTTCAGGAAACAAATATGGACCATGGAACAGAAGTCACAGACTTAAGAAACAAAATATGATCATTATAAATTAAGAGCCAGGCTGGGTAGGTTGGTTGCCGTCAAAATGACTACTCTCCCGCGGATCCTGTACGTGATGCAGACGCTGCCGCTCAGACCACCGCACACCATATTGGCACAGATGCAACGCCTTATTAGCAACTTTGTCTGGGGGGGGGGGTAGGAAGGCGAGACTGGCTCGCCATTTGACTTATCTGAAGCAGGAGGACGTGGGTTTGGGTGTCCCTTGTTTGGAACGCTACTATCAGGCAGCACAACTTAGATACATGCTTGAGTGGTACAAACTGGAGTCAGAAAAGCACTGGTGCTTTATAGACCGCTCGATAGCGGGCATGCACATCTGGAAGGTCCTGTGGCTCCCACGCAAACATCGCCCATGCGGAGTATATTTGTCACCGGTCTTGAGGGCCACCCTGGGAGTGTGGGATAGGGTACAGGCGCTACATGGCCTCTCGACCCCTGTGTCCCCTCTGACTCCATTTATAGGCAACCCCGATTTCCCTCCGGCTCATACAGGAAATGGCTATCTCCATTGGCAAGAGGCCAACTGTAAATGCATTGGGGACCTCTTTGACGAGAATGGGGTTATGGAGTTTACTAGCCTCACCGAGGGCTTCGGGATTCCTCAGAAGGCATACTGGCAATATCTGGCTCTTTGTCATTGGGTAACCCAGCCACAGATACGACCCCATGCAGGTCGCGCCTTAACTAAGTTCGAGCAATGGTACATTACTAGAACGTCAGACAAACAGCTACTGTCAGACATTTATGCCTTTTTAAACGCCCCCAGGCAATACAGTAAATCTCCTGCACAGCGTAGGTGGGAATCTGAAATGGAGCACAAGTTCTCCCCTAAGGAATGGCACGATATTATACATAGGGCCAGGGCCTCCTCATGCAGTACAGCGGGCAAGGAGATGTTTTTGAAAATTGCACACTATTGGTATTACACTCCGGCAAGAATACTCAAATGGAAACCGGGAGAGGATGGGCAATGCTGGCGACAATGTGGTCAACCGGGCACGCTCACTCATATTCTTTGGTCCTGCCCGAAGATACAGGATTACTGGGAGGTAATCCTTCGGGACATAGACGACATATGCCACACGGATTTACTCAAATTCCCTTCATACATACTCCTAGGGCTCCCCAATGCCTTGATGTATCCTCTTAGATCTTGCCGTGGAAGAGCGATCACTCTGGCTCTGGGAGCGGCCAAACAGGCACTATTGGCTAGATGGGGCACGGCGGAGATACCCTCTCGCCTGGACTGGCTATACAAACTATGGGAAATACTGGGGATGGAAAAGATTACAGCAGGTCTTACACGTTCCCTCCCTAAATTTGACAAAACATAGGTCACCACTATAGAATTCTTGCCCAACGAATTCACAGAACTTACCGGCCCGAAGTACCTCAGAGTACTCCGTCTCCAAAGGCCTCCACCACAACAGAATAAGGATAACAGCTAGCCGCACCCGCCCAGAACATTTATGTGACACTCGCCGTACACATCACACACACATGTAAGGGATAGACCTCTTTACCCTTCCACCTTTCTTCTACTTTCTTTCTTCTATGCCTTCACATCTAGCTCATACGAATTATCCCCACCGGCCGGTGGATGTAGGTGGCGGCTATTGTATTGCTTGTCTTTTCAAATTAATAAAAAGATTTAAACCATAAATTAAGAGCCAAAAACCTCAAATATTAATGTGCACTCTTTTTTTTTTTTTTTTAAATGTTAAAAAAAAACTTATATTAACAGATATTATGGTTGAGATCTATTAAGTAAAACACCTAAATTAGCTGGTTGCCCATCATCATCCAGTGGAACCTTAAACACCCACAGAAGGAAGCATGAGTTTGTAGTGGGTGCGTTAGAGTAAAGGTGATGACAATTCAGCGCTCTTTCCTTTTCATGTCTCAAAGTTTTAACATAGTTTTCACCAAACTTTTTCTGCTACTTTATGAAACATTAACTATTTGTTATAGTCACACTGAATTTGCATCCAGTAGTTTTAAATTCAATACTTCACATGGATTATGCCATACTGATGATTTTTTTTTTAATTTGCAGTTATAAGAATTCCTGGAAAAAATGGGTTTCACCCATAGGGGTGACCTAGTTTCCGTCTACTTTGCCTTCCTACAGATATTTAGTCTGCAGGCACGATACTGCTACTAAGTCAAAGGCCCAAACCACCCTGTAGAGTTAACAGTTGTTCTTTATTTAATCAACATCATGTACTTGAAAGGTAAACAAAACACAACAATGCATTGGCAACCAGAACCCGTTGTTAACTGTATACTGCAGACAATATCTTCAAAAAACTCACTTCTAAACCAGAATGTGCTTTTCAGTACAGCAAAACAATTTTTTACTAAAACCCCACTTTGTGAAAAACAAACTTTTTTTTACTGAATCCAGGATTATAGTGCAGCATTTACCGATTTGTTTTTTTCCCCAAAAACATGTTTCCTTTTCAAAATAAGTACCTATTTCATGCAAACTGCATCAAACGTTATAAAAATACAAAGTGGGTTACATATCCTAAGGAGGAATAAAGACATTTGGGGGTTTTGATGACATTTACATGTTACAAACTCCTCGGCGTTCGGGCTCAAGGTTTGATTTGCTACTAGAAAAACACCCATCGCATGTAAATTGGAACAAGTGTGCTAAAAGACAGAATTATGCATATATTACTACACTATGCCACTACAACAGTAGAGCGGCACTGACTGAGAAATTATATTTAATGGCTCACAGATTACATTCTAGAATCACTATGAAGAAGAAAACAACTGGGGCCCAAGTCTGTCCAGCTTTACTGTTCTTACAATTTTTATCTACTCCTAATGTATGTTTTTACTTAACATGGTTTTTTCTGGTGTTTTAAATTGAAGTCTTGAGATGTAATTCTATCATCTGCAGTTTTAATTTGCTGTGTTTTTGATGTCATTATGAGATGTATGTATGTATCTGCACTTTTATGATTTGCATTGCTCAAATCGAATAAAGTTCACTTGAACTGAACTGGGGGCATACTAACATGACTTAGTTTCTGTGATTTTACCAGAGTGAATGAATTTAGCATCTTGTTTTCTATTTGTGGTTAAACACCTTTGTTGTTAACTACTGCACAAGAAAAAACAGCCTGGCAATAACCATATATGCAGATCAACGAAGAGCAATATGCAATTTATTACCACAGTTGAGGGGCACGAGGGCATCATATCCCTAGCCGAACAAATCAGAACGCCCCGTGCACTACTTATGCCCTCACAACGTGTCACAGATGACAAATTACATGATCAGTGACATCACTGGTAATATCATACATTTTAGGTCTTTTACATTACAAAGTATATCTAACCTGTAGCAGTTTCTTCAATTAATGTTTGCATTTTTTGATGATATGCTATTATCCAACTTCCATGTTTTGATATTGTCCATGGCCTTCAGGCATGCACTGGTTGCTGGCCACAAGACAAGGCACAGTGTGGGGTGGCCTGCAGGCCTGTACCCAAACCCCACTGTGCACTGCAGTGTTGGGCACTGGCTTCTTCTACCTGTGGCCAGGTCTTGTGCCGAACAATTCCAGGACCAACTCCTGCTGCGCTAGGCTTACGGTTCTGCAAGCTGGTGTTGGCTGCAGAAGCCCAACCCCATCATACTCACTGCACAAAGAGCAGCCAGACCTTGCATTAGTCTGCATCCCACTGAGCCAGATGCATCCAAGTCTTTAGTCATGCGCAGGGGGTAAGGGAGTGTGACCTGCACTTGCCCCCATGTCCACAGAGCATAATTGTACTGATAAACATAACATTTTCAAAAACTGCAGATCCAGTTTCTGCTGTTCTCCTCCCCCCTCAACT
This sequence comes from Calotriton arnoldi, assembly GCA_963921515.1. Classification (NCBI taxonomy): domain Eukaryota; kingdom Metazoa; phylum Chordata; class Amphibia; order Caudata; family Salamandridae; genus Calotriton; species Calotriton arnoldi. The sequence continues at coordinate 4,840,429 of CAWUFW010000079.1, read as the reverse complement.
CTCATATCCTTTCTAGGGTGAATGGGTGCTCCCTCGTGCCACCTTTAGACCCTTACTGCCCCTCTTTTCCAAGATACAGGCTTACGTGCATGGTATTCTGTAGTAACCACTGAAACAAAAAATAAAACTGTTGTTGCCACTCAAGCTGAAGTCTGGGGTCTATAACTCCTTAGATTGGACAGATTATACAGGTTATCCGCTATATTTTTTAGATTGCAAGTTTATTATGGGGCAGTTAGCATGCAAATTTTTTTCCGCTTTTTTCAAAAAAAGAAAAGCTCATTTGAAATGCTAATAGAAATACTAAACTATACTGTTAGGTTGTCAGTGGAAAGGAAAGAAAAAAATATGGAATTATGTAGTATGGTAGGGATTAGTAAACCCATGCTGTGCTGTGTGAACCCATCAAGTGCTGAAAGTCGTCCCGCCCACACCCTCCCCCCAACACTAAGCCCTTTTTAGGATATGTGGGACAACTTGCATTTAAAGCACTCCTAACAATTTGTTTTTTTCCAAATGATATTCACGCCAAATTTGGGACTTTTTTCCCTCACATGTTGAGGATTGTAAAGAAACCCAGTTTGAGATTTACTCAGAAGGCGTCTAACAAAATGTAAGATTTGAAAATGTTATATTCTTTATTTTATAAATGGCAAGGTTTGCTGTGCTGAGATTGCCCTCTTACCAGATATCTAAATAAAGATTGAAGAAAAACTATTTTTTACCACTATTGTATCACTTTTGTATGTGGTGATTATTATTTCATATTTTTATGGTTTCTATCTACTTGAAGTTTGGCAGGAAACTAGCTGCAAAACCAAAGGTTGACATTGCAGAAAACTAGACACAAATTCTTAATTAAGCAAGGGGACTTTTGTAGATTGATCATGGTTTTCCTAAAAAACTGATCATGTAAATCACAAAATAGTGAATAAAATTGGTAAAAAGAGAAATTTGCTACACGATTTACATTAAAGCATAATCTAGGAAAGCAATATACCATTACATTTACCAGATACTTCCGATCATAGAAATTAAAAGCTTTTCTAATTTATTTTTAAAATGGGATAGTCAGAGCACAAAACTGTGTCCTGGCTTCTGATTTCTCACTGTGAAGAAACCATGTGCCACTTGACAATGAGTAATAAACTAACAAAATAAATTAACAGCAGATAGGGAACTATTCTTTAGAAGACAGCAGATGAGAAACACTAACTTACATTAAACAGCTATGATTAGAATGACTTATGCTTATATGTAAGCATGTGTTAAATTTCAACGTCAGGTTATATTAGTAATGGCACAAATCACAGCTCAAACAAATACAATAGTAATAGATCACCTACTGTTGCAATGCAACTGTACCTTGTCAAATGGAATGGAATACTTCTTTAATACTGAAGGTGATATGAGTGTCATCTTGTGGCGGAGAAAGGCTTCACAGTCCTGTGAACTATTTGGAAAGAAACCTAAAAAAAAAAAGAAAACATACTTCATTGTATAATCTTAATTTAATAATGTAACTATTTAATTTTCAGAAAATGTGGCCCAGGTGCTCGACAGTGATAAAATGCTGCTGATGTGCAGCATTTCCGAGTGCCAGGACCCGACTGTTCTGAGCACAGGACTGGCAGAGCTCCAGATTCGGATTCACTAAGGACACGAAAACCCTCATTACGAGTGGCCCAGTATTTGCTGTGATATTTATAGCACCTGATTAAATTGCGACTCTGCGAATCGGAGTTTATGGGGTTACAAGCTTTTTGGAAATAAAATACACCAAGTCCGCATGTTCCGGTAAATACAGGCGATTTTCCCCCAATAAATATCAGAAGGTTTAACCTGTCAATATTTATCACAAAACTTGTAATTACGATACGTGCAATAATTGCAGTTACTGCACATATCACAATTAACCGCGCTGCTCATAATGAGGGCCAGAGTGTTCTGTGACAACTGTCGCACTACTACGGATGACTAACAGTAGGCCACTACAGCTATCAAACATGGCTGCTGCTCCAAATCCTTCAGACTGATAGAAATGACACATACCTGCTTTTCGCTCAGGGTAGTCTTGGGCCACGGAAAACTCAACATCTCACATTTCGACAAAGCCCTGAAGAATATAGTGCTTTATAGATGAACGCTAAAACAAAGAGTAGCAATAGACGCTCAAACAAAGAGTTGCATAAGGGGGAAATGTATTTGGAACCCAGTATAAGACTTTGGGGAGTTTGGTTAGGAGCATGGCTAACCTTGAACTCCAGGATAATTGAGTCTCCTCTATTGTGCCCCAGTGCATCTTGGCAGGGGACAAAAGGAGTACTGTGACCGTAAATATAGCACAGCAAATGTTGCCACCCTCCGTAAAGTCCTGGGCAGCAGAGCTACTCCTCAGTTGGCAGGTCACGCGGTCTTGTACAAATCTCCGGTTATTATGACAGCACAAATTTTATGTAAAAAGTGACATGACTGCAAGAGGCAGAACAGAGCAATACACAATGATCTAGCGTAAGAGTTTCCCTAAATGTTATGTCAAGCTCAGTAGCAAATTGCGAAGGTTGAACGCTGATGGTAAGTGGACTGTGACATCTGTCCTTAGTCACTCGTATGACCAACATACATTTCCCGGTGTAGCGAATAGTGGAATGTAGAAATTCCCTATTGCCACAAATGGAAATTATCCTACTGTATAAAATAATAAACATTCACAACTTCCGTGCAGGGGTTCAGTAAGTTTAGGACAGAATACATTGCAATGCAGTGGGTTTACACAGTCCGTAGGCATTTCGCACATGCATTTACCATTTTTCAATAGAAGATGAAGGATGCAAAAGTTATTGATCCAGCGAGAAGCAAGGAAAAGCAGATGTGTAGTCCTGTTCGACTCTGAAAGTTTTTTTCAATCCACAGCCATGTCCTTGAATATTTCAAAAGAGTGTGCATATTTGAAGGATACCCCGTTCTGCTGAACACACACAACTCTGTCTGGCATCTCGTTGCAGAAAAAAGTAATGAAATTATACTGATAGGAAGACATTTTAGAATTCACTTAAAACAATCAATAGCAACATCAATAGGTTTGACACCTGCACTCCAGCGAAGACAAAAAAAGTGCAAAAAAAAATCCTGCTTCAGTTCAAAACAATTGAAAAAAATGATTTGTCTACATAAAGCATGGTTGAGAAGTAAATGTACGATTAGAGAGTACATTTCAATATTCCAAAGACGGTGGAAAGATACACTCAAACAGCCAACAGAAAAAGGTAAAAAATACTTCTGTGGGATTGTGCAGTATGTGATTGACTATGCCCAAAGGACTATTGCTAAAGAAGGCTGAGCCAAAGCCCCTTAGAGAATGTATATAATATAATATGTACTCCATGAATGGTGCTTACAAACTCCTCAAACTACGTAAACCTTTTAATTCTATTTTCCAGGAACATTAGCCCCAAAAGTCTGATTACATTTATTAATAATCCCCACTGACATTTCCCACAATAATTTTGCTTTATCATAACTGCTGTCCAGGGCTAACCTCTTCCCCCAAGTTGTTAATTATTGCCATTAACTAGCATGTACCCAATCTAACCCCTCTCTTACAGAAACATGGCCTAAAGTAAAGTCAAACCAAAGACTCAAAGGGAAACAAAGGTTGTCTTAGAAAATCGGGTATCAGCCCTACATTTCAACAAGCAAACCTAATGATCTTAGTCCTCTGCTAAAGTGTTGAGGAGTGGGTTCCTACCATAAGCAAGTTTAAAAAAAATTGGGGTCAGAACGTTTTTTACAATATAACCTGCCATAGCACCTATGAGCATTACTCCTCTGCTACACCAACCTACATTAGCCACATGAACTCTCCTGTCATTTCTGTGCCCTAGTTCAATCTTGCAGGCAAATTCAAGCCATGCCATCAAAAATACAACCCCCTGCACTGCACTTGGTGACTCATAAATGTGTTGATGTGAGAAAGTCAGAGTATAGCACAGGAATGAATTCGGAGGTGGCAGAGGAGGGCATATGGAAATCGGAAAGCTAAATGAGCAGGCTAACGGCAGATTCCGCAACGTTTGAATATTTCTCAGGTGTATGACTAGATCTGGAAACTTTTTCTTCAGTATCTCTGTGTGCCGTTAGGTGGCACCATGTGGCATTGTACTGACGCCATCCCACTCTGGAAATAACGGTCAGAGCCTATATAGAGTCAGTTGCTATCGAGGCTGTCCGCACCCACAGATGCAGAATCCCAATAGCAAATTGGATGTGACCAGTGTGCAGCTTCTTACACTTGGGCTCTTACTGATGGACAGAGTCCATTACACAGAACAGGGAGGGTCAGTGAGGAATCTGCAGATAGTGTTTCTACCAGAAAGAATGTTACCAAAGGTAAGTAATGTGCTTGTGATAGAGACTTTTTAACCACAGATTCCTAGCCTTTTGAATAGATACCAAAGCTGTACCTATTTGGAGGCAAGTCTGTGAATGGACTCAAACCAGAAAGTCCTGCAGGACCGAGCAGGCGAAATGCCCCTCTCAGCGAAAATGACACTTCAGTGCTTAAAGAAAGTATGAAGAAAAAACCCACAGAGCCGCCTGACAGATGCACAGGACAGGAACGCCACAGGCAAACGCCGTGGTAGCGGCTTTGGCTCTGGTGGAATGATCTTGCAGCACTACCAGAGGTTGCTTCTTGGCCATTGCATAGCAGATCCTAATGCAGAGAACAATCCAGCAAGAGATGTTTTTTTTCTGCATAGCAATGCCTTTTTTCTCCCTGACGAACCCCATAAAGTGCTGATCATCCAGCTGCTGTTCTCTGGTACGTTTAATGTAAAAACTCAGTGCTCTTTTGGGGTCTAAGCGACGGAGTCTCTCCTCCTTCTTAGAGGGCTGAAGCGGAGCAGAAAATGCCGGCAGGGTGATGGTTTGACAATCGTAGAACGGCATCACAACTTACGGCATGAAGGATGCTCGGGTCGGCAGAACCAGTCTATCTGGAAAGAAGGTAGTGTATGGCGGTTTAACACAGAGTCTGAAGCTCACTCACTCGCCAATGAGTAACACCATCTTGAGGACAACAAGCTGCAAGGGACAGCTGTAAAGCAGTTCAAAGTGAGTACACAGCAAATAAGTGAGGACCAACTTAAGGTCTCACTGTGGCATGACAAAAGCAGATGGAGAAACCATATTTTGTAGGCCTTTGAAAAAAAAAAAGCATCACAATAGTCGATTTAAATAATGAAGGCTGATCTGGCAACCGCAAAAAGGCAGAAAGAGCAGAAGGAAAATGCTACTTACCAGTATGCATCTGTTCTTGGCATGTAGAGCTGCAGATCCTCACACTGTGCATTAGATCGCCATCTGGTGTTGGGCTCGGATGCTTGCACTTTGTTGTTGTCTTCGAAGAAGTCTTTGTAGTCATGTGATAGGTGACTCCTCCTTTGGACAATAGTGCGCATGGGCATCGACTCCATCCTCAGATTGTTTTTCGCCATATTGGGGAGTGATGGAGTTAGTAGAAAAGGAAAGAGATGTCCATGTGTGTGTATCTAATTAAGATAGGACTGGAACACATACAGGTCCCGGGGAGGTGGATGGGCGTGTGAGGATCTGCAGCTCTACATGCCAAGAACAGATGCATACTGGTAAGTAGCATTTTCCGTTCGAGGCATGTGAGCTGCAGAGCTCACACTGTGCATAGACTGTACAGCAGTATCTCCCTAGCGGTGGTCACCTGTATGTGTTGCAGTAGTTTGAAAAAGGGTTTTAAGGACAGCTTGGCCCACTGAAGCTTGTTGCTTGGCTTGCACATCAACACAATAGTGTTTAGTGAAGGTGTGTATTGTAGACCATGTGGCTGCCTTACATATGTCTTCTAGGGGAATGTTTCCTAAGAATGCCATGGAAGCCCCTAGTTTGCGTGTTGAGTGCGCTCTAGGGGAACTGATAATGTGCGTTTGGCTTTTTGGTAGCAGATTTGGATACATTTAACAATCCACCTTGCAACCCCGGCTTTTGAGATGGGATTACCTTTGTGTGGTGGAGAGAAAGCTACAAACAATTATTTGGTTTTGCGAAAAGACTTGGTTCTGTCAATGTAATACATAAGGGCTCTTTTGACATCTAGGGTGTGGAGAGCTCTTTCTGCCACGGAATCTGGGTTTTGGAAGAACACGGGTAGTTCTACCGATTGGTTAAGGTGGAAAGGCGAAATGACTTTGGGAAGGAATTTTGGGTTTGTCCTGAGAACTATTTTATTATGATGTATTTGCAAGAAAGGCTCTTGTATAGTTAAAGCCTGTATCTCACTGACTCTCCTGAGAGAAGTTATTGCAATGAGGAACGCCACTTTCCATGTAAGGAATTGAAGTTCACATTTATGTAGGGGTTCAAAAGGTGGTCCCATGAGCCTGGTAAGTACTATATTAAGATTCCACACTGGGGAAGGTGGTAATCTGGGAGGTATGATGCGCTTAAGGCCTTCCATAAAGGCTTTAATGGCGGGGACTCTAAACAGTGATAAGTGTTGCCTGTTTTGTAAGTAAGCAGCAAGGGCTGCGAGGTGCAGACGTATGGATGAGTATGCAAGATTACATTTTGCAAATGTAGCAAGTAGCAAATGATGTTTTGCGTGGAGGCCTGTAATGGTTGGATATGATTGTTAGTGCAGTAAATAGCTAATCTTTTCCATTTTGCTGCATAGCAGGCTCTGGTAGTTGGGCGTCTAGCCTCTTTAATAATGTTCATACAGTCTGGCGGTAGGTGAAGGTAACCGAATTCTAGGACTTCAGGAGCCAAATCGCAAGGTTCAGTTTAGATGGATCTGGGTGCCTTATCTCTCCATGGCTCTGCGTTAGCATTGATGGGGAGAGGTGTAGTCTTTGGTATGGGACTACTGATAGTTCTAGTAGTGTGGTGAACCACGGTTGGCGTGCCCATGTGGGAGCTACTAGTATCATTTTTAGAGACTGTTGTCGGAGCTTGCGTACTACAAGTGGGATCAGTGGTAGCGGTGGAAAAGCGTACACAAATCTGCCGGACCAGTTCATCCATATCGCATTGCCCTGGGACTGCGGGTGTGGAAACCTGGCGGCGAAGGTTGGGCATTTTGCGTTTTGGTGTGTGGCGAACAGATCTATGTCTGGCTGGCCCCACATTTGGAAAAAAGGTAGAAGAACTTGTGGATGTAGTTCCCACTCGTGAATCTGTTGTATCTGTCGACTTAACAGATCGGCAATCTGATTGTGAACCCCTGGTAGGTGTTCTGCTAGAAGGTATATGTTTTGTGGAATGGCCCACCTCCAAATGTTCTGTGCCAGTTGGGACAGTTGTGGAGAGTGTGTCCCCCCCTGTTTTTGTATATAGTACATGGCTGTGATGTTGTCTGTTCGGATCAGGACAGCCTTGTTTTGTACGTGGAGTTGAAAGGATTTGAGAGCTAGGAATATAGCTAGTAACTCCAGGTGGTTGATGTGGAGCAGCTTTTGTTGAGTGGTCCACTTGCCCTGTGTTGTATGATCTAACAGGTGTGCTCCCCATCCTGTGACTGATGCGTCCGTGGTTAGTACTATTTGTGGAACCGGCTCTAGGAACGGCCGCCCTTTGGACAAATTTTTGGTGTTCCACCACTGCAGAGAGCGATGTGTGCGGCTGTCCACCAACACCAGATCTGTAAGATGTCCGTGAGCCTGGTTCCATTGGCGCGCTAGGCACTCCTGTAGAGGACGCATTTGAAGTTTTGCATACGGGACGATGAAAATGCAAGATGTCATTATGCTGATTAGCTGCATAAACACTCTGGCTGGGAGAGAGTGTTGCATTTGAAACCTGGGGACAAGGGTTTGTATACTGGCTATCCTGGCTGGGCTGGGGTAGGCTAGAGCAGTGGAAGTGTTTATTGTGGCTCCCGGATATTGAAGTATATGGGAGGGTTGAAGGTGCGACTTGGTATAGTTTACTGTGAACCCCAAGTTGTGTAATGTTTGTATTGTTTGGTGAGTGTGTTGAACACACTGGCTGAATGATCTGGCTTTGATGAGCCAGTCGTCCAGGTATGGGAAGACATGAATTTGTTGTCTTCGTAGGTGCGCTGCTACTACTGCAAGGCATTTGGTAAACACTCTTGGAGCAGTGGTGACTCCGAATGGAAGTACTTTGAACTGGTAGTGCTGTCCATTGAGTACGAACCTTAGATACTTCCTGTGAGCAGGATGTATGGGAATGTGGAAGTAGGCGTCCTTGAGGTCTAATGTGGCAAGGAAGTCTTGTTGTTGTAGTAAGGGAAGCACTTGCTGGAGAGTAATCATGTGAAAATGATCTGAATGTATATACTGATTGAGGGGTCTGAGGTCCAAAATAGGCCTTAGAGTGCCATCCTTCTTGGGGATTAGGAAATACAGGGAGTAGACCCCTGTGCCCTGTTGTAGTAGAGGAACTGGCTCTATGGCGTGCTTTTGAAGCAGGGAAAGTACCTCTTGCTGTAAGAGCGTAAGATGGTCTGCGGACATTGGACGCTGCTTGGGTGGTATGTTGGGGGGGTAGCTGTTAGTTCCAGGCAGTAGCCATGTTGGATAATTTGTCTCACCCACCTGTCTGTTGTAATGGAGTTCCAGACAGGTAGGAACTGTGATAGCCGTCCCCCGACAGGGGTGGTGTGGTCGGGGGGAAGTGGAGGGAAGTCACTGTTTAGGAGTGGTGGAGGTACGGGTGTTGTTATTACCTCGACCTCTGCCCTTAGTGTTGTTGCCTCTATAACCACCTCTAAAGTATCCTCTACTGGGAGAGGTTTGGGTGGTGCTTCTATATGAAGAGGAATTGTCTGTGGTGGTGTTCCTAGAGCCCCCTCTGTAGAAGGAGCGGCGAATGGAGCCACGTTGTTGCAGGGACTGCAATGCTCCCATTGACTTGGCAGTGTCAGTATCCTTTTTCATTTTTTCTAGTGCTGTGTCAACAGCAGGACCAAAGAGTTGGTTTTGGTTAAATGGCTGGTTTAAGATGGTAGTTTGGACTTCTGGCTTAAAACCTGAAATGCGGAGCCAGGCGTGCCGTCTGATGAGTATGCTAGTGTTGACGGACCTAGCGGCGGTGTCGGCTGCATCCAGGGAGCACTTAATGGAGGCATTTGAAATAAGTTTGCCCTCCTGAATGAGGTCATTGGCCTGTGTCTTGTACTGATCAGGTAGGTGATGCAATAGGGTCTCTAGTTGATCATAGTGGGCCCTATCGTACCTAGCTAGTAGTGCCTGGGTGTTAGCTATGCGCCAGATGTTGGTGGCCTGCGCAGCTACACGTTTGCCAGATGAATCCAACAATTTTGACTCCTTATCAGGGGGCGGAGCATCCCCTGAAGTTTGGGAATTAGCTCGTTTACGAGCATTAGAGACGACCAGGGAGTCAAGAGGGAGCTGACCTTTGATGTAGGCTGGGTCATCAGGGGCAGGTCTATACTTTTTATCTATTCTAGGGTTAAGGATTCTGGCCCTTACAGGGTCGTTAAATATTTCAGGGGCATGTTTAATGACACCTTTGATCATAGGTAAAGTTTGAACAGTTTTTGAGAATGTTCAAAGGTGTCTAGAAGGAAATCTTCCTCTGGTTGGTTGGTGTTTATATGCACCCCGTGAAAGACAGCAGCCCTGTGGATGAGTTGTCCAAACCCAATGTGATCATCTGGTGGAGATGGTTTTGTGGGATAAGGTGGAGGGCTGGGGAGGTCTGTAGGATCTATGGGGTCGTTGTAGCCCCAGTCGTCCTGTGGTGGGTTATCTGGGTCCAGAAGTAGATTATCAGGGTCATCACCATACCCCATGTTGTCCTGATATTCATGTGGGGGAGAAGTTACAGGCTGAGGCGGTGTAACAGGGATGTGGAGAGGAGGGGTGTTAGATAGATAGAGGTATAGGAGAAGAAGGAGGCATAGGGGAAGTAGAAGAGTCCTTCTTGAATGTAGGGACAGGCTTGTGGCGTGGCACAGAGGAGATATGTCCAGTTTTAGGATTAATATGTATTTTGTGTTGATTAGGATCGATGGGATCCGGTCGAAACAGTTCCTCCTCCTGAATATTTGGCTTCGGCGCCGATTTTTTCGGTTCCGAGCGCGGTGATGGCTTCTTTGGATGTTCTTTTGGCGTAGGGGAATCCTTCGGCTTAGCTATCGGCTCGAACAGCTTCGGTTTAGGGGCTGTATCGTGGAGCCTGGGTTTCGGCGCCGAGTGATCCGCATGCTTGGAGGCGGATTTTGGGACCGAACCGGATTTCGGTGCCGGGTGTTCTTTCGGTTTCGGCGCCGAAGGTGCCGGTGGAACGGACACGTGTGGTTTGGTCGGTGCCAAGGAGCCGGAAGGCTTTAGTTTTTTCTTCGGCGCCGAGCCGGAAGGCGGGGCGTCCGAAGCACGTTTACGGTCGCGACTGGGGCCCGCAGGCGAAGTGTTGACCGGTGCCTTCGTTTTTGGAGGTGGGGTTGGGGCAGGGGCAGTAGTACTCACTCGTTGCCCTGGAGTGATGGAACCGTCTGAGTCCTCTGCCTCCGAGACGATAGTGAGGTCTTCGGAATCTTCCTCCGGAGCATCGGGATCCTCATCGAAGATATTGACGGGTTCCGGAGCGGACTGTTGCGCCATGATGTGCCTTCGGGCTCGACGATCGCGAATGGTCTTTTTGGAGCGGAAGGAAGCGCAGGCTGGACAGGTGGCCTCGTTATGGTCAGGTGAGAGGCACAGGTTACAGACCTGGTGGTGGTCACTGTGGGGGAACTTTGCTCCACACTGGGGGCATTTTCGGAAGGGCGTCCTTTCCATGGGCAGTAGGCCTTACGGCGTCGATGGGCCCAACGGCCCGCGTCGACGGCTGGAAAGGAGATCGAGGAAGGGACGTCGAGATGTCGATGTCGGTATCAAGTCGTGAAGCGTGAAAAACGTTGAAAACGAAGTTTCAAACAGGAGTGTCAAAAATTGCATCCGAACCCGATGGCGGAAAAAAACAATCTGAGGATGGAGTCGATGCCCATGCGCACTATTGTCCAAAGGAGGAGTCACCTATCACATGACTACAAAGACTTCTTCGAAGACAACAACAAAGTGCAAGCATCCGAGCCCAACACCAGATGGCGATCTAATGCACAGTGTGAGCTCTGCAGCTCACATGCCTCGAACAGCTAGTTTCTAATTGTGCCCATAGCAAAGCCTTGCCGGGCGAGGGACAGTACAAACAATAAAACGCCAAATAACTTTGCCTGGAGTGGGTCTACCTGCAGTGTGCTGCACCAAACCATAAACTTGTCTCAACAGCAGGCATATGCAGTTTATGTCAAGGGACGCCTGGCTGCTAAGATCACATCAACCATCTCTGGAGGAAGGTTAAAGGTGTTAAGCTGTCACCACTCAATCTCCAAGCTTGAAGGTGGCAATTGTGAAGACCCAGGTGCAGGACCCTGCCCCCATGTTTTGATAGAGTCTCCCGGAGGGGAAGCCTGATCGAAAGATAGATGCTCATGCCCAAGATCCGGATATCATACTCCCCATGCCCAATCCTAGCCACTAAGAGGACTTGGGCACAGTCGGTCCTGATCTCCTTTATTACTCGGGGCAAAAGAGGTATAGTCGGAAAGGCATACAGGAGTCCAGAGTCCTATCATTGGGGGAACGTGTCTCCTAGTTAGAGACACCTTGGCAACTCCAGTGCACTGAACTGCTGACATCACGTGGTCTCAGCGGTGGAGAATATATTGTCCCACGGTTCTCCCTATTTGCAGAAGAGACCTTGCGTCACCTCTGGGCGGAATTGCCATTCGTGATCTGCTAGGTATCGGTGGCTAAGGTCGTCCACCCTGGTATTCAATAATCCTGCGAGGCAGTTCACCACCTGGAAAATTCCTCGATGGTCCAGCCATTTCCAGGGGCTCAGTACCTCCTGGCACATGGTTTGCGACTCCACCCTGCCCTGTTTGCTGCACTAACACATGGCGGTGATGTTTATATGCACGGAGTAGCACAATTGGAGAGGAGGAGGTAAGCCAGGGAACACCCTCCGCGGTTACTAATCAGATATCACTACATGGTGCAATGGCAAACGGTATAGAACCAATTTGGTCTATATGGAAGGTATTCCGAGTTGGGTACCAAAGAATTTCCTAAAGAGATTCCAATTATATTGGAAGAGGAGGCCTCACCCACTCTTTGTGGCATGCTTTATCAATGGCGACCTCATCCCACCCTGGTAAGATAATACCACCAGGGCGGACTCAACCTCAATGCCTCGATCATTCGACTGGTGTCAGTTTTTCAACTCAGACAATAAACATGCTTGTTTTCTAACATAGGTCATCAGATACCCTCATACTGAAACCTTAAGTAATCTTCAACTGGTGTGGGCTGTGAAATTCTACCCAGGCAGACCATTTGGGAAGCTCATACCATCCTATACCCACAGTTGAGCGCCACTCTAATAATGTAGTCAGAACAACCATTGGTAGATTTTTTCAGGTAGCTCACTGCTGTTCAGTTTACTTCATTTCTGTTCCTGACAGGATCTGCAATGACCTCGCTTGTGCTAATGCTTCAAAAGTCACCGTTTAAATCACGTGTCCACCCAGAACTGACCCAAGTGTAATGTTCTCCCTGGAACCTCTTCCAGAATCGTTTGATTCTTGGTTTAGTTTATGCTACTATATAGCACATCATTGCAACACTCCTTAATTTTGTCTTGACAAGGCTTATTAAGTTAATGTGAAAGGCTCAAATGTGTTGACAAAAAATTGAGGTAATTCAAAGAAAGACAATGATAGAATAATCTATGTGTGGCCAGCAATCCCAATTCGCTGACACGTAACACTCAAATTATTGTCTACTCAGTGATTTTTATTTTCAAATAGAAAAGTAATTTTATTACATACACACTACTAAACACTACGCATTCATTTACAAATATATACATCAGGTAGATGGAAATACCATTGGTGACACTCCTATCACATTACACCCTAATGGGTTCTAAACCCCATAATCACAATACCTCCCCCCATACCAGAAGAAACACCAAAATATAAGGGGGTATCATTTTTAAATAAGGCAAGCCAACTGGCTATGTGAAAGTGGGTCCTGAACCCTATAATTAGACCACACCCCACCTACACCAGACGGTACATTAAAATATATAAGGGGGGATTTTAAATAAGGCAAGCCTACTGGTTCTGTGAGAGTGTCACCACATTAATAACTTATAAGGGATATTCAACATATAGAAGGCACGCCTACCAGTGTCACCATATTAACAGAATCAGTCACGTCAAGTTTAAACTTACAGCATCATTAAAATCAGTGAAAACAACACAGCCACTCTTTAAAATTAATTAGAATAGTAAACATTCATTGCTCAATATTCGGGTTGTCAATAAAGCATTTACTTTCAAAAACACATGCGCGTCAGAGTCTTTCTTCCTTTCTTCACTTTGCTATAGGTCACATAATGTGCCCATACAACCAACTATTAGGGCTCACCGCACTCCAGAGCACAAGAGTAAAAGCTCCAGCTCTGGCAATGCTTAAGATTTATTTTTTTTAAACTCTCCCAGGGTCAGGTATGCTTCTCCCTGGGAGCAAAAGGGTGCTATACAACACAATATTACAGGGGTGGGGGCTGCTGTACATAATGGAGCCTACTATAACACTTGAAAGTAATGGTGGTGGTGGTGGTGTCCCTGCACATTTTGGGGCACCCCAGAGCCAGAAGAAAACTGTCAAGAAAGCCAAGAAAGGCATTATGGAGTGCTCCAGGCCCGAGTTACTGCACACCTTCATGCCGCACATTTCTTTTGTTTTAATTTATTCCTTTTGGGTGCCCTGATATACAGACACTGATATCTACGAAAGTAAATATACATTTTTGATGCAGTACTAATACACACAGAAATGCTTGTGGCGTGTGGCATAGTAGCCTTGGCTGAAACCTAAATAATTAGACTGGAGAATCGGGTCAAATGGCAGAAATAAAAGATCATCAAAATTAGTCAACCAAAACGCATCCGTTTTTCAAAAACTTGTAACTCAACATTTATTTCAGCAATTATTACACAAATATATAAGCTTATATATATATATAAGTGGTATTTGAGCCTCTTTTAAAAAAAATAATTTTGTTGAAAAGAGACTGCATAGCAGTACAGGTATCGGGGAAACAAAAGACAAGAAGCAATAAAGGGCACTACGAGAGCCTATGAATAAACTACCCTCCTTGGCATTTCGGAACAAGCTTAGAATTGTCCAGTAGATCTTCTATAATAGCTTTCTAAAATCCCACCAAGATGTCCGGTAAAAAAGAAACACTGTCCAAAGTGACCATGACAACAAAAGTATAAGAAAGTTGAGAAGAACATTCAAGGTACCTTTTGTAATGTACCTTTCTGCAGGGAACCCCAGTCTCAAAAGGCGGGACTTGTCATTTTAGGCAAACAAGCTAGGGATTACATCTGAAAGTCGCCTGATACTAAGAGTTCTGCTTATTCAGAAAATTAGATACTTCCTAAAAAAAGCAACAGAATGTGTGTGGATAAAGGACTAAAGGCTTGGAAATAATTAAAACAAGCATTTGCAATGCAATCTGTCTTGCATTTGCCAAAGTTCGAGCTTTTGGCGTTGTTAATGACAACGTTTTTTAACAATCCTGCGCTGGCAAGAACTGTGGTGAGAAAAAGAGAACGCTGAAAAAACAGGGCCATGCGCTTTCGGTGACTAACGTAAACACTGGGATCTCGGAACCCGAGAGAACACATACTGGCTGGTGGACAGTGGGAAGGCGAACAAAAACAGTGCAAGTGGTACCCCTACCACAAAGCTAGTACTACAAGTGCCAATGACATATCGGTATGGGTGGGGCTCACATTGCCCGCGAGGGTCAGGCAAAACGTCAGTTGTTTCATATTACCTTCTCTGACAAAAAAAACTGACCCTAACCTGGCTGCCACTATGCCTGAGATTGTGTGCCCTGCGCCTTCTCCTCGTCCCCGGACTACATGCAGCCAGTGCGCGCTTCAGTTGCCGAGTTCAGTGGTCGGGTTTTCTCTCTAGTTCACTCATTCCGCCCCTTCGCCTGTGTAGAACTGAAATAGCAGGTTTCTTTTACCAACACGTGCTTAGAGTTAGAGAAAAAATTGAAAGCAGAAGAAATCTTGAAAACGCTGAAGACAACATATTAAAAAAAAGCTATACATCGATCGAAGTAATAGGAATCAATCGCGTGTCCTACAAACGTTTGTCGTGGACAGTGCTTTTATTTTAAAAGATGAAATGCTGAACAGTCCTATTGTCGCATCGGATTACACTGTGTTTGCTAGCAAAGCTGCTGGCTCTCCCCCGCAGCCCCCTATGCGTGCTCTCAGCTGCCCAGGCAGGAGTGAGCTCTAGAGGCAAACAAAAAAGAAAATAGTGCCACAAACGAACATACATTAGAAAAAAAGAAGAACACATGTAACAGGGGCAGTATGCTGGGAGGGTCCGAAATGGCAAAAGGCGGGCCGAATGAACTATATTCACCAATCAGAAGCAGCCATTTACAGAGGGCATTAACAGGAGCCAATAGAAAACATGGGAGGTGCTTCAAGCCAGTGTTCTAGATACAGCATGTCTCGAAGAGACTGTGCATGCAGAGCATGAGCTGCCTAGGCGAGACCTAAAAAAAAATGAAAATAACTTAATACAGTCAAAATACTTTCATGTCTACAACTTTCTCATTTCTTCTGAAATCATAGAGAATTGAGTGAATCCCATGCATTTGGAGAAAAGAAAATGAGCTGCCCAGAGCTGACTAATTCTAAAGACTATTCTAAAAAGTAGCAGAGAAATTTGGATGTTAGCTCCTAGGAAAAGTAGAGGTATTTCTTATTTTTACTGATTCCGCTCTCTAGATTTTTTTAAAATTATTTTGATTAGGTTTTATCAAAACAAGGAAGTACAGCAGTAGACGCCCCAAGAATGGGGGGTCGCAAGGTGATTAATGACATTTTAATACATTGCAATGAATAGCAATCACTGGTGTACAAGAATATATTTTGAGGATCGAGAAATGATGTATCATCTTATAAAAGGGCTTAGATAGGTACTCTAAGATTAGTGGAACTATCTGCCCAATGGGGGAGGAATTCATAAATAAGGGGAAGAGGGGAAGTGATTCGGAGGTGGTGGCAGGCTGGTCGGCGGGCTTCCTCTTTCTAGATGAAGCTCACTTTGTTCAGTGACTTATAATGTATGCAACAATGATTTGTCATGAGGCAGTAAAAGCATCTGCAAAATGTTAGGTTACCACTCCTCGTGGCACAAAGCTAAGATGCACCTCAAAAATTACTTTGAGTTAATTTTGCTGTGAATGGTTGTTAACAGAAGTAAAATTACAAATAAATTATAATACTCACCTACATGTCCTAGGAGAAAGTCAATCAGAGAAGAAAAAGGTAGCCCATAATATTTATCACCATGAAAACTGACCCATTGACACAATGTATTTAAAAAACATTCTGGGCAAAATGGCTGAAGTGAAACTGAACAAAATGAGTAATATCGTTAGGAACAAGGAATCTTGGGTGGTAAAACAGATGTCTTGTGGGTGGTCTTGCTGCCCCTTGGGATGATTTGCTCTTCTGAGTCATCATCTCTGTCGCTCATGAAAGCTTCCCATACCACCCATCTCCCAGCCATTTTGTCCAGGTGGCCTTTTTCCTTCTTCATGATCATTGTTTTTGCCGCACAAAAGATACCTTCATATTCCATGGTGCAGAAAAAACATTTTAAAGGCATACCACACAAAGTTTGTTTTGTAGCCTCACTGAGGGTTCTGGTTTCAGCCACCCCTATTCCAATACTGAAAATTTAGCTGTAACATTTTCAGACTATAACCACTAAATGACAGAATGTGAACTTAAAATAGGTTCACACTGGAAAAATTTAAACAACCCATGTAACTGTAACAATGCAATGGGTGTTGAACAACACTTATCAATATAAAAGATAAAATAAAATCCATTCAAAAAGAAGCAAAATCGGAGTCAAAGTTATAATCTTTCACCAATTACAGATAATATTTTATACTCTGAAAATAACAGGCAACTAGCTAACGGACAAGTGCAGTAGCCAATATGCCATTAAACCTACAATGGAGTTGGTGGGTGTGAGGAATATGATCAGTCTAGATACTATTAAGACATGAAGTGCGTTCTTAATTAGATTACACTACAAAAATGTACGAGTCCTCCATTATTTCTTAAACTAAAATGGTACAGCACAGAAGTGTCATTTAAACCTGAAATATAGCTCAAAGAGTTCGGAAATCGAGTCAAATAACACAAGTCTTCAAGGTTGTTACCGGAGATTTCCCATTGATCTTTAATGTTGCTCACAGTTCTTTCAAACAAAAATTCAAAACACTGCCATAACATTCAGGCAAACAAAAGAACGAGTTAAAAAAACTGCAATAACAGCTCACTTGTGATGTTATTACATTTATGTCTACATAAAAATGAAAAAGGAAACTGCACAAATGAGAAAGCAGCTGAAGGGCAAAATCAAACAGCTGGCTTTATTAGATGCAAGCTTAATGTCTTTCAGATAAAAATATTTGTAGGTGCCACAGTCAATCAAGATTTCAATGGGAACGAAAGATGAAGGCATTCAAGCATAAAAGGCAAGTGTGATAATTATAATGGGCAGACAAGATAATGGAAAATATCTGTGCCTTTCTGTAACATCATGTATCAACTGCTGACTTGACCTAGACAACCTGGGATGATTTGTCACGTTTACTGCGGTCAACAAAATGAAAGCATTGAATATTATTTTACCATTTTAATTCAAAAGAATTCAATTAGTTCAGCTACGAAATGGTCAGAGAGACAGACCGATGTTTATGCATCATGAATGGAAGTCTGCAGAGAAGCATAAGTTGTCCGTGGACTGACGTGCATAGCAAATGTCTCGTCATTCAACTTGCCATCTGTATTTTAAAGACTTTGTTATCCAACAAGGAATAATTACATCACACAACAACAGAATTTTTCAGTTTCCATTTTAAAGTTGTTACTCACTCAACTACGTCTCCAACCGTTTCTGGCTAGCTGCACAGCATCACCAAAAACAAGCACTGATAAAGCAATCAGATCAAGCTTTTATAATGAGATTGCTGATCTCTTGGCTTTGCCAAAGTTTATTTTTCAAAAATCTTTCGCTCAGGAAATCTATGAACAGGATTTAAAAAGAATAAGGAAGTGTCAGAATATAAAGGGAAACAATAGCCAAGGCCTAATTTACTTTTCACGGGATTATGCCATTTGGTCCTCGACAGTAGCCTAGGAAGCCGACTGATGGGCTTCCAGGAAAAATGTTATACTAAATACATCTTCTGTCTCAGTCACTAGCTAAAAGAGTGCTGCAGATGGGGCTTCCTCCAGTGCTATAAAAGCCTTTCCATGCCACAGCATGTGCTTTCATACGCTATGTGGAATGCAGGAGAGAAAACAAATACAACCCTTAAAGTCTGTTTATCTGCCACCTCGAAAAAAATCCCTGTTGATCTACTTTTATAGAGAAGGTGGGAGGAGCAAGTAGCAACACAGCGCGGGAGTATGGGGCTGATAACTGATGGGAGTTTAGCATCACACGAGGGCAAGAACTCAAAAACACATGCACTCTCAGACTGATGAATGAAAAAGAAACTGGCACAGCCATCAAGTCTCTCCTATGTGAGATCTATTGGTTTTGTTCATGTTTTTTTTTAGTTATGTGGTATGGTGTGATGTGGTGTGGTGTGGTATGGTATGGTATGGCGTGTGATTGTATATTATTGTACGGTATCGCTTGTCACTGTGTAGTATGGTACGGTGTATCATTGTATAATATGGTATGTCATTGTATTATAGGGAATGGTTTGGTCTGTCGTGGTATGGTATGATAGAGTGTGTCATTGTATAGTACGGTATAGTATGGAATGGTCTGAGAAAATGAAACCAGCTGCATTGTTCACGCTATTAATGGAAATGTATTTGCACATTTTGCATAAATTTACAGTGTACACCAAATCTGCACACACATTTGCACCAACCGACAGAGGAAAAATGTGCAATTTTGGGCCGGTGGTCGGGTGAATATGTCTACCACTGGTCGGTCAGTGCAAATAGTAATGCAAAATTGCAGTGCATGCTTAAACTTCAAATGAGGAAAAAAAAAAGGATCTAACGAAATTCTAATTCAGATTTGTCAAGTGGACCAAATAGTTTGCGATACGAGGAGTAAACAAATTTCTGTAACAAAAATCATGGTTCCTGCATCTCAGTGGGAGTTAGGAGAGATTAAGGACCTTATTAAGAGTACAGCGGTCCTCAGGACTGCCGTACTCGTGGTGGCGGTCCGACCACCGCCACACTGCGGATCCGCCGGCAGTATTCCGAGTGTGTCGGTTGGACCACCACGAGACCACAAGCTCCGCCGGGATCAAGGATCCTGCTAGGCCAGCAGTCTGCAACCAGCCTGAATATGCTGGCGGTGCCGCTGCCGGCACCGTCAAGCATATTACGAGTTGCCTTTTCACTGCCCTTTTCATGTCGGTGAGCCCGCCATGAAAAGGGCAGCGGAGAGGCAACTAAGGGGATCCCAACAGGGCCCCTTGCCGGATGGGAGCCTGGCAGTGCATGCGGGGGGGGGCACATGTTGTGCCACCTGTAATTGCACCCCTGTTCCTGCACAGTGTTGCATGCATTCCACACCATGCAAGAACGTGCTGCAGGCGCTGTCACGGCGGCAGGCTGCATGTTAGGCTCTCCTATGAGCCTAACAGTCCACCGCTGTGAGATTGCTGCAGCACCACCCGCTTGATATGGATTACACTCATAATCTGGCAGGAGTGCGCACTACAGGCTTGGTGGTTCTCCTGTCGACGCGGCGGTGGTGGTGGGTCGACAGGAGGACCGCCAAACTCTTAATAAGGCCCTAAATGTGTGTGTTAGTGTACAAACACACATAATATGTGTGTGTTTTACATGATTGCGTTTGTTATGACGATAACTGTTCTGGGTTTCTCTGGAAATCAAGACATGGTTTTCATGTACTACAGATTTATGCCAAATCCTACGTATAATAAACATATTGTGGCTAACGTATATTATGCTTCATTAATGCCATTGCGAAGAAGACAATCAGACCTGGTGGTCAGCCTGTTTGCCTTTTGATCTGAATCAGCAAGGAACTGCAGATATCTATCCTCTAAATTGCGATTACCTTCTAAACTCCTGCAAGTAGCAGATGCAGAGTTTCAGTTTTACAGCTTATTGGAGGGGCCATAAAGAACAAGTTACTTACCTTCGGAAACACCTTATCTGGTATAGACTATCCAGCCGCAGATTCCTTACCTCCAGTCATGAGACTGGATGCAGTAATTTTTCCGTAAGCAGTACCCCTGCGCATTGGTAGGTGGCATCGCTTTGCTTCACGTGGCATCGTCCATGCCGGAAGTGACGTGCAAAGTGCCTATATAGGTGCCCCGCCCTAGCAAGCTGACGTCTGTTTCTATCGCTACTTTCGACTCCAGGAAGGCGGAGCCACGAAGAACACTTACCAGTGGTCTGTGGAACTAGGACCCTGAGAAGGGAGCAGCCCTGTACCTATAAATCAGGTCACGGAGCAGTTAGGATGGGTGGGTTGGTAAGGAATCTGCAGCTAGATAGAGTCTCTACCAGATAAGGCATTACCGAAGATAAATAACTTGTTCATCTGATAGAGACTTCTAGCCACAGATTCCTTACCTTAGGATAAATACCCAAGCAATAACTCTCCAGAGGTGGGTCTGCAAACTTGATTTAGACTTGGAAGTATTGCAGGACCGAACAGGCAAAGTGCCGGTCCTGACTGTCCAGGCAGCAGTGCTTGGCGAACGTGTGCAGTGAGACCCACGTTGCTGCCTGCAAGATGTCCAGGACTGGAACACCACGTGATAGCACAGTAGTCACAGCCATTGTTCTGGTGGAATGAGCATGCAAATCCTCTGGGGGTTTCTTCTTGGCCAATGCATGAAAAATCTTAATGCAGAGCTCGATCCATCTGGAGATAGGTTGTTTCTGCACAACCTTCCCTTTTTTGGCTCCGACATCTCCCACGAAGAGTTGATCGTCCACCTGCAATGGTTTTGTGCAGTCAAGGTAGAATGACAAAGCTTTTTTGGTTCCAGATGGTGGAGCCTCTCCTCCTCCTTAGAAGGATGAGGCGGAGCATTGAAGGAAGGCAAGGTGATGGATTGGCCTACGGGGAACGAGGAGACTTCCTTTCTTCAAGAAGGATGCTGGAGTCCGAAGGACCAATTTATCTGAGCATATGGAGGCTGAGATGACAGCGCCTGCAGTTCACTGACCCGCCTGGCAGATGTAACTTCCACCAGAAAGCCGTCTTGATGGTAAGTAGCCTAAGAGGGCAGGTATGAAGTGGCTCAAAGGGACCACATATTAGAAAAGTAAGAACCAAGTATAGGTCCCATTGAGGCATAATGAAAGGAGCCTGGGAAAATAAGTGTTGTAAGCCTTTATGGAAGCTATTTACAATAGGGGACTTGAAGAGGGAAGGCTGATCTGGGAGCCGCAGGAAAGCAGAGATGGTGGATAAATAACCCTTTAAGGTCCCCAATGCAGAGACCTGCTGGACCAGGGTAAGGATAAGCAAATTAACTTGGGAAAGGGGTGCAGATAAAGGGTGAACTTGTTTGGCTGTACACCATGCCACAAACTTGCTCCAACCAATGGCGTATACCATCTTGGCGGAAGGACGCCAAGCTGCGAAGATAACAGAGACTTCGGGGGAGAAGGTTGAAAGCTGTCAACTCTCTCTGCTCAATCTCCAAACATGAAGACAAAAAATTCACATGTTCGGGTGAAAACCCCTCCTCTGCTGCTTTGTCAGAAGATCCTCCTGAAGGAGCAGCCTGATCGGAAGCCCGATGGCCATGCTCAACAGCTTGGGATACCAGACCTTTTCGAGCCTTGTCCAGAGCCACATGGATGACTTGGGTCTGGTCGTTCCTGATCTTGAGAACTCAGGGTAGAAGAGGTATGAGCAGGAAGGCGTACAGGAGGCCTGAGCTCCACTCAAGATGAAATGCATCTTCGAGCTAGAGCTGCCTTGAAAACTCCAGCGCGCAGAACTGCTAACATTGCGCGTTCTCGGCGGTGGCGAACAAATCTAACCATGGACTCTCCCCACTGCTGAAAGAGATCTTACACCACCTCTTGATGGAGACGCCATTCGTGATCCGCTACGCATCTTCGACTGAGTTTGTCCGCTCTGACATTCAAAAATCCCACCAGACGTTAAACTACCAGGAGAATGCCCTGGCTTTCCAGCCATGTCCAGAGATTTAGGGCCTCTTGACAAGGGGTCAATGACCCCACCCCGCACTGTTTGTTGCAGTACCACATGTGGTGGTGGTGTCTGTAAACACCTGCACTAGCCTTCCCCTGATGGAGGGTAGAAAGGCTTTCAATGCCAATCGGATCGCTCGGAACTCCAATAGATTGATGTGGAGCCCGGATTCCGTTGGAGACCAGAGGCCTCTGAAATCCACCTCTCCCAGATGGCCGCTCCAGCCCAGGAGTGACGCATCAGTCAATACTGTCAGATATGGTTGGAGAAGGGAGAGGGGTCTGTCGCGGACTCAATTGCAGTTCGATAATACCACTGCAGTGCCCTCTGAGATCTGGACTAGGTCAGAGAGATTCCCCTGATGCTGTGCCCACTGGAACTTCAGGTCCCACGCAGAGCTACATATGGTAGTGGGGCATGTGTTAAAAGCAGGATGCAGGAGGCCATGGGGAACAGCGCCATGCGTGTCTCACCGAAATCCAGGATAGAGGCTGAACCATTGGTATCATAGCCTGAATATCCTGGACTCAGCACTTGGGAGGATAAGCCCAAAACTGCACAGTTTCCAGAACAACTCAGATGAAAGGGAACATCTGAGAAGGGGTCAGATGTGACTTTGGCATGTTTCTAGTGAACCCCAGCAAGTGTAGGATGTCCGCTGTAGACTGAATGTGGGAGACAACTGTCTGAGGCGAGCCCGTCTTCAACAGCCAGACATCGAGATATTGGAAGACTGGCACCCCTGAACTCTGCAGATGAGCTGCAACCACCGCCATCACCCTCCCAAAGGGGAGAATGGTGAACTGAAAGTGCTCGTAGCCTACAGTGAACCGTAGGTTATGTCTCTGGGCAAGCAGGACGGAGATGTGGAATATGCGTCCTGCAAGTCTAACGCTACCATTCAGTCTCCTAGGTCAAAGGCAGACGGGACTTGAGTGAGCATGAGCATTTTGACTTTCTCCTTTTACAGGAAGAAAGTGAGTCCACGCAGGACTAGGACAGGACGCAGGTCTAAGGCCTCCGTCCTTCTTGGGTACAGAAAGTAGCGAGAATAGCAACCACAACCTACTTCTGATGCCAAAACCCTCTCTATGTCTCCCTGGGACAAGAGAGACGCCACTATCTGGCGGAGTAAGGAGAGATGGTCCTCCATCAGCCAGTCTCAAGTGGGTAGCATGGATGGAGGGGTAGTTACGAAGGGTAGTAGCCTCTTCGGACAATCTGGAGAACCCAGCAGTCAGATGTTTTCGACCTCCAGTGGTGCAGGTGATGGTGTATCCTGCCTCCCACTGGGTGCCCATGATGGAGGGAAAACTAAAGTTGCTTGGAGGCTGCGGCTGCCAGCGGGATTGGTAGACTGGCCCGAGCTCTGGCTACCTGACCCACAATGTCCATAGGTACTGTATCCTCAGCCAAGCAGAGGCTGGGAAGCTTGTGTGCCGTGGTAGCTGGGCAGGTAGAGACGTGTCTGAAAGCCCTTTAAGTGGCCACGAAAGGAGCGAAAGGCAGAATGGGGTTGGTGAGGGGCATGAAAAGGCCAAAAAGGATGGACACTGCGCGGCCGAAAGGTCCGCGTAACAGAATATATCCAAAAGGCATAAATGGACAAATGAAAACCTGAACACTGTCCTAGCAATATACCTATGCAGGTAATGCATGCCGTAACCCGACAATACACCGCAATGCACAAGGAACGCCGAGAATGCCCCTAATACCAGTGATAGAAAGTGAAAAGGGGGGAAAATGCCCCTCTAAGAACCGAGCGGGGCTAGAACACAAGACAACATTGCCTGCTAGAAGAATCTCAACAGGCACGTATTCCCCAAGGAGAAAACATGAGTGTGCTTGTCCAAAAGCGCGTAGCATTACCTAGACCTAGTAGGTCAACAAGAAGGTATGACTGAGTATTCCAGAATCACCCAACGGATATTCAAGAGAAAAACTCCCACAAGACAGATGAGGGAGCAAGCCCCATCGGAAGGGCAACCATGGTGCACGATATACCTATAGAACACAGGTTCAAACAAGGACAGCTCAACAGCCGTGAGGCAAGGAGAACAGATCACAAAATGGCCAGGAGGCAAGGATAACAGATCACGCAAGGACCGGGAGGGAAGGATAACAGATCACACAATGGCTGTGAGGAGTGGCAGAAGGAAAACAGGAAAACCTGTCGTTCCACAATCAAATGCCAACTAGACTGACACCGCTGAGCATCCGCGGCAGTAAGGGCGGTTAAATATCTAGGATATGCTGTATATTTCTGAACATCAGAGGAACTGGAACCCCTGGCATGGGGGTGCCTGTACCACCAGAGGCACAAGGCAGCACCATTGAATCCCAAAGCTTAGGGACAACAAGTTTCCCCAAAAATAGCCAATCTTACCATTAGCCAGGAGAGGTGGCAAAGCGTAATACTGATGTGCGCGACCAAATCCACAAGGTGGAAACAGCCAACAGGGAAAAACCGATCGATCGAAGGGTGACGTTTAGCCTGAGGAAATATGGAAAAAAACTCCTCAAGAAAACACGTCGCCATTGTAACAATCGAAGAGTACAAGGAAACAACTCCAAAGGAGTGTAGAGCAAAAACTGCATACCATTGATATGTGATAAAACCTCAAGGGGAGATAAAAAGCTGCCAAAGGAACTGCAACCAAGAAACAAGGTTTCCAACGCAATAACAGGACAGGGTAACAAGTCCTGAGCCACAGTCAAGGAACACAAGGAAGGGCGATAAGCCCAAGTGGCCAATATCACATAAGGATAAAGGAAATCGTGTGATAAGGAATTCGCACAACAGTCAAATCCAAAGAACCCCACCGGCCAGTAGGGTAAGATCCTATGCAGGGTCTCAAGAAAGGCGGCAAGCCAGCAGCACCAGAAGACCAGGGCAGAAACACTGATCTAGCGACTGATGCCACAAAACGCACATAACAGCGTTGCAATAACAAGGTGAAAAAGTGGGGGGGGGGGGGGTGCCAAGCCAAGGGTCTGGCTCTTCCCGTCTAGCCCGAAACCTGCGTAAGGCCACATCTGCTTGGGCTCCAAAAAGATGAACCCCATCAAATGACTTGTCAAGCAAGGCTGACGAGACAGCTTCTGAAATCCAGATGCCCGAAGCCAGGCGTGCCGGCGCAATGCCACAGCAGACACTATGGCTCAACCAATGGAATCAGTGGAGTACATTCCACACCTGATGAGCAGTTTGACCGCCTAGCAACCATCTAAAATCAACTGGTTCAACTCGCCCTTGTTAGCCTCTGGGAACAAAGGTAAAAGTTGTGCCAAGGAGTCCCACAAGGTATGGAGAAAGCCTTCCCATCATGTCATGACAAACATTTTACATACCCTGAACCGCATTAGAGTTGCATTCAAATAAGGCCTCTTGTCTCTAATACCACTGGCATCGATGCAGGGGTGAAGAATTAAAGTCTGGTTGCAAATTAAATGGTTGCACATGTGTCATCTCACAGCGCAATTAGGCACAGAGTGAGTTAACGATGGATCAGGGTCAGATACTGGCACTGGGATCGGCTCCTGAGCTGGAGCCACCAGAGTCTGCAGCAGCCCTGGCAAGGCTGGCGTGGAAGCTGGGGCCAGAATGGAGGCCCAGTTTCCACAGGGTCACTTGGCACCAAGGAAGGGTCAACTTGCGGAAGTTCAACTGGAGCCCCTCATGGCGCCATGAGCCTGAAGGTATACCAGAGGGACTCAAAACCTGTAGCATGGCCTCATTTAAGGTCGCAATTGCCGGTAAGTTGACAAAGGCTCAGGGAATTCAGTGCATGCCCAGAATTAACTGCAAGACCAGATCAGAGTCGGAAGGTGCTTGAAGTGTGTGACACCTAGATTGACACCCTCACACCTTTTTGCCTCATTTTGAGTGGGTTAGGGGGATGCTTTGAGACGTAGAGTTTCACCTACCACTCCCAGATAGCCTTCAGATGCATGAGGGTGCATATATCACATAAATCGGAGTTGTGTGACTAAGGCTCAAGTGGCAAAGGCACAAACTGTGCAGGTAGGAAACCTGCTCTCCCCAGTCAGGGCACCCTGTAATTTTAAGGGGAGACATTGTCCCAGGCACACTGTCTGTAATGTTTTGAAAGTTGTCAGGAAACCGACAAAGTTGTGAGCTGAGCTCCGGATAGGAATCAAAAGATGTGGAAAGAAAGGAACTGATGTCAACGTGCAAGGAGGGGAAGAGTGGGAGATGGGTTGGTAGGGGGGTACTTATATAAAGCCCTGTTGAATCATTTCCAGGGTGGTATGGAGTCCTCACAAAGCCATATGGCGCCACCTACCAGCACACAGAAACAGTCCTGAAAAAACTCTCCAGATCCAGTCTGGCACCTGAGGATATTCTTAAGGCGAGGTTTCCGCAGTTGGAAGTATCCATCAGAACTGGCAATTTTAGCAGTGTCATCAAGGGGCACATCTTATTGCAAACCACTTGGTCAGAATTTTACAATCAAAGCTTAGAAGGGATGAACAAGTTACTTACCTTCGGTAGCACTTTTTCTGGTGGATACTCCAATTGCAAATTCCTCACCTTGTGAATATTCCCCATCCAGAAACTTTACAGCTGTACTCCTGCGTGCCGGTAGGTGGTATGCAGCTTCGTGTTGACGTTTTTCCACTCTGAATGTGACGAGCAGAGCCGCATATATGTACTACCCATGCAGGCAGGCATCAGTTGCTTTCTTAGGCTGCCCGCGCCCTCAGATGCAGAGCTTATCTACAAATTGTCATGACCAGTGTGCAGGTCTCTAAATTGGGAACTTTTAAGATGGAAAAAGAGCCCAGTTCCCAGAACAGGAATGTGAGATGGTCGGTGAGGAACGTGCAATGAGATAGATTATCCACCAGAAAGAGTGTTACCTATGGTAAGTAGCTTTTTCTTGTGATGCATACTTGTTTGTGTTCAAAACATTTTATTGATTATAAAAACATGGAATTATGAGCAACAAAATAGAATACCTAAAGAACAAGTAACTATATATACACCAAATATCTCAAAAATCGTAACAATAAGACCTTTTATAGTAACGTTTATACCTATACAAATGTATTTCAAAGGATAAAGAGAAAATTTATATGGGGCTACTATGATCTCGAGTGATCTAAAAGGTTGTTGTAAAAGTTGTCCACATTGTAAGAAGTGAAATAGATTAAATATTAGAGACTTGAATCTATAAAGAATGGCCACATCCGAGATATGTTATCCAATACCACCAAGCATTAACGGATAACAAATTTGAACCATTCCAATTCAAAGTAATTGCTGAAGAGATAAGAAAACCAAATAATTGTATATCACGATTAGTAAAGAGAAATACAAGGGGGTATGATGTACAAATAACATATTTGAACAAAATTTGTATATTGAAATTAAAAATCTTAGGAACAACTTTCTATACATCAGAAAAGAAATTAAGGGTCTTCAATCATCTGGCAAAGGTTCCTAGAATAAAATAATCAATTCTGGAGTTGAAGGAATGAGTGTTGGAAAAAAACAGTAACATCTTTAATTGTAGGATTTGAAAGTCTCCAGTAATCAATGAGCTTAGTATTTGAGAAAAAATATATTAAGGAAAAAATGTTTTGCAGGACAGAATCTGAAAGTTGAGAGTGTAAGAGGGCATCCCTAATCAAATTAAAATCGCCTCCTAACATAAGAGGTACACTACCAATTTTGAGAATTTCTGAAGTGATTTCTCTCCTAAAATAGGTTTGTCTTTGTAGGACCTTACATAATGATTGAACAATTTGAATTTGTACAGAAACAACTCTACCTTCTGCATCATTATGGTGATTCAACAACTAAAACTGTCATTTATGAGGAAAAAAGAATAGTGGAAGCAACAACACCAACCTCATCGTAGAAGGGAAATGTTTTTCTTTTAAGTAAGCCTCACCCACCAGGGTTACCCCTTGGTGGCATGCTTCATCGTAGGGTTGATACCATCCCAACCAGCGTAGGTGTATAGGGACATCACAAAATTAGCGCTTCCGCGTATCTGCTGGTCGTATCATGCCCCTTTCCGTAGCAGGTTAGGGATGAACCCTACGATGAAGCATGCCACCAAGGGGTAACCCTGGAGGGTGAGGGTTACTTAAAATAAAAACTTTTCCCTTCTACGACGAGGTTGGTGTTGTTGCTTTTTAATCTCTCTTTTGTCTCTCTGAAGGGACTCTTGTTTGATTATTTACATATAGTTTGGAGGACGAGTCCGCTCCTTTCCCCTCTACCTCCCCCCCCCTTGTTTTTTTGTTGAAAAAAAGAATAGCAGCACCATTCTTCCGTCCTTTAGCAAGGGAAGATACAGTAGTACTGGATCAATCAATGCGAGTTTTTGGGATAAAACAAATATCAGCATTATGCTTACTTAAATATTCAGAGACTTTTCACCTCTTGACTGGGTGGTATGATCCTTTAACAACAAGTGATATCATTTTTATAGTATTTTTCCTAACATCTAAAATAAGATATGGACAGAAGAAAAACATATTTGAAAAGTATGATAGTAGCCCGTTGGAAACAGACAATATTCCCAAGGAATGGGACTGGATCCGGAAACGTTTGAGCAATACCTGTGCAGCGCTAGGTGGTGCTGTGCGGCTCCGCATTGACTGCTCTGCTCCGGAAATGACACGCGGGGCACTATAGGCACCACTCCCGCGTGCTGACATTAGTTGCTTTCAAGGTGGTGGACACACCCCAGACGCAGAGCTACAACAGCAAATTGACTTGACTAGTGTGCAGATCCTTAGACTTGGAATCTTATTAATTGGTAGAACCCAGTTCACAGAACGGGTAGGATGGGTGGGCCGGTGAGGCATCTGCAGTTAGAGTCACTACCAGAAAGAGCGTTACAGAAGGTAGGTAACTAGTTCTTCTGATGGATACTTCTAACTTTTAGATTCAAAGCCCTCTTAAGAGTCCAACCGAGAAAGATTCACTTCTGCTTTAGAGAGATGAAGTGGGCCAAACAATGCCGGAATGGTAACAGCCTGCTCGACACAAGATGGAGATACCACTTTCAGTAGAAAGGAAGCTCGGATCCTCAACACCAACTTATATGGAAAGAATGTGCTGTAAGGTGGGTTGAGAGAAAGAGCCCGAGGCTTGCTCACATGCCTAGCTGATATTATTGAGATGAGAAAGACCATTTTCAATGTCAGAAGTAGAAACTGACAACTATGCAGTGGCTCAAAAGGGGAGCACATAAAAAAGTGAGAACTAAACAGAAGTCCCACTGTGGAATCACAAAGAGTTTTGGCAGAAATACTAATGGTGGTGGAAAGGGCGGTGGGTTGGAAGGGTAGAAAGAAATGGCAGGGTGTAGCCCCAATGTACAATTTGAAAGACCCACTTGTCTGAAGTGATGGCCTCATCCTTGGAGAAAATATCGGATCATGCCTCTGACAGGGTGGCTGTATACCAGCAAGGACACACTAAAATGTCAGCTGGTGGGATCTAGCGTTGGCATAATGGAAAAGTCCAACTGTGGCCACAGAGAGGGCGAAAATGTTGGAGGAACTGTCTGCTGGGGGTAGAAAGACCCAAGGAACATGATGTGGGCTCTTCTCTCCTTAAACTGTCCAGGGACAAATCAGCCCAAGAGGCAAGAGCCATCAAATGGCATGCCTATCAGAGATACTTGGACATCCCCGGAGAAGCCCACAGGCCTCATCTAGACATGGCACCAAAGTGCCATACTGTTGCCCATTGCTCGATCAAAACAGTTGGTCCTGTCCAAGCCAAAACATATGACAAATTTTGCTGCACGCAACCAACCTGAATAGCTAGAGTAAGGGACGCCCAAAGGTCACCTGGAACAGCCGGTAAAACTTGTGCCACCGTGTCCCAATGGGCATGGAAGTAGCAGCTTAGAAGACAGTGGCGTTCACTGACCTCTGAGCAAGGCTTGCAGAGAAGAAAGCTTGCTTGCCAAATGTCTTTTCTTTTTTACTCACGATCAGGTGAAGTGGTAAGAAAGACTTTGGGGCAGACTCTACTGGTGGACACCTCTTTCACAAAACTCTCTGGAACTGGATGTTGTGTAGGCGAGGCTGGGTCGTCTGGTGCAGGACTAAGGTGATGAGCGAGCTGCCTATTAACAGACGGGCCTGAACATGATTTCGCCCAAAAGGTATTTGTGAGGGCCTCATTAAGTTACAGTAGAGGCTCTGTTGGAGCCTTACCTGGCTGAAGTACCTCAGTTAAGTCATTTGTTTTCACCTCCATAGTTGGGAGCTGTAGGTCTAAGACTTCTGCCACCCTTTGACGCGCAGTTACCAGGTCAGCTGTCTGGAACTACAAATCTACATGCCCTGGCCGACGCGCAGCGGGCGGCGCCGAAAGCGCGCCTAAGGCAAGCCCGTCTGCGCCCGTCCGCGCCTGGACGTCGCCAGGAGCCAGAAATCCTGCTGGTGCCTCCCTAAATCGGGTAATTAGTCCTGGCCAGCGCACTAATTATACCAGCCAAGAGCTAACGCTCATTAGGGACCACATACGAGCTCCCGTGATGAATATGAAAGTGAACTCCTGCACCCACAAATTCCCCAGAATAGTGGAAGGCCCCTCGCGTGTACAAACTGTAGATTCCAGAGTATCTCCCCCACACCACCCACTGACTCCCAAAACCCAACCCACCCCCGCAAAATGGGTGAGGATAGGGCAAGCTGGGATTGTTTCCTGGCCAATGTTCACTCACTCCCTAAACACGCTATCAATATCTGGGACTTGCTCTCTTCTTCCTTCCTAGACATTGGATTCCTAACAGAAACTTGGATGAAACCATCCTCATCCCCAGCAATTGCTATGGCAATTGCTATGGCGCTGCCAGACGGATACCGCATTTTGAAATTAGACAGACCTCGTAAGGTAGGAGGAGGGGTAGCCATTATATACAAAGACCCGATTAAAGTAACAATATTAGATCAACTTAGCAACGACAAAATTGAAATTCTAGCGTTTAGATTAGACCTCCATGCACAGTTGAGCTGGAAAGGAGCCCTCGTATACCGCCCCCCTGGACCACTCCTCGATTCCATCACTCTCCTATTAGACATGATTGCCCCACATGTGATATCTTCTAACAAATTCCTTCTACTAGGCGACTTCAATGTCCATAGTGAGAACCCAGAAGACCCTAAGGCCTCTGCCCTCCTGACCGAGCTAGCGACACTAGGACTCATAAAAATCAACGAGGCGCCGACGCATATTGCGGGTCACACTCTGGACCTAGTTCTCTCCAATTCCCCTCACACACTGTACAAATCTACCACCCCTCTGACCTGGTCGGACCACTCCATAATTGCATTTGATCTAGTGGGCCCAGCTGCGCACAAATGCGTGGAAAAACCTACCACGCGAGCCTATAGACAATGGCACAAATTAACACCCACACTCTTTAGGGACACTTTTATCCCTCCCCACCTTTCATCATCTGACACGGTAGAGAAACGACTAACTGACTTTCAGGACACAGTACTAGTCACTTTAGACGTATTAATCCCTCTGAAAAGATCATCTGCGGCCCCCAAGCGTCCTCAGACCCCATGGTATTCTACAGACCTTCGGTCCGAAAAAAGTCAGTGCAAAAAGCTAGAGCGTCAATGGCGCCGAACCCAGGAACCTTCTGACAAAGAAAAATACAAAATTGCCCTAGACTCTTACCATAAAAACATTAAAGTCGCTCGAAAAAAACACATAGCCGATCAGCTAGCACAAACAGATAATACCCCTAAAGTCCTTTTTCAAGTACTCAACACCCTCATTAATCCCAAAGCTTGTAATCCGGAAGATGCGTCAACCCAGTCACTTTGTGATAATATTGCCGATTTCCTTTCACAAAAGATTGACAATATTTACAATAAAATTACCTCTACCGTCACAAGTACAAGTCACAATCCGACTGCAGTACCCTCCCTGGTCTCACACAATTCTCTCACTTTGAAAGAATTTCCTCTGCTCACCATTAAAGACACAGAAAATCTGTTACAATCTTCCAAATCTGGATCCCCTAAAGATTTAATCCCAGCTAAAATCTCCAGAGGTCTTGCAGCGGAGCTGGCTGCACCTCTGTGCTCCATCCTAAATAGTTCAATCAAAGAAGGCAAGCTTCCTTCTGAGTGGAAAGCCGCCCAGATAATGCCCATTAGAAAAAACACTAAATTGCCCCCTGACGTAATCTCCAACTATCGTCCCATCTCACTACTCCCTCTCCATAGCAAAATACTGGAAAAACATATTAACACTCACCTATCCACCTTCATTGAATCGTCTGACTGTCTTGACCATTCACAATCAGGATTCCGTCCCAGGTACAGTACGGAATCAGCTCTGGTTAATGTCATGGATGACATCCGAATGCATGCGGATGCTGGCCGAGCAGTAATCCTCATACTGCTCGATCTCTCCGCAGCATTCGACACCATCTCACATCAGTTTCTGCTGGAGAGATTACGGGCTATAGGCATTCAGGACAACGCACTAAACTGGCTGACGGACTTTTTAAAGGGGAGAACACAAACAGTCAACCTTGGTCCTTTTAAATCTCAGACCACTATGGTATCTAAGGGCGTGCCTCAGGGCTCCTGCCTCAGCCCTTCACTATTTAATATATATGTCGCCCCACTCGCAGCACTCTTAAGAAACATCTGGTTTACTCCCATCTCTTACGCGGACGACACGCAACTCCTTCTCTCTTTCGATAAAAACACCCCTAATATCAAGAGCATTTTCGCAGAGGGCATGAAAACTATCACAACGTGGATGAGCAACAACTTTCTGCAATTAAACGCAGATAAAACAGAAATAATGCTGTTTAAAGATGCAGTGACCAGCTGGTCACCTTGTTGGTGGCCAGAGGAACTGGGTCCTGCACCATCCCCTAAATTAGTGGTTAAGAACCTGTGTGTGCTAATTGATAGCAAACTCAATCTGGATGAGCATATAGTTGCAACTAAACGGGCATGCTTCCATGCACTCAGCCTGCTCCGCAAAGTTTTTCACTTTCTCCCTTCTTCCACACGTAAAACCTTGGTACATGCTATGGTCCTCAGTCGACTAGATTACAGCAATGCCCCGCTGATCTCTGCCAAGACAACCTCCTTGTGCAGTTTACAAGTGGTCCAGAACACGGCGGCCCGCCTGGTAACCAGTGCACCCCTCCGAACTCCCTCACGCCCCCTGCTCCGTAAACTACACTGGTTGCCCATACGCAAAAGGATTGAATTTAAAATCGGCTGTTTGGTGTTCAAAGGCCTTAACAAAATGGGACCGAGATATCTAGCGGACAAATTGGTCAGATATACACCCTCGCGTACACTTCGATCAAAAGATAAGGGTCTCCTCATCGTCCCGCGCATAAAACAAACCAGATTGGGAGGCAAAGCGTTCTCCTACTTAGCCCCACAAATCTGGAACCAGTTACCTTTGGACATCCGCCAATGCACTAACGACTTGATCTTTAGAAAGAAACTCAAAACATCACTCTTCTAGCTCCTGTGTCTTTCACTCTACTCGTCCTCAGCGCGGAGATACCCCATCCGGGGTGATTCATGCGCTTTACAAATGACATAAATAAATAAATAAATACATTTGCATAAGGAGGCACTTTCCTCCATGACAGGACTGGGGGGACATAAGGCCAGTATCTGGAGAAGGACCCAGACCACTGGCATCTTGGAGTTCCTCATACCAGTTTCCTCATCACACTGTGGGATATAATCATCCCCTTCATCAAAATTGTCAGTGTCCGAGTCAGTGCCGAAAAGACTGTGTAAAGTTTGTGCAATACCACGTGGTAAGGGCAAAGTATCAGAATCTGCATGCTGGTCAGAGTCGACATGGCCTAGGTGAATTCTGCTTGGAGTAGGATAGCACAATGGGCTGCAGATGGGAACAAGCACAGGGAGGGGCACCGTAACTGAAGTTGGCACTGGAGTGGCTCTAAACCAGATGCGGGTCCTGCACCGAACTCCCGCTGCGCCAGGATCTTGGCCCAATCCTCTTTCGCTGGTGGCCAATCACCACTGCACACAGCCAAACTGTGCCCACTAAGTTCTGCTGTAGTACCACAGATCCTTAAACAAAATATTATATATTTTTTTAACAGAGGGAGCACTCCTTCCACCACACCCACAAAGGCCAGAGGTTAGAGTGTGCTTAGCCTGCACTCTTATGTACCCGTTCTCAACTTTTTTTTTCAGGACTCGGACTCAGAGTCCTGTAATAGAAGCCACAGCATTTGTTACCGATGTTGCAGCCAGCCAATCAGATTGTTCCAATATCACTGTACTTCTCTGGATCTGCGGTACCGAAATGGCCAATGGGAAAAAAGTCCTCACATGGCCAATCAGAATCTAGTTTTTTTTCTCTTCTTGGATTCACAGTACTGTGGATCCTCCACAAATTTATGGCCCAGATATCTCTAACTTTTCTCAGGGTTAACCCTTTCATGCCCACTTTGAGCACCTTGTTAAATGCTAATTTCTCAAAAACTATTAAACGGATTTACACCTAATACATTTTTTTTTTTAAATATGGTTTTTGAGTAAAGTTATAGCTTTCCATTCAACCATCTTTTCTGCATCAGTGAGAAAACTTTCCTAGGGGAATTAAAAGGGGAAATCACACTTTTTGAACACCCGTCTGGATGGATCTTTGTAAAACTTACGATGAAGGATGCAAACTGGATGAACTTGTTTTGTGCAGATTTAAAAAGAGGCAAAGAAAACTGTAAGAAAACAAAAAAATCCCTTTCCTATAAAAACCGAGATCTAACTAGATCTACACTGGCATGATCACCACCAGTGTAAAATACATATAGTTTGACTTATAGCTTTAGTTACGTTTGATGAATCTTCAGCATATTCAGCTCACTACTTAGACTACTGTTCTCAAATTTGAGCTGATCCATCAATGGGTAGCAACATTTACAAGGGGGGTGTTCAAATGTTCTTATTAACTGTGATATAATTTTATCAATAAGCAAGACATTTGGCAAACAATGAACGTGTTATATTTGGTCTTGGTATGTGAAGCTTTATGTAGAACAATCAAAGGAGAGAAAATGTAAAGGGGGCATAAAATCTTTCATATGCTAATAACTTTGATGTCTTAAGACAGATCTGCACACAATTTGGCAGACCCTTATGTTTAGCAAATATGCTGGGTTTCATATAATACACTGAGTTCCATGAAAATCCAACAAGGAAGGGTTGAATAAATAGGGGGGTCAAAAGTGATAATTTGAAAATACCTTTGGTGCTGGTAAATGGATCAGCTAGATTTTTGATAGGATGGTATCTTGTTGAACCTAGTGAAAGGAGCTCAAGTTTCAGGTAGATCCAAAAAAGAGGGCAAAGTTAAAGTAGGAGTGAAAATTATTTTATTTGCGAATAGCTGGTGTTATATTATGGACTGGTTTGAAATTTGGCAGAGCCTTACCATATTTAGCTTACCATTAATATATGGAGTTTAATGCAAATCCTTCAGAGGACAGAGTCCTGGGGAGGGAGGGGGCAAGAAAGTGTAATTTGCTAAAAATCTGCTAACCTGCCTCAGACTGCCAACCCCAGCTGTACACATCCTTCAAACATGCATTGCAAAGGTTGGCCATAGATCCTGGCCTGTAGCATACCCAGGTATTGTATATGTGGACTCCTTTTTAACAAGTTTGTTGACCAAACTTAGGTCCTGCTTACTCAAAATGGATAACAGGAGCTAAAGGTTTCCTTGTCCAATGGGGGCTTTTATTTTTAAATTAGTTCTACTAACAGTCTGCAAACCTTGGATTGAAGACTGTCCGTATACTAATAGTCCAGATATCTCTAGCTTTTAACTTTTTCAAGCCGACTTACATTATCTAGGTTTGCTCCAAAC
The DNA here is from genome assembly GCA_963921515.1 of Calotriton arnoldi. Taxonomy (NCBI): domain Eukaryota; kingdom Metazoa; phylum Chordata; class Amphibia; order Caudata; family Salamandridae; genus Calotriton; species Calotriton arnoldi. Next base: position 4,804,150 of record CAWUFW010000079.1, on the reverse strand, counting down.
TAAGTAACAGCACTTCCCTATGTTTTTGTTTTATGCCAATTTGCTATATTTACCTTCAGGGTTCATTCTGTAGCGGAGTGCAAAGATTCACACGGCAGCAAAGCTCAGAAATTTTGCTTTTTTGACTACCCCTTTAAGTGTACCCCTGTGATGGGTTTACATGAAACTCAAATCACAAGCAAACATTGTGTATGCCAAGTGTTGTGCAGATCTGTAAAACTGTGCCAAAGTTATTAGCAAATAAATTATTTTTGACCCACCCCTCTCAGATCTGCATGAAGTCTGAGATTCCTGCACTGAGATTAACTTGATAAGAATATTCCAAATTTCATGCAGAGCACTTAGCATTATTATCTATTATCGTTATTTCTCCCATTGATGGATCTGCTTGAAACACGCCACGGCCACAGAAGAATAAACATGCTAAATATCAACCACATTTCATGTGGATTAGTCAAAATATGTCATAGTTACAAGCAAATTAATGTGTTTTGACCCCTCCCCCTTTTATAAAAATTGCCTCCCTTCAAGATTCCACACAAATTTAAAAAAAGAAAGTTTGCTAAGCATCTGTCTAATTTCACGCAAATGTGTCAAACATCGCTAAAGTTATGGGCAAATCAAAAATACAACTTTCCAAAAGTCAAATTCTCTTTAAAATGTAACCTCTCCATGCCTAACCCAAGCACCTCTTTAAACGCTAATTTCTTGAAAACTACTCAACAGATTTACACCAAACCAACAAAAGCACAATCTGTGGATGAGCTTGTAATTGGAGTAAAGTTTGGTGTAATTCCGCTCAGCAATTCTTTTCTATATCAAAGAGCGAAGAACCCTAGGGAAATAAAATTTGCAAATCACACTTTTGAGACGGCCCACCCTCTCTTTTTCTTGGCCTAGCTTGCCGGATCTGTGCAAAACTTACCATTCAGGATCCAAACTTGATTAATGTTTTTCTCATGCACATTCACGAAACGGAGCCAAAGCTCTTTGGAAAATGAAAAATGTATTTCCTATGGAATCACAGACCTAACTATACCCAACAATCTGAGGATTTTTGAAACTATCAGGTTCGGATGCAGACTGGGCCTGGAGATCATCAACTGAATCTTCTTGAGGTTATAGTTACCAAGCAGGCTTTTTTTTTTTTTTTTTTTTAAATCACATTCTAACCTATTTATCCACTGGCTGTACAGAGCTTGGCCAAAGGCATCAGGCTGATGTTAAGATTCTCCTAAGGTGAAGGTCCTTTAATGGGAGACATAATGCATCCCTCCTTTAATGTAGCATGTGATCGATGATTACCCCACTGGCAAACACTTAAAAGAATTCCTATGGCTCTTAACATTGGTGTGTAGGCAGGCATTATTAATAGCTTTGTTCCAGCTTTTCCACAAACATTTTAAGTTTGTGTATGCTAAGTAAGCTTCAGAACACTAAAGTGTAATGTCTTTTTTCTAAAGACCTAGGTTAATGAAATTCTGAAATGTGGCTAGGTCATACCCTGCGCAGTACCATTTTAATAATCTGGAGTATCAAAAATATCTGAGAAGTGCTCAAGGGAACAGTGAGGAAACGGCCACCCACGTATCCAAAAGTCCTCTGTGCCCACTGGAACACAAAGGACAAGTCACAAAACAAGATCCCGTTCCCGAGCAAAAAGAAACACGAATTTATATCATCAAAATGTCAATCCAAGAAGATTTCAATCCAAATATTTGTATAATACGTTTCTTCTTTATTTTCATTTCATGTGCAAATCCATAATTTTTTACAAATGGCTCATGGTAGCCAAAGAACGTAGCCAATATAGTCGAGATGTAGCCAACACGTGTTTCGTCTTGGGTGTGTCGCCCATCGACTTCCTCAGGGCACGCGTAAATTCTATGGCCGTTCTGCCAGTCTTCAAATATGACCTATAAATAGTCCCATTCAATATCCCGTTTTTCTACTTTGACGGGAGTACTCTCCAACCTCCGATATATATGTAAACGTTTCTTACTTGGATCATAAGTGTTCAAGAGACCCATAGGCTATTCCTATGCTTTTTACATTGGACTCTTCTGAGCTAAAGAACAAGTTGCCAACGAGACATGCACTTGAACAACATTCTTGATATTTCCTTTAAATCAGACAGAGATGTAGAAACAATGGTGCAGATATGTAAAAGACACAAAAGACAGCATGAATCCATCAATGTACCTTATTCAAAGGTTTTCAATCATCAGTACATGCTAAATAAATGCCATCTTACCCAAAGTTTCTGAAAGAATAAAAATGCCTTTGTGGGCTGTACCTAAATATTTCAATAGCTTACAAAAAGGTTGCATTGTATACAGAAAGAAGCTTACCTCTACAATGAGAAGAACATTAAGAAAGTGGAGTTACTGTGTGTATAAATTATTATGAGTGATTGAGAACTGTTAAGAGAAGAACTAAGGCAACAGTCTTTGTGGTAGATATCCGATATACCTGCAGATACCTCACTTCTTGCATCTATCCAGGTGGCAGAATCGATCTTGAAATATCCCTCCTAAGAAGACAGGTAGTGCCAAGCCTCTGACCCGGCTTCCATCTGACAAAAATCATCACAGTCTCATATAAGGAACCACCTCATGTCCCAAAGTCTGTTCCCCATCCTTTTTTCCACCCACCTCAGTGGGGGAGACGACGAAGACTACTCTGAAAGAAATTGCAATGTACCAAAACAAACTTACTTGGGACCATACTAACAGTTACATGACCACACATCACAACATGAAGATGGGTGGGGTCGGTGAGTATTCTTTTTTATGTTTTTGTTTTAAAGCTCCATTTATGATTTTCCAAACATTACAAACATAACATTAGTGACAGCAAATGATTTCAGTGTAGTAGTAATACAGCATTGCTATATGTGTGGAAGGATAAAACGCAAAATGAACAGTGAGTTCTACACAAATTATAACAGTCGTACCCATACAGAAGTTCATCAGACCTTGTTAAATGTCATGTGTAGCTATTACGACAAATTCAGACCTTGGGGGTGGGTAAATACAAAGTGCGGGGGGCACAGCCGCACTAGTGCAAGAAAAATCCTAGTCTGTCCCATCATGAGCCAATTGCTGTAAATACATGCGCAGCGGTTGCCAAATGTACCAGGGGCGGTATCTGGACGGTTGTAGTGAGGCATACAGCTCGCTAGTGGTAATATGGAACATGAGACTCTTAAGCCACTGTGCAGCAGTGGGACAGTGATTACTTCCCAACATATCACCACCTCCCATTTGGCCAACAATAGTGCTATTGCTGTAAAGCAGCCAATGCTCTTAGGGACAACCCGAACATACCCCAGCAATGGGTCCGGGGGGGTATGTTCGTTTCCTCTATCTGGGATAATTGTGTAAAGATTGCTGTCCAGAAATTACCTATGTGCAAGCAGGTCCCTGCAAAATGGAAGAAATCTGCATCCTCCGTGTGACACTTATGGCAGGTAGAAAGACGGAGAGGGTCTATCTTGTCCATGAAGCTGGGTGTGATGTATGTACGTCGGAGAAATATGAAGTGTATCAATTTATGCCTATGGTTGGAGGAGATTAACTTAGTTTGCAGGCAGCAAAAGTACCAGACAAGTGCCCCCTGAAGGCCCTGTGCCTCCACTTATTTTCTTTTATTCTCTTTGTCTCTCCTCTATTACTATATTTTTATTTTTACTTTATTTTTGTTCCCCTTCAGCCGTTTCTCGCCGCTGCTACTCCCACGACCCTTCCCGCGTTTTCCCGCTCCTGCCTCCAAGCTGTCCCACCCTCTCCCAGACCCCTACTTAATGGCAGCCGCTGAATGCTGAGAGGAGCAAGACCCCCTGGGTTCTGCTCTCCCTGCGTGCAGCTCCACCAACAGCGCTCCTGGGCAGTGCCTCTGCCTTTTCACCGCTGCTGACCGGGGTTTGAGGCCCTGTGCCTTCACTTATTTGCTCCTGTCTCTTTTTTTCTCTACTTTGCTCTTCTTCTGCCCCCTGAAGGCCCTGTGCCTCCACTTATTTTCTTTTATTCTATTACTTTATTTTTACTTTATTATTGTTCCACTGCAGCCGTTTCCCGCCGCTGCTTTCCCCGCGGCCCCTCCCGCTCCCGTGTTTTCCCGCTCCCGCCTCCCAGCTGTCCCGCCCTCCCCCCGACCCCTACTTAATGGCAGCCACTGCGCGGCCGCGCCGCTGGCGCGCCAAAAGCAAGCCCGTCTCCGCCCGTCCGCGAACAGCGCCAGAACTCTGGTCCTCTGATCTGGCAACGCTACAGCTCCTCGGCTCTCTACGCACTCAACGTCGGCAAGAACAACAACTGCAAGCTCTCCTCACCCACACCCACGGACCTTTCACCTGCCGCCTCTCCTTGAACCTCGCCAAGACGCAGGACCCACCTCCACCGTCCAGCAACAACTCCATTGGACCTTAAACCCTGCAATGCATCTTCCTCAACGTCCGCTCTCTCCACAGACACGCCACGGAAATCTGGGACCTCCTCGACAGCACCACTCCTGACGTCGCCTTTCTTACCGAAACCTGGATGACCGCCACCTCGGGACCAGACATCACGATCGCCATCCCAGAAGGATACAAAATCACCCGGAAGGTCCGCCCCGGGGGAGGCATCGACATCGCCCACAAAACCAACCTCCGTCTGAGCACCTACACCAAAGGGCCAACAGACCTAATGGAAAACCTCCAATTCAAGATGCAGGCCAACTCGTCCACCACCCTCCGAGGCACCCTCATCCCGGACCCTGCACACTTTTCTCACACTCCATCACCGACATCATCACCCCGCATGCCATCACCTCCACCGACTACACCTTGCTGGGAGACATCAACTTTCACCTCGACAACTGCCAAGACCCAGACTCCACCTCCCTTCTGAACAACCTCCACATCATCGGACTCAAACAGATCGTACCAGAACCAATGCACTCAGCAGGACACACCCTCGACCCCATCTTCACAGCAGGAAACTCCATCACCTTCAGCCACAGCTCTGAACTTCCATGGACGGACCACCGCTGCGTCCACTTCACCTTCAAAGCAAACATCTCCCGCAGACGCCCACTCCAACTCCAGCGCAGGAATTGGAACAAGATCTCCGAAGACCAGCTCACCGCCTCCCTCAGCGGTTCCGCTCCCACAGCCACAGATGACGACCCTACCACCGCCGCCCGTAGCCTACACAAATGGATCACCGATTGCGCCAACACCATGGCCCCCTTCAAGAATTCCTCCAACCCTCATGCTAAGAAAGACAGCTGGTTCTCCAACGAACTCCAGGAATCCTGATGAACCTGCAGATGCCTCGAAAAGCTATGGAGAAACTCCAAAACCCCAGCAGACCTCGACAACTACAAAGCAGCCACCATCGCCCACCACAAGAAAACAAGTTACTTACCTGTAACTTTGGTTCTCCAGTATTGGAAACTTTCATAGATTCCCATGCTTGAATGATTCCCCGTCGTCGAGATGGGAGTCCCCGGTAAATACAAATTAGCCATAGAAACCATTACAAAAGAAGTAACTGGGCCTAGGCATATTCTAGTTTTGTAACCCATTCACCTCTTTTTGTAAAAGAGACCAAACAGAATGAACAACCAATCAGATCAGCCTCACCCTGTAGAACCTCCCTGAGAGAACCTCAGAGCCTCAGATTTTCGTAGCCGTGGTGTAAAAGGAATACTAGACTGCCAAAGTCTGAGCTTTCCCAGGGGAGGAGGGTGGGTCGCATGGGAATCTATGAAAGTTTCCAATACTGGAGAACCAAAGTTACAGGTAAGTAACTTGTTTTCTTACTCCAGTATTGGAACTTTCATAGATTCCCATGCTTGAATCAGAGTAGCTAGCAGTTATGAGCACATTTTGTCTCCTTTTTTTTTTTTTTTTAAATACAAGCATCAACATACAAGTGAGAGGAAACCATAACCCTCTGGTACACTTAAAGAATAGCCATGAGTTAACAAGTAAACAGTCAAAATGTGCAAAGAGAATAATAAGAAAACGGCAGGAGGGTAGAAAGGGAAAGCTCACCACTCAATGAAAGAGGTTCCTCAGGACTGCCTGGCCCACAGCTGTGTCACTCTGCGTTGAAGAATCCAGGCAGTAATGCCTTGTAAAAGTATGAGTACTGCTCCAGGTCGCTGCCCTGCAGATATCCCGGATAGGAACTCCGGCGAAGAGGGCTGTTGAAGAAGCCATGGCCCTTGTAGAGTGAGCCCGGACTCGACCCTCAAGAGGCTTGCCCGCTGCTCTGTGACAATATTGGATAGCGCTGACCACCCAACGAGCAATCCCCTGCTTGGAAAGGGGAAAACCCTTACGGGGGGCGCTGAAAGAGACAAACAATTGAGGAGACTTCCTGAAGTCTTTAGTACGCTGAAGATAGAACTTTAAGCACCTCTGAATGTCTAGTGAGTGAAGTGCTTTTTCTGCCGGAGTAGAAGGCTGAGGGAAAAAAACCTTGAGTATAACCGGCTCATTCAAATGAAAGTCTGAGGGTACTTTCGGTATGAATTTTGGGTTAGTCCGGAGAATCACTGTCCCCTTTTTAAATTGTAGAAAAGGCTCCTGAATGGTGAGAGCCTGCAATTCACCCATTCTCCTTGCCGAAGTCAAAGCTAGCAGAAGAGCCACCTTCCAGGAGAGGAATTTCAAGTCCGCCCGGTGAACGGGCTCAAAGGGGTACTTCATGAGCTGGGAGAGAACCAAGTTCAAGTGCCAAAGAAGAGGCGGAGGCTTGACAGGAGGGAAGACTCTAAAAAGGCCTTTGAGAAACTGTTTAGCTATCCTTGCCGACCAGAGGGAAGGCCCAGAAGATGTGCGTCTGTAGCGAGAGATGGCGGCAAGATGGACTTTGATGGAGGAGTGAGCCAGCCCTGATTTAGCCAATGACAGAATGTACGGAAGAACCTCATGTGGCTGATAAGAAAGAGGATCGATACCCTCTTGTTGGCACCAAATGCAGAAGCGCTTCCATTTTAACCGGTACGTCTGGTTTGTACTTGGGGCTCGAGCCTGAGAAAGTACCTCCCTACATTCTTCTGAAAGGGTTAAACCAAGGAACTCTCGGAGCTCAGGAGCCATGCCGACAACTGCAGGGATTGAGGATCCGGGTGCCAGACCTGGCCCTGAGACGTGAGCAACGAAGTTATCGGCCGCAGTGGAAGTGGAAGGTCCATGGAGAGGAGATGAAGCTCTGTGAACCAAAACTGTCGAGGCCACGCCGGAGCTATCAAGATCATCTTGAAAGGTTCCGCTTTAAGTTTCCTGAGAAGCCTGGGAATTAGCGGAATGGGGGGAAAAGCGTAAACGAATGCGCCTGACCAGGCCATCGAAAGCGCATTCCCCAGTGATCCCGGATGGTGAAGCCTGCTTGCATAAAACCGGCATTTCCGGTTCTCCGAAGTGGCAAAGAGGTCTATGGAGGGCCTGCCCCATAGGCGAAAAACCTCTTCTAGAGTGGACTGGTCCAGTTCCCATTCGTGGCCGACTGATTTCAGTCTACTCAGCGTGTCCACCTTCTCGTTGAGAACACCTGGAAGGTGTTCCGCTTTGAGCGATATCCCCTGCTGGATAGCCCATTCCCAAATCCTCTGGGCTTCCTGCGACAAAGGACGAGATCTGGTGCCGCCTTCCGTGTTTATGTAATGCATGGCTGTGGTATTGTCTGTACGGACCAGAACCGCAGACTGCTGCAGTCGCGGAAGAAAAGCCTGTAAATGCCAGACGAATCGCCCTGAGTTCCAGAAGGTTGATATGTAGAAGACGATGTTGGGGTAGCAAATGGCCACTCACATGAAGGTCTTGCAGTACCGCTCCCCAGCCTTCCAGCGAGGCGTCCGTAGTTATTATCTGAGGAGCTGGAATGACCCTGAAGGATAGACCCTGAGACACATTCTCCTCGTTTATCCACCATGATGCGGCGTTTCTCATGGATTTTGTGGCGACGACCTTGTCTTCGAAGGATCAGTCGACTTGGCGCCACTGCAAGTCCAGCTCCTCCTGGAGAGAACGCATCCGCAACCTGCAGTGAGGTATTAGAGGGATGCAAGAGGAAATTGTCCCTAGGAGGGACTTGTAGAGGCGAACTGAAAGATACTGTCTTCTTAACAGCAGATGGGCCATGGACATTAGCTTTCTTTGCCTCTCGAGGGTCGGAGAAGCCTTGTTGAGGGACGTGTCCAGGATGGCTCCCAGGAATCGAGCTGTCCTGGATGGACAGAGAGATGATTTTTCCGCGTTGAAAGTTAGACCGAGACTGTTGAAAAGGCGCGTGCACACTCTGACTGCGTTCTTCGCTGCGTGCTTGGTAGGAGCCTTTAGCAGCCAATCGTCCAGGTAGGGAAAAACCTGAAGCTGTTGCTTCCGTAGAAACGCTGCCACCGGAGCGAACACCTTTGTAAAGATCCGCAGAGCAGATCGGAGTCCGAAAAGCAGGACATTGAACTGAAAATGGCTCTTGGCTACTGTGAAGCATAGAAACCTCCTGTGGGCTGGATGGATGGGTACATGAAAGTATGCGTCCTCCAGATCCAGTGTGGCCATAAAATCTCCTGAGTTGAGAAGACGAAGAATGTCCTGCAGAGACACCATCCGAAACGATTGTTTGATAAGATAGGTGTTGAGCTCCCTCAGATCTAGAATAGGGCGCCACTTTTCTAACGTCTTCCTGACCAGAAAGAACCTGGAGTAGAATCCCTCTCCCCGCTGAGAGAGAGGCACCGGCTCTATCGCCCCTTTGAGGAGCATCTGATGGACTTCCAACCGAAGAAGACGTAGATGTTTCGACGTAGTGGCGCGAGGGGGCTTGGATGGTGGAGCATGGACGAATTCCAGAGTATGGCCGCATTGAATGAGGTCGAGCACCCAACGGTCCGATGTTATTTGCTGCCAGTTGTGGAGGTAATTTGATATCCTGCCTCCCACTGATGTAACAGGAGGAGAAGGAACAGTAGGAAGAGCCAGCAAGCCGCTATTGCCGCTTAGAGGAGTCCCTCCCCTGGCAACCTTGTTTCCCTCTGTTACTCGACCTAGAGAAAGAGGAGGATCGATTTTGCCTCTGGTTATAATTAGGTCGGTACGATTGCGAGGTTGATCCGTATGAGGAATACCGTTGTTGCTGGTATCCTCCTCTGTATGTGGCATTACCTCTCCCTCTGGCTCCACGGAAGGGGACCTAGCGGTACTGCAGAGTCCCTAAAGATCTTGCGGTCTCCATATCATTTTTAATATCCTGAAGCGCATCGTCAACATGTTTCCCAAAGAGCGCCTCACCGTCAAAGGGAAGATCCAGGATCTTGTTCTGAACCTCAGGACGGAACCACGTAGCTCGCAGCCAGCCCTGGCGACGAAGGACAGCAGCTCCCGCAAGGGAGCGGAACGCAGTCGTTGCAATGTCCATTGCACAGTCAATGACTTCCGCCGATGTCATCTCTCCTTCTTGAAAAATCTTCTTTGCCTGTCTTTGCGTCTTCCGGTAACTGGTCCAGATAGGGGGAAAGGTCGCACCACATCTGGCGATCGTATCTACCCAGTATCGCCAAGGCATTCGCAGCCCGAACCAACAGGCTAGACATGGAAGAGAACCTCTTGCCCGCATTGTCGAGGCGCCTGCCCTCTTTATCTGGAGGTGTTGTGAGAGAAGCAGAGGGGTTCCAAGACTTTCTTTGGGCAGCCTGAGAGATGACAGAGTCCGGTTTAGGCTGACTGACCAAAGAGGCGGGGCTATCCTCCGGAGCCTTATACTTTTTCTCAAGCCGAGGTAGTACCGGGAATACCGTGGCAGGATTCTTCATCACCTTCAATCCTTCATCCCAGACGTGACCAACAATCGGAATAGATAGAACAGCTTTTTTGTAAGGTTCCTTGAAGTCGTAAAGAAAACATTCCGACTGCACTGTGGGCATGGGCAGCTCAAATCTCTTAGCGGCCCTCTCCATTAACTTATGGAAACCCCCTATATCTGCAGGGGGAATCCACCGGTGCTGGCGACGGAGAAACCGGATCAGGAATAACAGTCATCCCACTCTGTGTCTGGGTCAGGTAGAGTGACGTTGCCTTGGTCCTCATCAGAGGTGTCATCCTGAATGAGAGGCACAATAGGTGGTACATCCGGGGCTAGCGGCAGAGGTTGAGGCATTGGCAACTGGGGTGTAACAGGGTGAGCAGGAGGAACAGCTGTAAGTGGCACCACCGCTGGAGCTGGAGGCTGTGTTGAGAATCTCCTCCTATAGTCCACCAGCATAGACTGCAAATCTGCCAGAAGGGAGGACGGCATAGAGACCATCTCCTGGTGGTAGTCCCCCTGATAATCCGAGGAAGGATCATATTGCTGTTCTTCCACATATTCGAGATCCGAGTCCGTGTCCTGACATTTGACATGTAGTTGAGAGGGGCTATTCGCATAGCCAAACGGCCCCTCATCTTCTTCAGATTCCTCTTCTTCGAGTAGAAGTGCAGGAGGTAGAGGAGTCACCCTCCTAGGGGAAGTCATGTCCGGTGTAATGCGCCGTTTTCTGACTGAAATGGCGACTTTTTCCGTCTTCGACGAGGTCGTCGGCGGGAACGTCGTCGACGAGGTCGTAGACGGGAGCGTCGTCGACTAGGTCGTAGACGGGAGCGTCGTCGACTAGGTCGTAGACGGGAGCGTCGACGACGATGAGAAAACCGTTGACGAAGAAATGGGCGTCGTCACCACAGCCAACGTGGTAGCCGTCGACACCATCCTCGTCGACATCGTCGACGTCATCGATGACGATACATCGACCACTGGCGTTGTAGTCGTCGACGCTGAATCTTGAAGGGTCAAAGCCAGCGGTGAAGTAATCACCGTCGACGAGCCCGTCGACGGAGGCAACGATTTCACGTGTACCTTTGAAGATTTCGTCGACGGAGTCTTGGTCAACGTCGTCGAGTGAGTGTCTTTTACAGGTTTTACCTCAGAAGATAGAGATGAGGGCTTTCTGAAGGTTTTTGGAGCCGCTGGAGTAGACGGCAGAGGAACCGAGCTGGATTTCCTCTGGGATACCGCTCCTGCTGACAGTCCTTCCCTCTCCCTTTACACGTGGTGAGGAGATTCGCCAGGACTATGCCCTCCAGACCTATGAGAGGTCTTTTTTAAGGCCTTACCAGGACGTTCCTTAGAAGGTGAAGGGGAAGCCATACCCCTTTTCACAGACCTTCTGGAAGATGCAGCAGAGGACGACTCCTCGCTGTCACTGGAGACTGGTTCCTTCCTTGACTTGAGCTTCTGGAGCCAGGTCAGGAGACGCCGCTCACGGTCTCGCAGCATCTTTGTGGAAAAAGTGCGGCATATTTTGCAGTCTGTTGCCTTATGGTCCGGGTACAGACCGTAAATACAGTCTTTATGCCTGTCCTCCACATACAACCTCTTCTTAGCACAAGTGGCACAAGCTATGAAGAGGGCCTTCTTCTCCTTATCAGACATTCTGACAAAAATCCAGAGCAGGTCTTGAAGAAAATAGCTGAAAAACTGTAGAAACAGGAAAAAACTGAGCAGAGCTCAGTGGAGACTCCCTTGCACAACGTGCGGTAGAAAATCTGAGGCTCTGAGGTTCTCTCAGGGAGGTTCTACAGGGTGAGGCTGATCTGATTGGTTGTTCATTCTGTTTGGTCTCTTTTACAAAAAGAGGTGAATGGGTTACAAAACTAGAATGGCCTAGGCCTAGTTTCTTCTTTTGTAATGGTTTCTATGGCTAATTTGTATTTACCGGGGATTCCCATCTCGACGACGGGGAATGATTCAAGCATGGGAATCTATGAAAGTTCCAATACTGGAGTAAACTCATCAGACACTCAAGGAAGAAAGCACTCCAGGACAGAATCTCCACCCACGCACACAACAACAAAGAACTCTTCGGCATCATCAAAGAGTTTGCCCAACCCAACAGTGAGACTACCGACATTCCACCCTCCCAGGACCTCTGCGACAGACTCGGTGCCTTCTTCCATCCCAAAATCAAGACCATCTATGACAACTTCGACAACAACCTCCACGAGGAACCCATACCCACTGCTCCCTGCACCACACAGCCGGCACTGGACAGATGGACTGCCCTCAGCATCGAAGACACCCTAAAGACTATGAAGACCATCCACTCCGGGGCCCCCACGGACCCCTGCCCCCACAACATCTACCACAGAGGTGCAGACATCATAGCCCCAGAGCTGCAAACAATCATTAACCGCTCCTTCGAAACCGCCTCCTTCCCCGACTGGAAACACGCCAAGAACAACCCTCTCCTGAAAAAACCCTTGGTGGACCCCACCGACCTCAAGAACTTCAGACCGATCTCCTCATTTCCGTACTCAGCGAAAGTCATTGAAAAAGCTGTCAACAGCCAACTTGCCTCCTTCATTGACGAAAACAACATCCTCGACTCCTCCTAATCAGGCTTCAGGAAGAACCACAGCACCGAAACAGCCCTTATCGCAGCGACAGATGACATCCGCTCCCTCCTCGACAGAGGAGAGACTGTGGCCCTCATCCTCCTGGACCTCTCCACAGCCTTCGACACAGTCTCACACCGCACCCTAGCCCGCAGACTCCACGACGCAGGAATCCGGAACAAAGCACTCGACTGGATCCGCTCATTCTTCTCCCGCAGAATGCAGCGAGTCAGACTCCCTTCCCTTCCTTTCGGATCTCACACCAACCACCTGCGGAGTCCCCAAGGATGCTCCATCAGCCCCACCCTGTTCAACATCTACATGGCCCCGCTCGCATCCATCGTCAGATCACACGGACTCAACATCGTATCGTACGCAGACACTCAACTCATCCTCTCCCTATCCAATGAACCCAACATCTCCAAACACAACTTTAAAAAAGGAATAGAAGCAGTCGCCAGGTGGATAACAGAAAAGCTGCCTACAACTTAACACGGACAAAACTGAAGTACTCATCATAGGCCCACACCCCGATGCCTGGAACAACACCTGGTGGCCCCCTGGCCTTGGGAACCCACCCACGGACCACGCACGCAACCTCGGAATCATCCTAGTCTCCGAACTCCAAATGGATATCCAAGTCAACGCCATCACCTCATCCTGTTTCCACACCCTCCGTCTCTTACGAAAGACCTTCAACTGGATTCCCATTCAACACAGAAAAACCGTCACCAACGCCACCGTCAGCAGCAGACTGGACTACGGCAACGCACTCTACGTCGGGATCAACAAGAACCTCACCCGCAAACTACAGAATGTCCAGAACGCTGCCGCCAGACTAGTCCTCAACCTACCGCGCCCACTGCCAGATCACCCAACACCTGCGAGCACTAGACTGGCTCCCCGTCGAGAAGAGAATCACCTTCAAGCTTCTCACCCACGCACACAAAGCCCTCCAGAACACCGGCCCTGCCTACATGAAGCACCGCCTCTCGTTCCACGTCCCAAAGATCCCTCCGCTCAGCCCAGCTTTCCTTTGGGATGATGCCCTGCATCAAGGAGACCAGAACAGGAGGTCGTTCCTTCTCCTTCCTCTTGGCCAAAGCATGGAACACCCTCCCTCTTGACCTCTGCCAGAAACCAACACTCTCCAAGTTCCTGAAGGACCTCAAGACCTGGCTCTTCGACGAATCACCGTGAACGCACAGGAGCTGCGCTCCCCTCCCACCCCCCCAGCACCTTGAGACCCTTTCGGTGAGTAGTTGCGCTTAACAAACCCCTGATTGATTGATTGATTGAGACATCGTCTGGGAGGGGGCAGCGCAGATCTTCAACACAAACCTTCCGCAAGCGTTCATCTGCCGTGGGCAATAGCGCAAGGCACGTCTTATACAGTTTAGAAAGCAAGTGACCTCGCTCCGTGTCCTTTATGCGGCTAGTAAGGGGGTGTGAAGTCCACCGGGGCAATGGGGTAAGAGGAAATCCGAGCGCGCAATGCGCTTTAGATACGATGTAAAATAAATCTGTTAATTAAGGTAGCTGTGGCAAAGCGCATGTCCTCTGCCCAGGAGATAGCGATCGCTGAGGATCCTTTAGGTAGATTATCCAATAGAAAGATCGTTATCAAATATAGGTAACTTATTTTTCTGATGGCTATTTTTATCTGCAGAATTCACGCCTCCTGAATAAATATCCAAGCAGTACCTTCCAGGTGGTGGGTGTAAAGACATGGTCAAATTAGAAAGGCTTGAAAGACTGATCTAGCAAAATGGACATCTCTGCAAACGTCAGAATCAAGATGGTAATGCATGGTGAAAGTATGGACAGATATCCATATTGCGGCACAGCAAATGTCCCACACTGGATCACTCCTAGACAGCACTGAGGAGGTGGAGGACTTTGCACTGTTGAAATGGGATCTGATGGCTTCAGGAAGTTCCTTTTAGTGAATATACCAGATATTGATGCGCACAACGATTCAGTGGTAAACTGCCTGCTTCTCATCACCTTGCCCTTGTTGGAGCTGGCATAGCTATGAAAAGCTGCTCATTAGCCGGAAACTCACAGGTCCTGTCAACGCAGACACTTACTAAGAGCTCTACAAAGGAGTAGACAATGCAGCCCCCACTTGTTCGTGGTTGCATAAGAAAGCGGGTAAAAAGTCTGCAGAACTAGGTTGTCCGGAAAAACCTGAACACCTGCAGATCCCGAACACGCTCAGTCGAGGTGATGGCGTTCATGAACAGTCTTGAGAGTTAAGAATCTCAGCTAGAAACAAGGCAATGACTCGAAGGCTGAGCACATTAGGAAACCAAGCCGAAATTAAGGTCTCATGGTGGCATAATGAAAGGGGGGGTTTGATGGCGCAAATAGGTTAACACCTTCAAAAAGTATGCAATAGGAAAAAAACGCGACAGCTCACCTGGCAAACAAAGTCCGCCCGAAAAGACAAATAATCTTTATAGTGCCTACGGAAAATACTTGATAGGCAAGAGTGCGCTCAAAGTGGACATACACGACAACCACACCTTAAGGGGATCAATCAACTTCCTCCTTGGCTCACCAAGATGCAACATAGGACCAACACCCAGAATAAACAGATTTGGTAGTGGGATTACAGGCTGACAAAATCACCTCCACCACCTCAGCAGGCAGATCAAATGACCGCACATTGCCCTACTCAATATCCACGTTTGGAAGTAGGACCTGTCACTAACACTGTGGGAGGAGGTCCATACTGAGCAGGAGCAAAAGAATGATGCACAGAGAGAGACTGAGAAGTTCAGGATATCAGTCTGTCAGTGCCCAGTCAGGTGCAAACATTTCTTTTTGCTCTGTTTTTGAGGTAGTGAGTGAGGAGCAGAGAATCTGAAAGCGGACTGGGCCATACATGGATAGGTAGGAACCAAGAGAATTTTGAGGAACCTTGAAACTGCTGGAAGATATGTGAAGGTGGAGTAGTATAACGAAGTCTGTTTCCATTTGACGACTTCCAGGAACTAAGTCTTAACCATTAAATTTAAAGTGTCATGTCCTCGTGCACAAAGTAGCATGATGAGGAAACCGGAGTTTATTAACTTCCACTATTTAGGCCAAACGCTGCTATGAATGTTTACATTTTCATGTCTGGTGAGAGCAATAACAAATAACAAAAGGCATGAGCAGGCTGTTATACTCAATGTGTGGCAACAGAGCAGAGTTCACTGCAGGCGTTAAAGAGGACTATCCGTGTTTTGGTCACATTAAGGTGCAGAGTATCTATGGAAAGAGTACCCTGAGGATGGATAAATTGTAATGGTTAATGAGCACCACATCTGAGATTACTTCAACTTGTTCTTGTAAAAGTTGAAAAAAGAGATGGATCTACAAGCTTTGCTTCCAGGAGGCATTTGCTATTTGCTAAGGAAAGCACGATGGATGCACCAATGGCAATACCTAATCTGATTTATGATTCAGGTATGGGTGGGTAACTTCACTACAGTGATATGGCTGTGTGTGTTGCTGTGACTGTAAGGTTTGTACATCCATGGACAAAGTCTGGCGCACACTCAGCAGAGAAAGGTGCAGAAGAGCGCATGACCTTGCACTGTCAGACTGAGCGCTGACCACTGTACAGCGTAACATAACTGGATCGGTGAGCAAAGGGAGTGAAGTGCCCCAGCAAAGCTCTGCAGTCCCAAAATAGGACAAAAAGGAGAGGCACAGCACTTTGCGCCCATCCACCTGATATGGTTTCTAACATGGATGAACTCAGTCAAGGACCCCTGGTGAGCCCAAAGTCGGTAGTAAGAGTCTACAGACTTCAGATAAATAAGCAAGCTGTGTTAAGCCACAAGGACACAGGGGATCTTGTATGGGGCAGAAAGCAAGCACAGGATGGTGTATGCCTGTAAGCTCCCAGGAGAAGTTCCTACCCTTGTGCTATCTTCAAATAGGAAATAGACTTCAACTGTTTTGCAAAATATTGCTCAATTCATCTTATATTTATTTTAATTTGTAACAGGCTCTTTAATGGTTCAAATCAAAGTTAAGTAATATATATTTAATTAAAATATCATTTAAGAAGCATTACTCAACTCTTTTACTTTGGGAACAAATCTATGTGCGAAAGGCTGTCCTTTAATATTGTGTACTGGTGCCTCTGGCCTACATTTTAAACACATTAAGTGGTAACTAGACTCTTGGGGATTATATGCAAAGTGATGGAAAATTGAGGGGGCGTGGCCAACTGCCGAGGGAGATGGCCGCACGGTAGCTGTGCTCCGTCGCGCCACTCCTGTAATATCCGACATATCATAGTGTGCCCTGGCCACCAACGCCTGAATTTGAGCCCAGAGGCTCCGTACCTCCTGCTCCGCGTCTCGGCCGAGTCTCTGCGACATCGGAGGCTCCGGCGGGAAAGAGGAAGCGACGCTTCGCTGCGGGGGCTCCGGCTGCTGGGCGCGCGCTCTCCTGCCGGGGTCGCGGCGTGGTGTGGAGGCCGCGTAGCGCTAAACCAGGTCCCGGGCCAGCATCAGCCTCAGTTCCGCACCGGAACTGCACCTGCTCCTGCCGCCACATTTTGACGTGGAGAGGACCCGATTTCCAGGACCTACATTATCTCTGGGTCCAGAGCGCGCAGGAGCGCTTTGGGACCTCTGCTCCGGTGCACCCGGCGCCCTCCCGTTACAGCGCCTTCAGGGAGAGCGGCTGTGCTACATGATTAGCGGTGAGTCGGCACTGCCCCCCGTTAATTGACGCTTGTTCCTTGACTGCTGCATGAATTGGGGGTACGTGACTGCGTGGCCCCCTTGGACTTAAGCTTGCGCACCCGTCGCTAATTGGAGGGGGGGCGGACATTTGACACAGCGGAGCCCAGTCTCCCTCGTAGGGGTCGGGTGGACCTCACATGGCCCTTCACCTATAGGTTGACCTCCCCCTCCCTCATTTACGCACTGGTGGTTACACGTTGCCTTGGGGCCACCTGCTTCTGGACTCCACCCAGCAGGGGGTAGCGCTCGACCGGTGGAACCCGACAGGCCAGTGTGGGATTGATACCCACTGCAGGCGGCGGTGAGTAGCCGGTGGGGCACAGTCTACTGCCCTCCTGACTGGTTCTATCCTCAGGCGATCCGTACCACCAAGATGGCGACCGGCCGTAGCGGTCGAGGGAATGTTCAGTCCAAGCTTGAAAAGTTTGCGTGGCACAAGAACCAAGAGGGTGTACAATCACACCCGGCTCCTCCAGAGGAACAAACGGGGCCCACCCTTCAGGACATCATGTCAGCCATAACGCCGGTGCGCACTTCCCTTGAGGCTGGCATCGCCACGGAGGTGGCCCTGATCCGTGCGGACATGAAGAAAATGTCGGATCGCGTAGGGGCTGTAGAGGAAACCACGAAAGAATTAAAAGCAGACTCCGACATTCTCAAGACTCGGGTGACCCAACTTCAACAGGCGCAGGAGGCCCTCGTCCTGCAGCTCGACGACTATGAAGGCCGCATGAAACGCAACAATGTTCGCATCCTAGGTGTGCCGGAGAGGGCGGAGGGGCAGGCGGCGGACCTCTTTGTGGAGGAACTGATTCTTCAACGGCTCCAGCAGCGAGGCCTGTCCAACTGCTTCTCAATCGAACGCGCGCATCGTGTACCCGGAGGCAGGCCTCGGCCTGCGGCGCCACCCCGGCCTCTCCTGGCAAGGGTGTTCAACTACCGCGACAGGGATGCTATCTTACAGACTGCGAGGGCGGCCCCGCCAATAGTAATTGACAACAGTAAGGTCACTTTCTTTCCAGACTTCTCCCTGCGGGTCCAGAAACAGCGTTGCAGCTTCCTCGAGGTGAAGCGTGCCCTGCGAGATCAAGATATCAAGTACGCAATGATGTTCCCAGCCAAGTTGCGGATTAAATCTGAGGGCAAACTATGGTTCTTCACCAGGCCAGAGGACGCTTGGGACTGGCTTGAGGGCTGGAGAACCGTTGGCAAGGGCTCCCGCAGGTCATCGGGCAGAGGTGGAGGCCCTAGTGGCCGAGGAAATCAGCAGGGATCAGCGACCATGGACATATCGCCATCACGAAGCCCCGTGGGTTGAGGTGCGGGTCACTGCGAATATGTCAGTCTACCATTGGATAGCCCCCTGCATACAATGGTTTCCTACACCCACTCATTACACTACTTCCTTCCCAGGGGGCCACAGTAGTTGCTTACTGCGTCCGTCACCAGCTCTCCGGCACTATATTAACCTAATCCCACCACACTCATGGGGACAAACCTAGTGCTAAAGATCCTAACGTGGAATGTTAACGGCTTGGGGGACAGGATTAAGCGGGGGTGGTTCTCCAGTACATCAAACGTCAGACACCGGACATAGTATTATTTCAGGAGACACACCTGATTGGCAATTCATGTGGGGCACTGAATAGATGGGGTTGCCGTATGGTCGGGCACTCAGGGTTCACCTCTGGCTCCAGAGGGGCAGGGGTGCTTCTCCGTCGGGGTTGTCCATTTATTGTGAATAAAACTTGGGAGGATGCTCAGGGCAGATATTTGGCTCTCTCTGGTACGTGGGAGGGACGGGTAATTAACCTAGTATCTGTATATGCCCCACCAGGCCTTTAACGGCCTACACTGCGTGATATCGGGGCACTCCTACTTGAATTCCCGATGGGCATATTGGTGTTGGGTGGAGACTTTAACCTTGCAATGGATGGCTCTCGGGATCGCCTCCCTCCCAGAGGTGACCCCCAAGGGGGATCCCAACTGTCAGGATTTGCGTCAGCTCTGGGCCTTGTGGATGTGTGGCGTTGGCTCAACCCTACCACCACACAATTTACTTATTATTCGGGGGCCCATAATAGCCAGTCCCGCATCGACCATATATTCACGCTGGCCCAGGATGTCCAGTCTTTTGTGGCCTTCGAATGTTTAGCCCGTGGAATTTCGGATCACTCCCCGATTTTGACGACCCTTACCACGGGACAACCCAAGAGTCGCTCCACCCTCAACATCAGCCCATGGGCGCTCAAGGTGCCTCATATCAGGGAGACTCTCCTAAAGGATACTGACCACTACTTTGACGAAAACGTGGGGTCGGTTTCGTCACCTTCTGTGATCTGGGGGCCATACAGGGCTGTTATAAAGGGAAGGGCTCTGTCCCTCATGGTGGGGCATAAGAGGGAACTCGCCAAACGGGTAGTAGAACTAGAGGAGGATATCCTGGCAAGGGAAAAGGCCCTGGCCTTGAAGCCCGACGTAGAGGCTCGGCACTCGCTCGACATAATACAATTAGACTACCGCCAGCTTCTACATGAAGCAGCTATGGCCCGATATACGGCAATCCAACATAAAATATATGAGCATGGTGAGCGGACAGGCAGAATGTTGGCCTGGTTGGAGAGGAAAGAACGTGCATCCAGGTGGATACACTCGCTTCGCGGGGCGGACGGTGAACTTCTCACTGACCCCCAGGACATCTCTTAATACATTCGCAGAATATTTCTCCTCAGTGTACACGCCGGCCGAAGACTCGCAATCTGCCATGGCTCCGGAACTTTTATCGACCATTAAGGTAGCGTGTCTGTCTAAACATGACAGTGATTCTCTCAAGGGTGATGTCACGGTGACGGAAGTCCAGAAGGCCATTCAGGACTTGCGTTCAGGTAAAGCCATGGGACCTAATGGGCTCCCGGTTGAGCTTTTCAAACCAATGGCGTTCAAGCTCTCCCTCCACCTGGTGAATATGTATATGGAGAGCTTTGACAAAGGAGTGTTGCCCCCTGAGGTCAGGATGGCATCCATAGTTGTAATACACAAACAAGGCAAACCTGCAACGGATTGTAAATCCTACCGACCGATATCCCTTCTCACAGTTGAAGCTAAAATTCTGGCTAAGGTATTGGCCAACAGGCTCCTCCCTTATTTGACCGAACTGGTACACCCTGACCAGTCCGGATTCATGCCAGGCCGCAACACTGCCTTAAACCTGCGTCGTTTGAATGGGGTCTTGGGACGAATCGACACAATAAAGGAAGAGGCCATTCTGCTATCGCTTGACGCAACGATGACTTTTGACACCATCGAATGGGAGTTTTTATTCGCGGTTCTGGCCCAGATGGGCTTTGGCCCCAAATTCGTCAAATGGGTTGGACTCCTTTACTCTCAACCAACTGCGCAGGTAGTGGTAAACAACCGGGTGTCAAAAAAGTTTCCGCTGCGACGGGGTACCAGGCAGGGATGCCCCCTTTCACCCCTCCTCTTCGCTCTGGTTCTTGAACCCTTGGCAGTTTGGATCAGGGGAGATCTGATGATAAGAGGGCTGAAATGGACCGACGAACACGAAGATCGTATTTCCATATACGCGGACGACATCCTCCTGTACTTGGCCTCACCCACGCGATCTCTCAACCGAGCCCTAAATATCTTCTGTGTATTTGGAGCGCATTCCGGATACACAATCAATTGGCCCAAGTCGCAGCTGTACGTCCTCTGGGGCGACCCACCGCGTAGCCCGAGGGGCTATGATATACCAGTAGCTTCACAGGGCTTTAAATATCTCGGCATCTTTGTCACCCCAGACCCGGTCCTGTTCCATGAATCTAATCTACTCCCGCCACTGACCCGCCTCCGGTCTGACGTTAAGCATTGGCAGTCTCTTCCCCTTACGCTCTTGGGCCGGGCTGCCCTTTTTAAAATGCTGGCACTGCCACGCTTTTTGTACGTGTTACAGAACTCCCCCAACAAGATCCCCGACGCCTATTTTCCGGGGTTGGAGTCCACAATACGATAACTACTCTGGGAGGGACGTGCCCCACGAATTGCCACTAACAAGTTGACCATGGGCTGGTATGACGGAGGCATCGCACTGCCTGATATTAAGCTATACTACCATGCTTCTCAATTAATCGCTGTCAATAAGTGGGCACACGGGGAGCATGATGACCCGAACTTTCTCATGGATCGTTGGCTATTGGGTAAGGGTGGTTATAACCGGGCCCTGTACACAAATCCACGCACACTTCGCCTCACTGGGCCCACAGCTCGCACAGTGGAGATCTGGCATGGGGTCAACAGGAAATGCGGCTGGAGCGGCACGCTCACCAAAGCCACCCCACTCTGGGAACCCGACATGTTGGGTCAACTTAGTCAATGCCCGGGATTTGACAAGTGGGACATGATAGGGATCTCGTCGGTGGGCGACATGTGGGTGAAAGGTAAGCTGGCAACATTTGAAGACATGCAGGCCAAATACCAATTAGCTCGCACAGAGGCTTACAGATACTTACAGATCAGCCACGCGATAGCCGCTGCCCTGCCTAAAGACGGCCCTTTGGCTGCATCCACCCCGCTGGAGGATAGGCTGCTACTCGACCCGATGCCTTCGAAGGCCATATCCCTCACGTACAAAAAGCTGCTAAACAATCGGCCTGACCCTATGACCCGACTACGCCAGCGCTGGGAGGGGGATCTCGGGGAGATCCACGACGAAGACTGGCGCGACGCTTTGGCGTCCCCTAGAGAGGTTGCCATTCTCTTGCGCCTACGATTGGTACAACTGAAAATCCTACATCGCGTTTATTTTGACTCACGTACACAGTTTAAAATGGGAAGGCGACCAGACCCTCTGTGCCTCCGGCGTTGTAATCAGCCAGGCACTTTCTTTCACATATTGTGGGAATGCCCTAAAGTCCACACATATTGGGATAACATCATTAAGCAGATGGAAAGAGCTTGTGGCAAATCTTTGAAGGCTACCCCCCAGCTCTGCCTACTCAACATGTGGGGTGCTACGGATCTGACACAAGCAGAACAGGTGTGGGCTTCAGCTGGGTGGGCTCTTGGGAAACGCAATATTGCGCAGAAATGGGGAGCTGAGGCGGTCCCATGCCGAAGAGATTGGGTGATAGACATGGATAGGGCAATGATTGCCGAAAAAGACGTCTTCAAACACAGAGGATGCCCCAAAAAGTGGGACCACAAGTGGGGGAGATGGAATAAATATAGAGGTGACCTTTGTGTATCCCCTACCATTGAACTACAGCGGGACCGATGCCTCATGCTGGAGGTATCCAGCCTTGATGACACTCCCGCCCTGATGCAATTATCATACTGTCTCCAAAATATGTTACCTAAAGGGATGAGACACCGTTTGCGAATGTTGGTGAGCCTGGGAGCGGGTTGCTGCCTAACAGTCCTGTTTGGGCATAATTGTGCGGGGTGGAGGGGTGGTAGATTGTATCTAAATTGCATTATACAAGCTGTATTTGTTATGTTTTCACAGTGGACCCAGCTATCGATTTATCAATGCACTGTACCATGTCTTTTCTTTTCCCTTTTTCTTTTGTTGCTCAATAAAAACTGTTTAATAAAAAAAAAAAAGTGATGGAAAATTCAACAGCAGTTATATGTGTTGAATAAATTCGGTCAGTGATCTTCGACTGCACAATAGTTCAAATATGTTTCGCAGTATGTGTCACATACTGTGCAACATACTATCTGAAAATTCATCCGCGTTCAGTGCCCACATGTGGATGCCCAGCCTTGCCCATTTAGGAGTCAGCATTATGAGTAAGTGGGAGCAATCAGAGAGGAATCTATTAAGATATGTCGAACTACAAAAAATCTCAGCATCTTTCCTGTGCCAAAATAAGCAACTTTGACTGCTATAAGTACTATGAACGAGGTAATAGGAGATTGCCCTGCCGAGCAGGTGCTAGGTTTGCAACACTTAAAACAAATTCAGATATTTGATTGTGTTTTTAGGGTAGATTCTGTACCTGACTAATCGCCAGGTGGATGTTTCTCCAGCCCAGATAACTCTAGTATTTAAGTACAGTGTCACAACTCTAAACATCAGGGAAAAAATCTTTATTGTCCATATTTGGAGCATACGTGTTGACTAAACATGTGTCGAACCCGTCCAGCAACCCACCCACAACCGTAAATTAATCACCCAAAGGGAATCATAGACGCTATCCAAGTTACCCCCCCCTCCCCCTGAGCGTAATTAGAGTATGTGGCAGCAAACAGGTGTGCCCTACATTTCTTGTCCAATTGCTCCACCTCCATTTCCGATAGGTGGGTCTCCTGTAATAGTGCAATCTGGACCTTATAGTGCCAGAGATGTGAATACCCCTATAGTGCTTGGAGCGATTATTCAGTCCCCTAGTATGTAGGTTATAAATGTCCTGTGCATCGTGTTTGAAATGCTGTAAGGAAGGTGGCAGCGCAAAATTCGCCCCTTCGGGGTGCAATAGGTGATTCAGTCTTCCCACCCCCATAATCTGTTATTTTAACTACTTCCACCTTGCCACACTAGTCTGGTCGTGGTCATCTATGCTAATCATTGTATACACCCAGTAATACTTATCCCACCCACACCCTCCAATAGGGCAGACTCCGAATCCTACAACTGCCGTGTGTCACTATTTTGCTCAACTATTTGTAGAGCAATATTGCACCAATCCATCTCTACTGAAGAAACACAGCACAAACCTTCAACACCAACTTAGTGACAAAACTACTCGCAGGCAGTATTCAACCAGCCAAGGGTCCTACCTAAGAGGTAGTCCCGCAGCTGGATTCAATCCGTCAATTCTAGTGGACATATATGGGCTCCTAAGGGTCAGAGATGTCCCTCTCCAATGAAGAAGACCAGGAAACAAATCTCAATGCCCATCACATCCCTAGTTTAGTCATGCAAAGACATAGTCACCATAAATTGCATCTCTTCCCCATTATCAATTTGTGAACAGATATTTCACAACAATATCACTCCCATGAACCCCAGAGCAAAATGAAATAGAGGGAGTTATTTCCAGAGCATGCATACAAGTCCAGGTCATCGGTTATACTCAATCCAAATGTTCTAGGATGTTGCTGGTGGGGCTATATCTATTATGACAGTCTTTCCATGCACATACTGATCAGGAGAGTCAATAGAGGATCCAGTCTAAGGAGGTGTCCTCAACCATCGCCTCTCTGACTGTTATCCTGGATGCCAATCACCGTCTATTATGAAGGCCTTGTGAAGCTAGTCGATTCATGGTGATACTGCCTCCGAATCGAAGGATAAACTCTCTCTTAGTCTTAGTGCTTGCCTTGTCCCACATCTCAAGCCAGATCCACACTTACCTTGGACTGGTTAAATGTGGCTCTTACCCTTGGATAATACCTTTAGACGAGCCAGGAAGAGCAACTTATATGATAAGTCCAAGGCTCTCAGTTTCTGCTTCACGTCCATGAACGATTTCCTTTGGGCCTGCACCTTCCTGGTATTATCTGGATAAACTGAAACATTATGGTTCTCAAAAGACAATTGTGAGGCCGCTCTGGCAGCTTTCAGGATACAGTTTATGTCCCTATGATTAAGTATCCGAGCTATTAAGAACCTAAAGGGCACACCAGGCAGTGGCCTTTCTGTTAACACCCTATGGGCGCTTTCAACCAGGAAAATGTCTTACAAACCCAAAGGTTTCAGAACCCTGAAATCCAATCCTCCAATAACTTTCGAGTGTTGTGTTGATCGGCATGCTCTGCAAATCTAAGAAAACCGAGGTAATTTTGAAGAGAGCGGTTCTCAGCATCTTCCACCCTGCCTTCCAACGTTTTCGTCATAGTAGTCAGTTTCACCATCCGGTCCTTCAGCACATTTTACTCAGTCTGTAGATCGGACACACAGCCCTCAACCGATTGGACATGTTCCACCACTTTCCTCTAGTCAGTGCACTAGACATTTGTCTTCATTGAGACTCTATTTTACCCTCCAAAGCAGTCTGTGACCCCGTGTATGGCTGCCAGGATTTCAGACCTGGATGGCTATTCCATCTCGGCTCCAGTTCCAGCAGTTTTTGAGTGTCAAACTGTCATGTCACTCTCTGGGGGAGTGGATGCAGGGCCATGTCCTGTGTAATGGTGTTATCCTGGAGGCTTGCAGGCTTGTCTTTAACCATCTCGATGCTCGGCACCAAGAAGCCCTCAACAACTGCCAGCCAATCCACAGTCCACTAGGCACCTGGGGAGGGGCTTCCAACATTCCTATTCTAGGCAAGCCTCTCCTTACCCCCGTCGGCCAATGAATTCAGTAATTCCCGGGCTCAGTCTTAGCCTCCACATCAGGATCCAAAAGCAGGCCGGAGCACTCCACTCGTGTCAGCGCTGCACCTTTAACTGGCTGCAATGCAAGGAGGATTTATCACATCTGTTGTCAACGAGGGGGCCAGTCAGCTGAGCAGGCCAAAGGCAGGAACAAGACAAAGTCTCTCTGGTTGCACTCCACCACACCTGTAGCACAGACATGTGTCCCGGACAGACCACCAGTCCAATTACCCATGGGCCCCCAGCAGCGCTTCTCGCCCCTTCAGCCCCAAATACATACACAGCAGCGGCCCAGACCAAGAACCACAATTCGGGGAACAGGTAGATCACCCACCAATGGCTCAGCAGCTCAGGCTCCAGTCTCACATTGGCCGATTCCTCATCCCCAGCGGTCTGGTCCTCAGGGCGATCTGAAGCCCATAACAGCCCCTCAGTAGCATACTCGCACCCTGGGCAGCAGACACCTCATCCAGGAAAGGTAAAGGCCCCCCTTACCAAGTGGTCCGATATGATCTTCACACAGGCTTATTCAGGATAATCACTGGCGCAGACAGATGTTTCTCACTTTACGTCTAGTCGGCCATGCAGTCAGGCTACACCCAGACAGTCTTCCTTTTAGAAGGTGCATTAGGTATATGAATGTGCGAGTGCCCTCTTTCAGGTTGTGTGTTAGGGTCTCTTTTCTGCACCAGTGCATGATTCTGTTCAACTTGGTTGTGTAACATTTGCATGTTTTTTGCCTCCTAGTCTCCCTCAATATTTCCTTATATTTGTCTGGTAGGCCTACACAATCAAATTCTAAGTCCTCAGGAACCAAGCTGCTATTTTTAGGCTGGCTGGTTCTGGGTGACATACCTGTCCCACGTCTACTATCAACAAATTCTCAAAAATTGTATCTTTTACTACTTTGTCTTCTGCCATTTCCACTAGCTCTGAATACTATGCCTTTTGGCCTGCTGAGGGACTACCAGGATCATCTTCATGGTTGTCTGTCGGGACTGGTTTATCACTAGATGTATTAATGGAATCGGGGGAGGGGAGAATATGGTAATTTTCCTGACTAGTCTATCGATTGGACATTCCAATGAGATAGGTGGTGTGGGCATCTGGTCACAAAGTTTTGGCATTTCACGTTTGTGTGGATTTCAAACAGTTTTGTGGTGTGCCGAATTCTTGGAATATTTACTTTTTTACTACACCCTAAGCTAGTTACCACTCACGCAAAATGCCTTTCAGACAACTTTATCTGTCTATTTCTATGTTTTGTAGGCAAAGCAGGTGAATGGATACCACTGAATTTTTTTATCTGAATTGTCCATTACCATATGTCCTGTGCTAGTCTATATAGCAGACTGGTTGAGGTAAAATGTTGTAATTGTGTTTTCTGTTTGGATCTTACTACTCTCCCTGTTATGTTTTGTGAAAGGTTTACAGCCCTAGGAAGACTGAATTGAGTTCCAGCACTTTTATCAGCTTCAATGCATCTAGTGAGTGCCAATAATCACTGAGCATCAGATCTACCATGTGTGCACCCTATTCTATGTTGGACATGTCTGCTATAATAGTCACAGAGGGAGGATTACTGCATGAAGAATCAGCTTACAGTGATAATGACTTCCTTCCACCACTGCATCTCCCTCTGTACTTTCCCTGTAACAACCACTAGATCCTCCTAGTCCCCCCTTCTTCCTTTAGTGGAAAGAGGACTTTTTCCATTGTGGTCATCTTGAACTTCTGAGCCTTGATTAATCTGTTCAAGAATCTGGAATATATTACGGGCCTCAATGTCAAGTCCTGTTTTGGGATGAGGAAGTATACATAGTATACTCCTTGGCTGTGTTCTCAGTTCGATACCTCTCTATCATTACGTTTTGTAGGAGGTTTTGTATCTCTTGTTCAAGTAATTGTAATGCCTCTGATTTTCAAGTTCTTTCCATTTGCTTGACATTTGGTGATATGTCTTCTAGTTTTATACATTATCTGTGCCTTATGATGTAGAGTACCCATTTGTCAGAGGCATTTTCTCTCCACTCCCGGAGGAAACCTCCCAGCCTGCCTCCTACAGGTGTTGGTGCCCAGGGCCATTCTTTTGTGAGTCACTTGCCTTGAAACGGTGGCTTGGTGTTGTTGGGTACTGCCACTACAGGTTTGTGTGCTCTGGGTTTGATGAGCGCTGGGCTGGAAACCTCCTTTGCCCATTGGTTTCTTAGTAGGGGTAGCTCCTCTTCTAAACTGTAGGAACCCTTTCGCCTTTGCAGTATTGCTATCCCTTTTCAACTTTTGGAGGGAATCATCCACTGGTGAAAAGAATATTTATGATGGATGCCTGTACTTCCTGCTTGAACACAGATACTCTTAGCAAGGCATGCCTCGTCCGAGTAATGCCACTGCACATTTGTCTATGGGCCATGTCTTCTGCATCCATGGCTGATTTTAGGCGGGTGTTAACTAATGTCTTTCTTTGCCGAATTAAACCTTTTGCCTACTTGTATTAATCAAGGTGATGTTGCATCAGATCCTCTATCTCCCCCTACTGCAGATGTCCATAACGATTCAGAAGTGTGTTGGATTCTACTATCCACCACTGTAGCAGCAGATCTCTCCATTTTCCACCCCTCCAATTCCATCATGTTAATGACTTAATCTTGTGGGGGTCCTGTGGATGTTTGAGCACAGTGATCATCTTCCCAGCAGTGGTCTCGAGAGTCTGCTGGAGCATTCCTCCATTGCGTCCTGTGCGGCATGCTTATATGTTATCCACTCCATGAGGGACCGCCTTAAAAGATGAATGTTTCTCTCCCCTAGTACATATGGTGGTAACACTGGTAGGTACTGGTTATTCTTTTGGGATTGAACTGGAGTCTGTAGCAGGGAGCATGCTTCGGTCTGTTCTTCCTCTAGTTGTACCCATTACATGTCAGCTGCCTTCTTTATGACAGCGTTGTACATTGAGATCGTATTGGGGTGATGGCCCTGTGGGTATGAATCAAGGCCTTCCTCTAGTGAATCTTTGTAAAGATCATGCTATACGTCTTTAGCGGTCCCTCATGTCTCAGGCATTGGACGCTCATTAAGTTCCTCCTCATCATGGAAGTGCTTTTGCTCTTCTTCTTGAGGCACAGGGGTTGCTTAGGGTTCCATAATAACCGGTTCCTCTTTTCCCATCCTGCTCTAGTTTGCTCTAGCAGGAATTTTAAACCTTTCAGGGAATTGTACTAAGGTTGCCATTTTGGCCTCAAGTTGACTTCTTTTCTTTTCAATGTCAAGCGCAGAAAGGTCCAAGCAGTCTTTCTTTTCAAGGTCGAGGTGCTTTTTCTGCTCGACTCCTTTTCCTTACTCAGATATTGATGTCCTTTAAGAGTCTTAAATTGTGCCGCCTACCGTGTCTTCATGTTTCGCCCCTTGGGCTCTCTGGGTTTTATCTTCCCGTCGACTACCCGTGGTTTTGGCGCAGAGAGTGCTTGAGAATTACGAGTCCAAGAATTTAAGGTTGGTCCCACTGCAACCCTGTGGCATTGCATTATGCAATTTTTCATCTGCTTCTCAGCACCCCTTTCTCATCGAGGTCGAAGTAGGTCTTCTGGAATTCAGACCTTTCCCCCTGTGCCAATTCTGTTTCTTCGTCGCTCAACAATCCAAAATCTATAAGGGAGCAGTGTGTGGACTGCATCATTGCTTAATGTGCCAGTCTTTTTTCCCCATACTTTTTAGGAGTTATAGGAAGGAACACCTTGCACTCTTTGCAGCCTTCAGACTTATGATCCTAAGGTAGCCACCAATTGCAAACCTTACTATTGTCCTATTTTGGGCAAGTTTACAGTATCACTTTTGAGAAAAATTTAAAGAGGATATTTTCCATCTCTGGGAGAAACTTCCACCCCTGACCATACATTCTCTGGCCCATGTGGTGTAAGCCAAATGAAAAATATGCATCCTCAATCTTTATTTTTTTTTTTTTAATGTTCTTTTTGACAATTTTGTATCCATTTTCAATAGTTTCCACTTCCTTTCGGCACAGACTCCCACTGTAGACTGTGCTTCCAAATGCATCGGCAGGAAAAGGAAAATGCAAACATGCATATCAGCATTGTGGTCACATCTCTGGTGGCATGGGGGCAGGCTTTACCCACCTACTGGTTGCCCTCTGAGGGGAGGGGAAAAACAGAAAGGAGAAAAATAGTGACATTTCCGGATCCAACCACTAGATTACAAAATAATGAACAGAATGTGAATCAATAAAAGATTCACACTGGAAAACCAGGAGCTACAGTCTGCTCTAGAAGTAATGACACTTACTGAAGCACATGGGCTAAGGTGTACTTTAATGTACAGTGTCACCAGTGCTCCCACCCACCACCATCAAGGCAGCCAAAAGGCACACGCCTTTCCTACAGCACGGGATACACTTGCTGGATCATACAGGCTAATGGGGGCTCCCTGAGGACAAGAGTCCTCTGTTCTATTATTGCCCCACCCACCACCAACACCAAGGCCAAAAGGCAAATCCGGGATACGGGTGGGCCTATCTGTGCACCATCAGAGGCCAGAAGCGATCAGGCCGGCCAGACTCTCTTGGTCCTTGTTTTCAGCTTACTCGGTACATTTTGGGGAAAATTAAGGCTTCTACTCTACCAGTTCAGAGACAGTTGGCTAAGAAAAAGCAGTCCTCTATGCTTATAGACTTATTTGAGAGTGTGCCATGGAGACAATCAATAATGCAATTGTTCAGACCGAAGTATGTAAAAAGGATGTGCAACAAGCTTATCACAGGATGGACTACTTGAAACTTTTGTCCTCTCAGGTAGCTGATCTTGTTAGTAACAACTGTGATGGACTCGTAGGGATTACAACTTCTGGAAAAAGGTTTGTTGTTGATATCATTGTACACTGGGTTCTTGAGGTCTCCAATTCTCCAGTTAACATGCTTAAAACACCTCTAAAACTACCTTGTGCTAAGAAGGGCTCCAGCCCAAATGTTAAGTCCATAGTGAATAATTTGAATCTCAAGCATTTGATGGAAGGTTTTTTTGTACACATTAGACATACGTTTGCTCCCCTACTTAATAGGACTGCCTTCCATTGAATACACGATCGAACTGACGAGCAGTTGTCACACTGTACCTCCGTTTCCCAAGGCTCATCTATTTTGTCTTGTGAGAGAAATCATCCTGCTATTAAAAACCCTTCATTTTCCTGAAGCCTTTCACCTTCAAACGTTGCGTAGAACGAAACCAACTAAACACTGCATAGACCTAGTGCTAAATAAGAGTGTCATCCTCAACATGTCAAATAATGCAAGAATACCTGTCATTCAGTTAACCTCACAAGCTCCTCCATTAGGCACGGTGTTTGCTGATGTGCCATCTGACTCATTCACGGAGGGAAGACCATGACTGTTAAAGCAAGTCAATGCACTAACTATAAAGTGAACTTGGGGGTGAGGGGTGACCTATTAGGCTGATAAAGTGAACATGGCGAGGCGTATTTTTAGGGTGGCTCCTCACCAAAAACCATACAAGGTGATTGAGTGGTGATGAATTTTAGAAACCAATTTTTGCTGTGCCATCAGTTTGATTTTAATAATTGGGGGAGTAGACTACGATTCCAGATTAAAGTGGTATCTTTTGGCTACTTTTATTGACTCGCATTGCAAAACCTTTATTTCAGCAAACTACCCAGCCTAACGTGGCAGGCACATAGCCTACACACCATTCAACCCCTTCCTCCTACTCTTTGGCCGACCTCCAACTGATTAGCCCCACTATAATCGCTTGATTCTAATGATTGGCTGCCTAGCGTGCAAGTTCACGGGTGTGCAGCTGATAAGACATCTTTTGTTGATCTAAAAGATAGGACTATTTAATTTCATGGAAAATTGCTGGTATTCATTCCAAAATGTCCAATGAGAACTGCATTAATTTTTTATCAAGGAGTACAATATTTTTTTGAGGTAACCTGGGTTACTTTGGAAGACTATTTGGATGGATATACTACCTACATGGTTCCAGCTACGCCCTGCAATCCTACTGGGACACTGAAAGTAGAGGGGTTACTTAAGTGGGTTGCAGTCTCTTTGGTTGTACCACTAGTGTTTTATCAACTAGGTCCTTTAATTACGCATAACCTCAAGAACAAATACAAGATGCTGGTGATTAATTCCTAATATGATAATTTCTCTCAATTGAAATCCACCAACTTCTATAAACTGTCACATTTCATCGATAAAGTAATGGCCCAAACTATGTTGAAGTATGGTGGGAGTCTTTCTATCAGTTTGGTACGTGATTTCAATGTCAAATTGGATTCATACAACCCGACCTTTTGGAACACGGCTATAGGTTTGCGTTAAAAAATAATGTTCCACAACTGCAACAAGCAGGTAGTCAAGGGGAATATTGGATCTTGTTGCAAGATAGAATCTTGTGAATGTCAATGAGCCCCGAATTCTAACTGTCCCATTAATTCCTCACTGTTACTGCTAGACTATGAGCGCCTCCAACATTTTTAATTTATGGATGTAAATGGCTCTGGATGTTTTAGACCCCAAATGACTTTACAAGCATAAATGTGGCCCCCCTACGGCCTCTTGGTACATGGAGGAGCTCAGTAAGACAAAATCCTCTTGCAAAAAACTGGAGCAAGCATGGAGACACAACTATGATGAGGCATTCAGAGCTTTATAAATCAGCGTTAAGTGATATAAGCACCTTATTAAAAAGCTAAAGTCACACTACTTCTGCCTAATTATTACATCCATAAACACCACACGTGAAACTTTCAGTGTGGTAACTCAACTTACTTCTCCTGAGGCCAGTAACAAGTTTGTCATCGCTATATAATAAATATGTGATAATTTAGCTAGCTTAGTGGCAGAAAAAAATTCAAGAATTTATTTAGGCTTCAACAACTATTTTGCTATGGTACCACTTGATCAATCAAAAGAAACATGAACCTCAATCAAAGGCTCTTCTTTAGACAATTTTGCACCAACTGATGAATTTCAGATTGTCAAGCTCCTGCGTTCCATTAAGTCTGGATCACCTTAAGATCCATATCCCCCTTTTATTCTTTAACAAGTTCATAAACAGATTGGTCCCACTCTGGATTAAGTATGTAATCTATCCTTGACGTCTACAATGCAGGGCTGTCAAGCAGTAGGCAGAAAGAAACTGCAAAATAGCTTATTAGAACAGCACCTAGGTGGATCTAAAAATAAGGATTAGTAAAGTCAATAGGTCTCGCCTTTGCGACATATACTGGCTTAGTCAATGTTTTTTTGGGCATGTTGCACAGCAGCCCAAGCTAGTGTGCAACATGGCTCAAAGTCAACGGAAAAAAAGCTATGATGCAGCCAGCGTTAACAGTGTCACATTGCTTTTTTTAAAGCCATATTGCACTACAGCCCGTGCTGCTGTGCAATATGTTAAAAAAAAGAAAGTGCGCGGGGGGAGGTCACACAAGGGAGCTGAAGTGGAGGAGGGTGGGAGCCGCAACAACAGATAGCAGGAGGTGCGAAGGAGTAACGTGAGAGAGGTGCGGGGGAGGATGGTAGGAGTAGCAACAAGGTGCAAGGGAGGGGGCAGCAATAATGGACAGCGGGAGGAGCAGGGTATGGGGAAAGCCAAACGAGGGAGGTGCAGCAGGGGGTAGGGAGGAAGCACCAGATGGGGCAGCCACACGGAGAACAACTAGTGGGTGGGAAAGGAAAGAAGAACCACACACAAGAAGGAAGTAAAAATATACCTCATCACAGTGCGGGCTGCGGACAGGCACTATTTAAGTTGAATCAATCTGTGCTTGGTCCATGTGCCACAGAAAGTGACGCTTAGCATGCGCTAGCCAATTAGGAAGCAGTAAAGAAGAGTGGCAATGGAGCCAACAAATGGTAAGCAAAGGGTGGGCTCCAAACACTTAATTGTAATCAATATGTCTCGTAAGCGAGAGTGCATGCAGTGCATGCACAGTTGCAGGCTCGATCTAAAAATGCAAGTTTTTAACAATTCTAAAATTTTCAGAAACAAAGCAATTAGCGCAATTCTGAAGAAAAAAAAACAGTTCCTCAATCGATGTGCATATCACTGCCGATATGGGTGTTGCATTTCAATAGAATTTATCGTTTGCTTACAGCTGAACTTAACATGGATGGGCCAATTACTTTAGATACTAAATTAATTGTTAATTTAAGGGAGGTTGTTAAGGTTAGCCGAATGGGTAAAGCACACCACCCTGATGGTTTACCCCTAGACCTCTTTAAAAAAAATAATTTAGATTTGTGGACCACTTGTGTTACAAATTCTGCCAGCAACTCTGTCACATTTATGTTGTGTCCTCAATTTTAGTTTAATTTTAATTTAAGAGGAAAGAAAAGGAGGACCCCCGTTTTTATTGCCCAATTTCATTGACTGGATCCATTGTGAAGGTTGCTAGTAAGTTATAATGAACAAATTCAAGTGTTTACACAAGATTAATATGTTTTCAGAGATTAAAATTGGCTTAAGAGTGGGTCTAGGTACTAATGAAAAATTTCTTTTTTCCATGTTGGTTTCCACATATACAAGTCATGAAGGCTTATTACATCTTGCTTCTATGGCCCTCTGCTTAGCTTTTGACCAGGTCAGGACGACGAAATTCTGGTTTATTTTAGCCATCATCGTTGTAGACATTAGTGTAAGACGAATAGCACTCGTTACTTAGTATGCGTTTAGTACACATGCCATTACAACGCGGTCGTTAGAACGACCGCGTTGTTAGTTCGCATACCTTTACTACGCAATTCGGAACAACGAATTGCAGTAGGGGGCGCTGGATGTTGGAATAGTATAATTTACTATTCCAACTCCAGTCTATGCGGACACTAGGGAAGGTGTTGGATTTTAAATCCAACACCTTCTCCCCCCAACGCAAGTCACTGTTCCGACTTGCGTAGTAAAGGTATGCGAACTAACAACGCGGTCGTTGTAACGACCGCGTTGTAATGGCATGCGAAGTATCGCATGCTAAGTAAACGCTGTTTACCGTGTAAGACCAGCTCTGTTTGTAATGAAACTTTACAGCAAAGGTAGGATTTGGACCGGTGTATAATATACAGATAGCTTCAAATTAGCTGTGTAGAGGGCTGCATCGCAGGTGTGTCCAACTCCTTTTTACAGTTCATATAAATGACTAGGAGGCTTTTTTTTTTTTAGAAGATAGGGTTGAGCCACCCCACACAAGTAATGAAACAATTTTTCTTACAGGCTGTTGATGCAGTGTTAATGGCTGTACAGCCAACGACCTCAAGAAACTGAATTACAGTTATGTGTCCTTTATGAATTAACCTGATTTAGACACTGTAAAACATATCTTGTCCATGGGCCCTAAATATATAAAATGTAAACCCTTCTTCTTTTGTAATGGTGTAATTAAGAACTTTTTCTTATCTTGACTTACCTTTTGGCATTTCTCAACTTTTACTGCCAAGCAGTCTTTAGAGGCAGAGTTAGATTTTGCAACCAGAAGAGTAATAAGCTATTAAAATACATACCAGATATCTATAGAATATATTGCTCCAGATGCGGACTAGGAGATGCAGGTTTAGCACATACGACTTGGGAATGCATATACTTAAGAAAATTTTGGGAGAAAATCCTGACTGCAATTGCGAGAACATTAGCCCGCACACTCCCAAACACACTTGAGATTTGCTTACTGGGCCGGTTTCCTAGACCGAAAGCTAGGAAAATAGGGAACAGATTTACAGATCGAGCGCTGCTCATAGCGAGAAGACAGATTGCTCAACAATGGACAGCATGTACCACACCTTCGAAAGAGACATGGGAGAAAAATGTAAATATCTGGTCGAAGGCAGAACTGAGAGCCCTTCAGAGAGATGATAAAAGGGGAATACGTAAACGCCCCACTTGCAGAGTTATGGGCAGAGATGTTGAGAGACTGGGAGACTCGAAACATAGTCGACCCAGAAGGAGGGGAAGATGTGACAGAAGAGCTGGGAGTTGATAGTCCCAGATCAGAAGACCCAGACCCGCCCTGACCCCCGCCCTAACACACACAACTGAGTATACTAACAGACACAATATCCTGAATTAAATAACCTCCACCCGGGCTAGGGGACATGCGGGAGATTACTTCAATTACAGAGGAGACATTAAGAGACACATCAACAAAAAGTTTATAATAGATTGTTATAAGTTAATAGTGTGGAGAAAAATGAAAATGAATCTTTGGCCGTAAGCAAAAGTAGCTCCCTTGAGTATACATGTTATAGTACAGATTCTAGAAATGTAATGTGTATTGCTTAATATTATTGAGAATGTGCACCAAAGTATAATCTTTGCTCAATTAGGTTGTAATGAAGTCAAATATGTATGATTAAGCACGCTTAGTAGACTATATGACTACTTGTACATGTAAAGTATACATATACCTCTCAAAATGCCAATAAAGATATATTTAAAAAAAAAAAAAAGATATATATAGAATATACAGACAAGCAACAGGGAGGTTTTGTCGGTGAGGAATCCACAGGTAGATACTGTATCCATCAGAAAAAGCATTAGTGTAGTTAAGTAACTTGTTCTTCTGGTGGATACCTCGACCTTCAGATTCTTCACCTTTTGAATAGAGTATCCAAGTAGTCCTACACAAGGGATGGGTGCATGTCGGTCTATAACAAAAAATCTTGCAAAAGAGAATGAGTGAAGTGACAGTCCCTCCTCACTTTGGAATCTAAACAATAGTGCTTCGCAAAAGTGTGAAGGGGGGCCAAGTCGCTGCTTTACAAATATCAGCTGCAGAGACTTCTCTAGCTAAAGCAGAAGTAGAAGATTTAGCTCTAGTAGAATGAGCACAAATAACTTCAGGAGTATCTTTATGAGCCATTGCATAGCAGATCTTAATACAAAGAATGATCCATCTGGACAGAGTCCTTTTATAAACTGCCTTTCATCTTTCCAATGTTGGTCATCCAGCCCAAATTCACGAGTCCTTCCACATAAAAACTGACAGCCCTTTTGGGGTCTTGTCAATGAAGTCTTTCCTCCTCTTCAGTAGGATGGGGAGGAGGATAGAAAGAGGAAAGGGTAATGTACTGACTCAAATAGAAGGGAGTGACCACTTTCGGCAGGAAGGAAGCTCTGGTTCTCAACACCAACTTATCAGGTTAGAAAGTTGATAAGGAGGATTAACATGTAAGGCTTGTGGCTTACTAACTCGCCTTGCAGATGTTATGGCAATGAGAAAAATCACCTTAAATGTTAGAAATCTCAAGGGACAACTAAGAAGAGGTTCAAAAGGAGAACACATTAGATACGCAAGAACTAAATTAGGATACCACTGAGGCATAATGCAAGGAGTGGGAGGGTATTTATTTGTAAGTCCCTTAAAACCATAGGAGACTTAAAAGAGAAGGTTGATCTGGTAAACAGAAAAACACTGAAAGGGCAGGCAAATAACCCTGAACTGTGGCAACTGTGCAGCCTTGCTGAGCCAAAGTGAGGACAAAATGTAAAATATCCGACAAGTGGACCTTTAAAGCATCTAATGAATTATCTTAACACCACCTAACAAATCTAGCCCATCCGCCAGCATAAACCGATTTGGTGGAGTGTCTTCTGGATGATAAAATAACATCCACCACATCAGGGGGGGAGTAAAAAGGAACTCCGGTTGCCCTGTTCAATCCCTAGGCATTTAGGTGCAGGCTCTGGAGGTGGGGGGTGTAAAACCTGCGACTGTGAGGGTTGATCTGCCCTGAGAGTGAGATGGAGCAGAGGGCACAGGGAGCGGTGAATGAGGTCTGCATACCACACCCTTCGTGGCCAGCCTGGGGTTATTAAGATCAATTGGGCACACAGTCCAGGCTAATCCTCCTCGGCACCAGGGAATGTGTAAACAGCTGGGAACTCCAGCTCAATTTGAACGCGTCCCCCAATGCTCCCTGCACCGGATACTGGAGACTGCAGAATGACGGGCATTGCGCGTTCTCCCGAGTGGCAAAGAGCTTATCCGAGGAGCCCGCCACAACTGGAAAATGTGTAGAACCACTTCCAGTTGCAGATGTCACTCGTGGTAAACTGAAAAATGATGGCCGAGATTGGCTGCATGCAAGTTGAGAACTCCGGCCAAGTGATTTGATATCGTACAAATCTGATGATCCTGAGCCCAGGACCAGAGTCTTATACCTTCTCTACAGAGAAGAGCCGAACCTACCCCCCCCCCTTGCTTGTTGATGTACCACATTGCGGTAGTGTTGCCTGTCAAGACTTGCACTGACTGAGTGACCGCAAATGGAAGGGAGAATGGCCTTGAGAGCCAGACGTATTGCCCGCAATTTGAACAGGCTGATATGAAACAACTGTTCTTCTGGAGACCAAAGTCCTCTGATCTCCAGATCCCCCAAGGGTAGAGGCATCCGTTAGGACTACGGCCATCGGAGGAGGAGGGTAAAACGGCTTTGTTTGAGATAGATTGCTGGATACACTCCACCACTGAAGATCCACACAGTGTCTCTGGATACCTTGACAGAAGCCTGGAGATCCCCATTGTGCTGAAACCACTACCTGCGGAGCGACTACTGGAGTGCCAGCTTGCATGGGTGACCAACAGAATACAAGAGGCTAGCAGACTCTACAGGCGCAAGACCTTCAGGACTGGAACCATTGCTTCTTTCTGAAACATAGGAATCATAGTCTGAATGTCCAGAATCCTCTGAGGAGGGAAGACTTGACTCACCATAGTGTCCAGTACTACCCCTATCAACAGGGTGCGCTGAGAGGGCTTCAGGTGAGACTTGGCCTTTTTGATGGAAAAGCCCAGGCTGAACAACAGAGTTGTCACCTACAAGTGATGCAACACCAACTACGGAGAATTGGCTCTGATGATCTAATCATCTAGGGAAGACAACACTGGTATTCCCAACCCTCTGAGATGAGCTGCAACCACTTTCATGACCTTTGTGAAGACTCGAGGGGCGGAAGCAAGACCAAACAGGAGGACCGCAAACTGATAATGTTGAGACCCCCACAGTAAAGCAGAGGTACTTCCTGTGTGACTGATGAATAAGGATGTGAAAGTAAGCATCCTGCAAGTGGATTAAAACAGCCCAGTCTTTTTTTCTCCAGCGCAAGAAGCACCTGAGCTAGGGTCAGCATCTTGAACTTGTCCTGCTTGAGAAACCAGTTCAAAATTATGAGTTCTAGGATCGGACACAAGCGACTGTCCGTCTTAGGAATCAGGAAATAATGTGAGTACCATCCCTGACCCCGTTCCTGCTCTGGAACCAACTCCACTGCACTCTTTTGAAGTAAGGATTGGACCTCCTGTTGGAGGAGTTGAAGATGGTCTGTGGAAAGCAAATTCAGACAAGGTGGAAAAGGTGTGGGAAATTCCTGGAAGGGTAGGGCATACCCCTTTTTCACAATATTTAACATCCAAAAGGTCAGATGTTATGGATCTCCACTGATGCAGAAACTGGGACATCCATCCTCCCACCAATAAAGCATGCTCTAAGATGGAAAAACTAGGGCTGCTTTCCTGAGATGTTCGCATAGGAGGAAGAGGATGATAAAGATGGGGGAAGGGGAACTGCTCATTGTCTAATCCTCCCACGCCTCCTGTAACTTCTGTAGAGGGGGTTGGATGACTGCTTCTGTTTCTGCTGTCACCCACAAAATGAAAAGCTTCTGACAAAACCTCAGAATCTTTTCAATTGCCTGTAGTCCTTGGGCTGAGATTGAAGACACAAAGAACGAGCTGTTGCCTTGCTCTCTTTAAAATGTTCCATGGCAAAATCTGCTTTAGTACCAAACAAACGAAAGCCATCAAAAGGCAAATCCATCAGTGTGTTCTGCAAATCTTCAGAAAATCCAGAACCTCTTAACCATGCATGTCTTCTGGTAGAAACCGGAGTGCCCATTGCTCTAACTAGAGAATTGGCTGTATCCAGCCCCGATTGCATAACCTGGCAGACTACAGCTTGGCCATCACTCAAAAGTTCGGAAAAATGTCCCTGAACATTATCAGGCAATTTCTGAAAAACAGACTTGGCAGAATCCAACAGTGCATTAATGTAGCGACCGAACAGGCAGGTTGAACTTGTAGATTTTAGTGCCATGCTGCCCGATGAGAAAACCTTTTTTTGCAGACTATTTCATCTTCTTGGAATCTCGATCTACAGGTGAAATCCAGGATTCAACTTTGACAAACTTGAGGCCTGAACAACATAGCTCTCAGGTGAAGGATCAGAGGACAAAAAGAGGATCTCTGTGAACCGGTTTACCCTTTCTGGCTATTGGCCTATAAACAGTGCAAGTCGTCACTGGTTTTTGCCAAATGTCTAAAATTTGCTCTGTTTAAGCCTCATAGAAGGGCAAAAAAGGCTCAGACGATAAAGAAGAAGAATGGAGTACCTCAATCAGTATCTTTGATTTCAGCTCTGTAATGGAAAGAGGTAAATCCAACATTTCCGCTGCTTTCCTTATAACACGATGGCATGAAAAGACTTCTGGAGGCAGAAGGCCATTTGGAGACAATAATTCCCACTCTGGACACTTATCCAAACCACTTGCCTCCCTCAGCCCTTCAAAGTTTGGGTCCAAAAAGGTCTGCCCCACCACTTCACCCTCTTCCTCTTCTTTGGGGTTTATTTCTCCCCAAAGATATATTGTCCCTCTTCTATGAGCCATTGGGCCTCTCTTCTCGGCCTATGATGTGGTATCAGCAACGGGGTCAGAAATGCAAGAAAAGATACTGGAGTCGAAGCTGGCAATGTCGGTACGGAGGTAGCCAGCACCAGAGGAGTCACTTGCAGCGCTAGTGACACCTTCACAGGTGGAAGTATCAAAGGAGATGGAGTTGTTTTTCTAAGAACGTCCATCGGTGCCAAAATCCGCCAGGAAATCTGGGCCATTGGCATGAAGGGCATAAAGGGAGCCTACTGGTAAGGTATCGAAAAACCTCACAGGTGCGGATGCGGCCCATGGGGGCCGCACCAGAAGGAGTCATCACCCTACTGAAGATGCTACACATGGCATTCAAAAAGTGACTAGGGTCCGCACCCGGAGCTGGGAAGGCCGGGTACACCTGGTCCTGCTGAGACTAAGAAAATGGATTCAAGTTTGACGTCAAGTCCTGAGGCTGAAAGGAAGTGGGTCGTGGCGCCGGAGCCAAAGGCGATGCCTGAAATGGAGCAGGAGTGTCGTCCTGATGACCCTCTTCCGAAGTCTGATTTGGAGATGCTGACTTCGGCAACTTATCTTTCGAAGAAAGATGTTGAGAATCATAGTGTTGCCTCTTCTTATGTTTCCTCTCCAACTTTGATGAATGAGGAAAGGGGGACTTCTACCTAGGACGAGATTTGCGACAACCCCGATCCAGCTCTGTAGTTAATTTTGTACGCCTCACAATTAAAGCCAGGGATAATTTCTCAGATTAAAGGCATGGATGTTTGCTTGAAGCAACCTGGAATGCATTTTTTTGTAAGATCTTTTTATTGAAACCAAAAGAATAAACACACCACATTGCGTCATTCTTGTAAACGGGTATATCTTCGATAATTGGAGTACATTTCAAATTAGCGACCATCTGTCCTCCGTCCACCCACAACAGTAAAGAGTCAGGGTATATGCTTAATGGAGAGGCCAATCCTCACTCTCTGGCTCGG
The DNA here is from genome assembly GCA_963921515.1 of Calotriton arnoldi. NCBI lineage: Eukaryota > Metazoa > Chordata > Amphibia > Caudata > Salamandridae > Calotriton > Calotriton arnoldi. Next base: position 4,763,001 of record CAWUFW010000079.1, on the reverse strand, counting down.
GGATGACACAGAGGCCCCCACGACGAACATTCCATTTGCCCCATATCTTCTCCCGCTTATTCGGACAATCCCTGTTTTTATAAACCATATTCTCGGCTATCATGCGTGTGTCCAAGTCGTTCTTCCTGTCTTTCAAGCATGGTGCTATCTCTGCTCCCCAATGGCAGGCAATGTTCCGCTTAGCAATCGCCAGGCCCCGAGTCATCCAGGTCTGGTCCATCCGATTAAGATCTGATTAGTCCCAAATATTAAGCAAGCACCATTTATCCGTGAGAGGTACAATAGTGCCACTTAGAGTGTTCATAGTGTCTACAACTGCCACCCAATAGTGCTGTATGACCGGGTATTCCCATATAATGTGAAAAAGTGCCTTTCTGACCACATCATCTGAGACATTTGTCATCTGTTGCTCTACCCATTTTTACTAATGAGCTGCCCGCTAAATAGGATCTGTGCAGAATTCTGAGCTGTCCCAAATGGAATCTGGCCTTGATTGCTATTTCCCTTGGGGAGGCCAGGGCCTCAGGCCATTCAACATCTTCAACGCCACCCAAATCCATTGCCCACTTTGCAAATAGTTGTGTAAGTGTATCTGGGGTGTTATTTATTAGTCTGCAATATGTGACGGATATTGCCTTGCATGTCATATGTTTGTCAAGTAGTCTATCCTCCAACGGTGAGGACTCTGGTAATTCCTCACCTCTACGCAGTACCGTTAGAAGAGCGAATCGGACCAGTAAGTAACGGTACGTTTCGGATGCAGCTAATTGACAGTCCTTTTGTAAATCAGCAAATGATAGTCCTGTTGCAAATCAGCAAAGGGAATGACTGCTCCCCGAGACCAGAGATCGCCCACCGTGGACAGTGCTACAAGGTCCAACTTGTCAAATCCAGGCAGTGTAACTAGGGTGCCCAGAGCCCAGAATCCCATAATGGCGTACTTTGGGTTATTCTATTCTTTCACCCCAGCGCTGCCAGAGCGGTGCACCAGATTGTGATAACCATGGGGCCCTGAATTGTAGAACGTAGTGAAGTAGAATACATGGCACACAGGTATCCCCTTGGTTGCATAGCCAAGCGATCCATACAGAGCGATGGTTCATCTTGTGGGAGGTGTACCCATTGATTGATTATGAGTTGGGCTGACCAGTAGTACGTCTGTATGTCTGGTAATGCTATCTCCCATCCCCTCGTAAGCTTGTTAAGCGCTATGAGCGCTGACCCCCCCCCCGTTCCAGAGCAGTGGAAGTTTATGGCCTTAAAGCAGGTCACTGGGCCGGGGATTGGAGTGTTGTGGAGTACATATAAGAAATGGGGCAGTGCCATCATCTTGAAGAGCGCTGCTCTCCCAAGTAGGGACAGGGGTAGTGATCTCCAGTGTTGTACATCACTTTTTAACCTATCTAGGGGTGGCAATAGATTTTTTTTCATAGAAAATATCTGGGTCAGTGGTGACGAAAATTCCCAGGTATTAGAGGCCCTCCGTGACCACTCTGATCTCGCAGTCCCGGAGCAACACAGGTGTCGGACCATGTAGTAGATAAATTAACATTTTCGCCCAATTTATCTGGTCCCGGAATAGCAGCCAAATAAGGTGAGTATATGCATTGCTCTATTTAAGGAGAATTTGGGATTCGCCATATATAATAGGACATCATTGGCATAGAGAGAAATTCTATCCTCCCATGATCAGTCCAGCGGAGCCTTCGAAGCAGGGGATCCGCTCGGATCCAGGCAGCCATTGGCTCCAACATGAGGGCAAAGAGTAGGGGAGAAAGTGGACAGCCCTGCCTGGTACCACGCTGCAACTGAAAGACTTGAGAGGTCTTCCGATTGACCGCCACCTGGGCTAAAGGTTCAGTGCATAAGAGCTGGACATATCCTAAAAATGTGGAGGCGAAGCCCATTTTGGCTAATACTTCAAAGAGGTATGGCCATTCGACCGCGTCAAAGGCCATGTGGGCGGGGGCGCTAGAGGGCGCACTGCGGAATGGCTGCACCTTAGTGCTGCTCCGCTGGCCAGAACAACAATCCGGCAATAATAAGCTTCATTGGCCGTATTGACACTCGGGAACGGGTGTTACATGCATCGGAATATGCCAGCAATACGATGAACTGCCAAAGCGCCTGCAAATGGTAGTAGCGGCGGAGTAAACAGCCGAAAATGCAGGAGCGCGCCTGATGCACTACAAGTGGAGACAAGATGGCGGCGAAGCCGTGAAATAGCGGACCGATCAAGACGATCAAAACGTGCATCTGGCAGAGACGCTGCGCCGGTGTCCACATTGAGACAACTGAAGGGTGAGTGCATATCCCCCCTACTTTGTGACGGCGGCACTACTCAAAAGCGTGCATAGACTCCTGGTGGCGCCGTGGGCTGAGCGGGCACGACCACAGAATGGCGGAGACACACTGCGCCCATAGCGGGTGACCGGAAAAGCCACCGCACGCTTGCTGTCAAGACTTGCCGCGCTGGGATTAGAAGAGCATAATGTGGGACATCGGAATCTGAAACTCCGATCGTAAATGCACCATATTTCCCTCAAAAGGTATGCCCGGTTTAAATGCGATGTGCGCGGTCTAGTGTTCCGGCGGGGTGCCGATGAGAAAATGGCGGACTACTGGTGCAGCGCTCGACCCACACAGCAACTGCATGTACCACGAGGCGCACATACTGAATAAGGTGGATGAAAGGGGAAATGCCGGAGTGAGAACCGCTAGATAATTCTGACCATAAATCAACTGGCAAGTAGTAGAGAAGCACAGTGAAGAAACGAAAATCAAAATGGCGCCTGATGAATCTGCAGGCAATTGACTGACTTCCACTGCCAAATCTGCCTAGTGAAACCGGATCATAGAGCTGGCGTGAGGTTTTAGCAAATCCTGGGGATACACTTCAGCGGTGACACCTACTGAGTTGGTGTTAAATTAGCAACAGCCAGACAAATCGCCACTGGGCACAGTATATATTAGTGCATACTGAGTGCCGGAAGTAACTGAAGGCTTCCCCCCCCTGCAGGACTAAATGTGCTGGGACTACGATACACTCACAGATGGATAGCTCGAAAGACACGCACTAGTGATACGGAACATTGCTTGGTGACCCGACACTCACAAAGACACACCTGTGGGCGGTGGACCTGAATATACAAAGAACAGCAATCCTGAGCTTAACGCCTATACCTCCTCAATCATGGGAAAACCAGACAAACAACAGCCAAAGCAGACCTTCGAAGGGAGGCGAGGAACTAAACCTACGTCGACTCACTCTGATACTGAGTTGGAAACATCCTCCAAAGATATGTCCATGGAAAATGCACTACAGGCCATACAACAAAGTCTACAAAATATAGATGGCAAGATCGATAACCTGACACTCCGAGTGGACAGTATGGCGGCAAAGCTGGACAAACAAGGAGAGAGGCTGGATGTTGCGGAACAGAGGCTGTCTACGGTAGAGGACGAGTCAGATGTGACGACAAAGAAATGCGCAGCCATGGAAAAAGCCTTGGAGAGCATCAGAAACAAGAACGAAGATTTGGAGGCTAGGTCTCGCCGCAATAATTTACGCATTCTGGGAGTCGCGGAGAGCACAAATAGTGGACGGATGGAACAATACGTTGAAAATATGCTAAAAGATATTTTTGGGCCGGAACAGTTTTCACCTGTGTTCATAATCGAACGTGCTCACAGAACATTAGCAACCAGACCTCCGCCAGGTGCACCACCAAGACCCATTATAGCAAGGCTTCTGAATTATAGAGATCGCGATGTGGTCCTGAGGCTTGCGCGCGACCGACAGTCCGTTCAATATCAAGGCAACGATATCGCCTTCTACCCGGATTTTACGGCTGCAGTTCAGAGTGCACGACGAGAATACCAAGCGGTCAAGAGAAAGCTGCGAGAGATGGAAATAGAATACGCAATGTTGTATCCGGCACGTCTGAGGGTAACATATGATGGGCACGCGAAGATTTTCCTCACACCGAAGGCAGCACAGGACTTCCTGAAGGGGATAACCCCAAGAAGAAGGTCACCATCACGTACACAATCCTCTCAACCGGCAACGGAATATGGGTCCTGAACAATAGACTATTCTCAAACTACGATAAAATATACAATCCGCCAAACGCTGAGTGTGGGGTAAGAAACCGATTGACCTGAGAAACCCCTTTTGAGGTAAGAGCAATGTCTAAAAACATTATAAGCAACACTGGACTTATATTTTGACCATTGCAGCAAGGGATTATGAAGTAAAGCTGGAGCCCCAGCTTTAAAACTATAAGGGCGGCATAAGTGAGGATAACTGAACTATAAAACGATGGTATAAGATGTGGCTGAGGAAAAAGCTGGTGCTAAACGGCAGGTCACATACAACAGGGATCGGAGGAACTGCTCAGGGACACTAGTTGTATATGCAATATCCATTGGGATGTTAAAAGAACACTGAGGCGTTTAATATTTTAAAAATTGGCAATACAATTTGGCAAAGGCCATAATGTTGATATATAATCTGGCCACATTCGCATCGCGGATGTTTTAGTGAGCACCTAGTAGCCCTCCACGAGGGTGTCCCCCGACAAAGTTGTACTGATTGTTATTGGTTCTATTTGGGTATGTCTTTGGCATGTTTGGGATGCTGGAGTGGGTGGGGGGTTCGGGGATTGTTATTGTTTACCAGGCAAACCACGATATGGCTTAATATCACGAAGAATGTACCTTACAAATAATAGTACAGGTGAATGTATGACTTCACTAATAGCACATAGATACACTCAGATACATGTCTATCAATAAGAGGTTAAACCACAGACTTCTCACCTGGAACATACGAGGATTAAATAATCCGAAGAAAATTAGGCAGATGTTTGCTTACTTTGACAGGCACCAGGTGGATATAGCCCTGATTCAGGAGTCTCACCTCTCAAAAATCGGGAACTGCAGAATTGGTAGTAGGTGGGCGGAAGAAGTACGTGCATCATCCTACTCCACATATTCACGGGGAGTATTGCTACTAGTTAAAAAGGGAGTTCAATTTCGCATAGATAGGACGATTACTGATGACATGGGCAGGTACATAATTGTAGTGGGTCATATGCGAGGGCACCGAATGGGCCTCGTTAACGTTTATGGTCCGAACATAGATGACCCTGAATTTTTCCGGACTCTCTGGAGAGAACTACGGGAACTCCCTGATATAGAACTAGTTTGGGGAGGGGACCTCAATGTGTCGCTAAATGCAAGTCTAGATAGGTCGGCTGGCACGACGGAACCACACAAGCAGGCAGTCAAAGCATTGCAGGATGGCATGACCGAATTCCGCATGATAGATATATGGCGGGAACGTCACCCACATAACTTGGAAAGTACACATACTTCAGCGGTGCACAATAGCTGGTCCCGCATTGATTATTGGTTGATGACAGAACTAGCCAGCACATGGGTACAAAGCGTCACTCATTTACCAAAAACACTATCGGACCACAATCCAGTATTACTTACCCTCGATTTACCAGATTATATACCCCCGCCCCATTTGTGGCGATTTAACTCTAAGGCACTGTTAGATCCCCTATATAACCACGCAATTAGAGAAGCTATAACAGATTATTTTACTATAAATGTTTCATCAGTGAATGATGCAGGCCTGCTGTGGGAGGCCTTTAAGGCAACCATACGCGGTATATGCATTGGCACACAAGTGGGGATTCTACGAGACATAAGAGGACAACTTTCTAGATGCGAACAGCAATTGGCGGCGCTGGAAAGGGAATATGAAAGGGCACCTACACCCGGTATTCTAGCCGATATTAGAGACAGACTGTCCGAATACCAAAAATATGCTGACAGTGAATTGAAGTATGTATCACAGCGATACGTGGCCAGAGCCTACGGAGAAGGAGGGAGAGCAGGCCGTATGCTGGCACGAAAAATTGGCATAGATCGCCCCTCGCATACAGTAGTTCAAGTTCAAGATGTAAATGGCACCCTATGCACCAGCACACCTGCCATTCTGGAAGCATTTAAGAACACGTACGGTGAATTATATACCACTAAGGACTCAGCTAACACCACTGAGATACTAGAATACCTGGAAGATATAGCTATAGTGTGGTTATCTGATGCACACAGGGAGATCCTGGCACAACCCATTGAGAAAGAAGAGATACGAGTGGCAATTAAGGCATTGCCGAATGGAAAGGCTCCGGGGCCGGATGGCTTCACGGCCGAATTTTATAAAGAATACTTTGAACTCCTTTGCCCATACCTGGCAAGCATGTATGAGGAGGCATTTGAGAAAGAAATACTCCCCCCTACCCTGCGTGAGGCAATGCTGATAGCACTTTTGAAACCAGGTAAAGAACCTAATGAGTGTGGGTCATATCGCCCACTCTCATTAATAAATACTGACGCTAAAATATTGGCGAAAATACTGGCCCAAAGATTACAGCCACTAATGACAACTATAGTACTGCCGGATCAATCAGGTTTTATCCCAACAAGATCTACTTCGCACAACCTGCGCACACTATTTGCCCTCTCACATCAGCTCAATCCGGAGTTAGAGGCAGCGGCGGTGTTACTGGACGCCGTCAAAGCCTTTGATTCGATTGAATGGAGGTATCTATTCGCAGTATTGACTAAAATGGGCATGCCCCCGGTTATCCTAAAGTGGATAAAACTTTTATATACAAAACCAGTGGCGTGCGTTAGAGTAAACGGCCATGTATCGAATCCAATACAAATCTCCCGGGGCACGAGGCAGGGCTGCCCGTTATCTCCTCTACTATTCGCAATAGCGCTGGAGCCACTAGCGTGTAAGATCCGACAGGGCCATCAACGCACGGCACTGCAGTTCCCACAGAGACCACTCAGCATATCGCTATATGCGGATGATATGGCGCTGTATATCAGAGAACCTAGAGAAAACTTATCCCCCTTATACGGGAATATATTAAATTTGGCAGGCAGTCAGGGCTTCAGATAAATTGGAGCAAATCCATTATTGTCCCACTGACAGACGTTACTGTGCCCCATGCAGTGGAATACCCACTGGAATGGCAAACGGACCCTGTTAAATATCTAGGGATTTATTATCACCGAGACCCACCAACTGTGATTCGGGCTAATTATGGTGTGGTGTTAACAAAATTGGAGGAACAAATTGAGAGATGGCTGAGGCTGCCACTATCGCTGGCTGACAGAATAGCTATAGTCAAAATGGTGATTCTACCTAAAATGTTATATTTGTTTAATAATATCCCCATCACACCACCTGCATCCATGTTTGGAAAGTTGAGAGCGCTGGTTGTGCGGTTGGTGTGGGCTGGAAAACAAGCTAGAATTGAAATGCGAGCTCTGACTCTTCCGTTCTCTAGGGGCGGTTTTGCGGCGCCGGATTTCCTGTTATACTATGTATGCGCACAAGCGCAATATGCGCACTATTGGTTTCACCCGACGCCCTATATGGCGCATGTAGCGGTGGAGGATGGAGATGCTCACCCGGTGCCATTAAGTAGCATTATTACACACAGGCGACCACATATAGACAGAACTGAAATTAACACAATACGCACCACCAATTCTGCGTGGCACTGTATGGGGAGATTGGCAAGTAAGCTTCCCCTATATGCGCCGGCCTTACCGCTGGAACATCACCAGGCTATGTCAGTAACGCAAGAGGAGGCAAGCATGAATGTGCTACGAAGTGCAGGAATAGCTACGATGGGTGATTTATACATTAATAGCACTTTCTTGGAGTGTACTGGCCTCAATTATATTAGCAATCAGACACTACTATTTAAGTTGGCTATACATAGACTAAGAGGTGCAGCCCGGAAACTATACCCAACATTTCCCACTGAGCCTCCAACACTAGCAGCATTACAAATGGTTATTGAAAACCCGAGTTGCACAAAACTGGTATCTAGGCTCTACAAGGCAATGCAAGACGATATTGCTGGAACTGCAATGAAAGCCAAAGAGCGATGGAATGCATGCCTGGAAACACCAATGGAAGACGCAGACTGGACAGCCTGCTGTGTGTTAACTGGTATGTTGACTCCGAATGGCAACCTCAGAATAATACATTATAAATACTTGCACCAGGCATACCACACACCACTCAAATTATACAAATACGGCTTGCGGGAGGATGCACGATGTAAAAGATGTGGGACTGACGATGCAGACTTTCTGCATTTAGCATGGCGATGTAATAAAGTGGGAACCTACTGGGGAGATGTCATAAGATTGTTAGGCGAAATGCTGTCATGTACGATAGAATGCACAGTGCAAATATGTCTATTAGGTATTGTGAAAGACTTACGTGCAATGGCGAGAAAATTTTGTACTATTGCACTGCTACTGGCGAAGAGAAGAGTATCTCTCAGCTGGGATAGTAGAGTGTCCCCGGATAGTAGCCTGTGGTTGAAAGATATGATATATAGCAAGGACACTTTAAAAACCTATGAGGAAGAACTTCCATCTGGCTCGAGGCCAAGAGACTACTGGATGCCACTCACGGAGTATCTGCGTACGCACCCTGATGTTCTGCAAGTAAAAGTTGCTTAGCTTTTATATTATCACTGTACGACTGTAATATGTGTGACAGTAATGTACGTTCTTAATCGATAACAATAATGATGTATTATGATGTAATCTGAAGGTAATGCCTGGACGTTTTGTTGTATGGTTGTAATTCCATGTTGAATAGAACTAATGAAAACTTCAATAAAAAAAATTAAAAAAATTAAAAAAAAGGCCATGTGGGCATCAAGTGAGAGGACAACGGCATCTTCCCGAATGTGGCTTGCGCGGCTCAGTACCCCATGCAATCTTCTCAGTTTGAGCGCAGTACTGCGCTCCAATTTGAAGCCCGATTGATCCGAGTGGACTAGTCTGCCAATGACCTGTATTAGACAGGAAGCGAGAAGATTAGCCAGTATTTTGATCTCAGCATTTAGGAGTGAGATCGGCCTGTATGAGGCACATTCGTCTGGGGGTTTACCCTCTTTATGTATGACCACAATGGTGGCCACACATTGATCTCTAGGAAGCATCCCTCGTTCTCGACTCTCCCTAAACATCTGCAACACATATGGGGCAAGTTTCTGTGACTTAAGTTTGTACATTTCGATGGTCATCCTATTGGGGCTGAGTGCCCTACCTGCATTCAGTTCTTGGATTGAGATAACCATTTCTTCTTTTGTGATATCGCCCTCCATGGGGGTGTTGTCATCTGTTGTAAGGAAAGGAAGCATAAAGTCTGCTAACAAGTCACGGGAGTCCTCAGCTGCAGTTATTGTAACTATTGCCAATCCTTCAGTTGTCCATTCCCCCTACCCGGAGCGGATCTTTGGTACCCATCGGCTCGCCCTTCCCTTTGTCTAGCCAGGCCAGGAGTTTAGCCGCCTTATCTCCGACCTCGTAAACTCAATGTAATGTCGCCCTGTGTTTGACTCTAGCCACCTCTGTCACTATGTCGCAATACTCTTGCTGCTTTAGAGTCAGCTTATGTTTGGTGTCAGTCTGATCGGGGAGTGTCAGCTGTCTCTCTAACTGCAAGATGTCACTCTAGGCACATCCTGCCCTTCTGTCCCTCTTGTGGCCCACAATCAAGGAGAGGCCCTGTCCCTTTATTAACATTTTGTACGCTTCCCATAGTGTTGATGCAGAGTCTACGGTTGCTTAATTTTCAGAGAAATAATAGTCCGTGGTTTGGATGAGTCCCTTCCTTATCCTCGGAATTTTAAGGTACCAGGGGTTAAGCACTATCTCTTGTTGGTCTTCGGGGCTACCGAGACTGTAAAGCGCCCAGAGTGGACAGTGATCGGAGATTGCCCTAGCAAGGTGATGAACCTCGCGAAAGCAGGGAAGGCGATGCGCCAAAGCCAGCACGTAGTCAATTCTGGAGAGGCTACCATGTGCTCCTGAGTGGAAGGTGAAGTGTTGTATCGAGGGGTTTAGAGTACGCCACACGTCCACAACACCCGTGGCGTCTAGGAAGTCCACCAAAGGACTACGGTGTATTGACCGCCCTCGGGGGGGGGGGGGGGGGTTGGTGCATTGTCAAGAGTCAGAAGAAAATAAGTTACTTACCAGTATTGGTATCTTTCATGGATTCACATGCTTGAATCATTTCCCGTCGTCGAAGTGGGAGTCCCACGGTACGTAAAAAGCACTAAGAATTACTCTATCATTAAAGTTAATAGAGAAAAACCATTCACTTTAATATCTCGTCCTAGTCATTAGGATGGTCCAAACTTCAGCCAATCAGGCGACAGCACCCTCTAGAACCCTCTCCACAGAGGCTCCAGGCTCTCAGATTTTCGAGCACAAGTGTAGTATAAACCTGATAAAAAACCAGGGGAGCCTCTATGGGGAGGAGGGTGGGTCGCATGTGAATCTATGAAAGATACCAATACTGGAGAACCACACTTTACAGGTAAGTAACTTATTTTCTTCTCCAGTATTGGGGTATCTTTCATAGATTCACATGCTTGAATCTGAATAGATAGCAGTTGTAACATCGGTATGCATGTTTTTACACAATGTACAGAACCTTGTACATCACCAAGTATGCAGCAAATTCCCATGCCTCTTATTCATATACACATCTGAATCAGTATTACTTGCAGCTTCCAAACAGTAATGCTTTGTGAAAGTGTGACTGCTGGACCAGGTTGCTGCTCTGCAAATCTGATGAATAGGCACACCGGCAAAGAGAGCCGTTGAGGAGGAAACTACTCTGGTAGAGTGAGCTTTCACTGTTGACGGTAGAGGTTTGCCTGCTTGTTGATGGCAAAACTGGATCGCAGAAGATATCCAACGAGCTATAGTCTGTTTAGTGACAGGATATCCCTTTCTGATTTTTCCATAAGCCACAAAAAGCTGATCAGCCTTACGTATGCTGGCTGTAGTCTGTAATTAGAATGTTATGCACCTTTTAAGATCCAGGGAATGCAAAGATCTTTCCGCAGGTGACTGTGGATTAGGGAAGAAAGTCTTCAATACAACTGGCTCGTTTAGGTGAAAATCCGATGGGACCTTGGGTATAAAGATAGGATTTGTGCGGAGTATAACAGAGTCTGTAGTGAACTGGAGGAAAGGATGACGAGTAGTGAAAGCTTGTATGTCGCTTACTCGTCTGGCTGATGTAAGCGCCAGCAGAAGAGACGTTTTCCAAGTAATGTATTTAAGTCAGCCCTATGAATAGGCTCAAATGGGGCCTTCATAAGCTGTGTTACAACAATGTTGAGATGCCAAGGCGGAGGTGGACGCCTAATTGGAGGGAACATTCGGAACAGTCCTTTGAGAAATTGTTTTATTATTCTTGATGACCAAAGCCACTGTGACCCATTCTGCCGCCGAAATCTAGAGATCGCGGCAAGGAATACCTTAATAGTAGAATGGGAAAGGACAGATTTGGCCAGATGCAGGAAAAAAGGCAGTAATTGTTCCGGTGAAGACTGAATAGGGTGCACCTCAGAGCTTATGCACCAATGACAGAATCTCTTCCACTTGAGTTTGTAAGTCTTACTAGTGGAAGGAGCTCTAGCATTAGCCAGGACCTCCCAACAGTCAGCCGGAATTACTAAGTCGGCAAACTAAGTGTTCAGGAGCCAAGCTGCTAATCGTAGCGATGTTTGGTCCGGATGGCAGACCTGGCCGCAATTCATTGTCAGCAAGTTCTGTAATGGGCGTAACAACCTGGGTCTGCACTCCGATAGGAGCAGAAGCTCTGTGAACCAGAACTGGCGAGGCCATCTGGGAGCTATGAGAAGTATTCGGCAGGGTTCCTTTCTCATCTTCCAAAGCACCCTTGGGAATAAAGGAATCAGAGGAAAAGCGTAGGCATAAATCTTTGACCAGTTTATCGAAAACGCATTCCCGTACGATCCCTGTTGGGGTAGCCAACTGGCGAAGAATTGGTATTTGCGGTTCAGACTGGTCGCAAATAGGTCTAACCTCGATTTGCCCCACAACAGAAAGATGTGATTCAGCGTTGGTTGGTGGAGTTCTCAATCGTGGTTGGATGTAATCGACCTGCTCAAGGAGTCCGCTAGGATGTTTCCTACTCCTGGAACATGTTCTAATGTTAGCGTTATTTGGTGTTGAATACCCAATCCCAAATCTGCTGGGCCTGTAGAGATAGCATAGCTGATCATGTCCCCCCTTGTTTGTTTAAATAGTGCTTACTTGTTGTGTTGTCTGTCCGAATTAATACTAAAGCTCCTGATATTATTGGGAGGAAAGATTTCAGGGCCAGGAATATTGCTTTTAACTCTAAAAGGTTTATGTGTAATGTCCATTGATGGGTGTCCCATTTTCCTTTCACTGTTAGTCCTTCTAGATGTGCTCCCCACCCCTCGAGGGATGCATCGGTTGTTATTGTGTAACCTGGCGATAGGCCTGCAGCTATGTTAGGGATGCGAGTGGAGCGCTTCTTTCATTTGAGGTGTTATCCTGATAATATCGTCGAAGGAGCCTGAAATTTGCAGGCACCGACTGTCTAGTTCCTTTTGTAAGGGTCTCATCCGCAAGCGACAGTTGGGAACGAGGGGAATGCAGGAGGACAACATTCCCAGAAGCGATTTATACTTGCGGACTGAAGTGGACTTTCTTGTGAGAAGTAATGTTGCCAGTTTACGGATCTTTTGTTGTCTTTCCTGTGAGGCAAAGGCTTTTGCCCGATGAGTGTCCAAGGTTGCCCCTAGGAATGTTTTCACCTTTGTGGGAATTAACTGAGACTTAGGAAAATTTATGGAGAGGCCCAGAGATTGGAAGAGAGAGAGACATTTTTGAGTATGAGTTTCTGCCACTGCGAAGGATTTTGACTTTATTAGGCAGTCGCCCAGATAAGGGAAGATTTGAATTCCTGTTTGGCGAAGGTGAGCTGCCACCGGTGCTAGGACTTTGGTGAAAACTCGGGGCGCTGAACGAAGGCCGAATGGTAGGTCTCGGAATTGGAAATCCCTGCCAGCCACTCTGAAGCGTAATAATTTCCTGTGCCTGGGTAGGATAGGGATATGAAAATAGGCGTCCTGAAGGTCCAGGGTCGTCATGAAAACCTCCTGATTTATCAATTGAAGCACCTCCTGAAGTGACAACATCCGGAAGGATTGCTTTTTTTTAGAAATTTGTTGAGACAACGAAGGTCCAAGATGGAACGCCACCCTCCCGATTTCTTCCTTACGAGGAAAAACCTTGAATAGAACCCTGTTCCTCGCTGTACAGCTGGTAACACTTCGATCGCTCCCTTTCTTAACATTATCTTTATTTGAGACAAATGTTCTTTCAGATGAGCAGGAGGGGGACCTCTGGGAGGACAGCTGGGAGGAATCTTTAAAAATTCCAAAGTGTGACCGTTGGAAACTATATTCAAAACCCATCTGTTATTGTAGACCATTCGGGAAGGAAAAGGGAAATTCTTCCATCAACTTTGACGGAGTTGATGGGAACTGTGGCCGCCAGTTTGCGTCTGTCACTGCTTCTTGGAGATATCCCAGCATCGGAAAGCCGTTTTTTCCCTGTAGTGCTTGAAGGAGGCAGCAGGAGGTTGTTTAAATGACTGTTGCTGTTGTGATGATGAGTACCTTGATTGACCCTGATATGGTTGGTACTGCTTGTACTGGCTGTAACCTCCCCGAAAGGAGGACGAACCACGTCCTCTTGCCCCACGAAAGGGCTGCTTCTTGAATTGTAGAGTGCCAAGAGCCTTTGCAGTATCTGTGTCCTTCTTGATGGTATGAAGGGCTTCATCGATGTGGTGTCCAAATAGAGATTCGCCATCTTAAGGCATGTCAATCACCTTCGTCTGAAAGAAGTAGCTTTCAGCCAGCCCTGACGCCTCAGGACCGCAGACCCAGCCAGTTGGCGAAATCCTGTGGAGGAAACATCCACTGCGCAATCGATGATCTCAGCCGAGATCCTTTCTCCCTCCTGCAGAATCTTGAGTGCCTCAGCTTTGGATTCTTCTGGTAGTATTTCTATAAAGGGCGAAATATCGGACCACATTTGGCGGTCGTATCTGCCTAGAATGGCAAGCGAATTGGGCGCTCCAACGGTGGTTGCCGCCATGGTGGAAAATTTCTTTCCGATGGAGTCGAGACGTCTTCCCTCTCTATCGCGAGGGGCCGACAGTGGGGGAAGCAGGATTTCTGGCATGACGTTGGGCCACTTGCGAGATCACAGAATCTGCCTTAGGTTGCCCGATAAGGCAGGCAGGCGAATTATCAGGAGACTTATATTTCTTCTCCAACTTTGGCAAGACTGCCGGAATTGAGGCTGGTGTCCTCATTTGTTTTAAGCCTTCCTGCCATATGAAGTCTATTATTGGAATAGAGCGAACCTGCTTCTTTGTCTGTTCTTTGAATTCATACAAGAAACAATCAGCTTGTTTAGTTGTCATGGGGAGCTGAAACCTCCTTGCCGCTCTCTCCATAAGGGTATGGAAACCCCCTATGTCCTCAGGTGGTGAATCTATTGGAGGTGGAGTTGAAGGCGATGGTGTCTGGATCTGATAGTCATCCCATTCATTGGGAAGGGATATCTCGTCTAACTCTCCCTCCTCCCTATCATCATCAGTGGTGTGAACATATTGATCCTGCTCTTGCATTGCTGTAGGTAACGGAGAAACCGGAGGGGGGGAACTAGTAAGCAAGGAAGTCTGCGTAATAGGCGTCTGAGGAACTGAAGATGCCGGCTCTGAGGGAGAAAATCTGCGGGAGTAATCTTCTACCATGTGTTGTAAGTTTGAGACCAGGAAAACAGGCATCTGGATAGTTTGTTCACCTTTTCTCTCCTGGTTGGTGACCTCAGGGTAATACACATAGTCCTCATCTTCATCTTCCTGGCATTTAAATAGAAGGTCAGACGAACTGCGAGCCACCCCAAACATTCCATCATCTTCTGATTCTTCCTCATCTGCTCCGTAATCAAAAAAATCCTCTAGAGGACAGGAAGACACCTTACTTGGAGAAGTGTTGATAGGCAGTATCATTTCCTGAGAAGGTCTTTTCTTAGGTAAAAGTTCTTTATTATCTTTGGATGCAGTCAGATTCGTCGACGGTACAAGCATCGACGATGATGTCAAGCAAACCACCTACGAGGATGTTGTAGATGAAGGTTTTGTCGACATTCCTTCCGTCGACGGTCCTGATGTCGACGAGGTTCGTCGACGAGGATCTTGATCTAAAGTCTTCGGCTCTGTCGACGAGGCCGGCGCCGACGAGAAGGACTTATTCTTGAGAGCCGCCGACAGTCACGGCGTCGACGGAAGGTCCTGACAGGAGTCCTTTCTTTTTTGTCGACGAAGACGAAATTGTCGTCAATGAAGGTCTCACCCTCACAGATACTAACGTCGACGAAGATGCCGCGACATGATCATCTTCGTCTGAGGTGAAGAGAAATTAGACGTTGTCATCGTGGCGATAGAAGATCTCGTCGACGGAAGTTCTCGTTGACGGCTTCGTCGACGCAGCTTCTTTAGTGTGAGGTAAAGTGGTCTCTGGAAGAGACCTTGACGCCTGCTTCATTTTTGAAGAAGTTTTAGAAGGCGTAGAGGGCACAGACTGACCCTTAAGAGAGGCTGGTTCTTTTTTAGAAGATGAAGGCTGGTCTTCATGTTTTAAGATGTGGTGATGCTTTTTTAACACCTTAGCAGCCTTAGGAGATACCAGCTCCGCCTCACCAGCTCTTTTTTTTTTAAGCTGTGGTCTTTAAAGAGGAATCACTTTCCTCATCAGATAAAAGGATTGTCTTTGATTTTAAGCTTCTGTAGCCACAGAAGAAGACTTCCTTCTCTATCTCTCAAGGTTTTTTAAGAGAAAGTCCTTACAGATTTTACAGTCTCACCTGGAGATCAGGGTGAAGGCAGTAGATACACTTCTTGTGGGGATCCTGTGAATGAAGTCTTAGTTTCCCACAAGAATCACAATGCCTGAAGAGACATCTTTTAGAAGACGACATGTTGGATTGAAGATCTGAAGAAATCTAGACTCCCTTCACACGACGTGCAGTAGAAAATCTGAGAGCCTGGAGCCTCTGTGGAGAGGGTTCTAGAGGGTGCTGTCGCCTGATTGGCTGAAATTTGGACCATCCTAATGACTAGGACGAGATATTAAAGTGAATGGTTTTTCTCTATTAACTTTAATGATAGAGTAATTCTTACTACTTTTAATGTACCGTGGGACTCCCACTTCGACGATGGGGAATGATTAAAGCATGTGAATCTATGAAAGATACCCCAATACTGGAGAATGAAATCTCCTCCCATAAATAGTTCCCCATCAGGGAGACGAAGGCGCTCAAGTCGGGTAGTGTAGTGTTGTGAAGTCTAGGTGGGATATAAACACGCAGAATATTAATTATCATGCCTTCCCATGTACCCGTGAGGGCTCCATATCGCCCTTTCGTGTCTGTCCAGGTGTTGTAGATCATGAGAGCCTAAGATATCTTAACTAGTATACCCACGCCTCTAAACCCAGTCATGTATCCTGCATGAGCTACCATTCTATAAACCCACCTGTGCATGGCCTTACACGTGTTGCCTATCAAGTGTGTAACCAAGGACGTTCACATTCCAGGAAATCAGGCGTAGGCTCGCCTTATCTATATCTGCTGCCAACTGTGGCATCTAAGTCTGTGGTCAGGGTGGTCACCCTCCAGCATGGTAAAACAGCCAGGGCAGTGGCATCTTCAGTGCATCACATAAATTTGGAGGCATATTAGATAGGACGGAGGTTGAACTCCCTTGTACCTACTGTGGTGTAAACATAACAGTAATACATTCCCAACAAACCCCTCTCTCCCTGCAAAGCAGACCTAAAACTGCACGCCCCCCCACGTTGCAGAGTGCCTGTTACTCCCCAAAAAATCTAAACAGTAGGTGTAGAGGGACGAGGCCGAGACCCCACCTAACTGTCCCCATTGGAATACCATCTTACTGTTCTCAGCAACACAATTCTGATGAGCTAAATAGTGGTTGCTGCAGGCCAGCAGTAGCTCCGGGCAGACAGGACTTCAGCAGCTGGATCTTTATTGTAGGTCGCTAATCACACCGCTAGCCAGCAGTCATGTTCATTGATCAGTCCTCCCGATTGTCCCTTAGTTCTCTGTTTTTTGGCTAGTGGATATCATGTCTCAGAGTGATGTGGGGAGTAACACTGGTCCTCCTGGCAGTTTAGCCCTCTCCGTCGATCCGAAGCTTTGGTGTCTCTTCTCTTTCCCCCCGGGCATCAGCATGGTTTAGATCCAGGAGCGGGTCTCCATCCCTCCAGCCAGTCCCATGTCTCCTCTGCAGAAGAGAAGTATCAAGTCTTTCCTTCTGCTACGGTTCAAGTGAGCTGGGAAAATCATGCAGTATTTGAGTTCTCTGTCGCACATCGCCTTTTTAACTTTGAGGAAGCTGTGGCGCAGCTTTTGCACCTTTAAGGTGAAGTCAAGGAAGAACATAATTGTTGCATATTTATAGGTGAGCGGTGAGGCGCTGCGGGCAGTTTGAAGGACAGCATTGCGGTCCCAAAAGTTTAACAACCGTGCTATGATGGCCGCAGGGGAGCTCCCGGCCGTGGCCCCGGGATCCTGTGCGCCCGCTCCACCAAAAAATATTTGGAAAGACCACGTGGCTGGAGATGTTTTAGTATGAGGTCTTCGACGAATAGATTAGTTGCTGGGCCCTCTGCTCTCTCAGGGACCCCCAGTATGTGCACATTATTACATCTGGAGCGCCTTTGGAGTCTTCAAGGCGTGCCTCAGGTCTGGCGCCACAGCTCTCAACTCGGCAACTTGTGTCTATAGAGCAATAGTATCTGACTTAAGAGCAGTCATCGTGTCTTCCACTTCTTTCACTCGTGTGGCTACATTGCGTAGATCTGCTCTCACAAGTGTAAGCTCTGACTTAATTTAGTCAATTTTGTTTTCAATGATGCGCGCACTCCCTGGATTGCTGCCAATACTTCTCACAGCGTGAGCGTGTCATCCCCGGGGATTCTGATGCAGTCTGGGGCTGTGCTTCTTAACTGTCACCTGCCATTGCTGACTCCCTAGGGATAGCATATTTGTCCGGTTTGGTGTCCCCCTTGGGGCTCTTTTCCTCCCGGTCATGATGTGGGGTGGATCAGTGTCTTCCGCCACCACTCAGTTTACTGTCAATAGGGTTTGCAAAGGGGATGGGGGAGGGGTATCCACTGTCCTCACCGCCGCCTGCCGAGGTAATTCACAGACACCTCGCGGCCTGTCGGGTTTCTGACCATTCGTCCCTGGCCCCACACAGCAGGCGTAGTTTAGAATGGGCCAAGGGAAACAGTCAATGCAGGACAATGGAACCTTCTCTGTGACCTGGGTTAACGTACACAAGCTTCGATGAGTCGTAAATAGACAGAGAACTGAGGAGGACCCGCCGCACCTAGGCGCCTATAGTTCAAGGCCAGATGATTATGGATTTAGGTGTGGCAATGTGGTTGTTCTGGCTCTGTAGACATGCATCGTAGTAATGGAGGAGGCAGATCAGCCACTCAAGGCCTCCTCCCAGTTGCAGGAGCCGTGGTTAGTGACAGTCAATTTAATGATCCCTCCACGCTGTTTCCACTCTCTCCAGGCGTTGGTCGCCGGTACTGTCCCTCCAGGGTCACAGTGTTGCCAGCAAAGGGATCTAACCAACGCTTAGGGCCTTCCACCCCGCAGTCCAGGCCTCAAAGCTCCCCCCACAATACACACACCTTCTGCTCCTCCACAGCAGGTGCGGCCCTCAAGGCCGGAGTCTCTCTGAATTCAGGCCTCCTAGTCTGTGCCGCGGACTCAGGCGGGCAGTCTCCCACCGCAGGGTCTCGGGCTGCCGCAGCGACTCTAGGCCCACACTCTGCACCAGTCAGGTGCCTCCTCCGGGCCCACAGAACGGGGCAGCTTATCTATTGGAGGTTGTCGTCGCGCCTGGGCCAGTCTATGCCCAGCCTCTTCTCTCATGCAGCAATGCTCCGTAGCCGAAGCTCCACTCAGAACATGAGGGCTCCCGTCCTGGACTTTGCTGCCTCACCAGGGTCAGAGCCCAGGTGCACCGCCTTCAAACCGCCGTCAGGCCAGCCTCCGGTCCACAGCTCGATCACCATAGCGGCCGGCTGGGCCCCAGCAGTCCACTCCACCAGCGAGGCCAAGGCTGCGTCACTCCGCCCAGGCCTCTCCAAAATTCGGCCTTATTTCTCGCTGCAGCTGGTAATTAAGTAGGTTGCCAGAATCTCCAGTTGTCGACAATCTGGAATAGGGCACCAAATTGCGGCAGGGGACGTATCAGTGTACGGATGTTACGGGATTTCTCTGGATGGGGCTTGGAGGTGCTCTAACAAGCAGCCATCTGGGTTGGCGATTGGCCACGCCCCCAACCTGGAATTTTATTATTGTTTTATTATCGATTAGATTATTTCTATTTTAATTATTTGTTAGGTATGTATCCTTTTGTAAATATCTGTGCTGTTGTTTTTTGGTCAATTTAAAGAAAATAAACTTTATTGATTGATCCATGGGATATTTACAATGCCACCCTTGAATCAAATACACAGCTTTTCTTGCACAATAAGTATATTAACTCTCACTCAGGAGCTAAAGATTCAGCAATAGGGATGTATCACAACAATAGGACTCTTTGTACTTTTTGTAGCATTTCTAAACAATATGCCAGATTTGAATTCTTGAAAGCTGATTAAAATAATAGCAATAAAGGTCTGAGGATCAGCTACTGCGAGATCTGCAGCGTAGCTTGAGAGGACTAAATTCATAAACATTTTCCATCCTACCAGTATTCTCTTGTCGATGACTCTGTATTGGTTAGCCAACGAAACAGATTATAATATCAGGAATACAGAAATCCAAACAAACAAAAAGCCTCAGGGGATTTACCTAAGAGTGCATAAAATCAGCCTCCAGCTCCTCTGAAACGCGGGGCACACCAGACCCTAGCTGGGAATTCAGCACTAAGCAGTAACCACATTGTGAGCCAAATAAAGGCACTGATGCCTGTGTAAACCATTAGATTTACATCTCCAAATTGGCAGTACAGTGGTCTAATCATGTAGCCATCTGCTCTGAATGACTACTTTTTTTCTAGTGAAAGCAAACATTCAGAAAGCTGTTAAATGTCACATCTTTTTCAAGTTTAAATCCAACTGTAAAGTAGATTTAGATGTTAAATATTAACATAAATAAAATATTGCCTAAACGTAAAATGTTTTGCCTATCTAGACTGAGTTTGTTTCTGTGCCAGAATAATTTCTGAAGCTTGGGCAAACTATTTGAAGTCAAATAAACTGCAGATTAATAATGCTTTGTCGCAGGACAGTCTGCACAAATTCCACCTCTATTTGTCCACAATCACAGACGTATTTGTTATTTTCTACCTTAATACCATCAAATCTATTCTACTATACTCGCATAAAACCATTGATTTTGTTGGTGCATCAAGCCTTCATATTGGCACATAACTTAAATGCATCACACGGTCACAAGGATATAATGGAGGAGAACATTAGTTGGTTTCCTATCCATTTTTTATGCCTTTCTCTGGCCAGGGCACAGAGCAACACGAACAACGGGAGGGAGGGCAGGCACAGGGCAACACGGACAACGGGAGGGAGGGCGGGCACAGGGCAACACGGACAACGGGAGGGAGGGCGGGCACAGGGCAACACGGACAACGGGAGGGACGGCACGCACAGGGCAGCACGGACAACGGGAGGGATTGCCGGCACAGGGCAACACAGACAACGGGAGGGATGGCGGGCACAGGGCAGCACGGACAACGGGAGGGAGAGTGGGCACAGGGCAACACCGACAACAGGAGGGAGGGCACAGGGCAACAGACAACGGGAGGGAGGGCACAGAGCAACACGGACAATGGGAGGGAGGGAGGGCGGGCACAGGGCAACACGGACAACGGGAGGGAGGGCGGGCACAGGGCAACACGGACAACGGGAGGGAGGGCGGGCATAGGTCAACACGGACAACGGGAGGGCTGGCACAGGGCAACACGGACAACGGGAGGGCAGGCACAGGGCAACATGGACAACAGGAGGGCGGGCACAAGGCAACACTGACACCGGGAGGGATGGAAACACGGACAACGGGAGGGCGGGAAACACGGACGTGAGGGAGGGCGGGAAACACGGACAACAGGAGGGAGGGAGGGCGGGAAACAGACAACGGGAGGGAGAGCAGGCAACACGGACAATGGGAGGGAGGGCAACACGGACAACAGGAGGGAGGGCGGGCAACACGGACAACGGGAGGGAGGGCGGGCAACACGGACAACGGGAGGGAGGGCGGGCAACACGGACAACCGAAGGGAGGGTTTTGATCTCACCCCCACCCCCAAATCACCTGCAAGAGTGTTTCTGGAGCAGATAGGTGTTTTTCTCCAATATGCCCCCGAACCACGCACTAGACTCCAGGGAGGTTATTTGGGAGATACCCCCCTGGCAACTGCCCTCCTGATATCAGGCCCAACCCCTAAAATCTCAGTCTTTCTGCACACTTGGGGACTAAAGCATCCCCAGCCCTATGGCAAGAGAGAGAATTTCAATAGTTGTAGATTTTGTTTTCCTAAATGGACCAACAGAGAGAGGCTAAATCCCAACATCGTCTCACTTACCATGCTGAATGGCTGTAATTTTCAGGGTCAAGATCGGACACCACTTTCGGTAACCTACCAAACCCAGACATTTCTGAAAACAAGACACCCGGGGCAGTCCAGGGTGGTGTACCTGGCCTGGTTCTGGCGACTTTTTCTTATCCTCAATGCCCTGCAAACATCAAACTTGGTCTAAAATAGTGCATTTTCCTTGCATTTCTGAGACGTAAACTTCCAGAGACTGCAAGTATCTACGAAATTCTTAACACCCAGCCTCGCCCCCCCTCACTTGTCCTGAATAGAATACTACTACCCCACTTGTATGGCTGGGCCTAGCGTCCGCAAGGACTCCCACTGACCATGGTTTGAGCTGTGCCTCTTTTTGGATCTCTGCCCATTCTAGAGGTTTGTCACAGAAATGTTAGAATGCAAGGAAAGGAAAATGCTACTTACCCAGTATGCATCTGTTTTTGGCATATAGAGCTGTAGAGCCATATGCTTTAGCATAGATCGCCATCTGGTGTTGGGTCCGGATATTTGCACTTTGTTTTTGTTCGAAGAAGTCTTTGCAGTCACAAGGTAGGTGACTCCTCCTTTCGGTGATAGTGCGCATGGGCATCGACTCCATCCCCAGATTGTTGTGCGTAAGGGTGATGATGGAGTTAGTAAGAGCAGAAAAAGATGTCCATGTATAGTGTATCTAAGTAAGATAATACTGCAACAGATAAAGGTACCCGGGGAGGCGGGTGGGCGCATATGGCTCTACATCTCTATATGCCAAGAACAGATGCATACTGGGTAAGTAGCATTTTCCGTTCGAGGCATACGAGCTGTAGATCATATGCTTTAGCATAGACTGTACAGCAGTTACTCCCAAGCTGTGGCTAACCTGTATGTGTTGCAGTGGTCTGAAATAGTGTTCTTAAAACAGCCTGGCCCTCACTAGCTTGTTGTCTTGCTAACACACCTACACAGTAGTGTTTTGTGAATGTGTGTGGTGTAGACCATGTTGCAGCTTTGTAAATATCATCTAAGGGTATGTTCCCTAAGAATGCAATGGAAGCCCCTAGTTTGCGTGCAGAGTGTGCTCTAGGGGGAATTGTTAATGTGCGTTTAGCTTTAATATAGCATATTTGTATGCACTTAACTATCCACCGTGCAATACCTGCTTTTGATATAGGATTGCCTTTATGCGGTGGTGAAAAAGCAACAAAGAGTTGTTTTGTTTTCCTAAAAGATTTAGTTCTTTCAATGTAATAAAGTAATGCTCTTTTAACGTCTAATGTGTGAAGAGCACGTTCTGCCACCGAGTCTGGTTGGGGAAAAAACATGGGTAACTCAACAGACTGGTTGAGATAAAAGGCAGAAACGACTTTGGGTAAAAATTTGGGGTTAGTCCTAAGAACCACCTTATTTTGGTGAATTTGTAAAAATGGTTCTTGTATGGTTAGTGCCTGGAGCTCACCAATTCTCCTAAGAGATGTGATGGCTATGAGGAAGGCTACCTTCCACGTTAGAAATTGTAGTTCACATTTGTGCAACGGCTCAAATGGTGGGCCCATGAGTCTTGTAAGGACTATATTAAAATTCCACACAGGAGAAGGTGGAAGTCTAGGAGGAATGATTCTCTTGAGTCCTTCCATAAAGGCTTTGATAGCGGGTACACGAAACAAGGACAAGTGTTGTCTGTTTTGTAGGTAAGCCGCTATTGCAGCAAGATGCAGTCTTATTGATGTATATGCTAAGTTAGCCCGCTGTAGGTGTAACAGATTGCAAATGATGTTTTGAATTGAAGCATCAAGCGGATTGATTTGATTGTTACAATAGATTACAATTGTTTCCATTTTGCTGCATAGCATGCTCTTGTGGTAGGGCGTCTAGCCTCTTTAATGACATTCATGCAGTCTGGCGGGAGATTAAGGTAGCCAAACTCTATGATTTCAGGTGCCAGATCGCAAGGTTGAGTTGACTGGGATCTGGATGCCTTATCTCTCCATGGTTCTGAGTGAGAAGCTTGGGGGAGAGGTGTAGTTTTTGATGAAGAACTACTGATAGTTCCAACAGGGTTGTGAACCAGGGTGGTCGAGCCCATGTGGGAGCAACTAGGATCATTGTGAGGGAATGTTGCTTGAGCTTCCGATCCAGTAATGGAATTAGCGGGAGAGGTGGAAAAGCGTAAGCAAATATCCCTGACCAATTGATCCATAGTGCATTGCCTTTGGACAATGGGTGTGGAGACCTGGACGCAAAGTTTGGGCATTTTGCGTTGAGGTGTGTGGCAAACAGATCTATGTCTGGGTAGCCCCACATTTGAAAAATTGGGAGAAGAACTTGAGGGTGTAGTTCCCATTCGTGGATCTGTTGTCTTTGACGAATGAGCAGATCTGCAATTTGATTGTTTACTCCTGTGAGTTGTTCTGCAAGGAGATATATTTTTTGAGGTATGGCCCATCTCCATATGCTTTGAGCTAGGGGTGAAAGCTGTAGAGAGTGTGTCCCCCCCCTGTTTTTGTATGTAGTACATTGCTGTCATGTTGTCTGTACGAACTAGGACAGCTTTGCCTACTAGATGTATCTGAAAAGCTTTTAATGCTAGAAAAATTGCTAGCAGCTCCAGATGGTTTATGTGGAGTTGTTTTTGTTGTAGTGTCCACATGCTATGGTATGTTTTTGAAGATGAGCTCCCCAACCAGTGAGGGAAGCGTCTGCTGTGAGCACGGTCTGTGGAACCGGGTCGATGAATGACCGCCCTTTGGAAAGGTTTTGTGTATTCCACCACTGCAGAGAGCGATGAGTGCGGCCGTCCACCAACCCCAGATCGGTTAACTGACCTTGAGCCTGGTTCCACTGACGTGCTAAGCATTCTTGTAGGGGACGCATTTGGAGTCTTGCGCAAGGAACAATTAAAATGCAAGACGCCATCATTCTGATCAACTGCATAAACACTCGGCTGGTAGTGAGTGTTGCGGTTGAAATTGTGATATTAGGGTTTGCATGTTGCGTATTCTGACAGGGTTGGGGTACGCTAGAGCTTTGCAAGTGTCTATTGTGGCTCCTAGGTACGCTTGCGTGTTGGAGGGTTGAAGATGAGACTTGGTGAGATTGACAGTGAATCCCAAGTCGTGAAACAGCTGAACTGTTTTGGGAGTGTGGTGTATGCAGCTGTGTTGCGACTTGGCTTTTATTAGCCAGTTGTCCAAGTAAGGGAAGACGTGAATGTGTTGTCTTCTTAAATGAGCTGCAACTACTGTTAGACACTTGAAGACTCTTGGTGCTGTAATTACGCCGAATGGGAGGACTTTGAATTGTTAATGTTGTCTGTCCACCATAAACCTGAGATATTTCCTGTGAGCTGGGTAAATGGGAATATGGAAGTAGGCATTTTTTAAATCTAGAGTGGAAAGAAAGTCGCCTTGCTGAAGCAATGGGAGCACCTGTTGAAGGGTGATCATGTGGAAGTGGTCCGATAGAATGTAGAGGTTTAGCTGTCTGAGGTCCAGTATGGGCCTGAGGGAGCCGTCTTTTTTGGGAATAAAAAAGTATAGGGAGTACACTCCCGTCCCTTGATGACATAATGGGACCGGTTCTATTGCATGTTTGTCTAACAGAGAGAGAACCTCTTGTTTTAACAGGGTGAGATGTTCTTGTGACATTGCACGCTGTCTCTGAAGGATTGTTGGTGGAGTGCTGGTAAGTTCCAGGCAATAACCATGTTGGATAATTTGTATTACCCACTTGTCTGAGGTGATTGACTCCCAGACAGGTAGGAACTGTGAGAGACGTCCCCCGACAGGAGTGAAATGATCGGGGGTAGTGGAGGGAAGTCACTGTTTATTGGCAGGGGAAGTGCGGGTGGAGTTACCTCTGCCTCTTCCCTTGTTATTTCCTCTGTAACCTCCTCGAAAATAGCCTCTGGAGGAGTTAGATTGGTTGTTCCCTTTGTAAGAGGAGGGGGGATTTTCTGACAACAGTGTTTTTGAGCCACCCCTGTAAAAGGAGCGACGAAAAGAACCCCTGCTAGAAGGTAATTTTAGGGCTCCCATGGATTTTGCAGTTTCGGTGTCTTTCTTCATTTTCTCTAATGAAGTATCTACTGTTGACCCGAAAAGATGCTCTTTATCAAAGGGTTGATTTAGTATGGAGGATTGTACCTCTTGCTTGAATCCAGAGATTCGAAGCCAAGCGTGTCTCCGCAATAGTATGCTAGTGTTGATAGCACCAGAAGCTGTGTCCGCTGCGTCTAGGTCGCATTTTATGGAAGTGTTGGTGATGAGCTTCCCTTCCTGAATGAGGTCGTTAGCTTTAGTTTTATACTCTTCTGGCAAATGTTGCATGAATTTTTCCAACTCATCAACGTGGGCCCTGTCATAGCGTGATAAGAGAGCCTGAGCTTTGGCAATACGCCAATAATTAGCGGCCTGCGAAGCTACTCTCTTGCCAGAGGCATCAAGAAGTTTAGACTCCTTATCAGGAGGAGGGGCATCGCCTGTTTGAGAGTTAGCTCCCTTGCGGGCGTTAGATACAACAAGAGAGTCTATAGGTAACTGACCTTTTATGTATACAGGGTCTGTAGGAGTGGGCTTGTATTTTTTATCCACCCTAGGTGTTAGTATCCTGGCTCTAACTGGTTCTTTGAACACCTCGTCGGTATGTTTTAACATGCCCTTTAACATGGGTAAAGTGTTAGTAGACCTTTGTGAGTGTGTGAATGTTTCTACAAGGAAATCCTCTTCCAGAGGGTCTGGATGTAGCTCCACCCCGTGATATTGGGCAGCCCTGTTGATAATTTGTGCAAAGCCAATGTTGTCATCAGGTGGGGATGGTCTGGAGGGATACAGGTCAGGGTCATTAGGTTGATATGGATCCTTATTATAATCATCCCAGGGATCAGTGTCATGTGGTATGTCCGGATCTTGTGGGGTATAATCGTAATCCCCATTCCCATCCCCATCCCCAAAATCGTCATCCTGTGAGTCAGGTGACATTGGAGGGGGTTAATTTGATGGTGTAATGTGTATAGGAGGAGGAGAGGGAGGTATATAAGGGGGAGAAGGGGTAGTACCAATATCTCTTTTTTCCTTCAGAGGTATAGGGGCATCTCTGGAGAGGTCTAACTTCCGTTTTTTAGGAACAGTAGCCGTAAGGTGTCCAGTTTCCGGATCAATACTAAGTCTTTTTTGTTTTGGATCCAGAGGTGTGACTAAGGATGGAAGTTCTTTGGAAGGAGTATCTTTCCCTCTAAGAGTGGATTACGGCATTGAAGATTTGGGCTCAATGTCTTTGGGTGCCGAGTGTTTGGGTTCCGAATGCTTAGTTTTAGCCGGTTTAGGCTGTGGAGTTTTCGGAGTGGCATGTTTCGGCTCCGAACATTTCGGCGCAGAGGGTGTTGACTCCGAGCTTTTAGGTGTGGAGCATTTCGGCTCTGAGGCATTAGGCTTGGACGATTTCGGTTCTGAGTCTTTTGTTTTGGAGGGTTTCGGCTCCGAGGTTTTCGGTGTCGAAGGTGTCTTCGGTGCCGACGGCGTGGGAAGTGGCACGGGTTTCTCCTTATGCTTCGGTGCCGAAGGTGTTGGTTCGGCACCGGAATGGGGCTGGCTCGAGCCCGAGCCGGTAGGCTTGTGTTTATGTTTCATAGCCGGGCTGGAGGGCGGGGTGTCTGAAACTTTTTTTCGGTGTCGACCCGAGGGCGAGGCTGATACCGGAGCCTTATCTTTTGTTTGAGTGGGCACATGGGGATCTGTACTCAAGGTACGTTGACCCGGACTGACGCTCAAGTCTTCCTCCATGTCGGAGTCGGCTTCTGACACGGAGACCAGTTCTTCTTCTTCTTCTGCGGCAGGACGGTGGTGTTCTAGGTCTTCGCCAAAGATGTCCGGTACGGAGCCGTTGCCGTATTGCATCTCGTGGCGTCGAGCCAGACGATCACGGATGGTTTTCTTCGATCGGAACGATCGACACGCTTCGCAGGATTTTTCTTCGTGTTCCGGGGATAAGCACAGGTTACAGACCTCGTGCAAGTCGGTGCGTGGAAACTTAGCACAACACCCGGGACATAGCTTGAACGGAGTCCGTTCCTTGGACTGCTGGCGTGGTTGGCACGGATAGGCCCGACGGCCCACCTCGAAGTTCCCGATCGAAGGTTTCACAGTGTACACGATACGCGTCGAATGGGAAACCGCGATCGAAAGACAATACCGTCGAGGGTAGAGGATTGCGCGTCGAAGAGGTTCGAAAACGATACCGACCTGGAAAGCAGCAATACACATCCGAACCCGATGGCGGAAAAAAACAATCTGGGGATGGAGTCGATGCCCATGCGCACTATCACCGACAGGAGTCGTCACCTACCTCGTGACTGCAAAGACTTCTTCGAACAAAAACAAAGTACAAACATCCGGACCCAACACCAGATGGCGATCTATGCTAAAGCATATGATCTACAGCTCATATGCCTCGAACATAAGTGTTTTTAGCCAAAGTTTGAGGAATGCAGAGCATTGTGGGCAAGAAAATGTTGTGGGATCCACACGGGGCACACCACCATGGACTCCCCGGGTGTCTAGTTTTCAGAAATGTCTGGGTTTCGTAGGTGTCCATAGCTCTCGGCTGAGCTAGCACTCAAAATCTACAGCTACCCAAATTGTAAAAAAAGGGGTTGGTTTTGAGTGGACATAGTTGATCTGTCCATGTTGCATTCTTTTCTGTCCCGAGCAGTAGGTTCATCCTCACAAGTTAAGTACCATTTATATTGTGATATGTTGGAGAAAACTGGGTGATAGGAATATTGTAGTTCCCTTCCGATTCTGGAAGTTTACGTCACAGCAATGCAAGGAAAATGCACGATTTTTGACAAAGCTCGAGGTTTGCAAAGGCTTCTGGGTAAGATAGTCTGTTAAGGGCCAAACAAGTCATGCCACCCGGAACTCCCTCGGGTGTCTAGTTTTTAGAAATGTGCTGGTTTGGAAGGTGTCCATAGGTGCCAGCTGTGCTAGGCTTCAAAATCCACAATTATTTAAAAAAAAAAAAAAAAAAAGTTGATTTTCAGTGGAAAAACGTGATCTGTCCATGTTGCATTTTTGGCCTTGGCAGGTAGGAAACTGGTGAAGAAAATGTGTTTTTAACAAGAGCTTGAGTTTTCCAAAGGCTTCATGGTATGAACATCTTGTGAGAACCACACAGAAGTTACACTACCATGGACAATCCCTGGTGTCTGGTTTTCAGAAATACCTGGGAATGAGAAAGGAATGATAGATATGGCAGAATGTATAGCTCCCCAGGAAAATCCATGGGTTTTACGTCTGTTTGCACCACAAACTGCAAGTAGGTTGTAACCACAAAAATTAGAAAAGAAATAGATTATCTCTTAGAAAAATGCAAAAACTGTGGCAAAAAAACCTTTGTGATACAACTGTGCTTGTTTCTGAAAACGGGGAAAGATGGTTGTCCAAGCACAGCAAACCTTTTGGTGATGTCATTTATAAAACAAAAAATTAATTTCTTGCTGAGCATATTTTATTACATTTTTCGCTAAAAACAAAAAAACTGGGAATCCACAAATCTTGGTTACCTTTAGAATTCCCAGAATGTCGGAAAAAACGATGCAAATTTGGCGTGGATACTTTATGTGGGAAAAAGTTATGACGGCGTAAGAGTGGAGTACCACAAATAGCAAAAAAAAAAAAAAAGGCTTAGCTTTCTAAGGGGAAAAGCCCTAGCAGTCAAAAGGTTAAACACAAAGAAAAAAGTAGAGTTGAAAAAGAATTTGCTTCTGAAAGACACAAGTAATGCATCCATGCTACAGCTAAGGAACAAACACATGAAGAGGAGGTAAGCCTGCAGCAACTAACCACGAATAAGCAAGCAAATAAGAGTTACAATGAAACCAACCAATGGAAAGCAAAGGGCGGTCTCTAAGCCCACTGATGAAAACCAAACGTTCTTGAAGAGATAGTGCATGCACTGTGAAGGTCGAGACCTAACAACGGTGTGTAATTTTTTACAGAGGACATGAAGCTAGGGTCTGTTTGTCAGCCCCACGCCCACAACAGAAGTAAAAAACATCCTAGATGCCACTTGGACGCACAAAGTCATCTTACACCTTGCCTTAGTATGGTTGTATGACATTACCAAGAATGGCATTATCATGCATGTAATACCACATATTGACCTTTACAGCGCGTGCCATTACATTGTGAACCTTTACCATTCATTTTTGTTGTGTGTGTATATATATATATATATATATATATATAGTCCCCCAAACTCATTTTTTACTCTATACCCCTACCTACCTGCCCTAAATCCTAAAATTACCCTTCCCCCCTTTTAGCTCAACTCACCCCATAACACAAAATTTACCCTTACCTCTCTTTACCTCTACTGACCCCTAAACCAAGCCCTAAAATCAACCATGCCTACTTTTACCACTACCCACCCCTAAACAATAAAACTACCTTTACCTCCCCTCTTTACCTCGCCCCATCCCAAATCCGTAAAATCACCCTTCCCTCTCCCCAACCGTAAACGTTAAAGCACAAGTTACTAACTTGTGTAACGATATATCTGTAAGAGACAGTAGTTAGTGACAGATTCCTTACCTTAGAATATCCCCAGGCATCAGGCTGGATCCGGAAAGTTTTGCGTAGCAGTACCCTTGCGCGTCGGTAGGCGGCGTCGTGCGGCTCCGCGTCCGTCGTCGGCGTCGTGATCGCCAGGATGACGTCGCGGGCAGTACTTAGACGCCGCCCCTGCGCGCTGACGTCCAGTTCTGTACACGATTTTCCGCGCCAGGAACGCAGAGCCATGCAAGAAGCTGACATAGGTGTCTGAAAAATACTAGGGCCCTGAAAGGGATGTCCTTAACCCTAGAAATCAGTTCGCAGAACGGGGAGGATGGGTGGGGCGGTAGGGAATCTGTCACTAACTACTGTCTCTTACAGATATATCGTTACACAAGTTAGTAACTTGTGCATCTGAAAGAGACACGTTAGTGACAGATTCCTTACCTTAGAATAGATACCCCAGCAATACCAACCCGGTGGTGGGTCTGCGAACAAAGATCAGACAAGGAAGTCCCAAAGGACAGAACGGCCAAAGAAGCCGTCCCTCCGGACCTGACTGTCAAGGCAGTAATGCTTTGTAAATGTGTGCAGCGAGGCCCACGTAGCTGCCTGACATATATCCTGCAGCGGATCACCCCGGCCTAAAGCCGTGGTAGCAGCTGTTGCCCTGGTGGAATGGGCACGCAGCCCAACAGGAGGCTCCTTCTTAGCCAAAGAATAGCAGGCTTTGATACACAAGGTTACCCAGCGGGAGATGGTTCTCTTGTGCACCGCCCGACCTTTTTTGGCGCCCACGTAGCCAACAAAGAGCTGGTCATCCACCCGGAAGTGTTGTGTGCGGTTGATATAAAAGGAAAGCGCACGTTTTGGGTCCAGACGGTGGAGCCTCTCTTCCTCTCTGGAAGGATGCGGAGGCGGAAAGAAGGTGGGCAAAGTGATGGTCTGCCCAATGTGGAAGGCAGTAACCACCTTTGGCAAGAAGGACGGACGCGTCCTAAGAACAACCTTGTCTGGATGGACAGACAGAAAGGGAGGTTTGCATGATAGAGCCTGGAGCTCACTCACCCGCCGAGCGGAGGTGATGGCCACCAGAAAGACTGTCTTCAGAGTCAGAAGACGAAGAGGACAGTTATGTAGAGGCTCAAAGGGAGCGCACATGAGAAAGGTAAGAACCAAGTTCAAGTCCCACTGAGGCATCACAAACGGAACAGGAGGGAAGAGGTGTGTAATGCCTTTTAGGAACCTGTTAACAGGGGACTTGAAAAGGGAGGAGCTGATCAGGAAGCCTGAGGAAGGCCGAAATGGCACAAAGATAGCCCTTGATGGTACCCAGGGCAGAACCCTGTTGGGCCAGAGAAAGAAGGAACGGAAGAACCTCAGAAAGAGGGGCAGAGAGGGGATTCACAGCCTTTGCTGTGCACCATGCCACAAACTTGTTCCACCTGCAGGCGTATACCACCTTAGTGGAGGGACGCCTGGCTGCCAGAATCACATCACAAACTTCGGGAGGCAAGTCGAAAGGAATCAACTGCCGCCGCTCAATCTCTACGCAAGCAGGTGGAGACTGGACAGGTTCGGGTGGAGGACCGTCCCCTGCTGCTGCGACAGAAGATCCTCCCGAAGAGGCAGACGGATCGGGGGATCGACGCTCATAATGAGTAGCTCGGGATACCAAACTCTTCGAGCCCAGTCCGGAGCCACAAGGATGACTTGGGCCCGGTCGCGCCGAATCTTCTTCAACACTCTGGGTAGAAGTGGTATAGGCGGAAAGGCGTACAACAAACCGCAACTCCACTCGCGACGAAAAGCGTCTCCGAGCGAGTGCCGCCTTGGAAATTCCAACGCGCAGAACTGCTGACATTCGTGATCCATCATGCACCTGCGGCTGAGTTCGTCCGCCCTGGCGTTCAGGGAACCTGCCAGGTGTTGAACCATCAGGAATATGCCCTGATGTTCCAGCCATGTCCAAAGGCGCAGAGCCTCCTGACATAGGGTCCACGACCCCACCCCGCCCTGTTTGTTGCAATACCACATGGCGGTGGTGTTGTCTGTGAACACCTGCACTACCGTCCCTTTAACAGAGGGAAGGAATGCCTTGAGTGCAAGTCGGATCGCCCGGCGCTCCAGAAGGTTGATATGGAGCCGGGACTCCGCCGGAGACCAGAGGCCTCTGATCTCCGCCTCTCCCATGTGACCGCCCCATCCCAGAAGGGACGCGTCCGTCACAACTGTGTGCTCTGGCTGGGGAAGGGAGAGGGATCTGCCCATGACCCATTGCCGGTTCGAGAGCCACCACTGCAACTGTTTTGCAGTCCCCTCCGAGATCTGGACGTGATCGGACAGGTTGCCCTGGTGCTGCGCCCACTGGAACTTCAGGTCCCACTGCAGAGCCCGCATATGCCATCTGGCATGATCGACCAGCAGGATGCAAGAGGCCATGAGGCCCAGCAGCCTCAGGGTCATCCGTACCGAAACCCAGGATAAAGGTTGAAAGATCGGAATCATAGCCTGAATATCCCGGACTCGCCGTTCGGGAGGATAGGCCCGAAACTGCGTCGTGTCGAGAACTGCTCAGATGAAAAGGAGCTGTGGAGAAGGAATCAGATGCGACTTCGGCACATTGATGGAGAACCCCAGCGAGTGCAGGAGTTCGGCCGTAGTCTGGAGGTGGGAGACGACTGCCTGGGACGAGCCCGCCTTCAGCAGCCAGTCGTCGAGGTAGGGGAAGACTGGAACCCCTGCCCGGCGCAGATGAGCTGCGACCACCGCCATCACTTTCGTGAACACCCGAGGGGCACTTGTAAGGCCAAGGGAGCACGGTGAACTGAAAATGCTCGAGGCCTACCGTGAACCGCAGGTAACGCCGGTGGGCCGGCAGGACGAGGATGTGAAAATAAGCGTCCTGCAAGTCCAACGCTACCAACCAGTCTCCAGGGTCGAGGGCAGTCAAGACCTGAGCTAGGGTGAGCATCTTGAACTTCCCTTCCGGAGGAAGCGATTGACGTTCCGGAGGTCCAAGATAGGACGCATGTCCTCCTTGTCCTTTTTGGGCACGTGGGAGTAGCAACCACGTCCTACTTCTGGGGTCGGAACATGCTCGATGGCCCTCTTGGCCAAGAGGGCCGTGACTTCCTTCTGCAGAAGCACCAAGTGATCCCCTGACATGCGGTGGAATTGAGGTGGCATGGCTGGGGGGGTGGTCTCGAAGGGGAGGGAGTAGCCCCTTCGGACAATGTCCAAGACCCACCTGTCCGAGGTGATGGCACGCCAGTGGTGAGTTGGTGGCCTGACCCGCACGCTGGTTGCCCAAACCGCCTCGGCGGTAGCCACGTCCTCGGCCACGCGAAGACGCTTGCTGCGCGGGCCGGTAGCTGGGCAGTGGACGTGACTGGGCGCCCCTTCCGTGGCCACGAAAGGGGCGAAAAGCAGAGGTTAGTGTAGGGCGCACAACAGAAAGGCCCAGGGACTTTGCAGTAGCCCGTGAGTCCTTAAAACGCTCCAGCGCATGGTCTGCTTTGGAACCAAAAAGACCGACTCCATCAAAGGGCATGTCCATGAGTGTATTCTGGACATCACCCGAGAAACCAGTTGTTCTCAGCCAGGCGTGGCGACGCAGCGCCACCGTCGTTGCAAGCGATCTGCCCAGCGAGTCGGCGGTATCAAGGACACAACGTATGGTGTATTTAGCCGCATCCCTACCTTCCGCAATGGTGCGGGTAAACAGTGTCTGGACCTCCACAGAACACTGGGGCAAAACAGTCGCCACCGAATCCCACAGGGAGTGGGTATATCGGCCCAAAAGGCAAGCAGTGTTGACGGACCGCAAGCCAGCACTGGAGGAAGAAAAAGCCTTCTTCCCAAACTGGTCCAGGCATTTGGATTCCCTATCCGGAGGGCGGTAGGGAAGGCGGTTTGGGAGGCAGAGGCTTGGACAACCAAGCTCTCGGGGTGGGATGTTGAGAGAGAGAACAAGGGGTCGCCCGGAGCAGGGCGATAGCGTCGGGCCACGTTCCTATCCACAGGAGCCCCTGTGGTGGGCTTGGACCAGGTGCCCAAAGAACGTCAGACAGTGCATCATTAAACGGCAGCACAGTCTCCGTGGAGGAAGCTGCCGGCTGAAGCCCTTCCGTCAGGAGATTAGTCCTGACAGCCACAGTAGGCAATTGGAGGTGCAAGGCTCCAGCTGCTCTACGCAACACCGTTGTGAAATTTGCTCCCTCCTCCGTAGCCACGGGAGGAGACAGCATGCCAGTGTCAGGGGAAGTGTCTAGCCACTGGCATCCCCAAGTTCCTCTGCCCAGTCCTCATCATACTCACACTGCTGTGTGAGAGGGTCTTCCGACCCCTCCCAGCACTCCTGGTCCTCCTCTGGTGTAAAATATGGAGGAGGAGGGACATCTGGGACCCAAGGTCTCATCGGCGCGGGAGCCGGCGTCGAGCGACGTCGGTCCGGCTCCATGTCCGGAACCGGAGAGAACCGGGGAACGACGCCGCCCGGAGCCCCGGGCGGCGTCGGGACGGCACCGGGGACATCGGCGCCCGGCGGAGGCGTGGTTAGGTCAACCGGCGTCGATCGGGGTTGCGGTACCACCGGAGCAGGGATCGAGGCCGGGGCCGGGATCAAGGCTGGCGGGACAGGCGACGCCGGGACCGGAGTCGTCGGCGACGCCGGAGCAACCCCATCAGGGCCCGCGGGGCCCGAAGGCGCACCGGAGGGACCTTGAGGCCCGAAGAGGCGGGCCATGGCCGACAGGAATTCCTGTATCTCGGCCGGAGTCGCCCCCGAACCCGGGAAGGACGGGTAATGCGGGGCGGCGCCACAGGCACATCCGGAGCCGCGGGGACGGTGCCGACAGGGGCCTCAGCCGAGTCGCGAGACCGGCGAGCGAAGTCTTAGAGCGATGGTGCTTTTAGACTTCTTGTGCTTCGACTTACCCGAGGAGTGCGAGGACTTGGACTCAGACAACCGGCGGGGGCTCCGCGACCGGCCCCTCGACCTCTCACGGGACCGGGGCTTGGTGCGGCGCGGAGCCGACTGCCGGACCTCGAGGAGCTTTCGAGACCGCTCTCGCAAAGCCTTCGGGTATAAGGCCCGGCAGTCAGGGCACGACTTCGTGTCGTGGTCTCGGCCGAGACAGTAGAGACACTCTAAATGCGGGTCTGTGATCGACATCATACGACCACAGAAGTCGCAGGGCTTGAAGCCGGGCATCCCTACCGACACCTAGGAGTCGAGAAGACTCGAAAAGAAACAGTGAAAAAATCACCAAAAATTTAGTCAAAAATTGACTAGTGCACTGCTCTTCCCGGATCAGCGCTTACTGGCGCGGAAAAAGAAGAACTGACGTCAGCGCGCAGGGGCGGCGTCTAAGTACTGCCCGCGACGTCATCCCGGCGATCACGACGCCGACGACGGACGCGGAGCCGCACGATGCCGCCTACCGACGCGCAAGGGTACTGCTACGCAAAACTTTCCAGATCCAGCCTGACGCCTGGGGATATTCTAAGGTAAGGAATCTGTCACTAACGTGTCTCTTTCAGATATCTCCCTTACCAACCTTTACCTCTACCAGCACCGAAACCATTTTTTTTTTTTTTAAATAAAGATGCTATTGAAAAAAAAATACTTATCTGCGTGGTAAAGCTCCAGATACTTATCTGCATGGTACTTACCTGAGTGGTAAAGAGGGCAATGCAATTTTTAAACACTTCTGAGACTTTTACCATTTTGAATGTGTTACTATGCACCATACAACAGACATCATTCACTCAGAGAACTTTTCAAAATTATTTACCTTGCGCTAGTCGTTCAAGCCGTTTTCCATGTTCTGGAGGAACAGTATACCTAAGGTTAAAAATATATACATATATTCAATACAATTGACGGTCATGTTTAAAAAAGTGACAGGCAATCCTGTTTGGTATAAAGCTAGCAAAGGCAGTACAGTCGCTTACACAGCCCGATCAACTATGTAACGCAAGCTTCCTTTGAAAGGTTTTTATTCTATTTCCTTCACTGGCAAGAGGGAATGCATCAACCTTTACGTTATGTGAAAAGCGGTTTTGTAATTAAATTTAAAATTCATTCCCACCGAAGTGTGGTTTTCACACAAATCATACTGCGGGATGATAAAAACTGTAAACTTTATGCATTTTTTATTTCATTTGCGTAAAGAAAATATAGAAATATGTTACTACTTCTGACATCAGATACCGCAACAAATAACTACATTGACCTTACACTCAGATGCTCCTCCATCTGCTTCTCATGGAAAGCAGTTATTTCCAAACAGTGAAGATTTAAGGGGAGGGGAATAGTTTTATTGCAATTTTCTGAGTTTCTTAACAGCAGCTTACACTAAAAGAACCAACCCAGCGTACGAACTGTTCTAACTGAAATTACAATTATAACATTCACACTCCAGAAATAATGTACGAGTAGCATAACTGATATACCCTCTTTTTAAATAAAAATGTGAGCCGGAAAGATGGTGAAAAAGTGCCATTCGTTTTTTAAATTCATATTCAAATATACTGCACTGTAATTGTATATTGGCAAAAAAATTGAATGCAAAAGTGACAAAAGCAATGTTTGAATAAATATACTTAAAGGTACACATCTAAAAAGCAAGTTGTGTTGAAAAACAAACAAACCCGACAAACTCAAAATAGCCAAGACTATACAATTAGTATATTGTGCCTTTTTAATGTGTATGGACATGGCTTAAAAAGAAAACGTCAAGCAAAGGTCTAATAGGCAACATGCTTTTGAAATGGAAAGCAGTTTTCTTTTCAACCTGCGCAGTGACTTGACTCCGTCATGACCAAACAGAGAATGTAGGCAAACAGATGTCCCTATGACACCCCACCCATCAAGACCAGCCACTGGATCTGAATCCAGCCACTCAGGTTGCAGCATCACATGCAAACTGAGAAGAACATCAAAGGCTAAAGAGAGTGCCTCGTCACTGTACAACACTGCCCAACCAAACAGATTATTCTCTTTCCTTTGAAACCAAACAATAATGCCAAACAAAAGATCGCATAGAAGTTCGCATTATTCCTAGCACGGACACTTTCATGAGTATGCTTAGCATCCAGTCCATAACAGTGACTGAGAAAGACATCTAGTCTCACCAGGCTTGTGAGCTTGATAACCAACCAACAAGTTATCACACAATCTAAAGAACTGGTCGTATGTATGAAGTGTCTCAGAGCCTTTCTGGTATCTTATGCAATCTCTCTTCCTGGTTTGATGGATGAGGAGGATTAATTGAGGGAAAGAAATCAGCATTGAGATATTAATTTCAGAACCATTTTAGGCACACAAGTAAAAGCCTTGCTGACCAATTCACTTTTGCCAATATTTTTTGCAGATGCTGTGCAGCATCAAAAAAAAAGAAAAAGAAAAAAAGAAGCAATCATGTGGCCACTGGTGCTAGCCAGGGTTTGATTGGGATTAAAAATCGGCCCGGGCTAGCTAAAAAAAAGGGGCCCACATTTGCATATTGCCTTTCCGCAAAACACTGATTCGGCGAAGATTTATAAAAAGGAGGGGAGGGTCTCTGACAGAGGCCAAATCGGCCTTCAAGGCTGCCCAAAAAAGCAGCCCACAGCTGGAACTCGGATACCGGCCCCTCGGCCATTGCCCGAGTGCCCGCCTTACCAATCTGTCCCTGGTGCCAGCCACGTTATTATGTAAACAAGCACAGTCATGAAGATGTATTCACGCGTTTGAGTCACCACACATCTGCATCCCTACATAAACATGCAGCACCATTTTCATTTTTTTTATTTACAGATGTAAGAATTTTAATTCTTGGGTCACATCTGCCTTGGATTGTATCACTTGTTGGGACTTAAGACTGCACAGGTCGAGGCAGTCTGCTCCCTGGTTTTCTAACGTTCGTTGATCTGCTAAACATAAATGTAAGCAACTTGAACCTCTCTGGCAGCAGGCATATAACCATAAACGCAAGCTCGACTATAGAAAAGAAGAACAAGTTACTGTACCCATAAATCCATTTCGCAGAGCGGGGAGGATGGGTCGGTCAGTTACGAATCTGCAGCTAGTCTCTCTACCTGATAAGGCACCACCGAGCTAGGTAAGGAACTTGTTCATCTGATAGAGACTTCTAATCGCAGATTCCTTACCTTAGAATAGATACCCAAGCAGTAACTCTCCGGAGGTGGGTCTGAGAACTTGATTTAGACTAGGACATCCTGCAGGACCGAATGGGCAAAGTGCCCGTCCTGACAGACCCAACTGTCCAGGCAGCTGTGCTTGGTGAACATATGCAGAGAGGCCCATGTTGCTGCCTAGAAGATGTCCAGGACCAGAACTCTGCGTGATAACACAGTGGTTGCAGCCTTTGCTCTGGTGGAATGAGCACAGAAACACTCCAGGGGTTGCTTCTTAGCCAGTGTGTGGCAGATGTTAATGCAGAGCATGATCCATCTGGAGATGGTTCATTTGTGCACGACCTTTCCTTCTTTGGTTCCGACATATCCCATGAAGAGTTGATCGTCCACCGGGAACGGTTTTGTGTGGTCAAGGTAGAATGACAACGCTCTTTTTGGGTGCGATGGTGGAGTCTCTCCTCTTCCTTAGAGGTATGAGGCAAACTGTGAAAAGTAGGCAAGGTGATGGACTGGCCTACGTGAAATGGGATGATAACCTTTGAAAAGAATGATGCTCGATTCCGAATGACCAGTTTGGCTGGGAAGAAAAAGGGCAAATGGAGGCTGAGATGACAGCACCTGCAGTTCACTGACCCTCGGGGCAGAAGTAATTGCCATCAGAAAAGCTGTCTTGATGGTATGAAGCCTAAGTGGGAAGATATGATGTGGCTCAAAGGGAGCACACATTAGGTAAAAAAGTACCAAGATAAGGTCCCATTTAGGCATAACGAAAGGAGCTGGAAGAAATAAGTGTTGCAAACCTTTAAGGAGCCTATTTACAATAGGGGACTTGAAGAAGGAAGGCTGATCTGGCAGTCGTAGGAAAGCAGAGATGGCGGATAAATAACCCTTTAATGTACCCAGTGCAGAGACCTGAAGGGTAAGGATAAACAAAAGAACTTGGGAAATGGGTGCAGATAAAGGGTCAACCTGTTTGGCTGTATACCATGTCACAAACTTGCTTCAACGGCCGGCGTATACTGTCTTGGTGGAAGGATGCCGAGCTGCCAAGATAACATTACAAGAGCGGTATCAGTACAGGAGGCCTGAGCTCCACTCAACATAAAAAGCGTCTCCGAGCTAGAGCCACCTTGGTAACTCCAGTGGATAGAGCTGCTCACATTACGCTATTTCGGCGGTGGTGAAAAGATCCAACTATGGCTCTCCCCACTGCTGAAATAGACCTTGCATCACTTCCAGATGGAGACGCCATTCGTAATCTGCTAGGCATCTTCGGCCAAGTTTGTCCACTCTGGCGTTCAGAGAGCCCGCCAGGTGTTGAACTACCAGGGAAATGCCCAGACGTTCCAGCCATGTCCAGAGACACAGGGCTTATTGGCAAAGGGTCCACAGCCCCACCCTGCCCTGTTTGTTGCAGTACCACATGGCGGTGGTGGTGTCTGTAAACATCTGCACTAGCCTTCCCTTGATGGAGGGTAGAAAGGTTTTCAATGCAAGTCGGTTCGCTCGGAGCTCCAATATGTTGATGTGGAGCCAGGACTCTGCCAAAGACCAGAATACTCTAATCTCCACCTCTTATAGATGGGCCACCCCAGGCCAGGAGTGACGTATCTATCACTACTAGATTTGGTTGGGGACGGGAGAGGGGCGTGCCGCTGACCCAATCGCAGTTTGTTAATCACCACTGCAGATCTTTTGCAGTGCCCTCCGAGATCTGCACTGTATCAGAGAGATTCCCCTGATGCTGCACCACTGGAACTTCAAGTCCCACTGCAGGGCTGCATATGCCAGTGGGCATGTCTCAAAAGCAGAATGCAGGAGGCCATGGAGCCCAGCAGTCTCAGTCAGTCTCACTGAAATCCAGGATAGAGGCTGAACCATCAGTATCATAGACCGATTATCCTGGACTCGCCATGCGGGAGGATAAGCCCAAAACTGCACTGTGTCCAGAACAGCTCCAATGAAAGGGAGCACCTGAGTAAAGGTCAGGTGCAACTTCGGCACGTTTCTAGTGAACCTCAGCGAGTGCAGGAGGTCCGCCATAGTATGGAGTTGGGAGACAACCGCCTGGGGCAAGTCCGCCTTCAACAGCAAGTCATCGAGATAGGGGATAACTAGCAACCCTGATCTCTGCACATTAGCTGCAACCACCGCCATCCACTTGGTGAATACCTGAGAGGCACCGGTAAGGCCAAAGGGTTGCACAGTGAACTGAAAGTGCTTGTGGTCTACTGTGAACCACAAGCAACGTCTGTGGGCAGGCGGGGATGTGGAAGTATGCGTCCTGCAACTACAACGCTACCATACAGTC
The DNA here is from genome assembly GCA_963921515.1 of Calotriton arnoldi. NCBI lineage: Eukaryota > Metazoa > Chordata > Amphibia > Caudata > Salamandridae > Calotriton > Calotriton arnoldi. The sequence continues at coordinate 4,722,368 of CAWUFW010000079.1, read as the reverse complement.
TCCCAGGTCCAGGGCAGAGCGAACTTGAGCGAGTGTGATCATTTTGAATTTCTTCTGTTTCAGGAAGAAATTGAAAGGGCACAGGTCTAGGATAGAACGAAGGCCTCCATCCTTATTGGGCACCAGGAAGTAGAGGCAATAGCAAACACGACTTATTTCCAATGCTGGCACCCTCTCTATGGCTCCCTTGGCCAACAGAGCCTCCGCTACCTGGCGGAGTAAGGAGATGTGGTCCTCCGGCAGCTAGTCACATGTAGGTGGCATGGGTGGAGGGGTAGTCATGAAGGGGAGGGAGTAGCTCCTTTGGACAATCTGGAGAACCTAGCAGTCGGATGTTATCGACCTCCAGTGGTGCAGGTGATGGCGCATCCCGACTACCACTGTGTGCCCATGATGGTCGAAGGTCAAACTAAAGATGCTTGGAGTTTGCCGCTGCCAGGCGGGTGGTGGACTGGACGACCTCTGGCTACCTGAACCATGAACGATGGCAGGGTTCGCAGTTCTTTCAAGGAAGGGATTGTGGTAATTCTATTTAAGAAAGTTGATGATGATCCGTCCATTTTAAAAAACTATAGTGATATCTTTGCTTCCCTACCTGGCAAACGTACTCGGGGCTCATGTACCTGAAACAGTCCTTAACAAAGCCTGGGTTTTGCTCCATCAGCCAAACTCGATAAGTTTCAATCACACTGTGAACTAGCGGATTTTTTCCGCAAACTCAAATGAAAAGCTTTTTTTCAAAACCTCCCTGACGAGACTAACCCAGAAGCACAGGGGGATACCAATTTCAAAATCAAATGTACCTTCATACCCCCCCCCCACCCCCCAGTGCCATAACAGTTGAGATCACAGCCTTCGAACAGGCAGTCTTCAACGAAATTGAAACACTGCAGGAAGACCCCCCCATTCAAGAACACAAGTGCCAAGGAACTTGAAGCCTTAAAAACCCTCAAGTCCAACGACGGGATTATTATAAAACCAGCAGACAAAGGCGGCGGCATAGTCCTTCAGAATAAGGACGACTACCGTGCAGAATGCAAACGCCTTCTGAATGACACCAAGAACTACCAAAAGCTGGAACAAAACCCCAGCGAAAACCTGAAGGCCAAAATCCAGAACCTAGTGGAGGACGCAGAAAACTCGGGCCACATCACCAAACAAGAAGCCCAGTTCCTCACTACCTCTGCTGGAAAAAATTCCGTATTTCTACACAGTCCCCAAAATTCACAAAAATAAGACACCCCCACCCGGACGCCGCATAGTATAGGGCCTCTACTAGAGCCTCTCTCACGTTACTGTGACTTTTTCCTCCGACCAATAGTGCAGTCCACCAGCACTTACTTGAAGGACACAAAGGTCTTACTCGGTCACATCAACACTCACATACAATCCTGAGACGTCATTCCTAGTCAGTCTAGACGTCGAGAGCCTTTACATAAGCTTACCTCAGGATGACATCCTGGCAGTACTACAAATGGAATTGGACACCACCACATAGAATTATAACACACCTAAAACATTTGTACTAAAATGTGCGGCACTGGCGCTCAAAGATAATTACTTCGAGTTCGAAGGAGAGATCTACCTACAAAAATATGGAACATCTATGGGGAGTGTTTTTGCCCCCAGTGTGGCGGGACTATGTCTACAATTTCGAGATGACACATCTTTTCAACCCAAACATGTCACACATTGCTAACAAAGTTTTACAAACGCTACATAGACGACATCCTTCTCATCTGGGAGGGTGACAATGATTCACTACAGACATTTTTTCAATGGATAAACGGCTGTGACCCCAATCTGAAGTTTACACACAACGTACACAGGGAAAAACATGGTTTTCCTGGACCTTGACATCCAAGCTACTGATGGAAAACTCAGAACCAAGACACATTTCAAGCCCACAGCACGTAATTCACTGTTACATTATACCAGCTTCCATCCCAGGACACTACGTGAGAACCTATCATTCGGGCAATATCTTCGCCTGCGTAGAAATTGCAGTGAAATTCAAGACTACAAGGACCAGGCTGACTCTCTAACTACAAAGCTACAAGAACGTGGCTACCCGAAAAGGATTACTGAGAAGGCAAAAAACGCGCCCGCAATCAAAATCGGGAAGGAATGCTGGAAGTTGCACACCGAACCACCACCACAATCCCTCTAACGTGTCTCACCACGTTCAACTCCGTTTCTAACAGTTTCCCGCATTATACTAAAAAACTGGAAGATACTTAACACTGGCAAACTTGATTGGGAGAAACCTCTGTTCTCCTACAAACGGGCGAGAAGTCTAAAAGACACACTTTTATCTACACGCCCCTCACAGCCCTCCAGACCAGCCAACACCGTATTGAATGCCTGGGGCCTCCCCAACATCGTGGGCCATTTCCCATGTGGGAATTGCAGTGTCTGCCACTTAACGGATTCCGCGATACCAAAGGGGATGATGGACGGAGCGCTAGAGCAAATCAAACACTCACCCCCAGTCAACTGATCTGGGTTTAATCCATCATCATTCTTTAGCTCACTCCACCACCCCAGTTCAGACATGGCCATATGCAAATCAGTCTGACCCTGTGCCTCATGGGAACAGTCCAGCCCGAACTGCCAAGCCATGTCTTCCCTGGACCGGAAACAAGCATCCTGGGACCGGTTTCGGGTTCAAAACCCTCATCAGCCAGGCTATCTTGAATCCAGTGGCAAAGTGAGCAAGGGACCCACGTCTGGGCATACCCTGCCAACTTAGGGCGAACAAAGCGATACCAAAGGGGACATGGCTTGGCAGTTCGGGCTGGACTGTTCCCATGAGGCACAGGGTCAGACTGATTTGCATATGGCCATGTCTGAACTGGGGTGGTGGAGTGAGCTAAAGAATGATGGATTAAACCCAGATCAGTTGACTGGAGGTGAGTGTTTGATTTGCTCTAACGCTCCGTCCATCATCCCCTTGGTATCGCTTTGTTCGCCCTAAGTTGGCAGGGTATGCCCAGACGTGGGTCCCTTGCTCACTTTGCCACTGGATTCGAGATAGCCTGGCTGATGAGGGTTTTGAACCCGAAACTGGACCCAGGATGCTTGTTTCCGGTCCAGGGAAGACATGGCTTGGCAGTTCGGGCTGGACTGTTCCCATGAGGCACAGGGTCAGACTTATTTGCATATGGCCATGTCTGAACTGGGGTGGTGGAGTGAGCTAAAGAATGATGATGGATTAAACCCAGATCAGTTGACTGGGGGTGAGTGTTTGATTTGCTCTAACGCTCCGTCCATCATCCCCTTTGGTATCACTTAACGGATTCCATCAAAAGCCTGCAGTTGGAACCTGGGAAGACATGGTACATCCGACAACATACCAATTGCAACACTATGAACGCCATCTACCGCATTATTTGTCCGTGCGGACTTACCTACATTGGTATGACCAGCCGCAAAATCAAGACTCGCATATGTGAACATCGTAGCACTATCCGATGCAAAAGAAATACGACACGAATGACCAACCACTTCTTAGAGGCTGGACATACCACCAGCAATATGCAATGGGTTGTGATCGAAACACTGGATACCAAGTTGCCCAACCTACAGAGCCACCTTTTGGAAAAGGAACAGCGGTGGATTTACCGCCTGTCCACCCACCTTACGGGCCCTCAACGACAATATTCCCTGGAATACCCTGAATAAACCCCCTTAGTATTAATTGAGGGTTTCACTGAGCGAATCACCTCCTGTATCCAGCGTGTGCACGTCACCCCTAGACCGATTCTTAATACCTTAATTTAATGGACAGAGCCTAAGGCCACCTGCCTAACTGTAACAGGGCACCTGCCCATCACTCAATACCTATATGGGAAACCTCTGCCAACCCAAAGAACTGACAATCAGTTATCATTTTTTTCACCCTCCTTATTTCTAACTATGAGGGTGCACCCGAGTAGTCCTTGAATATTCACTTTGTTGTAATCTCAGCCCCCTTAAGCTCTATCAGTGACTCTGCAGCATTCGCTGTATCAGATGCACATTTATTACACATTTGCGCTCAGTTTGGCTGCTGATAGCATTTAAGTCTCGTGTCCACGCACGCATATGGACAAAACGAGAATCTTTTACAAGTTGGTGTTCAATGCGGCGTATTCTACACTTGCGCGTTGCACGTCTCACCCTGGTGGTAGCATTCTAGTCTCTTTGTCAACGCGCCCCACGCCTCCTACGTGGACGCAATGAAGTCTGCAGCGCTTCCGGTATGGGACCGCTTCCTTATTTCTATCCAGTTCACGGAACGGCCCAGTAACACCCAAGACCGCGAGGAGACCGAAATAGGTGCTGCTTGAGGACGCTCAGTCTTGACGAAGTAAGACCTTTCTATATCGCTCACGCAATGACATGCCTATGAGCAGCTATTTGCTGAGCCTCACACTCTTGCTTTTAATTTGACTCCACGAGTCAGCAATTCTGCCCCTGCTAACATTTTCTTTCATCTTCGCCCTCAGTGTGTGACTACAGATGGGCGCCCCTCCCGGGTTCTGCTTAAAGCTACAAATAACACGTAGCCAGTGTAATTATGTTGTTTTCACATTGAATTATCCACGCAAATAATTTTTAGATATCGATCTGATGTGACACCAATTTGATGTGATACTCACATGACCTTTAGAATGTGTGAGTCCGTGCCGACAACTGCACTTTCGCACTGAACATTTAACAGTAAGGCTAAAGGCACATACGGCACCCCACAGGGCCTCACCAGCCCCTTACTTTTGTTGTTATAGTAACGTACTAGCATGCCATAAGTACGCCACAAGTAGCAAACTGATGCATGAAAAGTGAGCACAGCATACCTGAACAGCATGCATTCACCGGCATCCCTCTGGTTGCAACTATTGATCGACTCACGTTTGTGCCTACTCATCTGAGACAAATACAGCGGCACACAAATACTGTTATGAAGATTGCATTTTATGTTGCATTTTATGTTATTTGTGTTTTGTCTTTCTTCCCCTACATGTTTTGTATCAGTGGGTCCGTAAGTATACAGACACCACTCATCTCACAACACACCTTAGCGTGTGTGTCGATAACGATACACATGGCTTAATTTTGCCACACCCTCACCTCACTCACCTGGTCCTGACGAAAGCCTCCCACTTTTTATGGGACTGAAACATGTAGACCTATTACTGTGACAACCCGGAGCATTTTTCTTCAAAGTTGTCCTTTTTCCTCGTTTTAACCTTATCCTGGGCCGCTAAGAATAAAGTTTATTTAGTAAGGACTCCCAGAGATAATTTTAACTTGCAACACTTCCTTCACAACACACCAAACCAGCTCCGCTGTAATCAGGCGTTGCAGCACAACTGGGTGGCATTCGGCTACCCAGTTGGGACCCCAATGATGAAGCATGCCACCAACTAGGTTGGTGGGTGAGGGGTCTTTTAATAAACCTAATGGTTTTCTGGCACTCATCTAAATCAGAATACGAGTGAGTCGCTTTTGCGAGTGGGTTCGTCCACTGTGTTTGTTTGTGCTGAATGTATCTGCTCTTTCGTAGAGGAAACCATTTTTTTTAACCCCATCAAGCGGACTTACGGCCAGGCCACTCCACAGAGACTGTCATTCTCTCACTGATGAATGACTTTCGCAAGGCAGCTGACAGGGACACCACCCAGGGACTGGTGCTTCTTGATCTCTTGATATTTTGGTCGACCGTGTCGAGGCCGCAGGCGTTCAGGGCACTGCTCGGGACTGGATTACTTAAGTTTCTGAAGAACCGGACCCAGACGGTCAGGCTCTCCGCTTTCTGCTCTCCAAAGATCAGAATGACTTGTGGTGTTGCCCAGGGATCCTCCTCGTCACCCTACCTTTTCAATCTATATATTCGTCCACTGGTGCACGCCTTTAACTAAAAGAAGGTCAATGTCTACAATTACGCAGATGGTTTGCAACGGATCTTCACTATAGACAATTCCCCAGAATGCGAAACTTCTTTTCAAAACTCAATGTTATTTATCCGAGACTGGATGAATGGCAATCAACTTAAACTTAATTACGATAAGACGCAGATTGTCATTATCAGAAACAAACATGACCGGTGGAAGTCCACATTTTGGCCTGCCACTATGGGCTCTCCTCCTGTGCCCAAGAAACCAGTTAAGAGCCTAGAAGTATTGAACTGTGATAACTTGTCTATGAAATTGCAACTAGGGGCTGTCATTTCTTCTTGTTTTCTTCAACTCCACAAAATTAGAAAGCTCAGTAAACTCTTTTCTTTCTAGGCACTCACTCAGAGTGTTATTGCATTGGTTATTTTCAAGGTTAGCTTATGCAAACTCTGTTTACTTGGGCCTTCCCAAGAGCGTGAACCATAGACTCCAAATGGTCCAAAATCAGGCAGCCAGGCAACTGCATCAACAACCTCGGTACTGTCACATTACCCCCCCTGCTGAGTAAACTGCACTAGCTGCCTGTCGAATAGCGCTCCATCTATAAGGGTGGTTACCTTGTTTTTAAAATCACTACAAACTGGTAGTGTTTGTCTTCATCTCTGCTCATATACAAAAATACACCACCACTCACAACCGGAGGTCTATGCACTCGAATCTCATCACTCCTATCTTTAAAAAAAAGAGAGAGACACTCAGAGGCTCCAGTTTTTCAGTATTTGCCCCCCCCACATCTGGAACGCCCTCCCACCTGAAATCAGGTCCACCCCCTGCTACACTGTGCTCAGGAAGCTCTTGAAGACCTGGCTTTTCAGGTTCGCTTATGAGTAACGATCAGTTGTGTGCTATGTTCCAGTTACCTCAGCGCCATGAAAAAGCTCTCGGTGTACGTCCGCTTTAGAAATGTATGTAACATAACATATCATGAAGGCAGTGGGTACCTCATCCTCGACTACGCAGGGTTTGGGACGTTTGCGTGCCTTGTTAGCTAGGCAGGTAGAAACGCGGCTGGAAGCCACGAAATCAGCTTAAGGCAGACTGGGGTTGGCAAGGGGCCATGGCAAGGCCCAAGGACCTGGCTGTAGCTCTGCTGTCCTTTAAGTACTCTAGCACTGAGTCCGCCTTGTCTCTGAAGAGACGGGAGCCATCAATGGGTATGTCCATGAGCGAGGGCTGGACATCCCCTAAAAAGCCAGTGGTTCTCAACCAGGCGTGGCGCCTAAGGGCCACCGACAATGAAACCACTCTGCCTAGCCAGTCGCTCAAATCCAGCCCACAGCGTAAGACAAACTTAGCTGCATCCCTCTACTCAGCAATTGCTTGGGAGAGTATGGCTCGGGCCTCCTCTGACACCATAGGCAGCACCTGCGCAACAGAGTCCCAGAGCGAATGATAGTATCAGCCCAAAAGTCACGCAGTGTTCACCGAGTGCAGTGCCAGGCTGGTAGAAGAAAATATCTGCTCTCCCAAGGCCTCTTGAATTCCCCGTCTGGTGGAGTAGTAGGGAATGCACTAGGATTTACCAAGTGGACCACCAAGCTCTCAGGGGTTGGGTGAGGAAGTTGGGGTACTCTGAGGCGAGGCAATGGCAATGGGCAATTGTCCTATTCACAGGAACCCCTGTGTAGGTTTTGGACCAGGCCCCAAGTAGGATGTCCGTGAGGGCTTCATTAAATGGGAGAAGAGGTTCAGAAGGGGTGACTCCTGGCTAAAGCACCTCCCTCAAGACGTTAGTCTTGACAGCCGCGGAGAGCAGCTGAAGGTCCAGGACCTTGGCTGCCCTCTTTACCACCATAGCAAATGAGGCTCCCTCCTCTGCAGCCATGCAGGAGGAGAGACCAAGCCAGTATCTAGGGCCGTGTTCAGTCCACTGGCATCTGTGAAAATCCTCACACCAGGTGTCCTCAGTGAGATCTAGGGGTTGGTATTCTTCAGGATCCAGTGGCCCCCCTCATTCATCCCCAAGTCCAAGCCCATAGGATTAGAGCATAAGCCTGAATGGAATGGCACCAGTTGGCGTCGGAAAATGACAGCCTGGCTCATGGTCGGGGATGAGAATGGAGGTGGTGCCGGGGACGTTGGCAGTGGAGTCTGCGCTGGGGCAGGTCGAGGTGGCTCGACTGGTGTCTGTCTGGATCTGTCCATGAATCCAAGGGGGCTCGACTGGCGCCAGGGGCAAACCCTCCGGTGGAAAACCAGTAGTGGCCCTCCTCAAACTGGTGGGGCCCGAAGGTGAGCCAGCGGGGACGGGACGCCCAAATATGAGGTGCATAGCCTCATAAAACTGAGTTGGTCGGGAGTCGCTCCTGCTCCTGAAAACTTGGGGAGCAACGGAGACGGCCCAGGCTCTAATGCCAACACTCCCTCGTCTCGTCGGATGACTTCGACAGACGGGGGGGAAGTCTAAGACCTCTTTGACTTCTTGTTCTTTTTATGCTTGTGGGACTTACCCAAACGCCCAGACGACATCAAGTGCGACAACGAGCATTTGGATTGGCTCCATGACCGATCCTGGGACCTTCCTCTTGACCAGGATCAAGACCGTTGCGGTGTTGCACGTCGAGTGGCAAGGAGCTTGAGGGAGCGCCCCCTCAAGGCCTTGGGGTGCATGGCACGACAATCATAGCAGGTCTTGGTGCCGTGGTTGCGCTCTCGGCACCCGAGGCAGACTATGTGTGGGTCCATCATCAACATTTGTCAGTGACAGGCACCACAGTGCTTAAAACCAGCCTTCTTCACAGGTATCCCTACCACACCAGGAGACAATGTCTCAAAAAATCTTCATCAATGGTCAGTCGAAAAGTGATCGGGTTTAGCTCTTCTTTGGATCGGCGCACTGACTGGTGCGGAAAGAAAAGAACTGACGTCAGCACGTGGGGTGGGGCCTATATAGGCACCAAGCACATCACAAAGCAAACACATGGACCCTGCCGACTGTGCCACATGGAGTCAAACAACGCCACCTACCAGTGCGCAGGGGTGCTGCTCACAAACAAATTTACGGATCCAGTCTGATGTCTGGGGATAATTTGAAGGTAAGTTATCTGCAGCTAGAAGTCTCTAGCAGATTACACATTACAAAGACGAAACCAAGCTTTCAGAAGCGGATTATTATTCACCCAAAATTAATACAACTCAGAACCCCACGAGTACTGTTTTCTATTGCGTGTGATCTAACACATCCTAATGTGGCCAGCTCCACAATATCTCCTTCCCAATCACTCTGTGATGAACTCGTCATCATACTCTTAAGGGACACAATCATGATGATAAATGCACCTTGTCCTAAAAACAAGAGCTTTAATCAGTCCTCAACAGCTCTCCTGTTAGTATCCAGCTGTGGCTCATTGCTGTATGAATTTTCCCCTCTATCTGAGGGCCAGGTTAATCTGCTGCTCTACAATACCAAATCTGGATCGCCGCTGGTCTCTTGCGCTGCGAAATTTCTTCAGTTAGAAGCTCGGCAGATCGGTCTCTGTCTGACGACCATCCACAATAAATCCCTTTCCACTGCCACTGTTCCAATCACTTAAAAAAAGCTAGGGTCATGCCATTACTAAAAAAAACAACTTTCTGCTGACCTTTTTTTACCATCTACAGATCCATCTCGCTACAGCCTCTGCCCGCTAAAATCACTGAGATGGTTGTAAAAACCAAGCTATCTGTATAGTTAGAAGACAACATTCTCTTGAATGGCTCCAAGACCTGTTTTAGACCAGCACATGGCATCAGCACTGCATAGCTGTCTATCATTGATGACATCAAAAGAATACAGGACCAAGGAGGAGCTGTGGTTCTTGTCTTGTGTGTTGAATATAACGGCCTTAGTGGCCAAAGATATGCCCAGGCATGGGTCCTGTGCTCACTGTGCCACTGGAACCAAGCTACACCTGACTGAAGAGCTCAAATAAGGACGAAACATGGTCTTGGGTTGCTTGTGTTTCGGTTTAGGGAGGACCTGGTTTAGCAGTTCAGGCTGGACAGTTCTTGTTGGAGCAGGGTCAAGACTGAATTGCATATGACTAGGTCCAAACTGACGTGGCATGGTGGGCCAGAGAACGATGGGTTGGAATGCTACCAGAGAGACTGCCAGTGGTTAGACTTAGTGCAAGCATTACTCCCATCACCTTTTGTGTGTTTCATGGTGCTTTCTTGCTAGACCTATCTGCGGCATTCGAAGCTGACTCGCACTGTGCGCTCCTGTAGGAACTAGTCTAGTTCGGCATTGGTAATACAGCATTTAATTTATTTCATACCTACTTCATTATCAGAGGTCAAGATGGTCATTAGCCCTCGCTTTCAGTCCTCTGATTTTACTATCCAATACGGAAGACCTAAGGGATCTTCATTTAGTCCCACCCTGTTTAATATATATATGTGGCCTAGCTAGCTGCATTAGTGAGAGCACATTGCTTATGTATTGCTTCCTAAGTTGACAATACTCAAATTATCATCCCCATTGTTGGACCTGGCCCTTTTCGCAGGTTTATCCCCCGACTTTTTGCCTCCTATTTTTCTGCCCCCTTTTTGTTAGCTTTAGGACTCTGGGCACTTTATTACTACTGATCAGTGTTAAAGTGCATATGCTCTCTGTGTAAATTGTAATTCTGATCTGTTATCCGTGATTGGCATATTCGATTTACTGGTAAGTCCCTAGTAAAGTGCACTATGGGTGCCCAGGGCCTGTTAATCAAATGCTACTAGTGGACTTGCAGCACTGGTGGTGCCACCCATGAGTAGCCCTGTAAACTTGTCTCAGGCCTGCCATTGCAGGGTCTATAAGTGCAGTTTTAAACTGCCATGTCGACCTGGCAAGTGCACCCACTTGCCAGGCCCTAACCTTCCCTTTTACTACATGTAAGGCACCCCTAAGGTAGGCCCAAGGTACTCTCATGGGCAGGGTGCAGTGTATGTGAAAGGTAGGACATGTACTGGTGTGTGTGACATGTCCTGATAGTAAAATACTGCCAGTTACGTTTTTCACTATTAAAAGGACTAGCCCTCCCGTAGGCTATCATTGGAGCTGCCTTATAACATTCTACAAGTGTAACTTTCAATTGGGAACAGCTAGAGATTTGGAGTTTGGGCTCTCATAACTCAGAATTTAATAACATCTTTTAGTAAAGGTGGTTTTTAAATTGTGTGTTTCAAAATGCCACTTTTAGAAAGTGGGTATGTTCTTGTTTAACCATCCTGTGCCTCTGACTGCCTGTGGAACCAACATCTGGTTTAGACTGACAGGGGCCTGTTTGTGCAGGAACTGCAGACATTCCCACAAAGGCAGTTGATGTGTGTCCTGCATATCCTGATGGCCCATCAACAGGCTGATGGGCCTCCCTGAGTTAGAGTGGTGGGAGGAGCTGTCACCTGCACCTGAATAGGGCTGTGCCTGGCCTTTCACAATGCTGTCTCCACCCCCCCTTGGAGTATTTCTGGAGCCAAAACCAGGCAGGACAAGAACTTGTGCACTACAAAGACAATACTTAGAAAAATGTCTACTTCATAGGCCAAAAAGGGGATATGTATTGGACCTAAAACCCCAGACTTTTAGAACACTTCTGGATCAAGAGGAACCTCTGCCAAGGAGAAGAGCTGAAGAGCTGTGAGAAGGAGTACTGCCCCTTTGCTGTGTGTTGCTTTGCTGGGTTGGCCTGCAGTTGCTGCTGCTTTGGAGAGGAAAAGGACTGGACTTTGCCTTGTATCCTGCTTGTGAAGTTTCTCCAAGGGCGTGTGTGTGCTAGCCTCCCATTGGAAGTCTTAGGGCAAACAAAGAATTCATTTGCAGCATCCCTGAACTCCACTCCTGGGAGTTCTGACCTGCCGTGAGACCCCCATTTCTAACACCCATTACAAAAGATTTTGCCACAATTCCATCCAACGTTTACAATTGTATGACTTCAATGGCTAACTGGATGGGCCTTAACTGCCCCAAATTGAGACAAGACTGAGATCTTTATCTTTGGAAATCGGTCTTCATTCTGGTCTCCCACTTGTTGGCCCACACATCTGGGCCCAATAACCGTGAGCTCAGCCAGAAACTTGGGAATCCTGCTTGACAACAAACTCACTTTCACCTCACATTTCACTAAAAATACTACTTCTCGTCTCCTTATTCTCTGTCTTCTATGGAAAATTCTTCCTTCACTTCCCATAACATCTCGTAAAATAGTAGTACACACACTAGTTTCTTCTCAGCATGATTTTGTCTACTTTATCCATCTTGGCCTTCGTTGTCATCTGGTTAACTGGGTGCAAATGGTCCAGAGTGTCATTGCGAGACTACTACTGAACATTCCTGCTTAGGAGTCTATAAAACATCACTTGCAGGAGCTTCACTAGTGTCCCATACAAAAACATTCCACTTTTAAGGTACTCTGCATTGCTCATCGGACACTCAACCTCAGAGGTCCTTCCTACATTCATCAAAACGTTTTTAGCTACATTCATCAAAACGTTTTTGGTATAATCCACCTTGTACTTTACTTCATCCTCACTGCCTTAGCAAATGTATCCAAGATCAAACTTTGTAGGCAAAGTGGCAGATCCTTCTCCTACTTTGCTGCCAAGGCATGGAGGTTTCAGCCCCTTTCCATGAGGCTCATATGGCCACTCTGTTCAGGAAGCACATATTTTTCTCCGGGGTTGGGAGTCTTTAGTGCCAGGACGCCTTCAAGCATTTGCACGCTTCACAAAACCCAAATCAAATCACATCTTCTCCCCATGGCAGGATATTATTAAGCTGGGAAGTTTGTGTACACCCACAAAGATACATGATTGAGAACATACACAGACCTTTCTCAAGCCTATTCTTACTCTAGACACAGATATTTACTCCTGTCAAGGGCAGAGGTAAACCCATATCCGCGGTGGCAATGGGGACGGAACACCTCTCAAAATTGATGGGGATACAGCCAAGGGGATTAATCCGTAAGGATAAATATTATCCCAGTGTTAACAGGAAAAGTAAAATATAATAAATCATTGGAGTGACTGCATGAACGCTTCATATTTACACATGTGTAATCAACACTATGTAGAATTACGCACTTAAAAATGTGGTCACATAGGAGAATATAGGTATTAACAGAATTCCACAAGTACTCGGGGAACCTGCCAGTGTCCCGGCTGTCCAGGTGTTTGTCTGTATCTTTTGTGTATTCACCCCCCCCCAAAAAAAAAATTGTATTTATTGCAAATGTAAGAGGAAGACCACAAAAGGTAAATTTTGTGTTTTTTTGTGAATTGGGCCACGTCAGTGAAGGGTCATTCAGTTCAAGTTGAAATGTGCTTCTAGGCTTTTAACAAATGCTTCACCCCAGTAGAAGCCCATATTGGAGGTAAGGGTTTTATTTATTTATTGTTTTTAAATTGCTCTTTATTGAAGGTAAGGTTTTTATATTTACCTTTCCATCAACTGGCCCAAAACTGCTAGCGCCGAAAGCTCTTCAGGAATGGAGATACATCTTCAGCACTTCTGGCTTACAAATCTAATAAGCAAATTAGTTCAAATTTAGAAAAGGCACATGCCTTTTCTAAGAGCAGATGTTGGTTGTACTTTATTTTTAGCCATGACAATTGAAGCTACACAGAACTGCTTCCAAGCAAAATCACAAATGAAGTCAGACCATTCGAGGTCTTCCTAGGTCTTATGTTGCCCTGCATCATACTGATACCTCACTGTCACTTACACAATATCATAGGACACATACTTCTGAACAATGGGAAGACATTACCCAAATTAACAGAAAATGCCTAATGCACAAGAACCTTTCAAAATGCAGATGCCACGAAAACTTCACTGCCACAATGGGACATTGATAGCAAAGGGTTGGTTGCCAAAACAAGGTTCACTCTCACAAACTTCCTGGAGTTTTCATTGCTCGGCTAAAGAAGGTCAGAAGGGTGAGCGTTGGAGACTTTTCAGTCCCGACAATACGCAACTCGTTTTAAATACAAGAAGATTGATGCTGTAAAAAAAATTGAGATTCTGGAGACTAGCTTGTCCCACAAGCACAGATCAATTGAATTGTAGATACAATATCTCTCTCCCGCATCACTTGTCTACAGGCTCCGTGAGAGTTCAGTTTATCGCAACTAAGGGACGTTGCATCTATGGTCCGTCCATTCTGATGAGCCAGATTCTTAAGTGAACTGATTTTAATCACATGACCAATTTTTATAAGATAATTGGGAGATACCAAGTATTTCTGCCTGAAGAAGGTGGTAGAAATAACAGTAACCACCGAAACGCGTCGCGCTGCTACAACAAAAGCACTACATCTAACTAATCTTGGTCAAAAGAAAAAATTGTGTACAAAGATGTTTTGATCATGGAATGTCTACTGGAGTAGTGCATCTAAAGACAAATTCTAAATGTCTATTTTTCTCCCGTATTGAATATATATGTATCAATGTGTGTATATGAATTTTCACACTAGTAGTTAATTGATGGTGCAATAGTGGATCTGTTTTTATATGTATTTGTATAAAACAAATGTATTTAGTAGAACCAATTTGAATAAAACAATTACATATTATCTTTGGAGGCTTTGTGACACTCTCTGGTGATATAAGTGTGTTTGGCATGTATGTGGTATGAGGTAAAAATAGTGTGTGCTTAAACAACCCAAAGGGAAATTGTTTTTTTTGACTTATTGTCGTTTTGGTGTCCTGTCCCTTTGGTAAAGGGGGACCCCTCTCACATCTTTTGTGGTTTTCTGCATGCAGACATCGTTTACTTTTCTAACTCAAAATGGTGCTTCTAAAGATGGACAACATGCACACCATGTTTTATATCCGCAGTGTGTATGAAATGGAAGACAAACGTTTGCAAAACTTCTTCCGGAGGTAGGGCATACCTTTGGTAGTCTTTTTTTGTTTTTGTTTTAGCAAATGCCGAGGCTCTGCACCCAAGCGCTTCCCGTAATGACCTGTAGGCAGATGGAATTTTCATGAACTAGTACAGTTTCTTTATGCATCTAATTTCGATTCCAGTGGATATACAGAAGATCAGATATAGAAATGGAAGAATCCTGCCTCCACTTGGAATTGGCAGACTTAGTTTTCAGTTCTGATGAATCTATTGAATGGACCATGCATTCGCCTGCCTATGTTGCAATTTAGCTAGAGGTATAGCGCAATAAAGAGAAGACAGGCACTGCATCAGGACAAAGTTTCTATGCCCTGTGCACTGAAGAGTCAGAACTGCGTAATCTCTTGCCTGCATGGAAGTTTTAAACAAGCAAGGGCCACTGCCACAGGCAAATACAGCTAAATAAAACTAAAAGTTTTTTGATGAGGAGCAAAAGAAATCCATGCAATTCTCTTCCAGCCAAAAATAAAAATTGGCTTATCTCTTAAAACTAATAACAGCAGGCATTCAGCACAGCTCAATTAAAGTATATTTGGCGCAATAGTAAAATACACTGGCTAGGCATCTAATCAAAAAGTAAGTTCTTAGCTCAGGAACCATTTCTTTGTTTTCCAAAGAAAATGCTGTTAACACAACTCTACATAATGCCTAACGTTCAGTCAAAATTCCACCTAAATTTGACTAGGTCATTGCCAGCTTTCTTCTTTAGAAACAAAACTGAGAGGAAGCCTACTCTTGTTTCTGCTTTAATCCCGGACATTAGCCTTTTTATGGAACAATTCTTTTTATTAAGGCCCGTGGATCAATAACACAGCTTTCTGCCTACAACCAGCGGCCGGCAGCGTGAATAAGTTGCAGAGAATGATACACAGCTCTTAGCCAACAACCCGGAGGCCGGCAGCATTATACGGACTTTTAAACTTTGAAATTTAAAGAGAAATGTCGAGGAAAAGAAAAGGAGCAAGAGATATCAGGACAGTAATAGAACCCTTCTAGCCACCTCCAACCTCCTCCTCCCCCAACTCCTCCGCACCAATGAACACATAACCACAACTCTCTCAGAAGTGGGCCAGGATCAGGTCTTCCTCCTAAGTATCAGTCGGGGTGCCCTCATTGTCGTCTCGAGGAAGCAATCGCAACATTTGCAGGTATTTTGGGAAGGTCATTTCCCAAAACTCTGCCGCAGGATCCTAATGAACGGGGCCAAGAGCTCTGGATATTTAGCTGCCCTGTTGTCCGCCATCAATGTTATACGCTCCATCGCCAGCGAAACCCATAATCTGTGAAGCCATGATACGTGGTCTGGGATCTCCTCTGTGCCCCATTGCACCGGGAGTACTTGCCGGGCAGCATTCAGTGCTAGTGCCATTTGTCTGCCTCTAATCGACCTCAGGGGGAAAGGTCAGGGGATTGGATAGCCTTAAGATCATGTATGCAGGAAAGCAGGGTATAGTTGTGTCAAATGCTTGGCCGATGTCATTCATGACCTGATCCCAATACCTGGCCAGCTTAGGGCAGTGTCACATAAGATGAAGGGAGCTCGTTTGACCACAGCCCTGCCAGCATTTTTCGTTACACCCCTTTATCCAGCTGTGAATTCATGCGGGTGTTAAGTACCAATAGGAGGCAATTTTATAAGCTGCCTCTGTGCCGGACATATCATGCGCTGTGTGATGTATCCTATAGTAAATATTCTGCCATTCCTTGCAGGAGAGAGTGTGCCCCAGTTCATCTTCCCAGCATAGTTGGCCCTTGATCTTGGGAGCAGAGCCCCCGTCTGAGAGGAGAGCATAGAGTTCAGAAATAAGACGTTTATCTCCATCTTTACACACCAGCCATTTTTCAAAGCGGGTGAGAGGGCAAGAGGATCCAGGCTCAAAACCCGGGGAGGTCACCCAGTGCCTCTACTGCGCGTAGTGGAACAAATCTGCCGCCTGCAATGAGTAATCCTGTTGCAGCCGATCAAAAGAATGACCCCCCATAGGGTCGAATAGCGAGCCCACACGCTTTCAGCCTTGCTCACGCCAGCAGTGAAAGACCTCATAGCTCATCTCCAGGGGGAAGTCAGGGTTGTCAATAATCTGCGTCATCGGAGAGGGGAACGTTGTAAGTCCGTGCTTGAGAGCAACCTCGCCTCATATTGTCTTGGCAGTCATTGGAGAGGAATACAACCTCCAGGCTCTATGTTTGCGAGGCAACTACTCCTCTCTCCAAATGTTGACTTCAGCTATCGTCTGGTCCATGAAGAACCAGTGCTTCTCAGAGAGCAGTCGATTCCACTCTACGATGAAGCGCAACTGTGCTGCCTAGAAATACCACGGGATCAGGGGGAGCCCTAAGCTTCCCCCCGGCTTTTGGGTGGGTAAGTTGTTGGTGAAGGCACGGTTTCTTGCCATTCCAGATAAACCGGTTAATGGCAATTTGTAGGTTACGAAGGACAGAGGGCGATGGGGTCAGTGGTATGGTCTGAAATATAAAAAGAATGTGTGGGAGAATTGTCATTTTAACTGTTGCAATACGTCCAGACCATGACAACCCTGATCGGCTCCATGTGGAGAGCGTTTTGTTGGTCTGGGCGAGAAGGGGGCCATAGATGGCCGCCAGTGTCATTGGCGGAGTTGGGGTCAGCAAGATGCCTAGGTACGGTATAGTGTCTGCTGCCCACACAAAGGGGAACCGTGCCTGCAGTCCGGCTACCTGGGGCAGAGCGATCGAGAGATTCAGGATCTGAGATTTTTGAAAATTAACTTTGAATCCCGACACCTCACTGAACGCCTTCAATTCCTCGAGCAAGGACGGCAGTGAGGTCGGCGGGTCAGTCAATGACAAAATAATATCATCGGTATATAGGCTTATCGTATGTGTGTCAGCTCCAAGGCGAATCCCCGAGACCCGCGGGTTATCCCCGACTCTCTGTGTCATAGGCTCCATGTAGAGCGCAAAAAGGAGCTGGGAGAAGGGGCAGCCTTGTCTGGTCCCCCGTGCTATAGGGAACATAGAAGACGAGGTCCCGTTGACCCGAACCGAAGCCCTGGGAGCGCTATAAATGCAGCGTATCCACGCTATAAGTCTGTCCCCGAATCCGAAATCGGTGAAGGGTGGCAAGCAGGTAAGGCAAATGGACGTGAACACCTTTTCTGCGTCAATGGAGAGGAAAAGGGCCTTTTTTTGCAACCATTGGATAAGGTCAGTGAGATGGAGGAGGGGTTTCGTGTTATCACCGCAATGTCGCGCAGGGATGAAACGGGATGAAACCAGATTGATTGGGGTCGATCAGGCACAGCATGATGGGGTTTAGTCGCGCAGCTAGGATACCTGCAAAGAGTTTGGTGTCCGTGTTTAGCAGGGAGATGGGCATGTAGTACCTGCAGTCCTTGGGGTCTTTCTGCGACTTAAGAATCACAGAGATGGACGTCTCCAGCATCGAATCAGTCAGGGAGCCGGAGTAAAAGAAAGAGTTAAATAGCCGAGTCAGTAAGGTGGCAAGCTCTTGACAGAAGGTTTTATAAAATAGAAGGCTATAGCCGTCCGGCCCTGGCGCCTTTGATGGTTTGAGGCAAGCAATAACCGCGACTACCTCCTCTACTCGAATGTGCTGGGATGCGAGATCCAGTGATATACATGTCAAGGGGACCTCCTGAAGATAGGTCTCGATGTCCCCATCCGGGCCATCTAAACCGGAATATAAGACACTATAGAAATTCTTAAAAGCCTCCGCTATTTCAGGATCTGTGTGAACCTCTTACCCATTAAGGGTGCGAACAGCACCCACGGAGCCAGAGAGCTTTGCCATGCAGTCTGTGCGCCAGCATGCGGCCGCTTCGATCGCCACTTAGGTAGAATTTATGTTTGAGGCGCAAAAGGGCATACTCCGCCCGGTCAAGATCAAGAAGTTTTAACAGAAGTCTCTGCTTCTCAAGTTCCCGCCTGTTCGAGCTGTTGGTGCTTTTCCCAACGCAGCAGGTTCTCAGCTGCTGTGATAGCGATCAGTTCACCTCGAAAGAGGAGTTTGAGCGCTTCCCACACCAAAGGGAGGCGAGCCCCTTCAAGATCATTATTGCAGAGGTAGTACCCTATAGCAGTGCGTATCGCCGCCACCGTAGGTGTGGATTGGAGCATGACATCTCGCAGTCGCCATCGTGAGGAACGGGACTGAGCAGTGTTCAGCTGTACCGTTAATGCGATCAGGCTTGATCTGACAAAGATCGGGGTTCTATGCTCGCCTCTCTGAAACAGGCTGTGAGGGCCGGGGACGTGAGAAAGTGGTCAATACGGGCATATGACTTGTAAACTGCGGAGTAAAAGGTGTAATCTCTCAAGGTAGGGTGGAGATGTCTCCAAACATCACAGAGCACGCCGTCTGCTAACCACCTAAGGCTGGCAGCTGAAAAGGCCCCCGTTTAGGAGGAGCATTGGCTAGAGCAGCCCAGTTTGGGGTCCATCATGAAGTTATGGTCCCCTCCTATAAAAATGGCTGAATCAGGGGAAGTAAGGGCCGCCACCAGCTCATTGAGGAGAAAGGGTTCGTGTCTGTCCATCGGTGCGTATTTATTAGCCAGGGTGAAAGTAGCGGCGCCCCACTGTAGTCTAATCACTAGTACCCTTCCTTTTACTTCTCTGATCGTGGATATTGGCTTACCATGGAACTTCTGGGCGAGGAGAATAGCTATCCTGTTCTTCTTTGCAGGGCCGGAGGGAACCAGCGTAATTGCATACGTGGAGTATCCTTGGCAAGTAAGTGTGCCGCCTGTAGTAGGCATATATCACCGCCGGACTGCTCCAGGAGGGACAGCACTGCAGCGCACTTCACCGGGCTATTTAGGCCCCGGACTTTAAGACTAACAATGCCCAAGTCCTGGGTCATGGGATAGGGGCCTGTGTAGCCCAATCATACCCTCCCCACGAGGATCTCATAGGCAGGGCAGCAGGCGCATAGCGGGGGGGCATATCAGGACACAGGTGCAGAGGCCTAGGCAAAAGTGGCGGTGCGGAGGAGTGAGAAGAAAAGACCCCAAGAAAAACCAAATTGGTAACGATGAGGAGAACATGAGTTGACCAAAGTTCGTCAATATAGTACGATTGTTGTGAAGCGTATTCCAGTCGCGGTTTCCATTAACGTCAGGGGAGATCCCTGAGGATATGTAGTCCCAGGAGAAGTAGGGCATCAGGAAAGGCAGTCCTGCAGCATCTCAGTCTCCCGAATGCCGCCGCTGTGTCAGCCCTTTGACTTAGAGCAGTTCCAGGTGACCCCCTTTCACTTCAAGATGCTTCCGAGAGGGTGGATTCTCCTGAGAGAGCCTGGAGTACCGATTGCCATTCTTTGCTCATGGTGTCTGGGTCGGCTTCGTTCTGACCGGGGCTCCCTTAATCCATCTCCAACCCGACCTCTTTTGTCGTCTCCGTGGGATCTTCGATATGAAGCATGGCGCAGGCTTCTCTGAGGGATCTCAATTGGTGCAGCATTCCATCGGGCGAAAGATGATCCGGAAGGGATGTCCCCCACGATTATGTTACCCCTGCTTTTTGCAAATGATCAGTGACAGGGCAAAATTCTCTACGTTTTTGAAGGGTGATCCGGGAGAGGTCTTGGTAAAGAACTGGGGAGTGGCCTCGAAACTGGAGTGGGTGCGCTTCTCGGGCTTTCCTTAGAATGACCTTTTTTATTTGAAAATCATGAACTCATACTAAGAAGACAGCAGGCGGGTTCTTTTCGGGTCTGGGGAGCCTCACCCTGTGGACGCGATCAAGCTGCGGTTTCGTTTCTCATGAGTTGCCCAAGATGTGTTGGAAGAGGTCCACAACGTAATCCCAAAGGTTCGTTCCCTCAGCATGCATCGGCACTCCCCGGATGCATATGTTATTCCTACGGGAACGATTTTCCAAATCTTCATCGTGTGCCTGTAGATCCACATGTTGTTCCTTGAGACACAGGACCTCTTGCTGCAACCACTCTATCTCCTCCTCTCGGTTAGTTTCTCAGTCCTCTATAGCGGCCACTCTGTCTCCCACCTCCTCCAGATCACGGCGACTCTCACGAAGATCCTCTGCAAGCTCTGCCTTCATGGTTTGGAGGTCTCCCCTAAGAGATGTGAAAAGAGATTCCAGCAAGGACTTGGTGACAGGGCCCTCTCCATAGTCGGGGTCCGCCCTGTGTTCTCCAGCGTTCCCCGACTGCTTATTGTCCGGGGATGCCCCCATGCTTCACGAACATGTCTTTATGGGAGCGGTCCTTTTGAGCCCGGTTCAAGGACATGGCGCGGGCCTGCTGAAGCGCACCGTCAAGAGGACTAGTTTAACAGAGGGTGCAGAACTAGCAGCCTGATGAGCCAGCTAAAGTCACATTCTACACAGGAGGTGAGATGTGGCCTATATCAGGGCGCCTAGGTGCCGGGCCCTTCCTTTTCAGACCCGCCTGGTATATTTCAATGACTCAGGCTACTATTCCGGGGGCCAGCCGACCCAGCAGGCCCAGTAGCTGCTGCAAGGGTCTCCGTCCATCAGCCCTCTGACCTACCACGTTGCCGCTCCCTTGAGCTCCACCGGTGGTCGGTCATTCTTCCCCCCCACTCCACAGCCCGTGTCGCTCCTGCATCACGCTACTACCGGCCAAGGTCGGGTCTGCTGCGTCCCAGTGGAGGGGGGGGGGGAGTATCTCTAGGGATCAGGGGCAGCCAGGTCTGGCTATCGCTGAGGGGTCAATCAGCCCTCTCCTTCTCTGATCTGGCGCGTTTGCCCTCATTGTTTCAAGGCCCTTGCTGTGCACGCATTTCTTCTCTCGAGCGTGGAGCGCCAAGTCTCTCCCCCCACCCCCCTCACCCCCGGCCCACAGGCTCCTGACCTTGCAGGCGGTCGCTTCGGGCAGGACCCAGCGGGACGACACATTCGCCGGCCCTACCGTATCACCAGGCCTCCAGGTAATGGCCACACATGTAAACCAGGGGGGCACACCGGTCTCAGTTTGTCACCACCTGGCTGCTGCTATCTTCCTGATTCAATGCGCTGGCAGGGCGTTCAGGCTCAGTACGGGGCCCTCGCATCGGCCCTTGCACCGCACCACTAGTCGTCGGGGTGAGGGACCCCCAGCCACATGCCCCCCGTTCACAGTCATTCTCCTCACCTCCTTGTACACGGACGGCTCAGCGGTCGGGGCACTCCGCAAGGGCCTCTCAACGTGGGTCCGCTCCTCGCACCTGGGCCCCCAAGCTCAACAGATCGCGACGGCCCTGGTCTGCCCTGTCTCCCTCCGGATGCCATCACAGGTAAGAGAGGGCCTTTGCCGCCGTCCGCTCCAAGGGTGTCAGTTGCAGGCCCCTCTCCCGTTTCAGCGTCTTCCTCGTATTTCAGGAGGCACTGGCCTCCGGCGGGAGTTCCTGCTACACCCCGCTGCACCGCGATCCGAGCAAGGCCCCTCTGCTGGTTGGCGTCTTCGCTGCCGGCTGCCACATAGGCCGGCGGCCCCTGGAAAACGCACTGCTCTCTGCGTCGGAGGTGGAATCAGGGGCTATCGGTTGGGATTTTGACCTCGATGCACGCCCACCACTGTCTGCTAGGCGCGGGGCCCCAAGGGGATCTTTAATGTAGGGCAGCGAAGCGGTGCTAAAGTGGTGGCAGTATGGAGAGACCAAGAGACACGTCTCATCCATCCGCCATCTTGGACACGCCTCACATTAGCCTTTTTAAAAAGATTCTCACCACTAAAATTAATTGGCCTACTGCAACACTGAGTCCTCGCTCGAAATGCGAATGCATCCAGCAGGCTCAACCACTCAGCTTGAGGGAGCTCCTTAGTTCTTGTTCAAAAAGAGGGGATCTTAAAAAAATAAATACAAGCTTAAAAACATTGGTTAGAACCTTTTGGAGTAGATTAGTTTCTCCTGCATCTATGTGTATGGTCTACCTGTTTCAGCCGGTTTATTACTTGTATTTATTATTTTCAGTCACACGCATTTTTTGGTTTAAACAATCATAGCTTGATTCACAAAGCTAAACTTACACTTTTGTGTAAGTTCACGATTGTTTGCTGTTTACAAAGGGATTTACAAGTAGTATTTTCAGAAGTGCGGAGTCTCCGCACATAAAAATACCTTTTTTTTATGTGCAGAGACTCCATACTCGTAAAGATACTACTCGCAAACTCCTTTGTGAATAGCAAATAATCGTAAACTTACACAAAAGTGTAAATTTACCTTTGTGAATCAGGCCCTAAGTGGCAAGTTCATATTCATACATACAATACATACAAACCGCTTTGACATTTTCAGGTTGCTATCTATGGGTATAAAGAAATCATTAATTATGTTATTTATCAGGTATCACTCACCCAATGTCACACTGTAATACACTGCACACCTTTATTTTTGGTGAATGTCTCGGTGCCACGTGCTGAAATATCCACGACCAAATGTTATGCAATATTTCACTCCATTAGCATAGCCATATTTAAAGGCGAGAGTACTTTTAAAAAGACCAACGTCTTTTCTGAGGAGGTAGAGGGATTATAGCAGCAACATAGAGAGCTTCCGCTCAATTTTGGCTGTTGAGTTCCTTGTCGAAAGTGGAGCAAGCCTACAGGGAAATAACTTTTACTTCCCCCAATTGATTCAGATGCAGGTGTCTTCTTTCCAATCGTTACACTGAACAGAATTTTTCGCACATTTTATTTGAAAACGGTTTCGAAATATTAAATGAAGGGGTTAAAATCTGTTTACTAAACAAACTTAACGGCTCTGAACAACAAATGAGCACAATGGCACAGCTTATAAACTGGTCCGCAACAGAAAGTCAAGAAAAAAAACACAAACATATTTAAAATTATAATTTCTAGAAAAACAGGCGCAGCTTGGGACTTAGCTGCGCCTGTGACAGCCTATTGGAAAGAGACAAGAGAAAAGACAAGGAAACCAAAGGTCAAAGACTTTTTATGGGTAATTGTTTCCCAATAATAAAAATAATAATAATAAGATTTACCTGGTGCTGCCGGCTGCCTCGCGCTCCTCTGCTTCCAGTTCCTGGCATCACGGACTCCCCATCCAATACCTGGCATCACGGACTCCCCATCCAATACCTGTGCTGCTCTCAAGCATGAGAGCAGCATGGGGATTTGCCTAAGCGCGCTGGATTAACACTTGCTCAGGCACAGGGAGTCTGTGCTGTTTCTCCAGCCCAGTTGTACAATACAGCTGGGTTGGAGAAACCTACATGTGTATGTCAGTTTGGCTAGCCTAAGACGCCCGGCCAAACTGACAAGCAAACTTAGAAGTCCTCCTGCCTCCCATGGCCAGGCCCCACCCCTTTCTGCACACACTGGCTCAGCCAGCAACTGAAAAATAAAACAATAATAAAATATTGTTTTACTTTTCAGCTGCTGGCTCCGAACCAGTGGGGCGACTCTCCTCTGCCATTGCGGAGGAGCCGCTGCATAAAGATATACTTCTTTCCCTGAAACTCCACTCAGTCATATCGAGAAGACCACAAACCTGAGCCCTTGTGCTACCATTTCCCTATAAATGTCCATCAAGATCCTCTTCCTGGTCAAGGTGTCGGGTTAAGGTTCATTAAGAAAAGGAGAGTGCTCTCACCTGTCATCAAGGAACTTTTTAAAATAGCAGTGTGCAGCATCTGAGCCCTTCAGTTCAGAAATCAAAACCAACATCACTTTCCTGTAGGATACACCTCCAATTAGTGGATTCTTCAGGATGAATGTATAGGGTCCCTGATCACACAAAATGTAGATTGTCTGTAGGCTCATTATCCCTTGCAGCATGCTAGTCATTTAGTCAGAAAGAGGTTCAGGCAGAATCCTAGCACCTTGAGGTGGTCGTCCCTCCTCAGATTGCCAGAGTCAGCTTCCTTGAGCACAAACTGCATGATCTCTCTGTAGACTGTAAGTGTCTGAACCTAGAAATGCTTCATTTGCTTTTCCTGTGCTTCTTCTTCGACGTGTCCCTTGACTTCACATTCCATGTACCTGATAAGGGTGACTGGACCCGGCCTAGAAACCTCGGACCAGGACTGATCCCACTTTTGTTCCTCATTGACAGAGCTTGGCTTCCAAATCCCTGAAGGCTTTAGGGTGCAAAGGGTGTAAGGGGCATTTGGCATGAGACTTGGAGTCACGCTCACTACTGATGCATCACAGGAAGACGTCTTATGAATCCATAACCAACATCTAAGTGAGATTCTAAGCCTGTCGCCTTCAGAGAGGAAATCCCTGCACACTGTCAAAAAGTTTAGAGAAGCAAAAAATCTTCAGTAAAAACAACTGAAATCTGTAGGAGAGGCACTGGTAACCGAACTGAATCATGTGGAGGGGAAAAAAAAAAAAAAAAAAAAGTCAGCTCGCAGGGGCAGTGCCTATTTGCAGACCCTCTTTGTGATGTCTGTAGGCAAAACTGCGTGGCACCACCTCCTGGTGTGCAGGAGCTATTGCAAGAAAAGCTTCTAGATCTAGCCTAGTGGCCTGGAGAGAGTCACAAGGTGAGAGAATGTGTGGGTAGGATAAAACGTAACTTTCCTTTGTTAACAATATTTCTAGCGGATATATAATCTTCCCACAGACTCCTCACCTTATGACTACACCTTTCATGGTTCAGATTGCTCCAAAAAGCTTTTCCAGTGCAATGCCTCCAGCAGCACTAGATGACACCACCCAGCTCCAGCCGCAACCCTGCTTCCTATTAGGATACCATCAGAGTATATTACATGCAGTTATTTTACAACACTATACACCTGGATCCAGTCTAATTAGACATCTTACCTCCTTGGCTGGGTGAGGAAAGGAAAAGAAAGATGGAAGACTAATTGACTAGCACACATGAAATGCTGAAACTATGATGGGTAAGGATGGACAGGGACAAGGGAGCAAGTTATCCATGTAGGATACTGTGAAGCGCAGAACAACTGAAAGGGTCTGAAGCTCACTGACTGTAAGCACAAGTAATCACACAAAGAAAACTGTTTCCAGAGATAGAAGTCCGACCAGACAACTGTGCATCACCTCGAATGGCCATGCCATAAAGAAAGTAAAAAAAAAAGGTTTTAATTAAACAAACTAAACAGAGATGGAGGGAACAAGTGAGGCATACCTTTCAGAGAATGCACCACTAGTGGTGATTTAAACAGAGAAGGTTGGTCAGGAAGATACTAAGGCAGACAGAGCTGCCAGGTAACCTTTACCTGTAGCCACCAACACACCCTGCTCTGCAAAGGACAATGCAAACCTCAAATCACTGGACAGGGGAGCTATAAAAGAACGAATACCTTCCAGCTCCGATCGCTAAACAAACCTGCTCCAAAGGCATGTGTAGAAGGATTAGGGGACAGACTTTGGATATGATGCTTAAGGTGTTGTAAGGTGTGACCAGAACCATGGGTGCACTTCTGAAGCCCTTAGATGGTGTATAAGTGGAGAATCGTGTTGGAGAAAAAGGGGTGCCAGGATCTACAACAGGGCCCATTATCCTCCCCCTCCCCCCCCAATTGAGAGCATTGCTTTGCCTGCAGTCCCTTCAGAGAAGCACCTGGAAGCACGTAGTGATGCACTTAATAGAGGACGGCAAGACACCTTGAGTGACTACGGATGATACAGAGATGGTTGATCAATGCTGTGCCCTCAGTTCCGATATAATGAAGCTTTGCCAAGTAAGCCTCATGTGAAGAATGTGGAGAAAATTCTGCATGGTTGCAGTGATGAATTGTTTTACTCCCTCATGGACAGTTATACGGATTTATTTCATTTACACGTCACTGCTGGAACGGTTTGTTTTTGCTGTGTGGTTTTGTGGGGTTTGTCATCTATTGTGCTTATTGGTCTTGTAACAAACTTTTTTTTGAACGGGATATACTTTATTAAGAGAATTTCGCCTTAAATCTTTCATTTCAGTGATTGAAAAACGCTCCTTTGCGCCTCGGATATGATCAGAGAGAATATATTTTGATAAAAGTAGGTTTGTGGTATAAATTCCTGTATAATCTGTAAATTGTTTCCGGTCTGGACAGTACTCATATTGGAAATGTTATCTGTACAAAAATTTGTATTTAAACTTCAAAATCTCGCTATCACCATAGACATGCAATTATGGGAGGTGCATAGTTTTTGTTGAATAACCAGTTTCAATTAGAAAAAAAACTGCAGAACATGCAGGGCTTTTCAAGATGCCATCCATTGCTTGGAACAGACTACATGCAAATGATGATGTGCTACAATTAACCCAAACCGTCTTTTCAGAAAAAACGCTTATTGTCCAGGATTCACTGGATGAGCAATGAGAGGACGGTCTTTAGACATGACCTGCCAACAGCCTTTTCTGTAGTCACCAAATATTCTTATCTCGCTAACAAGAAAAGGGACAGAAAGTGCTGCGGATTCGGGCTTCCCAAGCAGATAGTTCCACAGATAGCAGATAATGCTGTCACAGGACAGCTAATTCAATGTGACATTAAGCATTTTGCCAAGCTGTCCAATCCTAAAGTAATCGCTTCCACACACTCTTCCACTGGTCTCTGAGGTGACAGGAAGAAAAGGGAACAGGGGAATTATTTCTGTAACACGACCACATTTGCAAGAGGCTAATGTCAGAACTCGTGCTGTCCATTCGCCCTTGCCAACCAAAAAAAAAAAATACAAATAAAAATACAAATTTAAGACACAACTAGTGCACCAAAGTCTTGTCTATTTGGGAGACTGACGACTAGCAGTGCTTGCGCACGACTCCGTCAGAGTTCTGGCACCTCTCCAGGGGCGAAAAGCAGACCCACTGCAACTCCTGTGGCGCAGGGCCCTGCCCTCTGACCATTCGGGGGCTCCACACTCAGTCCAAGGCCAATGAATATCTGAGATGTGGGAGACTCTGGGGCACCTCTTCATATTCTGCCCGGGGACCCCATTATTTTAAGCCACTGCACCGTTCACATCAACATTTTAAACATGTTGCCTTGGAGCTATATTTTTTCTATGCTCCTATATTCTGCTTGTGTATGATAAAATATGCATGCTCTTTGAAGAAGTCAAAGCGTTCAGGGAGGATTCATATGGTCGCTACTGAAAGTACAGATGTTTTGCATTACACAGTTCTTGCAATAGAAAGGCTGCTTTCCAATCTGAGCAAGCATTGGCAAAACCAATAGGTCTCCCCGTTACTTGGATTGGCTTTGAAAATACCCCTCCCCCGTTCAACCAGATGGTTGCTATGGATACACATGAAGGTGTGGAGGCCATCTTGAAATTATTTTTACAATATATAATTACAAGATAGCTTCAGCGTGTGCACAAGGAAGCATGGCAGCCATTTCTAAAGGATTTTTCTAAAAGCAAGGAAAAATCATTCCAAGATGGCAACCGTGCTTGCGAATGTGTGCTTGAAGGCTAGCTTGGAATGGTTTAAAATCCGTTTAAAGATTGCTGCCTGCCAACACAGTGACAGGCGCTGATGAGAACGTGAGAGGCCTGGGGGACAAGCAGGTCGGGGGAGGGGGGGTACTAATTTATAAAGAGAGCAGGCAGTCCAAAGGAGGAGCGAAAGTGCAACAGGCACACAAAGGGAGAGAAAGTAGTCCCTCATGCACTCCAGTTAAGGGTCCTAACATAAGCGTAACTCATCCAGTCAAAGCACAGTGAGATCAAATTGCTCGTTGGTCAGGAATTAGGAGCAAGGACTCAAGGTTAAAAAAAAAACTGTGAAATAAGAAAGTGGTGGACACATAGCCTACTCTAAGTCTTCATTTACCCTTTACAGAGCTCCACTGCCTTTTGACTAGGTTTGCTCTATAGAAATACATAAATATGCATACATATTGGATAAAATAGCTTTGTCTGCCGACAGGTTAAGCTAATTGAGTGATTTATTATGAGATGTCACAAGCAGAGCATGAAGGGGTGCAAGTTACTGTTATATCAGTAACTAATTGGTGAATTTGATTGGCTTATAAAAGTTTTTTTTTTTAAATCACATTTTAAAATCCAACTATATAGTTAGTCGGAAAAAAAAATACACTGTATATGCCACCATAAAAACAACAAAGGAACATTGTTGTTTTTGGGTTTATGCCATGGAGATGTTGTCCAACTCTAAGCTTAAGTAGGATGAATACAAATGGCCATGTAGTACGTTTAGGTACATGTATGCAATGTTTTGTGTAGTCCAAATCTAACACAAACAAGCATCTTTATAAAGTTTGTCAATCATATAAACTATAAAGAGATGGAGACAAATCTAAATATATTTTCATACTGGACAGGGGGTGCGCACAATCTATACTAAAAACCTATGTTTCAAATTCAAAATGAAGTCCCTCATTTCTAACATCTTTCCAAATGGACCGCCAGTATATTCTCCAACCCCAACATGCCATTCTCGAGTTCCCACCTCGATTAACTTATGGGGAACAAGAGCAGTGCAACTCATTTCTAGGTTCACAGGGCATACCCAAAAATAAATCCTAAATATGCAGGGCAAGCTGGGAGGTGTCCTCCTCTATAAGTCTCCTTCATGAATCTACACTAATCCAAGAAATAGAAGCTCCACCAGTCAGCTAGCTTAAATAAACTTCTGCGCCAGAGGCAACAACCGTACTATGTTTCCTGTGTCTCAAGCAGGTAATTAATCCAGCTCATCTTGCTTGCATGGTCTTTATTAGACAGTGCTTATGGCCAGTAAAGTATCCAACTAGATTGGTGGTATCTATTCTCAATCCTCACTGGGTTAGCAGGATTGTTTTTTTCCCGCTAAATCTGCAAAGAGGTTCGAGTCAACTAAAGCCATCACTGTGCATTTTGTTTACCACAGATAAACATGCTTCTTGTACCTGCACTGACCTTCCAAACATGCAAAATTCACCTCTTCCAAAAAAAGACACTCTTGCTCCAGCTTACTTCAGAAGAATCAAACCTCACATCAGGATATAGTCAATGTGTAACAATTCCTTGTACTGTAAACATACAGACCATATCTCACTGTCAGTAATAATCTAATCTGCCTTCAAGATCTTCAACCAGAGATGGGGGAAGCACAAAAGCAGCAACAGAGTAGGCAAGCATGCACTGCTCCAAGGATCCAAGTTTCTCTGTAATGATCATTTTGTTCGCTACTTTGGTTTATCATTGGCAACTGAGAAACGTACGCTTAAAAAAAGAAATTATTACAAAAAAATAAAAAAGGGGAGAGAAGCCACAAATAAAGAGAAGATAAGTAGCCCGAAAAGATTTTATGGAGAAAGGAAAATGTTGTTTAGCTTCCGTAACGTGCTTTCTGGTGGATACTATCCAACCACAGATTCCTCACCTATAGAATATTCCCATAGGTTCAGGCTCAAGAGATCAGGGTATCACATTCTCCTGGCCCAATCCAGGATATCAAGACGACGTTGGTCCGATCTGTCCTGATTTTCTTCAGGACTCAAGGAGAGGGAGGTACTGTTGGGACGTGTACCTTCGCAGATAAAATGCGCCTCCTAAGGACCTTTGTGATGGAAACTCCGGCATGGAGTAGTCTTGACACTGTACATTCTTGGCGGTGATGAAAAGATCCAGGAAGGGCACACCCTGCTAGTTAAAGAAGTCTAGAATCACTCCAGGTTGAAGACTCCATTCGTTAGCCACCATCCAATGTCTGCTCAGTTCATCTGCTTTGGTGTTCAGAGATCCTGCCAGATGACTGGCAACCAAAAAAATCACCAGCTGATGCAGCCACTTCCAAAGGTGCTGGGCCTCCTGGCACAGGGTCTAAGTCCTCTCTCCAATTCGCTTGTTGCGGTATCACATGGTGCTGTTATGATCTGTGAGAACTTGCACTAACTAAACTCCCTATATGGTTGGTATATAGTCTTTCGGGAGTAGCTTCATGGCTTGAACCTATATAGATTGATGTGGAGACCTCACTTCATTACAGTCCACACATCCATGATTTGCACCTCTCCCAAGTGGATCTTTCATCTTTCTTGGTTATAAGGAAGTAGCAGGAGTAGGAAACCTAGTCTATATCAGGCTCTGGTATTCTCTGGATAGCTCCTTTTGCAAGGAGTAGATTGACCTCTGTAGGAGGCTGGCTTAGTATATGGTGCACACTCATGTAAGTGGGCACCCTGCACTAATCCAGACAACCCTTATGGTGATTTTAGTGGCCTTAGACAACCTTAGAAAGCTCTCTAAGTGTTAGCTGTGGAGAGCAGCCTTCAGGCTTATTCCAGGAGGAGTGTAAAGCAGCTTGTTTTACCAGAATGTAATCTTATTGGTACAGATTAAGTGAAAAAGAACCACACAGTATATTTATAAAAATAGGTATTTATTATAAGACATTCACTAACACATACAAATATCTCCTACCCGGAGATACGTACAATGCACACAATACTTTGCAATAAAAACAGGTAAGTAGCACAAATTAACAGTGGTCACCAGGGGGGAGACCAAACCATATACTAAAATAGTGGTATGCGAACCATGACTCAAGTCAAGACTATACCCAGAAAACGTAGAAGTGCTGGGGACCCAAGGAACCACCCAAGGTAAGTAACCAGGAACCCCACGGAGGCCGTATGTAGAGTGGGAACACAACCGCATGCTAAATTCAAGTCAATGGGTAAGTCGCGGTTGCAATTTTAAAGCAGGAGGGCTCTTCCCAGTGGACGCTGAAGAAACCCCGTGGATAACAGAAGGTTGGAGAGCCACCCCACCCGTGGATACCCTAGGAACCAGGATACCTACACCAGGGAAGCCGGGTGCATAGGTGTGAAGTGGCGTCAGAAACCGCCGTCGTACTCAATGGAGAACTTCAGGAAGATGCCGCTGCTGGAGAAGGTGAAAGTGTCCGGTGGAACCCAAAGGTGGATTCAAGTTGAGAGGGACCTGCAAGCAGAGGGGAAAGAGTCTATGCCACTCAGGAGTGACCAGGAGGCACGGAAAACGAATGCCTACCGATGTCGGTGTTGCAGGAGAGTTGACAGTGACCTGGTAGCTGCAGATGTGTGAACCAGACGACGCTGAGGAAGACCAGGAGTCGTTCATGAGCTGTCCCATGTCAGATGTTGAGAGGTCGATGTCCGTCGGGAGCACCAACAAGCCTTGGCAACTGCAAACAACGTGGAAGGCGAAAAAGGTACGGTGTCAGGACCAGCAAGGTCCAAGTGACTCACCACACACAGGGGGAGGGGGGGGGGGTCAGAGTAGGCCCTGAGCAATCAGGGGAGCCCACTGGAATCAAAGAAGACACTCACAAAGACCCACAGGCCGGAGGCACTGGAGTCGCAAGAGGACCACCTCGAACAGCTTACCAAAGATGAAGGCCCACGGTACAAGCGTTGCGGTGAGGACGAAGATCTTGGTAACAGAAGATGCTTGAGGCTGGGGCTGCTTGGAGCCCGAAGATCTTGGAGGAAGAAAGCCAACAAGCCTTTGCAACTGCAAGTCAACGCGGTGCACAGGAGTTCTGTTCCACCGGTTCAGACGAGGGATACTGGCCTAAAACTTTGTGAGAGGACAGGGCAGGCCTCGAGGGAGTTGCAGAAGCACCACCTGTGTTGCTGAGACCTTCGGAGTCCGTGGGAGCCCAGGAGCAGCAGACCGGTCAGCTTGGGTGCGGTGCCTTATGATACAGGGAAGTGACTCCTTCACTTCAAGGGAGATTCCTTCAGGTGTCTTGGATGTCCACAGGCCTTGTAAGGTTCCTGTATGGAGCATGGACACAGATGCTGCAGCAGACTTGCAGGATGACGAGACCAGGAGCAGCAGGAGTCTTCCCAGTTGAAGTCTCGGAGCCCAGAGCGAAGTCCAGCCAGAGAGGTCCAGAGTGTCCAGACGGACGAAGAAGTGGTGTCTTGATATGAATCTTGTCCCACGACGAACCTAGGGACCCACCCACAGGTAAGCCCTTAAGTACCCCAAGGAAAGGGTTGAGACGATTCAGGGTTCCCTCCCAAAGGAGGGGCTGGACAGTGGGGAGGATACTCCCATATCCTTGGTCCAGTTTCGCACCAGAGCGGGAGCCAACGGCTCCCTGAGCTGATTTAAACTTGACTATGCAAGGAGGGCACCAAATGTGCCCCTCAAGCAGACGTAGCTGTGCTGGCAAGCTCTCCTTCCCTGCCCCAATACACTAAACCCTGTCTGGGAGGTGGTTACACATCCCTGTCACAGGATATCTTTTGTTCTGCCTTCCCCCTGCTTGAGCTTGAGAAACATGTCTCTGGTTGGCAGTGGCCCTAGCTTGCTGTCCGGTTCTGGAAGACTGGTACCAGGAACACTCAGGGCCTACCGGAGAAGCTTTACAGTGCATGGAATCATACCTCCCACATCATTTACGGTGTGGGAGTATGATTCCAACATGTTTGATAGCAAACATGACAGGGTTGGTTACAGCCAGTTTAGAGATGGTCATTTTGTAATGACGCGGAGCCCCTCTATATGTTATATGGCTGACCTACTTATAACCCGGGAGAATGGACTCCGTAAGTTATAGGGGTGCCCTGCTCATGCAAGGGGCACCCTCACACTTCGAACTGAGCACCCTGCCTTCAGGATTGAAAGGCCTGCCTTAGGGGTGACATAGGTTTTAATGGCAGTGACCTCAGATATAGGGAAACCTATATCTGTCGTAAGTGGTGCTAGCACCAGCTTACACAGGCTGCCATGGCAGGCCTGTAGTTACAGTTTGAGTGGACTCCCATGGGTGGCATAATACATACTTCAGCCCAAGGGGGACCCCTGGTGTACCTATGCCCTGGGTACCTCAATCCCATATACTAGGGACTTAAAATGGTACAGCAGTATCCAATCTGGGATGTACCCAAGTACTTACCATAACCAATTTAGGGGGGAAAGCACAGAGACTGGGGTCCTTGATTAGCAGGATCCCAGTCAGAAACAGTATAACACCAGGCAAAAAGTGGGGTTAACCATGAAAGCAGATCCTACTTTCCTACAACCTCCAACACAAGGTTGGTAGCGTGGTCTGTCAAAACTCGAGCTGAGACATGGAGAATGCATGGAGGAGGGTGGGAAGAAATGAGTTAGAGCACAGCCGCCTTAAATAATCTTCAGGATCCATTGATCCAACATGATAGATTTCCAGCCTGCAAAGAAAATTCTGTTCCTGCTTCCCACAGGCTGGCTGTGGACCTGTTAGGGGAAAGAAGGGTGACTTGGTAGCCGCTGCTGCAGGTGAGGAAGAAGTAGAGGACTGCTACCCCTGCTGGGGTAAATGGATTTGCCTGCCACCGCACCCTATGGAGCATTGAAAGGTCTAAGTTGGTAGCAGAAGCAGCTGGGAGGGAAGCTGTTGTCTGAATGCTAGGCCCTGCGTGTAGCCTCTGAACTCTCTGTATTGCTGATAAAATTGACGGGCCCGCAAGAGCAACCCTATGGAGCGGCCCACAGAATGGATGCTGGGGCCACGGTGGCTGACGGAGGCGTGGCGGCCCGGCCTTCCCCGGAGGTGAGCAGAAGAAGCCCTGCTCCCCTGAAGTGCAGTAGCCTGGTTCCTCAGCCCGAGTAGCGGTGGCACCTTGGACCCTGCATCGGCCGGTGGCATACACGCAGGTGAAGTCTGCACCCAGACCGGCTGTTTTTTCCCCGCGTGACTTGCTATTTCTGGCAGCAGCTGGAAGCACCGCTTGTGTTCCTTGATCACTCCTGTTGGGTAGTTCCACTCGCTTTCTCACGTGGAATGTGAGGGGCCTGAATTATTTTGTGAAGCGCTATAGGACACATACATATCTGAGGCAGCTTGGGGTCCATGTAACGATGCTGGAAGAGACAAACCTGATGAACAGAGGTGCAAAAACTGCAGAAAAAGTGGAGGGGACAGCTTTACTCTTCGACCAACTCGTCATACGCCAGAGGGGTCTCCATTTGGGTTGCACCCGGATTCCCGTTTCAGCAGCGTAGTCATACAGCAGACATAAAGGGGCAATACGTTCTACTACATTGCCTGTTAAATGGTGTGGAGATGTGCCTTCTTAATATCTGCGCACCCAACACTTACAATGGTGCCTTTTTGAGACACTATAAACCAACCTTCTACCGTATGTAGGCATTTCCATCATTTCAGCGGGGGATTTCAATTGTACCCTTAATGGAAATATGGACAGACAGACACCCACCCAGTCTGGGAACCAAACCCAACAACACTGAAGTTGAAGGAGACTATGAATAGACTGCACTGTGTTGATATGTGGAGGGAGCTTCACCCGATGGAATTTTCTTGTTATATCCCTACACACCACGCCCATAGCTGGTTGGACTAGATTCTGTTTTCCACTGATGGTGCACATTCAGGGTGGGAGCTATCAGGTATGTTTTCTTTCTGACCACACTCCCCTGATGATGAATTTCAAACTAGGGAGGCACAGGCCTCGTGTTCCCTGTGGAGACTCCGTCTGGAGTCACTAGGAGACCCGGAATATAACGTAGATATACAGCCGGCACTGCAGGGCTACTTTGACACTAACTGGAACACCGCAGAGACATGTGGCCCAGAATGGGGCGCCTTTAAGTAAGTCGTGACCGGGGTAGAGCCTCAGTAAGGTATATGGCACCAGGAAGAAGTTGGAGCAGGAGCTGCAGGATGGAGAAGCGCGTCTAACTCGACTCCAAAGACAGATTGTGCAACAGGCAGAGGAGGCGTAGAATCTAACAGATGCGCACAGACACGTTGCTGGCTTCTGAGACCGACTGAACTGTCATGTATGACGTGATTACTGTCAGAGGTTACACAGGGAGTTGGACGGTCTGGTCGCATGTTAGCCTGGTTCCTAAAGCGTGAACGACCCACTCCATCCTCTCCCTGACCAGAGCAGATGGGGTAATTGGTCAGGCGGTGATCAATTGTGAGACCATCTGGCAGCGGTTTATGCTGCCCCCTTGGGGGATGAGATACACGATATGGAGGCGTTTCTCAACAGGGTCACTGTCTCTAGATTATTGGCAGACCACAGGGACAGCTTGGAGGAGAAGATACAATTGGACGAATTACAGGAGGCCTTCCGAGACATGGCTCGGGAGAAATGTCCGGGCCGGATAGCCTTCCGGTAGAGTTTTTCCAGACATACTCCACGGAACTACTCCATAAGCTTCTGGAAACCTCCAGAAGGTGAAAGTAAATGGTGTCTTACCGGAGTACATGCAGGAAGCTTTAATACTTATGCTTCTGAAACCTGGTAAAGACCAGAGAGACAAAGCAAACACAAGGAGATGATGGACGGAGCACTGAAACTTTTCAGACACTCACCCCCAGTCACAGATCTGGGTTGAATCCATCATCATTCTTTAGCTCACTTTGCCACCCCAGTTCAGACACAGCTATATGCAAATCAGTCTTGACCCTGTGCCTCATGGGAACAGTCCAGCCCGAACTGCCAAGCCATGTCTTCCCTGGACCGGAAACAAGCATCCTGGGACCAGTTTCGGGCTAACAGCAGACCAGAGAGACCCCAGATCATATACCGCCCATTATCTATGCTTAATGTAGATGTCAAATTGCTTACGAAAGTCCTTGTAATGCGTCTGGGCCGAGTAGTCACCCACTTGGTACACACTGCCCAGTTCGGTTTTCTGCCAGGGAAGTGCACCCACATGAATCTGTGGAGGATCTCTCGCATTATGCGTGCCACCCAGAATGCAGAAGATGAGGCAGCATTAGTTGCTTTAGACCTAAAAAAAAAAAAAAAAAAAGCTTCTCCAGGACATATCTGTGGGAGGTGCTGCGGAGGATGGGGCTAGGTCTGAGGTACTTGTCCTTGGTGCACCTCTTATTTATGGAGCCCAGGGCGAGGGTCCGCACTGGCCAGGTGATGTCAGATGCATTTTGTATTGAGAGAGGAACGAGACAGGGATGTTCGCTGTCTCCACTCCTCTGCGTGCTTGCAATGGAACAGTTGGCGATCTATTTGAGGGGCAAACTCCAACTGGGGAATCCGATTGGGGGACATGACTCATGTAGTGTCCATGCTCGCAGACAATACTCTCCCGTATGTGTCTGGCCCCGAAAGATCGGTGCCGCGCCTCCTGCAACTTATGGCCAATTTCAGGAGAGTGTTGGGACTCCATGTTAATAGTCATAAGACAGTGCTTTTTCCTATGGTGTCCTTGGCTCACCGGGCTGTGGCTGATCTTTCGGAGCTGGGGTTCCCCTGGGAAACTATCCAGTTCTGTTACCTTGGGATTGAGTTAACACACGGCCAACGTTTGTAGCAAGAGTTAAATATGGAGAGAGTTGTGGAGGGTCTCACTACCTCCGTTGCATTCTGGAAAACCCGGTCACTGTCTGTCATGGGCAGAGTGGCACTCAGTAAAATGGTGGTGTTGCCCAGATATGTCTACACCATGCCGATTTCTTTTTGCATTCTGTCGAATTCGCTATTTAGACAGCTCAAGGCAGAGTCTGACTAGAAGTTCTAAAACTGGATCTGGATGAGGGCGAACTGGAGCTCCCAGATATCCAGTTGTACTAGCTGGCTGGAATACTTCAGTTTGTAGCATTGTGGTTTACTGATGGCCCTAATTGGGAACAGAAACTGTTACAGGGCCTAGTGACGGCTGACAAACTTCCGAAACTCCTAACGGGGGGGCGCAGAATGCTGACTGACACTCCCTTCATAGTGAACCAGGTCGCGCAGGCATAGGAAAAGACGGTCATGTACATTTTGAAACGTGCACCCTATGCGCGACTTCATCCCATTTGATGGCTCAAGCCCTTCCTGCGTATACCTGCCTCCATGGATGTCATACAGTTGGTGAACGGCGGCTGCCATAGGAAATATGTATTGTGATGCTCACAGAGTCGAGGGGGGTTTGGAGTCGGTCCTGGGCAGTTTCTCCAATATGCAAGTGTATCTAGTACGGCCTGTGAAATATGGACAGGGTTCCCCGAGGAGCCAAGCGAATCCATAGTACTGACGGTAGTGTTGGACCGGGCTCTCATAAGGGCCTCATCTCTCGATTGTATGCTGCCCTGAAAGGAGATGGGCAGACTGACAATATCGTCTGCCTGTAGTAAATGCGACAGGGACTTTGATGTCCCACTCATGGATGGTGAGTGCAACCGTGCTAGAGCACAGGTGCAGGAACCTGCTTGCAACGCTAGGTTTAAACTATAGCAGTTCTATTATCCCCACAGAGTTTACCCGACACCACAGAGACTACATAGGGTTTACCCAATGCGGCCGGCTGGCTGTGCCCGCTGTGATGAGACCCCTGTCAACTTCAACCATGTAACTTGGAGGTGTCGCGAGCTGCAAGCCTACTGGATTCGGGTACTGCACTTGGTGAATCTTAACGGGAATCAGGGCCGATCTGACATCGTCTTTTGGGCCTTTTACCGCTCGCTAAAGAGGGTAGGAAACTGAGTTATAAGTTTGCCCAGCCGGGCCTAGTGCTGGCCAGACGTCGTAATGCTATTCAATGGGCATGAGGTGTGGCGCCGCGGCCAGGGCGACTGACGCTGGAATCTGGGGCTCACGGTTCGATCCCCAGCACCGGCGGCAGGTCAGCCCAGCACCATGTGACTCTGGGCAATAGCTTGCTTAATCTTCCAGACGGCCCCCAGCGCCGGGATGCCTTCGGGTAGCTGTTCGCGCTTTACAAATACTGGATGTACATGAGCGGCACCACTGACGTGGGACAGATGTAAAGCGGACATACTGGAATGGGCGGTAGCAGAGGAGTGTCAACTCAAGAAGGTTCGCACAGATAAACATGCGGAAAGAGACTTGGAGATGTGGGGTGAGATGGTGGACTGCTTGGGGGAGGATGGGGCAGCGGAGGAAGAAGGATCTGCCTCAGTCGTCTGTACCCGCAGCCCTGTCCCCCCATGAGCTATTGGCAGACCTGGAGTAGCTCTAATATCATTGAGTGACCTCACCACCCCTCCTCACCTTCACCCCCCCCCCCAGCTGAGTGCTGTCTAGGTTTAGGATGTAGATGGTATGGTTGTGTGTTCAGAGGATGAGTGAGTGCTGATCCACACCCCGCCCCCGCCTTTGGGATTCATCAATGTTATTTGCCTTAAAGATGTTCGACGCATGCCTGCGCCTGGCTCCCCATTCCCCCCTTTCTCCTCTCCCTCCTCCCCCCTACGCCACACCAGAAATGGGTAAAGGATATACAGTGTTTTGATTGGGATCCGAAGTAAGCTGGTGAGTCACTGTACTTCTACTGCATTTTTGTTAATGTTCCGGATTTTGAACCAGTGCGTTTTGTATTTTTTTATTCCTTTTTGTAAAATGTTAATAAAGAAACTTGGGAGAGAAAAAAAAGAAAAGAATGATGGGTTGGAATGCTACCTCACATGAAAAACGAGGGGCTAGAAAGTGGCGCAGAGCGATTGCCGGTACTTGAGATTAATTCAAGCATTCTTCCATCACTTTTTGATGCCCTACATGTGACGAGTATGCCCAGGAGTGGGTCCCATGCTCACTGTGCCCCTAGAACCAAGCTATACCAGGTTGATGAGCCCTAACAAGGTGAAACCAATCCTTAATTGCTAGTTCTGGTTCAGGCAGGACCTGCCCTGGCAGTATGGACTTGTATGTTCCCATTGGAGCAGGTTCAAGACTGATTTGCATATGGCTGGGTCCAAACGTAAAGTTTCTTACCTGTCGGTGTAGTTTTGCAGCTTAAAGAATTTTCTGGATTCACATGTTGTGCATTATTCTGCCATCTAGTGGTTGGGTCCGGAATTGTTGTATTTGTCCTTTCTTTTTTAGGTCTCGCCCTGAAAGCCAGCGCTTCAGCGCTGGCTCTGGGCGAGACATTTTGTAGTGTGGGCTTGCAGAAATGCGACCTTAACTTTTGGCTGGCCTAGAGCATGCGAGTACGCGCAGAGTAACGCGCATTCCTCGCATGCTCCAGGCCATCTGCCTTTGATGTCACTTGCTCCTCCCCCTCCCCCACCACGGAGCGCTTCTCGGGGCCGCGCGGCCGTGTCACTTTCACGGCCGCGCGTCACTTGCTCTTCTCGGGGCCGCGCCGCCGTGTCACTTTCACGGCCGCGCGTCACTTGCTCTCCCGCTCCTCCCCCCTCCCCCACCACAGAGCGCGTCTCGCACGGCCGCCCGGCCAATGCTTGTTTCCATGCGCTCATGAAACAGGACTTCCCTCCCTCGTCCTTCCACTTTTGTTTCTCTTTTTGTTGAACTCTGCTTGTTATTTCTTTTCGATGCACATAAGTTAAATGGCCCCTTCTCTACCCTTAACCTTCTCGGTGTTCTTGCATCTGGGCCCCTGACGCTTAATGGTCTCTAGCTCACAGGGCATTCCGTGTATCCCTTCTCTCTCTGCATCCCTGCCCCTCGATAACCCACGTAGGTCGCCTGCTCTACTGACTGCACGCTCAATACTGAAGCAAGGTCGCTGCCAGCTCTGTCTCTGAACTGCAGACCTACAATTACTGCCTCCAAGCAGACAACCCTGCAATGTCTCCAGCTTTACCGGGTGTTTTCCGATCGCTCACTCAACACTCCAGCACCTACATGCCCCCCCCCACCCCGCTGCTCCCTGCTGGGGCACAGATGTCCCGTGGGCTCCCATCCATTTTAACATTCGGTGTTACTCTTGTCGCTCATTATTGTACAGATTGCAGACAGTCACCAGCTTTACCACTGACAGTCAACATTCCTGCTACATGGTTTCCAGCTTTTCCTTTCCTGTAAGCAGGACCTATGAAGTGTATTTAGAGGAAACAATAATAATACTTCTTGAAAGGACTGCGACACATTTAATGTGCATGAAAGTGGCTTTACTTTTTAATGTGACAAAAGCAGCACTTTTCTAAACTTTATTGGGAGAGTACCTGCACTTTTCAGTAGAGCTAACATACTTTTAATGGGAGAAACGTCTGTCAGCAAGGCGGCTCTATTTTAATGCGATAACACCAGTACATTTCGGTAGCCCCGTTATAATTTTATGGGGCAGTACCTGCATTTCTCATGAGGGTGACCGCACTTTCTAATCAGACAATAGCAGCACTTTTCAGAAGAGCTGCTACACTATGGTGGCCGGCAGTGGCGGTTCTCAGCAGAGCTACCGGATTTTAAATCTCCCTGTAACAACGCTCGTCAGCAGGGCTGCTATACATCAATGGGACAGAAGCGACACTTTAAGGCAGTACTGGCCTCTTCACAAGCACTGCATTCCTCCACCCAGGCTCCAGAGTTTATTCGTGACACGCCCGGCTGGGTGCACAGCTGTCGGCCCCATTGAGCCGCAGTGCTGACAAGAAACTCGCCATAACTTCCACACGTGCAGGAGCGACGGACACACCCCTCTCTCAACCGCTGGCAGGAGCCCCCTCCCTCCGTTAGACGTACACCCTTTCCTCCTCCACTAGCAGCACCCTCTGCTAAGAGAGAAGCACGCTCCCTTCACTAGAATGTGCACTCCCCACGCGGCCACTACAAATACCCGCTCCTTCCCCAGAGGTGCCGACCCCTCTCGTCCCACAGAAGCACACTTCCCTCTTCTCCACGCAGAAGCAACTCTCCCCCTCCCTCCATAAGCTGCACACTCCCCTCTCCTCAATAAGCAAAGTATTTTATTCCATTACAAGAAGGGCACTTTTCTGTCACCCACCAGCAGCGTGCGTCTTTCTCCTCTACGGAAAGTGCACCCGCCTCCGTCCTCCACGAGAGGGACTCTTCCTCTCCACTACTAGATGTAAACTCTCCATTACAAATGTACAAAAGACAGCACCTCAGGCTCTCCAACTCTCCCTCACCTCTGCTGAAATCCCCTCCTCTCCCCCCACCCCATGAGAGGCTTACTACTCTCCACCACGGAAGCAGGCAGAAATGAGGCATAACCGCAGGAACAATAATGCGTTTATTGTTGCAGTGTTGGGCGGGGTGGTTGGACAGCTGAATGCTGAGACTGACAGTTTTTGGAGGGGCAGCATGTTCTGTGTGCCCGCTGATCTAGACAATGATGATGTGGCTTAACGGCTAGAGCGGACGAACATGAAGCTGAGGAACCAGGTTCGAGTCTGGCGGGAGGCTCAAGCATCGTCACCGAATCTTATCGTGCCTAAAATGAATCTGTCCGTGTGTAATGTAACTGGTGCTCATGTAATGCGCTCGGATACCTTCACGTAGCGTTCGCGCTATATAAAACTGAAAAAAAAATGCAATACAATTGCAGGTCGGAGGTGAGGGTAACTGCGGGTTGCCCTGGGTTGTGTCGAGGTATTTTAGAGCCCTAGGGCAGATGCATTTTTTTTAAATTTTTTTTTTGCAATTCCACCTCATTTTTAGGTCTCGCCTAGCTCAGCGCTAGAGTAATAAGATCTAGGGTGTGTGAAACTGAGACAGACTGCTTAAACATGTCAGCGGGGAATCTATGTAAAAGTTGTAATTAATTAGATCGAGCTTGTTTGAAGAATAGATAAGGCCGTCGTTATTGATATTCTAATTGTGGTCGAAAGGGTCTTCTTTTCATTCGCCCCCCTGTTTCTCCTCATAATTTCCACGCTATTTGACTGCTACGCCAGACCCCCTGATTTTAAGGCTTGAGTAATTCATTTAGTTCGTATTCATTGTACAGTACCTAAAGTTCGACGTGCTTAAGCGGCTCACAATTCACACTGTCCAAGAAACCTACAGTAAAAGTAACCGTGACGTTTCGCGCAAATAAACATTTGTGCAGCAGGTGCATGAACCTAAGTACGCGTCCACATTAGTGGAGAACGAACATTAACCTACCAGTCTCTCTCTTATTGACAACGAATCGGTGTGTGAGCTTGTTGGTTGCTATAAATATGATTTGGGGTTGCATACAGTTACTGTTTCTAAATTCAAAACCAGCTACCAGCATGAAGATTACGTCAAACGTTCATTACTTATGCATGGGATTATGTCAGCGTAATTGGGTTTCGTACAGTTCAACTTACACACTCCGCATTCACATTATAAAGTACAATATACATTTAGCAAATTCTCAGAACCAGAGCCTATCCCGGGCTATCCAAAAGAAGGCACGTATATAAAGAGTTAAACGATCTTCAGTTTACATTCAATCAAAGTGAACCGAATAAGGAGTGCATTGTTGTTTTAAGTGAAAACTGCCAGTCGAACAGTCAGTTTTAAGGTTCCCTGCTTTTGGTAGTAAATTCACACGAAACAGTCTGAACAGTCATTAAAAAAAAAATACCTTCACAGGGTGTGGCACTATGGAATGCCCCTTTGCCCTTTCGTCTCCTAGGAAGTTGTTACCTCATGTTGCCACCTAGAAACATTCGAAAGCTCTCATTTTCAGTTCTGTTTTCTCAACCGTGCGTTTCTAGAGCTCTTTTTGTCTTGTGTTGTTTCCCCTTCCTGAAAATTCTTGCAGTCATATGTTTCAAGCATCGTTATACTCTAATTATAAACCCCTATGGTACGTTCAAGAGCACACCAAGGAGAAAGCCATGTTGTATTGGATCGAAAAAAAGCCGGATACACTTCAATAAGTAGGATTCCTTTTAAGGTTGCAGTGGCTTTCAGGATGTGTACCCGCCAAGTAACAACATTTCAATGTGGGAACTATTAAGCATTCTTAAGTGCATGCACATGCCTACAAAATAATGTGGCCAGTCTTCTTTATTATAATTTTTTAACATGCTACACAGCAGCCACACTGCTCCACAACATAGCTTAAAAACAAAGGTAAAGCCAAAACCTCTAGCTAACCACTAATAAGGTCCCAAAGGCGAGACCTATTGGATGTGCCAATGCTTGTTTTCGCTTGTTGGTGGGCGTCGACATACCACCATTTGGTGTCCTCTTGTGACGTCGATGTGCTTCCTGCGGAATTTCCCACCTTTGGTCGCCATCTTCTGATTCTTTTCTTTTTTTTCTTGTCTCATCCTTCCTGGTGGAGGAGGGTAGGTTCCCTAGTGAATCCAGAAAATTCTTCAAGCTGCAAAACTACACCGACAGGTAAGAAACTATATGTTGTGCAGCGTGAATCTTTTCTGGATTCACATGCTGTGCATAGACTTTGTAGCGGTTTGCTAGTCTTGTGGTGGCTGGGCGGAAGAGGAGCGCTGGTTTGTGAATAGATGTTGTAAGACCTTTTGTCCTACCTGTGTTTCTTTATTTATCTGAATGTCCACACAGTAATGTTTTGTGAACGTGTGCACTGAAGACCATGTTGCTGCTAGGCAAATGTCTTGAATTGGGGTATTGGCCAGAAAAGCGACTGTTGCTCCTTTCTTTCTTGTTGCGTGAGCCCGCGGGGCTCCTTGTAATGTCTGTCCAGCTTGTTTGTGGCATAACTGTTTGGCTTGTGCAATCCATCTTGCAATTGTGTTTTTGGTTACCGGTCTTCCCAGAAAACTGTTAGCAAAAGATACAAAGAATTGCTTTGTTTTTCTGTATTCTTTAGTTCTTTCTATGTGATACATGACTGCTCTTCTAGCGTCAAGAGTGTGCAACGCTTTCTCTGCTTGTGCCTTTGGTTTTTGGAAGAAACATGGTATTTGTATAGCTTGGTTTAAGTGGAATTTTGATACCATTTTTGGCATAAAATGTGGATCTGTTCTAATGACAATCCTGTCATCATGTATTTGGAAGTAGGGTTCCTGTAGTGCTAGTGCTTGCAATTCACTAACTCTGCATAGTGATGTTATTGCTAATAAAAAGGCCGTCTTTAGTGTGAGCATTTGTGACGTTGCCTTGTGTAGTGGCTCGAATAGTGCTTTCATCAGCTGAGCGAGTACTACATTTAGGTTCCATGTGGGTGCAGGCACCGTTTTTGGTGGTGCGATTGTTTCTGCTCCTTCTAGGAACCTTTTTACCACGTGAGAAGTGAAGAAACTCTTCCCGGTTTGCCCTCTTGTATATGCTACAATTGCTGCTAAGTGAACCTTCA
Organism: Calotriton arnoldi; assembly: GCA_963921515.1. Taxonomy (NCBI): domain Eukaryota; kingdom Metazoa; phylum Chordata; class Amphibia; order Caudata; family Salamandridae; genus Calotriton; species Calotriton arnoldi. Next base: position 4,677,727 of record CAWUFW010000079.1, on the reverse strand, counting down.
GTGATATGTAGGTTAGTTTACTATGTAGTAAATGTGTCAAGTACTTCAGAACAGTTTTTTCCCTTGTGATCTTTTTTGAAAGACGTTCTTTGAGGCACCATTGAGAGTATCTTTTCCATTTTGCTGTGCAACATTTTCTTGTGGTTGGCTTTTTTGCTTCTCTTAGAACTGCCATTGTGCTTTCTGGGAGTCTTAGGTGTGCAAATTATATGTCCTCAGGAGCCATGCAGCAAGGCTTAGGCTCACGGGTCCTGGGTGAAATACTTTTCCTTTTTGCATTGTTAGTAGGTCTTGCCTTTTTGGCAATTTGTGCATTGTTCCCTGAGATATTTCCATTATCTCTGAGAACCAAGTCTGTCTCGCCCACTGTGGTGCGATGAAAATCATTGTCATGCAGCTGATTTTGCATTTGTTGATCACTCTGTGGAGAAGTGGCATCGGGGGAAAAGCGTAAGCAAATATCCCTGACCAGTCTATCCATAGTGCATTCCCCAGGGACTGATTGCAAGGTTGCCTGGATGCGAAGCGTTGGCATATTGCATTGTAGGGTGCTGCAAAGAGGTCGATTTGCGGAGTTCCCCATTTGTTGAAAATTTTGTGGAGTTCCATTTGATTCAATTCCCATTCGTTTGTCTGCTCAGTCTGTCTGCTTCTACATTGTCCTTTCCTGGCAGGTGTATTGCTATTATGTTTATGTTCCTTGGAATTGCCCACATCCAAAGTTGCTGAGCTAGAGTCGAGAGTGCTAAAGACGGTGTTCCTCCTTGCTTGTTTATGTAAAACATGGTGGTTGTGTTGTCTGTTTGTATTAACACTGTTTCTGTAGAGCACTTTCTGAAAGGCCTTTAAGGCTAGGAACACTGTTTTTAACTCTAGGAAATTGATGTGCTGTGTCCACAGTCCCCTTACTTTGAGGTTGTCCATGTGCGCTCCCCATCCTATGTGGGAAGCTTTTTTTGTTATGGTCACTGTTGGAGTTGGTTGAGTGAAAAGTCTGCCTTGCGCTAGGTTTGTCTTGTTCCACCATGCTATTTCCTGATGAACTGTCTGCGTGACAACCACTACATCTTCCCAACTCCCTGTTGCTTGTGACCATTGCGCTTGAAGCCATTCCTGGAATGGTCTCATGTGTAAGCGAATGTTGGGAATCAAATGAATGCATGATGCCATCATTCCTAGCAGCTTCCCCACTGTCCTCACTGTCAGAGCTTGCCCCCTCTGGTATAGATGTGTCTCCTTTAGCAGGGCTAATATTCTCTTCTTGCTTGGGAACACCTTCCCCGATATTGTATTTAATTCTGCTCCTAAGAACACTTTTTCTTGTTCTGGCTCTGGGGAAGATTTGTCCCACTGTATGGAAAATCCGAGTTGAACTAGTGTCTGTATCACTTGCTGTATATGTTGTGTACAGAGACTGTACAAGCTTGCTCTTACTAACCAGTCGTCTAGGTACGGGTATACATGGATTCCTTGCCTTCTTAGACGAGCAGCTACTGCAGCTAGGCACTTTGTGAACACTCTTGGTGCTGATTTTAGTCCGAATGCAAGCACTTTGAATTGGTAGTGTGTTTTGTTGACCACAAATCTTAATAGTTCTTTGTGTCTTTTGTTCATGGGAATGTGCAAGTAGGCATCTTTAAAGTCTATGGTTGCCATGTAGTCTCCTTTTTGCAACTGAGGGATCACCTCTTGCAGAGTTGTCATTTTGAACCTTTGAGTTTTTATGAATTTGTTGAGAAATCTTAGGTCCAATATTGGACATACGGTTCCATCGATTTTTGGAATTAGGAAGTATGTGGAGTAAATGCCTTTGTTCCTTTCCTTGAGTGGTACCTGTTCTATTGCATCTTTGGCTTGTAGTTCTTGTACCTCTTGGAGTAACTGAGATAATTCTCTCTTTGAATGTATCTTCTTGTTTGGTCTTTTGTTTGGAGGTTGTTTGCTTAGCTCTATGCAGTAACCGTACTGTATTATGTTTAAGATCCATTTGTCTGAAGTGCTCTCTCTCCACTTGTGGAGGAAGTACTTTAATCTGCCTCCTACAGGTGTAGCATGCTGTAGGAACTGTTTGTTTATAGGATGTTGTTTTTCTAATGATTGTCACTTTGTTGTAGTTTCAGTTCCCCCTCTTTGCGGAAGGCCTCTTCCCCGGGGGACGTCCTTGAAAGGATTGTCTTCCTTGCTGGTATTGCCAATTTTGTTGCTGCCCTTGTTGTCCCTGGCTTACTCCTTGGTAAATTTGTTGATATGTTTGATGCGAGGTTGTAGGTTGATGGTGACCTCTTCCCGCTGGTCTCCTGGAGGGTGTGCCTCTAATCATGCCTCTGAATTGTAGGGCCCCCATGGATCTTCCTTTTTCATTGTCTTTTTTCAATTGGTTCAGCTTGTCGTACACGACGCTTCCAAACAATTGTTCTCCATTGAACGGTGAGTTCAGTATATTGTTCTGCACTTCTGGCTTGAAACCTGAGATTCGTAGCCATGTGTGCCTTCTTTCGATGATGGCGATCATCATTTGTCTGCTAGATGTTTATGCAGCATCTAGGGCTGATTTTAAGCATGTGTTAACTATTTTCTTTCCTTCTTTCACTAAGTGACTTGCTCTTTTTTGGAATTGTTCTGTTAGGTGCTTTAGTAGCTCTCCTACCTCCTCCCAATGTTGGTATGCATGTCTGTTGAGTAATGCATTTGAATTTGCTATGCGCCATTGATTTGCTGCACTTCTCTCAAACTTTCTCCCCATAAGGTCCATCCTCTTGCTTTCTTGGTCTGGTGGTGGACCCATGGTGGTTGGAACATTAGCCCTTTTCCTAGCAGTGAATGTTATAATGGAGTACGCTGCCACTGACCCTTTGACGTAAATCGGGTCTTTTGAGGAATGTTTGTTTTTTCTCCCCTCTTGGAGTGACTGCCTTACATGTGGCAGGCTCTTTAAATGCTTCTTTCCCTTGCTCTAATACACTTGGCAGGGATTGGCTCCTTGATTGAGTAGGCATCAAAGTCTCCAGTAGAAAACACGATTGGGGTTTTTCTTCCTCCAGTGGTACTCCATAAGTATCTGCTGCCTTTTTGATGACTTGGTTATACATACAAATGTCATCTGGTGGTGAAGGCCTCGAAGGATATGTATCCACCGCCTCTTTTGGGGAGTCGGCGTCGAGATCTTGCCATTGTAGGTCTTGAACCTCTAAGGTTGCCGAGCCCACATAAGTTTGTTCCCAGTCTTCTTCTTCGAAGAACTCTTCTTCTTGCTCGTCGAGCGGTTCGGGTGTCGTTGGAAGCTGTAACTCCTCAATGCTCTTTTCCACTTCCGTGGAAGTTTTCGGCAGTATCTTGAATTGCTTCAAGCTTTCGTCAAACTATTTTTTCTGTTGCGAAATACCTGCAATTCCTGCCTCTAGCCTTTTTTTTCTCTATCTTGGACGCGTGAGTTTCGAAGTCGAGACCTTCTGCCTTCCTTTTCGTGCTTGACGACGCCGACACGGCAGTCGAAGGCTATTTTGACCTCTCTCGCTTCGACGCCAAAGCGTCTTTTTCATGACTGTCTTTTGACGTCTTTGATTTTTCGAGGGTCTTTGCCGTCACAGAGTCCTTGTCTAAGGATCCGACGGAGTGTTTGTCTTTGGACGCAACTGCGGACATCGAGTGCTTCGATGCCGAAGCTCCCTTCGAGGCCCTTGAGTGTTTTTCGCGACTTGTCTAACTTTTTTGAGGTCGACGGTTCGCTTACCTCCTTCGAAGTCTTCTTTTCGACAACTACGACAGGGACGTCTCTGTCTTCGTCGACTTCTGGCCCTTCGGCGACATTGTCCTCTTCTTCGCTGGAGAGGCCCAGGTCTCGTACCGATGGTGGTGCTCCTTGCCCCTGCATGTTGTAGTTGGCTCTTCTCGGTCTCTCTCGTACCCTCAAAGTCTTTGGGGTGAGAGCTGAGCATTCGTTGCAATCGTCACTTCGGTGATCCAGTGGCAAGCAAAAGTTGCAGACTGGATGCTGGTCCTTTTGTGCGTGATGACAATTCTTGCAGAATTTGAACGGTGTCTTGTTCATTACGGCACACAGGGAGCCCACTGTATGCGCATTCTCCGTTTGTCGTCGAAGGCCGTTTTTAACCTTTCGGCGCACTCCGCGTCCTCCATTCGAAGTCAGGTACGTCGAATCCTTGTATCGTTGTCTTTTAGAAGTTTTTCCTTTCTTTTAATCGATTCTTTTCTCGAAATATCAGGAGCTCCTTCCGTATCGATCCAGACCCAACTGCGGAAAAAAAGAATCTGAAGATGGCGACCAAAGGTGGGAGCTTCCACAGGAAGCACGTCGCCGTCACAAGAGGACGCCAAATGATGGTATGTTGACGCCCACCAACAAGAGAGAAAAAAAAAGACAAATACAACAATTCCAGACCCACCCACTAGATGGCGGAATAATGCACAGCATGTGAATCCAGAAAAGATTCATGCTGCAAAACTGAGGTTGCATGTTGGGTGAAAAAAGATGGGTTGTTGTACGGCCCAGAGTGATTGGTAGTTGCTGAGATTAATTCAAGCATTCTGTCAATCACTTTGCTTTTGATGCCATAAAGGATGCTTGGACAGCCCCCAAAAGTCATGAATGCACGCTGGTGCAAATGGCATAAACCACACAGTCTGTGGTATCGAGGCCAGCTACGAAGACATACTTTGCTACATCTTGCCCATCTTGGTTGTTCTGGGCAAAGGATACTCTAAGATTTTCAGGGATGGCTGGCAAGATCTCACTAGCCTTATCCAAAAGAGAGTTTGTATCTGCCCAGAAGACAGATTACATTCATGGATTTTAAGGCAAAACTAACCGAAGAGAACATATTCTTCCAGAATGCACCAATACGCTTGGATTCCCTGTCCGGAGTATAGAGGCGAAGGCATTTGGAATAACCTTACTGGCGAACGTTTTTATCACAAGACTTTCCAGAGTCTTGTGAGGAATGCTGGGTAACCAGTAGCTGGTCTATGCTGCTTAGCCAGGCGCGAACATAGAGGAGCTGAGCATGGCTTGGTAGCTATTAGAGTGTATGGGGAGGGCCATATTTATTTCCTGACAAATTGTATCATGGTTTTGGAATCTGGAGGAGAACAACAAAGTTGGGAGCGGAGCTCCAGATATATGTCAAGGAGTGTGAAAAAAAGGAACTTAGGTCAGTACATGAGAGTGGCGCAAATAAGAGGTTCTGCCACTTCCAGAGTGGAGCAAGGCACACATGGTGTCAAACAGCACCACCTAGTGACAAGCGTGAGCTACTGTGCTAAAGATCTCAGTATCCTGTCTGGTGCCTTAGAATATTCTACAGGTAAGGCATCTGTAGTTAGAAGAGTCCATCAGAACAAAGAAAGACATGCGCTCTTGTGGAATGCTAAAGGAAAAGTGAAAAAAGCTCCTTGTGAGCAGTGGGAGGATTCAACTCATCCAACAGAAAGGATGGTAAAGTAGGAAGCTGAAGTGGTGGAAGAAAAACTAAAATAGGGAGGATAGCCATCAATCCAGAGTAGGGAAGTGAGATGAAGAAAGCTATCCAATCAGGAGCAAGGGGCTTACCCAAAGCTCAGCCTTTGTATTACATTGTATTGTTCACAACAGGTCTTTCGACAACAAACAGCTATAGCCATCTACAGGCGATGATTAAAAAATGGAATGGAAAATCTCAGCCTAAGCCAGGAAAGGCTGGCTGGGGTGAAGTTGGGTTGGGGTGAGATAGGAGCAAAAGACTTTCTTCCACTGCAGTTTGACACCTAGCCTTTGCCATGAAGCCAGTGACTGCAGGACTTGGCAATGGGCAAGATGCCAATTGGAAAGATCAGAAAATATTACAGGAATCTTCCCATTCACTTCCATTTGTCGCCTCGAAAACTTAAGAGTTCCAGAGTATCTCAGGCAAAAGAAGGTTGCATTGCTACAGGTCTCAAAGTTCATGCAGCAAGGCCTTTAGGAGGCTCAAGAAAGATCGGGCAAGCAAAAAAAATTAATTAGTCTCCTGCGGAATGGAGACAGCAATACCGCTGATGAGGCAATGAGAGAAGGGGATGTGAAGATTGAAGGGAAGCCCCGTAAATAGGAGAACTCTGTAGACTATAGTCCCAGATTACTTCAACTCTATTTCAGAGTACACTGAACAAAGTATTTAATCCTTACTTGACAAGAATAGACAGTAGCTGGAGGAAAGAAGACCCTTCAGAAATTGGGGAGAGGAAATGTATTTTCTGTCACAAACAGGTACTCTGAAAATAAGCACAACACCAATACAGCATGGGAGAAAGGTCTATCCATGAAGGACTTGGAGAGTTTTAGCCTCAACATTCCAAAATATGCCACAGACATGCACAGAAATACTGCAAATACATCTCTGAGCACTGCTACTGTCCATAGGAAAACAATTCAGGGTAGTACCAAGAGTAACTGCAACATCTCCCTAAACGATTCACCGTAGTATTCTTATGAAGCTCTGAAAGACCATCTAGGAATGCAGAAAAAGACTCAAAGAAAACTACAAAATGTGCAAAGGGCCAGAAAACATATTACAAAAAGAAATCAGTAAAACTAACAACTCAATTGCATCACAATCGATGTCCAAAAATGAGAAGATTACCTAAGCTAAACCTACTCCCCAGCTCCTCAGCAATAAGCAAGGAAGTATAAAGAAAACCAGAAAACATATTACAAAAAGAAAGGCATAAGGCAAAACACTATCTGAAACCTTAACACAGTCAAATAATTCTTTGCAACTGGAAAGTGTAGTCGAAACACGCACTGTATGCTGAAAATGCATGTTCTGACACTGTTCAAACTAGGAAGGCCCAAAGTGGATCTCAACAATCAGGATTTAGACCAATGCATAGCACCGAAACTGCACTCTTAGCTATTATAGACCATATCAGATGCAGCCTAGACAAAAATCCACTGTCTATGCGTGTGCTGTTAGATTTGTCAGCAGCCTTTGATACAATATCTCATTTAAGATTGATACAGAGACGGGCAGAGATAGGCATCCAGGGACAGGCGCTACAGTGGTTTACATTTTTTTATCCGACCGAACTCAGACCATACACCTGGGACCATTTAGGTCACGCACCATGATAATTAATAAGGGAGTGCCCCAAGGCTCCTGTCTGAGCCCCACACTGTTTAATATATATTGTTACTCCTCTTGCAAACATTATAAGATCCTATGGTTTCACACCTATCTCATATGCGGACGATACCCAACTTTTTAAAAATATTTTTTTATATTTTATGAATGGCATGAAAGCTATCACAGCTTGGATGGCCGCAAGTTTTCTCCAGCTAAATAGTGGAAAAACTGAAATCATGCTCTTCAGTGCCGCTCATTGTTATGGTCCCCTGAGTGGTGGCCACCCGAATTGGGAGTGCCACCTACTCCAAAATCCTCAGTGAAAAATTTGGCATAAAATTAGACCAGAACCTAACTATGAAAGGCCAGGTGATGGCTACCATTGGCACCTGCTTTCATGTTATGAGGCTACTACGAAGAGTTTTCCCAATGCTCCCACTTGCAGTGCGCAAGATCCTAGTCCAGGCGCTGGTGATTAGTCGCCTGGACTATGGCAACGCTCTTCTGGCCGCGGTCAACGAATCCCTCCTGGATAAACTCCAGGTGGTTCAGAATACAGAGGCTCGCCTTATTCACAATCTACCGGCAAGAGCTGCCGCGGTTCCTTTACTGCGTGCACTACACTTGCTGCCGGTGAGGAACAGAATCACTTTCAAAATCTGCTGCCTAGTGCTCAAAGCACTTAATGGCAAGGGGCCCAATTACTTGATGGAAAAACGAATTCCCTATCGACCAATAAGGTCTCAAAGATCTACGAACAAATCACTACTCGCTATACAACAAATCAAGAAAACCCGCTCAGGAGGCTGTGCATTTACATTTCTAGCCACCTACCTTTGGATTAAGCTTCCCTTACACCTACGAGAATGTACTGCCCATCGCAATTTTAGGAAATTATTAAAAACGGAACTGTTTTAGTATCCTAGGCCACTGCCAACAGGGGTGATTCATGCATGTTACAAAAAACAAATAATAATAAATTAATAACAAACCATAGAAGGGTCTCCAGAACAAAACTTTGTCCTGCAACCAGAGAAAGCTAAGAGTGTGCATTAGGGAGTGTGACAAAGGACTTCATAATCATTAGCTGTGACGAAGGAAACCTGTCAGAGGCTTTAAAACATATCTTTATATTCAGAAGTAAAAACTTTAAGGTACCATCCTTGACCCAATCGCCAAACCCCTTACATGTACAAGTGGAACAGATGGCAATTTAAAAATGCACCCTTGGGCCACAGAGCTTGCAAGCTGGGAAGCTCCCTGCACAATCCTAAAATGATTCTTAGTAATGCGAACAGAGCTCGGATGCATAACCTCATCGTGTCTAGGAGTACATTCAGGGTTATAGTGGAGGATTAAGTCATGCAATAAACTCGTTTTAATGACTGATTTTCTGTACAGTTTGCACTTTGTGATAAGGTTTGTTTTCAATTTCCATGCTGACTTCCCCAAAGACCACACAGGCCTAAGTATGCTAAATAAAAGCGTTAAAACTTGCAATCGATCTTAAATGTTTACCTGTCTATGAAGGTCTGAATTGTGTTGACAATACCAACAATCTAACGTTGTTCAATATCTCAAATCCACAAGAACTAATCAGTGAGAAACAGTGGCAAAAATACATTATAAACAAATTAATTATGGTTTTTGATTTCACGCTGCTGGAAGTAGGATTACAACATTGTCAATAACAAGAGAAAACCTGTTAATCGTACCATGACTTGGGCTCTCCAAAGTGAAGATAGTTAATACTGTAAAGATCCATATCTTCCGTGTGCCAAGCGAAAGTCGTTTTCCACATACCAAAATATAGGTATGGAGTATTTACGCCCTCAATGGAAATGCCACAGTCTTCCCCAACCACGTCCAAAATCGTGTTTAGGTGAGAAATGTTCCATTCATTAATGTCCTGGAAACAAGATCAAATAAATTGGGTAAAAGAGATGTTCCTACACGGGTGCCTGTGCCAGTCAAATATTTGAGTAAATATATACTTTTTTTTTAAAAACTTTGTTTTATTGAGTTTCTCATAAAAACATAACAAAAACAAGCAGTGCAAAAGACAGGTTACACATCAATGAGAATACTACCTCCGTATATCCAGACAGTGTCTTGAGGAACAGGGTACAACAATGTTATGCAGGTCACAGGAAGCATAAGACATCCATTGAAAATAGTAGAATGGTGAGTCCAAGACCTAAATAATTTACTCAAAAAGAACACATATATATATATATATATATATCACACTTGGCAGTCATATTCCATGCCAGGTAGCAAAGAATGAACAAAATTCTCAGATCTCATTTTCCGTGTCAACCCCTGAGCTAGCATCACCTTCTTCGTTAAATTTATTAAGAACCAGCCCCCAAGTCATGATTGCATCCTCAGCCTTCTCATCAGTACGGGTGAGGCGCATATGGTCCTCCTCCGCTACACCCCATTCACATAGGTCGGAGCCATGAGTTAGTCTGTGGCAGCCTGTGGCAGCCTGTCGCAGCCTGTCACCCATCCAGCCAATGGTTATTCTCCGTTTCGCTAATAGTAATGCAATATCGTCAAGCTTGTAGGGGATCTAGCGACCCTTGGGTCTCACCACCACTCCAAGGAGGCAAGCCAGAAGAGTGTGGGGGATTTCAATATCGGTCTCCCCTAATATGGTTGGCACCACTTGCCTCCAGAAACTCGGTATGCCAGCGCAGGTCCAGGTTACATGCAAGAAAGAAGCCCCTAGCGAAATATATACTTTAAACTACTATATTCCTTGAATAAAAGTCATGAATTCCATATATTAGTAAATGAATGCAACCAAAATCACTATAACTTTGTTTAAATCCACTCCTAGTTTAGACATAATTATATGGAAGCTGTAAAGTGTAAGCACAAAATATACAGGCACACTTGCATGGAGTGCCAATATACATGCTTCCATATCAACAGACCTTCAATCACACTAACCTACTGTATAGATAAAGAGACACCAAAGCACACAGGTACAGACATACAAACTGGTACCATGCACTGGCTAGGTTAGGTACAGCATGAATATAGATTTATGTTAAGTAAACATACAGGCAAATCACAGCAGCCTTCAATGGTCTCCTTTTGGGTGCGATTACCTCATCATAAGCGGAGGTGCTTACAAGCACTCCTGATATAGGAGAATGTTATAATATTTTGGAAGACAGAGAAGCACCTTTTTAGGTCTGTCCTACAGGCATCTTTAGAGGTCTTGCTAGTCTCATGTAGTAAAAAAGAAAAAAACAAATAGAGAAATAAAAATGTATACATTACAGCATATAGTTTGGGGTATTGAATGAGCCCAATCCCGCCACTGGTGGTCTTATGTGATGAGTGACATTTCAGCTGGTAACATGTGCACATCCACATAAAAAAAAGTGCATTTCAGGGCCAGAGCAATGGGCCAATACTGTTCTTTGCCAACGTTTTTTCCCCATTCTTTATCTCTTTTGTTTTAGTCGTCCTTGTGTGTTCAACTATGGCTTCAAGTTACACTAATTCAAAACCAATTGTACCTTTTCCTTAAACGAAAAATACTCATATTTATCGGTGATGCGCATTAGAACCAAAAAGTGTTCATACACTAGTTCTAAAGGCACCTGCCTGCTAGGATGCACAGGTACTGTTCTATTAAAATAACATGCAAAGCTTGATACATTTTTTTGAATTTAAATGTTTACTTTTCATTGTAAGTGTATGGCTGCCACAATTAGGCAGTTGCATTATTTCTATTTTCATTTCTTTTTAGGTCTTGCCTGTGACAGCGCATGCACTCTCGCTTGCGGGAGACCTTGTTTTCTACAAGAGGCTCGGAGCTTGCCCGCTGCTTACCATTCACAGGCTTCATTGTTGCTCTCACTGGCTGCCTCGTAAGTGGTCAGCACGTGCCAACTTCACTTACTCTTCTTTCGTCTGGAACATGGACAAAATAGTGACTGCTTATTCTTGATTAGGGTCCTTCGGCTGCTGGCGCAGTGATTGAGGTATTCTTTTTCTTTGTTTCTTCTTCCAGTCTTGTTGCTTTTATTTTATTTTTTTAATTCTTCTTCCCATCGTGTTGCATCTTTCACACCACCTCCTCTGATCGCTTCTATCCCTCCTACCTCAACCCTGTAGTTGTCTGTGCGGCTACTTCCCTCCCATTCCCCATACTCCTGTTCTCAGTGTTGCTTCTTTCCTCTCACGGCCCACCCTCTCGTTGTTGGTGTTGCTTTTTCCATCCCACCCCCACCTTCCCGCTGCTTTACAACATGGCTGAAAGACATTAGCAAAGTAATAGCTCTCAGATAAGCAAGACCTATAAGCTTTGCCAATGCAGGTTTATTTTGTGGCCTATCATAACTTAAATAAAATGGATTGAAAATGAAACCATACGCAAGACCAGTCAATTCTCGAGAATTTAAAATATATCCCAGACCCTGTAAAAGGCTTGCCAAAACTTCTAGGGATTGTGGCTGCAGTAGTAATGAAGCACTGTAGCAGCCAAAAAAGGCTCTCCATTCCTCAAGGTCCAGGATTTACAACGAGGCTTTGATGGGATTGGTAGAAGTAAAAGTATGACAAAATAAGGGTCTAACCTAAAGGATGGCAATGAGCATGTGAGGTGAAGCATAAATTGGTAGCCGAATTCAATCCCAACCGTTTATTATCACCTCAACACCAGATTCACATATAACAGTGCACTTTATAAATTCACCTATGCCATCTTCTCATTTTACGCACATTCATACATGTGGTGCTGGGTCTCACTCTAGTGCACTACCCTTACCTCCGCTTCTTTACAAGCTTCACTGCGAGTGAGACTTTTGCGGAGTGTTTTAGCAAGTCAGTTTCAAATGTGACCATGTAAAATGTATGACTCCAACACGTCTACCAATTAAAAAACAAGCTATATTCTAGCGCATTAAATGAATGTACTCCTACATCACAGTTGAAGTGAACAAAGATGATAATTCTTCAAAGACAGATGGCCTCGACGATGTTTAGGTGTTCGAAACAATGGTGAAGCATAGCTCCGAAACCCCATTCAGTATATTCCCTTCTTCCCTCTCTTAGTCACACTCACCATTACATACTTCTCAATGATACTGGAAACCAGTAAACTTTTGAGCTGCAAAGCCACTTTGGCAGCAGTGTACAGCACTTTAGCTCCTGTGGTAATCAAACAAATAAATTGAAAGGTTATTGAAAAGCCAAATTTAAGACTGCTAAAATGTACCAAGCCAATCAAAACTCTAGTATTCCAAATCCCTGAATTCATAAGCTTGAGTCTAATGAAGTCTCAGAAGTAAAGTAGTCCATTCCTATCTAAAGAATATTTAATTTTTAAAGGCGGTCATGATAGTCTTGCAAATAAAACCAAGTCCAAGAGCAAAGCAGGAAATCCGTCTTTTTTTAAAATTTAAGATTCAGCCTGTCCTTAATCACTTTGTAGATCGATTTCAAGATCTATGTTCCAGGGACAGAAATAGATGTGGATGAGTTTTTGGTCCTGTTCAAGGGCCGGTTGGTTTTAGGTAGTACATTCCTAGCAAGAGGGCACATTATTGAACTAAGATGTATATGATGTCTGAGAGTAGTACTGGATAGTTTTAAAATTTCAGGGTGTACACTGGTAGGGATTCCAGTATTGACCCCCCTGGTTGTCTGTTCACTTTCTAAAGTTAGCGAGAGAATTGTGTGGGAATTTGGAAGATGACTTTTAACAAAGGTCACCATTTATACGTAGATAACTTCTACACTGGTGTGCAATTTTCAGTGAATTGTTCAAAGTGGACACTGTTGCTTGTGGCACAATCCGCTCTAACTGTAAAGGTTACCCAAAAAAGCTTGTTTGTATAAAAAAAAACTTTAAAAAAACAAAACTTGAGAAGGGACAGTGCAGTGCCTTGCGTAGTGATGAACTTCTAGCTGTGAAATTTTCTGACAGGAAAGATGTCTCCATGCTTACTACCATCCATGACGAAAGTACTTCACCTGTGACTGTTTGGGGTCAGGTTGCTGAAGTGCGCAAACCCGTGTGCATTTTAGACTACAATAAGCACATGGGTCGTGTAGACCGAGTAGATCAGAGGTTGGAACTTTACACTGCTGTCCGGAAGGCTTACGTTTGGTATAAGAAGTTGGCTATATATTTATTCCATTTAACAACCGTCAATATTTTTGTTGTATTCAAGGATTGTTCTCCAGAGTTAAAGATGACATTTGTTCAGTTTCAGCAGTCTGTGATAGGCAGCCTTGCTGTACAGGAACAGGCAAGAGTTCCTAGAGTTGCAGCGGTGGAAGATGTGGCTAGATTGAAAGATTGCCACTTTTCCGATCACAATCCTCCAACGCCCAAAAAAGGCTTTCCAAGTAGGAAATGTAGAGCCTGTATCTGAAGAGGTGTGCAGAAAGAGAGTCATATGTACTGCTCCGATTGTCCTTCGAAACCTGGCCTGTGTGCGCCCATATGTTTTAAATTGAGTTTTTGGGAGCAACCATAATCGTAAAAGTTCAGATTTCACGGTTGGCATTAGTGTGATGTATTTAGTTAGAGCTGTTGTGTTTGTAGTTATAGTTTTGTATCTACTTCCAATTGGTTTGTGCTTTCTTTTTTTGTTAAAAAAACAAATAGTGATGCATGAACTGGTGGTGTGCGTGGACTGTCGTTTGGTTGGCGGTGTGCGTGGACTGGCGCTTGGCTAGCGGTGTGTGTGAGCTGGCGCTTGGCTGGCAGTGTGTGAGGTGGTACTTGCTGCTGGTCACCACACACACTGCTAGTCAAACACCAGGCCACACACACTCAGTCAGCCGCCAGCCTGTGTGATTGCAATGTCAGTCATGTTGGCGTATGAAAGTGATGGGCCCTTGAATGGCGCTTGCGTTTTTGGTCGCAGCCTTTTTAGGAAAAACCTACCAAACCCTGACATTTCTGAAAGCTAGACACCCAAGGGAGTCCAGGGAGATGTGGCTTGCGTGGATCCCCCAACGTTTTTTTAACCAGAATCCCCTACAAACCTCAAATTTAGCTAAAGAAAAAAATATTTCCTCACATTTCTGTGTGGGAAAGTTGTGGGTTCACCAGGCCATCACAAATTTCCAACCACCCAGCGTTCCCACAGGTCTCCCAATAAAAATGCTACCTCACTTGTGTGGGTGGGCCAAGTGCTCGCAACAGGGAAGGGCCCAAAACGTATTGTGGAGAGCTCAACATTTTCTATCACAAAACGACCTGGTATTGCAAGGGGGTCACCTGCGTTTTTGGCCCCGGGCTAGACGGCCATCTAGAGAAATCTACCAATGCCAGACATTCCTGAAAACTAGACACCTGGGAGAGTCCAGGGAGGTGTGGCTTGAGTGGATCCCCAAAGTTTTCATACCCAGAATCCCCTGCAAACCTCAAATTAAGATTTAAAAAAAGTGAAGTGTGCCATGTGCCTTCCTGTGAGAAAGGCTACTAAAAAGTGCACTGAATTTAGTCTCGGCCTGGTGAGATAAAATCTATATTCTGGCTTTATTATCCAGTTTAAATAAGGTTCCATGCCTAGAGTTGTAGAAATTTGCATGTAACTGATTTCAGAGAACATAGCAGTGATATTTCAATTCCTATTTCCTCCCTGTGTGATCCAAACGCCCTTTTAACTACTTCCTTTAGATCAGGAACAATACTTTCTGGTGAATCAAAAGGTAATTGTATCCCAGATTATAAAATGTGTTTCTTATATAAGAAAGCCAAGGGATTGCGGTCAAGTTATCTAAGCTCAGGCAGTCCGCCATCACCTGTCTTGAGAAATCTGCCTTAGGGGTGCTCCATAATGTTAACCATAATAATAAAGGTGCCATGCTAATTTGAGTCTCAATGAAACCTAAACCCAGTTCCAAATGTACAATCAAGCTCAAGGTAGTTTTGGGGATACATAGGAGCCTACACAAAAATGTGTTCTCTGTTACCTGAAGTTTCCCAGAGGTTGCCTAACTCCAACTCCATATGTGCCAGATATTAGACACTTACTTTTTACAACTGTACTTTTAGAAATGGGGGTCTCAAGTTGGCAGAGGTAGGTACCATTGACCAAGTAGGGGCCCTTGCTTCTAGTCAGGGTAAGGGGGCTACGCTCCTAAATAACCCCTGCTCACCCCCTTGGTAGCTTGGCACGAGCAGGCAGGCTTATCTCAGAGGAAGTGTGTAAAGCATTTGTGAACACATACAGTAATACAGTGAAAACACTACAAATGGAAAAATAAGTAATCTTTATCTAGACTTAACACAAGACCAAACGACAAAAATCCACAATACAGTAATAAAAATATGACTTTCAGATGGTAGAAATAGCTTAGTTCAATGTAGATGGTAAATGCAACACTTTACTCTCAAAGTACCTTGGATGCGTAACGCAAAACAAACAAACAGGGTCGCAGGGAAGGCGATGCGTCAGTTCCTTGCTTCGGGGGAGGCGGCGCACCTGTTCCTTACTGCAGCGCAGGGGAGGCGATGCGTCTGTTCCTTACCGGAGAGGAGGCGAAGCATCTATTTCTTACTGTGATCCGGTGCAATGCGACAAAATGGCGCCTCGATGCGACGATCCGGTGCGATGCGACAAAATGGCGTCTTTGATGCGATGCGACAACGTGGATGCGATGCGTGCACGCCCGGCGGCCGTATCGATGAACTTTGGAGCCGCGACAGGCCCTGCGACACGCTTCTCCGGTGATGCGACGGCAACCTCTGCGGCGGTGGCACGCTTCTCCGGTGATGCGACACACTTCTTCGGCGATGCGACGGCGAACAGATGCGGCGGAGACACGCTTCTTCGGCGATGCGACGGCAACTGCTGCGGCGGCGTCACGCTTCTTCCTCGTTGCGTCGCGCTTCCAGCGACATGCAGTCTCCAGAGGGCCCAAAACAACAGCAGGCACCTCACTGCAGGTAGAATTCCCAGCAAGGAAATTCAGGGGGAGCTGGTGGTGAAGTCTTTGTATCCCTGAGACTTCAGAACAGGAGGCAAGCTCAACTTCAAGCCCTTGGAGATCTTCCTCAATATAGTAAAAGTACACACAAAGTTCCTTCTCTCCTTTCCTTGGCAATGAGTAAACCACTGCAGGCCAACCCCAAACAGCAAACAGCACAGGGGCAGTCTCCTCCTTCAGCTTCATTGGTTTCTCTCCTTGGTAAAGGGTTTGTCTTGATTCCCAGAAGTGATCTAAAGTTCTGGGGTCTGGGCCCCAATATTTATACTGCAAAATCCTTTGTTCTCTGAAGGCAGAGAGTGTCTGTGCCCAGCCAAAACCAGTTCTGTCCTCCCTGGTGCAGCTTCCTGGCAGGAGGTGGAGACAGCATTGTTGAAAGCAGACCTGGCCCAGGTAGCTGAAAGGAAATCTCCTCCCCCTACTCTCTATTCTATGAAGGCTCAGGCAAGTGAAAGGAAATCTCCTCCCCCTACTCTCCATTCTATGAAGGCTCTATTCAGCCCAGCACTGACCCATCAGACTGCTGGAGCCAAGGCCCTCTCCAGCCCCCTGTCACACACAAACCAGACATGGAATACACAAACCTAGCAGAGGCATACTGGATGGTTAGGCAAGAAAATACCTACTTTCTAAAAGTGGTATTTTCAAACACAGAATGTAAAAATCACCCCCACTAAAAGATGTATTTTAACATTCTGAGTTCAGGCATACTAAACTTTATTTTCCTATCTTGTTCCTTAGGTCAGTTAGGATTATAAGATGTTATAATCAAACTGCCCATTCTGGCCTATGGGAACAGATAGCCTTGCAATAGTGAAAAACGAAATTGGCTGTAATTCACTATCAGGACATGCCACACACATCAGGGCATGTCCTACCTTTCACATACAATGCACCCTGTCCATAGGGGTACCTTAGGCCTACCTTAGGGGTGACTAACATGTAGAAAAGGGAAGGTTTAGGGACTGGCAAGTGGGTGCACTTGCCAAGTCGACATGGCAGTCCCAGACTGCACACAGGCTCTGCAATGGCAGGCCTGAGCCATATTTTACAAGCTGCTTCTGTGGGTGGCACAATCAGTGCTGCAAGCCCACCAGCAGCATTTGATTTACAGGCCCTGGGCACACATGGTGCACTGTACTAGGGTCTGACAAGTAAATCAATTAAGCCAATCATGGAGTCACTAATCCAACACAACAATTTACAATAGGGAGCACTTGCACTTTGGCACCGAATAGCAGTGGCAATGTGCCCAAAGCATCTAGACCAGCAAAAACATAGCAAAAACACAGGAGGCAACAGCAAAAAAAATGGAAGGGAGACCCACGCCAATGGTGCCAGGTCTAACATGTACCATCTCCCATACAGGCTTGTGACCCAGCCTGCTGGCAAATCTAAAAAGTCTCTAGTTGCCCCCACTTTTTGCATGCTCTGGGTCAATAACCTATCCCATGACCCATTTTCCTCCAATAAAATGCCCAGATAATTAAAAAAGGGTACTTTTTCAATAGCTTTTCCTTCTTTATAGAATGTTTTACTCTTAGCATGTTTGGGGCCACAGGTCATAATAAATTATTTCTGCTGGTTTACCTTGAGCTTAATTCTGAGCATAAAATCATTAAAACCATTTAAAAGTTTTTGCAGCCCATTTGCGGTCAATGCTAAAAGGACCGCCTCATCTACTTAGAGTAAAACAGGGACAGCTTGGGTGCCAATTTTGGAGACATCATCACTATATCATTTTAAGGCTGCATCTAAAGAATTTATATAAAATAAAAAGAGAAAAGGTCCTTTTATGCAGCCCTGGCTGATGCATCTCACAACCCTTATAGGGGCTTGTCAATCCCCCTTCCGTGAAGCGCGCACCTTGATTTGAGAGTACCAATGTAAATGCCTTACCAAATCTATTAAAGGTGCCTCAACGCCAGCCTGTTCCATCAGATTCCAATAGCATGCTCCCATCTACAAAATCAAAGGCACACAAGAGGTCCATAAAAGCCATATGCACGGCTCCCCTCCTGGCCTTGACATATTTTCCTAAGATTAATGTAAGATTCAGAGCTTGATCTACGGTCCCTAAACTTGGGCGGAAGCCATACTGAAATAGGGTAAAAAAGGAGTTGGTATCTGCCCAAACCTCTAATTTGCCCAAGATGGCACATCCTAGAATCATTGCTGTGGAATCGATCAGCGATATTGGGCGATAACATACAGGCGAGTTTCGGTCACCTTTTTTAAAGATGGGCACATCAACAGATTCTCTCCAGGTGTTAATGAGATCTCCTTTCACTGCAGCCCTCAATACATTTGTAATTAGCGGGCCCAAAACTCCTGATTTACTTTGAACAAATCAATCAGCACCCCATCGGGGCCGGGTCCCTTCCCATTTGCAACCCCCATAATGGATTTAGTTACAGAAGCAACATCTATCATATTAGTTATCTAGTTTTTTATTTATTATGTGGGGGTTAGGCCTATTTTCCTTTTTAGCCGCTCCCCCTTTTTATCTGGATTAACAAAAGAAGAAAAATGTTCAACTCAGTCCAGGCGCGCCACGCCCATTGGGCTCAAAGGGCTTCAGCCCCCCCCGTCGTGTGTGGCAGCCCGGCCTGAGACAGCTTCCCGGGCACACACACAGCCCAGTACTTCACAGGTCTTTAAAAGACCATTTGCTTGTTAATGAGGCTTTGTTGTTTTTTCACCCCTTCTTAGAGCCCCTGCAGCTCCACTCTGCCTATTCATGGAAGAATTAGCCCCCCCCCGAATTTTTTTTAGCCCCCCCCAAACAAATTTGGCTCTAGGTGCGCCTCTGACCCAGTATTGCTCGGGGATGTGGCAATCAATCCACATTAGTGGATGGGCTGTCCGAAAAGAAAGGGCGATGTGGATGGGCTGTCCGAAAAGGAAGGGCGATTAACAGTTACCCAAAAGAGCCTATTATCTTTCAGGTGGGCTGCTTGTTTAAATCCTCCCAAGCTTCTGCCCTGATTTCTTGTTTCTTATGCTGGAGCGCTTGTTTGTAGGTGTTTCTCGCTTCCCTAATATCGGCTACATTACGGGTGATTTTCTTAACAGCCAGCTTTAATGACTTAAGAGCTACAGTGCACTCTGGAGAGAACCATGAGCGTCCCGATCGCTCTGTGGGAGGTTTAGTTGAAATAAGCTCACAGGATACTGCTATACATATTCCCACAAAACGGTCTGATTTTGGTTGAATCATCTGCTTTTGAAAGACAGCATGAAATATCATTATAGGCCTCAGTTACTAGAGCATTAAAGAACTTGTGTGGGTCTACAGAACCCCAATTTAGGCGGACCCCCATGTTTGCCGAGTAGCTAACAGGGGGTATTGTCTTACCTTCTATGCCATGATCGAGGAAAGTATGAAACTTCAGAACTACAGGATTATGGTCGCTATGGGGCAGTGAACACACTTCATCGCTCGCAAGATTTAGTACCAAATTCCTTGATAACAAAATCAAGCCTATTGTGCTGCCCTTTCCCCTTTCTGGGAAGGTTGGTGGGTTTCTTGTACTATTTCCCTGAACATCAGAAGAAAAAGACAGAATATGCACTAAGACCAAATGATTTATGGCCTCGTCATAAACTGAATGAGTAAAGTGGCCAATATCATCCCCTTGGAAGACAGTGAATCCGCATGTGCGGGCCCCACTGTGCAAACATTTTGAGATGATTAAATCACCTGCCCATATATTCGATTTAGGCTTTTTTCCTGTCTATTAAATTCGATACTGTCTTCCCCAGCTCTTTGATGATACCTATTGAGTGTGCCGTAAAAAAAAAAAAAATGTATTGAAAGTATATTAAATTGTTTGGACAAGTTAAGAGATATAATTTAATAGCATGACTTTGTTGCAATAATTTTAGACTTTAAGTTCTTATTAGAACATGCCACAAAAATGGCTCAGCCCCCCTTCCCTCTCCCAGCAACTGATGGAATTGCTTCAGAGCAGTAAGATTAAACCCATTAATTGCTAGGGAATCAAAGGCCCAGGTCTCCTGTCAACATAATATATCAAAGTTCTCGATAAAAGCTAACCAATCCTCATTTTGGAGTTCATGGCAGATACCCGAAATATTCGAAGATAAAATCTGCAAACCCTGTTTGCCCATAGCAGTGCTAGATACAAGGGTATTTTGCTTTAAGATGTGCCAGAACAAGTAAGATTAATCACTTTATCTCTGGAAAGAATTCCAATTTATTTCATAGTACTTTGAGACAAGAATAAGACATTTCACAGCCAACACGTGTTTCGCCCCCTTACACGGGCCATCCGGCCTGGGGCTTCCTCAGGGCGTATTATAGGCTGTCAGGGCAAAGGTATGTAATCAGATCCTTTCCCTATGCTTCATGTAAACCAAATCTTAGATAGCAGAGGTATGCGTCTCCTCACCGGTATTCTGGATCCGTCGGCATGGGCCCATCCAGAAGACCGGTGAGGAGCCGCATACCTCCGCTATCTAAGATTTGGTTTACATGAAGCACAGGGAAAAGATCTGATTACATACCTTTACCCTGACATTAGCCTATAATACGCCCTGAGGAAGCAAGGCCCATGCCGACGGATCCAGAAGACCGGTGAGGAGACGCATACCTCTGCTATCTAAGATTTGGTTTACATGAAGCACATGGAAAGGATCTGATTATATACCTTTACCCTGACATTAGCCTATAATACGCCCTGAGGAAGCAAGGCCCATGCCGATGGATCCAGAAGACCGGTGAGGAGACGCATATCTCCGCTATCTAAGATTTGGTTTACATGAAACACAGGGAAAGGATCCGATTACATACCTTTACCCTGACAGCCTATAATACGCCCTGAGGAAGCAAGGCCCATGCCGACGGATCCAGAAGACCAGTGAGGAGACGCATACCTCCGCTATCTAAGATTTGGTTTACATGAAGCACAGGGAAAGTGTTATATCCTAAGTATTACATGTATATGTAATCAGCCTAGGTCCTCCTAGCTGCTCAGCCAGAGTGAGAGATGGTAACGGAATGTTGGTGTGACTGTGATGAATGGAATGCCTGGGTGCCTGTGTGGATGAGTGGTGACAGTTGAAGATGGGCTGAGCAGCTAGGCAGGCTGCTCCTGGTGGGGCTGGTACATGGCTAGTACCTGACTAGAGCTGGCTGAACTATGATTGATACTACCCTGAACTGGAACTAATAAAGAAGACTTCAGAATATACAACAAGGTTTCCAGTGTCTCTATGTGCAGGGTACAACATTTATTTTGGCGACGAGCGGACCTGGACCCAAGCGTACTTAAGGATGGTACAGAAACAAAGAGAAACTCAAGACTACAGAAAACAAGAGACAAAAAGAAACTTGGGAACCTTGACGGAAGAAATTAACCGTAAAAAAAGTAAAGAGCGTCGTGTTTGGAGCAACAGGCAAGCCAGCCCCACCAGTGTCCATGCCATCGGACGGCCCCAACAACCGTGTTTGTCCAGCCTGATCATGCTCCATGGATTTGACCTCAGGTATGATCTCTTATGTTAGGGTATGTTTGGACTTTTGCTGCGATAAAGTTTTAACAAGGCAAGATGTTGGATGGAGACAACGCGGTCTTCGGGTTTTCAAGGCTGTATCGACGGTGATGGATCATACAGTGGCTGAATTTACGTGTCAGTGCAGGACTTGTGAAGATTCTACTTTTGCCAGCTTACATTGCTTGTGGGCATGGAGACAGTGCGGTGTTCTTTTGTCAAGAGTGAAATGAAGAATCGTCAACGAGGGATTCTTTTTGGTGGGTTGTTTCTTTTCAACCTTGGAGAATGTTTTTTATCAGACTATCTTTTGGGGGCATATTGCTGCAGTGCTTGGAGCCGTAATGACACGTTTTTGCTCTTTTGAATAGTCTCTATCAGACCATCTTTTGGTGACATATGACGAGGAATTTTACCTTAAATCTGTGACATCTTTACAATGTGATTTTGGTCAGGTCTTTACATTCAACATGTTGAGGATTTATATGTGACAACTAGGTAACATGGTACAGTTTTATCATTACGTGTTTTAGTCACAATGTCTGCCATGTTTTGCTCTATGTGTATTATTACTTTTTGGCATGTTCTATATTTAGTTCCCTTACGCAAGGGTGTTTGTTTCCTGGCACAACTCGGGTGAGAGATCGTTCACCGGCGTGGGGAACGGGTCACCAGTGTTCTACAGTAGATGGTTTTGTTTTCGTAATATCAAAAGTTTCATATTTCGTGATGCCACAGTTTTACGCTGTTTTTTGGTTGGGACGTCCTAGTCTCCTAGTGGGTGGACATCACAGTTGATCCCTTAGGTGTGGGGTAAGGTTGGGTTTTAGTCCCAGTTAGTGACCGTACTTGGGGGCAAACAGTTGAAGATGGGCTGAGCAGCTAGGCAGGCTGCTCCTGGTGGGGCTGGTACATGGCTAGTACCTGACTAGAGCTGGCTGAACTATGATTGATACTACCCTGAACTGGAACTAATAAAGAAGACTTCAGAATATACAACAAGGTTTCCAGTGTCTCTATGTGCAGGGTACAACAGAAAGGATCTGATTACATACCTTTACCCTGACATTAGCCTATAATAAGCCCTGAGGAAGACCCAGGCCGGATGGCCAGTGTAAGTGGGCGAAACACGTGTTGGCTGTGAAATGTCTTATTCTTGTCTCGAAGTACTATGAAATAAATTGGAATTCTTTCCAGAGATAAAGTGATTAATCTTACTTGTTCTGGCACATCTTGGTGTGGTGCAGCGGCCAGGGCAGCTGACTTCGGAGCACAGGGCTCATGGTTCGATCCCCGGCTCCGGCGGCAACTCAGCACCATGTGACTCTGGGCAATAGCTCACTTAATTTCCACGACGGCCCCCAGCGCCTTGAGACCCGTAAGGGTGAGTAGTTCGTGCTTTACAAATACAAATTTACATTTTTTTTTTTTTTTTTTTTTTACATCTTAAAGCTTTGGACCAGTAATGGGGAAAGGGTCTCCCATTGTCAAGAACAAGTGAACCATACCATATAGGCTCTATTAACGAAGGATTACTAAGGCTCTGGACCCATTACCCCCCACTCTCTGAGTAGATACAAGGGTAATTGCCCCTTGGCAACTAGGTTTGTGGGAATTAGTGTGAAGGGGAGTCGCCCCTACATCTGTTATTATGGCTGCTTAGTTCTGCTCTCCGCTATGCAGTCAGTCATTTTCCCCCATGTCAGACAGGGCATAAACCTGTTCTTAATGGGTAAGCCAAATTTGATTGGGGTCTGTATCAAGGTTGGTTTGGAAGATTAAGCTAGTTCCCCCTCCAATTTACTGAAAAACTGGGAGCCGATGCGAAATGTCTATAAAAGAATCCAAGTGGCAATATCTTAATGGAGCTCTGTTTTACCATGCCGTCCCTTGCTTGGGCCAGAATGTTCCTGTCGACCTTGGGTTTACAGACATTTATGATAATAGTGTCACACGGAAAATTACTTTTCCCCCAGATGTAATTAACAAACTAGTAGTTTGGATTGGAGCAGGATCAGATTCAACGTTTACTGCTGCAAGGGGCACTGGTGGGGCGTGTCGCGCCATATGAGGTAGAAAAAAATCTTCTGTTGTGAGCGATAGGCGCCGCTCTGCCAGCTCTTTTTCATTTCTCACAAGGTCTACCATCCTTACCAAAAAACTATCAGTGGTTGTGCGTGGGTTTGATTGTTGAATGTCTGTGCTGCTTACCGGGTTTACCTTTCTTTTCCCCATGTCGTAATGATGGTGGGGGTGGAGGGGGGAGAATCTACCAGTCCCACAAATTTCCTTTTGTTGACTGGTGATACAACCGAACAGCTCAACAAAGCAACAGAAAGCTTAAAATCAAAACAGCCAAAAGAGAGGGCCGACCCGGCCTCTGTCGGGCTAAAATGGCCTGGGCGCGTCCCACACTGCGGGAAGTGTTCGTGGTTTGAGTGTGTCAAGGCCAGCCCACTGATGATGGCGGCTAGGGGACAAGAGCAGCCACAAACGCAGTCCTCCTGCGGTCTCTACCCCAATGTGTTTTTTAGTCAAAGTTTGAGGCTTGCAAGGGATTCTGGGTAACAGAACTTGGTGAGAGCCACACAAGTCACCCCATCCTGGATTCCCTTAGGTGCCTAGTTTTAAAAAATGTATGGGGTTGTTGGTTTCCATACATGTCAGCTGAGTTAGTGCCCAACATCCACAGCTAGGCACATTGCAAAAAAGGGTCAGTTTTCAGTGGAAAAATGTGATGTGTCCACGTTGCGTTTTGGGCCATTTCCTCATGCGGGCACTAGGCCTACCCACACAAGTGAGGTACCATTTTTATCAGAAGACTTGAGGGAATGCTAGGTGGAAGGATGTTTGTGGCTCCCCGCAGATTCCAAAACTTTCCGTCACAGAAATGTGAGGAAAATGTGTTTTTAGACACATTTTGAGGTTTGCAATGGATTCTGGGTAACAGAACCTGGTGAGAGCCACACAAGTGAGCCCATCTTGGATTCCCCTGGGAGTCTAGTTTTTAAACTGACACATGTTTGATAGGTTTCCCTAGGTGCCGGCTGAGCTAGGGCCCAAAATCCACAGCTAGGCACATTGCAAAAAAGGGGTCAGCTTGCAGTGGAAAAATTTGATGTGTCCACATTGCCTTTTGGGCCGTTTCTGTCGCGGGCACTAAGCCTACCCACACAAGTGAGGTACCATTTTTATCGAGAGACTTAGGGGAACACAGAATAGTAGAACAAGTGTTATTACCAATTGCCTTTCTCTACATTTGCGCCTTCCAAATGTAACAGTGTGTAAGAAAGAAGTCATTTTGAGAAATGCCCTCTAATTCATATGCTAGTATGGGTACCCACAAATTCAGAGATGCGCAAATAAAAACTGCTTCTAAACTCCTATCTACGCCATCTTGTGCCCATTTCAGAAAAACATAGGTCTCCTTGATACCTATTTTACACTTTTTATATTTTACCAAATGAATTGCTATATACCCGGTACACAATGAAAATCCATTGAAAGGTGCAGCTCAGTTATTTTTGGCTCTGGGTAACTAGGGTTCTTGGTGATCATACAAGCCCTATACATCCTCGCAACCATAACGGTCCAGCAGATGTAACGGTATATTGTTTTAAAAAATTTGCCATAGTTAGAAGTTACAGATGAAAACAAACACAAATGGCTGGTTTTTTTCAACTCAATTTCAATATTTTTTTACTTCAACTGTTACTTTTTATAGGAAAAGCTTGAAGGACCCCTTGCTGAGTTCAGAATTGGTCTACTTTTCAGAAATGTATAGCTTTCCGGGATCCACCATGGGTTTCACACCCATTTCCAATACTAACTGCAAGGAGGTTGAAAGCACAAAAAATAGGAAAAATGGTCCATCTCCCAGGAAAATGCCAAAACTGTGTTGGAAAATGTGGTTTTCTGATTCAAATTTGCCGGTTCCTGAAAGCTGGTGATTTTAGCACCGCAAAACCCTTAGTTGATGCCATTTGCAGGGAAAAAACAGAAACGTTCTTCTGCAGCACTTTTTCCCCATTTTTCCCCAAAAAACCAAAATGTAGCTGTATTTTGGCTAACTTTTCGGTCCCCTCAAGGGGAATCCACAAACCCTGGGTACCTTTAGAATCCTCAGGATGTTGGGAAAAAAAGGACGCAAATTTGGCGTGGATACCTTATACGGACAAAAGGTTATGGCAGCATAAGCATGAACTACCCGAAATAGCCAAAAAAAAGGCTTTGCACAGGGGTTGAAAAGGCCTAGCAGCAAAGGGGTTTAACTGTTAAACAATCCTTTCTCATGAACCACAGGACAACTAATATTCAATAACCTGGAAGACAGTACACTTGTCCTGGCTTATTGCGTGGAGACCTATCTTTTCTGACTAGTTAAAAAACATATTGGACATGGCAGGTTGAAAACACCTCTTCCTAGGAGGGCTGTGCTTTCCACAGTACAGTTGGTAACAGGAGGCGTCATGAGAGTAAAGCACACTAATTTGTTGAGTACCTGGCAAATTCAATATAAACCCTAAATGACAGCAGCTGTCAGAGCTCAGCAACTTTTTATTACCCTTTGAGTTGGCTTTTAGTCCCATTCAAAACTGTCACGAGTGGGAGGAGGATGTTAGGGATGAAGTCAAACGATGACAAGGAAAACACAACTCTTCTCTCACTTAGAAAGATAAAAGAACATTGGAGCTTTTAGTTTCTGAAGTGGATGAATGCGCTAAATAAAGACATGGCATTGGGTGGGTATACTATAACAAAATCCTAATGGAAGTAAGTGCTATTCATTTGATCAATTTTATAATAATTCACATTCCCCTACACTTTATGATCAGACAAGTTCCTTTGATGTTTTTCTTTCTGACATCCGGTAACAAAGACTTTCCAAGAAAAACACGTTTGAAAGCCACCAATCGCCACATTTAATGTTCGTGCATGGAGAGGTTACAAGTCTGCTATGGATGACAACCTTCTTGTGGGATGGGTTGTACCCATATACTGCAAGGGCAGGTGTCTTTCATGATACAGAAGAAGATGCAAACGACTCCCACAAAGATCCATGTTCCAGCTCTTTGCTTCATTAGTGGGTACGGTACATCTGGACAACCAAGCAAAATGAAAAGCTGGTCAGAAAGTCAGAGGTCTTTGCTTCTATCCAAGTAGCCAGAAATAGACACCCACAACTATTCTGTTTGTAATAAATACACTGGGCAATTTGTTTGGAAGACAGGAGTTCTCAACAAAAAGGGTCAAATTGATTGCCCTGTAAAAAGCAACATTAGCACGTCTGTATTCTTTCCACTTTCTACAGCTGCCTCTTTAACCCCCATTCTGGACGGGGGTAGCAACAGGTTGAAATGACCTGACAGGAATTCCACTGAGCACAAGGGACTCTGGAGAGTAGATTGCGGCTGCCACACTAAAGCACTTCCACCCACGACCGACTAATGCGTCTAGAGCTGGAGTACTCACACACCATACAGTTTTTTTATGTACTATGTCTATGCTCCAGTTGGACATATACAACACAATGACACGGCTATACCCACAAGATCATCATACAATCTGTGTGGAAAGGTGCCAGTGCACACGCAGCCAACTGCGCAAGGCTCTACCTGCTTCATGTTGTGTTTATGTCAGCTGTGCCGGCGTGTGACCTCACAGGATTCCAGTTCTTGGGTTCTCGAGCTGTGGAATCCTGTGAGTGATACGTTGACAGAGCTTTACTGGAAGAGGAGTGTCCAGCCTGTCCTCCTCACTGCTGCAGAGTTCAAGAATAAACCGATACACTTAAAAAGCCTTCCTGTCTCCGTGCATCTATCTCAACACTGGTGACGAGCTTGAACTCTGTGAACCCACGTGTCTACATTTCACGCATTACCAAAGATTGCGTGATTCTGGCATCTGCTTTAATTGTTACTAGCGGTTTCATGAGGATTCATAGCTACCAACTCCGAACTGCTTTTAATTCACTCGCTTCAAGGATCTTCAGGTTTACGTCGTTCTACATTTTATTCCAGTCGGAGGTTGGTACATTTAACTTTATCTACGGTTGGCAGTTGAGTGTGCGCGTTTCAAAGCTTACCTGCATTCCATCCCGCGCGACACTCCTGCCTCACTTGCTTTCCACGTGACCTCTCCTTTCCACCTCCTGTGACGTTACCTGGCAACGCGTTGGATGTGACGTCGCGTGCAACGTAGTTATGCTCCACAGCTCTTGGTAGCCAAGGAACGAAGCTCTACCGTGCGCCACACGCAACGTACTTACGCGGAGGCCATTTTGGTTATGGCCTCAAGTCCTCTTCTCGTTTTTCTCTACGGTGACACGCACACCAACGTGTCAAGTCCAGTTCTTTATCGTTTGCTTCAACGGTGACACGCACACTGGCGTGTCTGCTTTCTACTTCTGGCACACCAACGTTTCCACTCCGTTTGTTGTTTTTTTTTTTTATTGATTTCTACAACGGTGAGACACACACCGTGTGTCTGTGTCTATTTACTTCAGTTTCAACATCAACTACCTGTTTCACGGTAACTTTTACACACGCGCTGTGTGTTCACCTTTGTGCACCCTTTATGATTACTGGCTGTATCAGTGTCTGTGGTCTAGCCAACGCGTATAGTGTATACCAATTCTCAACGGTTACACACTAACTTTATTTTGTGTTTTAGCTGTGCAGTTCTACAGTGATACAGTAATACTTTACTTACCAAATGTATCTATCTTGGTCCTATCTTCAAGTGTGATTCTCTTTCGTGTGCAAATTTTTCAACATAGCCACAATGAACCTACCGGCTCCTCAACCTTTTATGATTAAAGATGGTGAAGTGTCCAGTTTGAGGTGGGAAGAGTGGAAAGACTATTTGATTAACTAGCTAGATGCTTTTGAAAGTGAATTGTCTCATGAAAGAAAAAAGAAAATCTTATTACACTGTTTGTGTTCTGGTGGGTTACGCATTTATAATCGCATTGAAAAAAAACCTAGAGCTGGTGATGAAGGTGATGTTTTTTCCCATGCCTTAGCTGATCTTGATGCATATTTTGCGCCTACTGTCTGTAAAGCTGTACATCATTTCAATTTTTATCATCGCAAACAAGGTGCTGATGAAAAAGTTGAAGATTACATTGCTGCCTTGAAGAATTTAGCTCTTCCTTCTAAATTTGGGGTCATTGAAGAAGAGGTAATTTGTGACCAATTAGTTATGCATTGTAACAATACCCATTTACAAGACAAACTGTGGATTAATGGGGACGCCAGTCTTCGTGAAATCACTGCCATTATTTCTAAGGCGGAAAATACATCTAGGTGTGCCAAGACAGTGGTCTCTTCTTCTAAATTTGTCCAAGGTGAAGAGGTTATTAAAATTGTGAGAGGTTCTCGTGTACGTTCTAATGAACAGGGGAAGAAAAAGATTGAGAAAGATATGAGTAAGGAAAAAAACAGTTGTATGCCTTTTCAAAATGACAGGTTTGCTGATTTGAAGGGAAAATGTTACAGATGTGAGAGTTCTTCTCATTTTGCACACGATAAAAGGTGTCCGGCTTTGGGTCAAACATGTGCCAATTGTAAAGTTTCAGGACACTATGCTTGTGTCTGTCGAAAATCTAAATCTGTTAGATGTGTAGTAGATGAGCTGTTACATGAGGAAGATAGTACAGATTCCGAAGCTGAAGAGTCAAAAATCCTCTGCATTAGGGAGGAATCCTATGGTAATGAGAGCAAGGTTAGGAAAAAAAGCCTGTCAGTAAAATTGTAGCTGGTGGTGTACCTGTAACACTCATGGCTGATTCAGGTTCTCTGTATTCTATTATTAATCAGGATACCTGGATTGAATCTTTTGTACAATATCTCCGGGATTTCTTGGAAACTCCTGATATTCACCCTGTAAGCTATACTGGGGAACCCATTGATTTGCTAGGTTTTCGAAAATTGCCTTTTGAATTCAAGGGAAGGTGTGCAGAATGTAAGCTCTACATCTCAAACTCTGGACCTCGCGTCCTTGGGTGGTGGGATCAAGGCGAACTGGGGATTTTACTTGATCCTAACAGTGCTGATCCCGTTTTAAGTGTGTCCGAGACTAAAAGTGAAGAGTGTAACAAGATTATTTCTAAATTTTCTAAAGTCTTTTCAGGGAGTGTTGGTGAATTGAAAGGTTTTTCACATAAAATTGTCCTTAAAGAGGACGCTTGTCCATGCATCCACAAGGTTAGAAACATTCCCATGAGTGTCAAAGAGGAGGTTATCAATGAATTGCATAAATTAGTTGACAATGGACTTATTGAACGTGTGAAATCATCTGACTGGGTTGCCCCCTTGGTGGTCGCACGCAAGGCCAACGGCCGTATCCGTCTCTGTGTGGACTTAAGAGAGCTCAATAAAAACATTTTTGTTGATATTTTTCCACTTCCCAAAATTTCAGAGTTACTTTCAGCCACTAGGAACATGCACTGGTTCTCCACTATTGATTTAACCTCTGCTTACCACCAGGTTCCTCTTCATGTTGACAGCAGGCATCTTACGGCTTTTGTTACTCCAATTGGCATTTTCCAATTCAAACGTGTACCTTTCGGATTAGCATCTGCCGCTGCCATGTTTCAGAGACTCATGTACCTGTTTTTCAAAGATATGGAAAACATAGTATTTTTCCAGGACGATATTCTTGTTATGGGCTCTGATAGAGCAGAAATGATAAAACCCTGGTTAAGGTTTTACAGGTATTAGAACAAAATGGCCTTACGGCCGAGGAATCTAAATGCAAACTGGCAAGGAGAAGTGTTCCGTATCTAGGTCATGAAATTAGTTCTGTTGGCATTTGTCCCAAATCTGAGCTGGTGGACACTATCAAGAATGCACCTATTCCCCAGAATAAAGATGAGGTCAGGTCCTTTCTAGGGTTGGCCGAATTTTATTCGAAGTTTGTACACAACTTCTCGGGTAAAATGTACTGCATTAGGCAACTTCTGAAAAAAGGTTGTAAATTTTCATGGTCAAAGGAATGTCATTGGAGTTTTGATTGTATTAAGAATGATATTTGTTCTGCTCCTGCACTAATGGGTTTCTCTCCACGCCTTAAGAGTCTCATTACCACTGATGCCAGTGGGAAAGGCCTCGGTGCGGTTT
The DNA here is from genome assembly GCA_963921515.1 of Calotriton arnoldi. Taxonomy (NCBI): domain Eukaryota; kingdom Metazoa; phylum Chordata; class Amphibia; order Caudata; family Salamandridae; genus Calotriton; species Calotriton arnoldi. The sequence goes on along the minus strand of CAWUFW010000079.1, from coordinate 4,647,021 downwards.
TATCTCAAATACAAGAAGATGGCAAAGAATGTGTTGTGGCCTTTGCTTCCAGAGCCCTCACTAGCACGGAAGAGAAATATTCAGTAATTGAACGAGAGACTCTTGGTTGTGTTTGGGCCCTTAAGCATTTCAGACAATATATATGGGGCACGTGTGTCACTGTGAGGACCAAGGTACTTACTTCTAGAGGCCTTAGCAATGTTTCACCCAGAATTTCACGCATGTCTGTCCAGTTGTTAGATTTCGTGTACGAAGTAATTTATGTTCCTGGTGTTCGCAACAGGATTGCTGATTTCCTCAGTAGATGTCCTTTGCCTATTCCGTGTGAAGGAAAAAATGAGTGGGATGATTGGTTGGTTGTTACAATCTTTGGTGATGAATTGCAAAGCATTTCCCATGAGTGGGTCCAAGGACTATTACGTGACTCCATTTTAGTTTCTGTCCTTGACCATGTTCGCAAGGGATGGCCTGGAAAAGCACATTTGGACAGGGATCTTTTGGCGTTTTGGGAAGTTAGAAACGACTGGTCTGTCGAGGACGGTCTCCTACTTAGGAGTGGAAAATTGGTTCCTCCTTTGGATTTTTGGAATAAAATTATCAGCTTATGCCACGAGGGACACTTAGACATTGTGAAGTGCAAATCCAGAGTCAAACAATCCTATTGGTGGCCTGGTCTTGACAAAGAAGTTGAGAAAGTTATCAGAGACTGTGAACAGTGTACAAATTCTGACAAGAGTTTAGTTACTCACAAATCTCCCTTGCATCCCATTGTTGTCCTAGTCATGTCTTGGGAGAGAGTGGGTATTGATATTTTTGGTACTGTTAAAAATTCTGTGGGGGTGCTGAAATATATTTTGGTCTTAGTGGATCACTTTTCGAAGTGGCCGGAATACAAGGTTGTTGACAAGGCAGACTCGGAGTCAGTACTTTTGTTCTTAGCTGATGTGTTTGGACGTGAGGGTTTACCTAAAGACGTTATTTCTGATAACGGTGGGCAATTTGTCAGTGATATCTTCAAGAAGTTTATTAAAGAATCTGGCATTACTCACAGGACCACCTCTCTCTACCACCCTGAGGGAAAAGGTAGCGTGAAACGCTTTAACAGGGTAATCAAGGACATAATTGAACTTTCCTTTAGCAATCATTTGGATTGGGAGGATGAATTAAGAAAGACCATTTGTGCATACAGAGTTACACGCTGTGAGTCTTCTGGACATTCTCCTTTTGAGCTAATGAGGGGCAGGCCTCCTCGCATCAAAGACAATGTTGGATGGTTAAAGTGTACTAGTTCTTTTTCGTGGTCTGCCAGGAAAGTTAAGGATTCCTTGGAGGCTGTTCAATTGAAGTACAGGGACAAATATGACCAATCTCATGGGACAAAAAAAGTACATCTTTGTGTAGGTGTTACGGGTTAAGAAAGGTAGACTAACACGTAAGGGGGAAAGTACGTTTTCTGCCCCTCTCAAGGTTGTCAAGGTTATGTGCAATTCTGCCTTACTCAGTGATGGGAAAGTGTGGCATGCCAATAGGATTGCTAAGTTTAGGGGCAAGGATTCCCCTGTTTGCGTGAAGAGTTTCCAGCATGGTTCTCGTGCTGAAATTCGCCCGATCAGGTATGATTGGATTCAAGATTGTACTCTGTCTGAGGGTGCTTTTGGTTCTGAGTCATCCGATGTTACCAAGGATGGTGGTCATGGATCCTCCTCTTCTAATATTACAGAGGGGGAGGGGCTGTGTGGGTGATCGCAGTAATGCCAATGTTAGCAATACTGAAGTCTGCAAATCTAAAGTTGTTTCGGTTCCTAAGGAGTGTATTGGTCCTAAGAGTTCTGAATTCACCAGAGTTGGCAGAGCTTGTGTTAAACCCAAGCCTTTAAAGGATTATGTCACACACATTTGTCGTCCTTAGCTCTTATCTGCGAATATGTATCTATGTTACTTTTATTTGGTTCTCTCTTTTATTGTAATTTCCTTTTACTCCCTTTCAATTTTGTTATTTTGGGAGAAGGGGGAAGTGTTGTGTTTATGTCAGCTGCGCCGGCGTGTGACCTCACAGGGTTCCAGTGCTTGGGTTCTCGAGCTGTGGAATCTGTGAGTGATACGTTGACAGAGCTTCACTGGAAGAGGAGCGTCCAGCCTGTCCTCCTCACTGCTGCCGAGTTCAAGAATAAACCGATACACTTAGAAAGCCTTCCTGTCTCCGTGCATCTATCTCAACACCGCACATCTTGCATCATCACCACAACTTCCACATTTCTTGAAGGCTTTATCATCCACTTCCTCTGAAATCACTATGGAGCTGGAGTTCTCCAAACGCATCACACAATTTGTTCACTGTTTAGTCTCTGAGGCAGCATTATTATATTCCATATAGGTACCCTATATAGGCGCAGGTAACATTGCAACCTTTCACCTATATTCTTCCCTACATTACATACATAACAGTTCTTAGGGACTGACCTTTTACCTAGATACGACACTGCATTCAGAACGCGGGTTTCCCCCTAGTTCGAATCTCATACATTATGCATGAGGCTTCTTGGAAGCACAGCAGGACTAACAGCAGGACGAACATCTGCTGTATAATATCTCTGTATAAAGTTCAGGCCCGACGTCATCCTTTAGGCCGACAAAGTAACACAGCAAGGTAGGACCCCTGGGGAGACCTATGGGTATATATACATCACATCTTGCTTAGAAGGACAGAGGAGACCAAGACTTCCCGGCTGACACACTGACCAGAGACACTGAGGTTCCTGCATGCAGACACTCCAGCTCACAGTGGTCTAACATCCCTCACGGGGTGTCCAACTTGAGACCAGGACGGGGTCCCATATTCTCTCATTCTCAGGTAATGGGGTTGACTAGATCCTAGAGGGATTCTTGGCATAACACCTACACAGATGCTAGGTACATTTAGGTACATCTAGTTAGGGAGGCATCATAGGAGTACGCACTTTTTATCATGTTTTTATGTACTTGTATATATTCATGATTTCTGCAAGATGGTAGAACTTTACCATCCCTTTACTTTCATAGTATTGCTAATCATATAGCTCTGCTACTGTCTAATGGTTGTTGCAGCTCATCTATTCTACACTAGAATAATAACTGTTCAATAAATACTTATTGAAAACGCCCAGCCTGTTTATTCTGTGTAACTCTCTGAGACAAACTAAGTGAGCACGAGTGACTGAGCGAAAGGTAGTATATTGTTTCCACGATTCTGAGGGATCAGGGTTGTCATGTTCTGAGGTTGCCAGAATCTATTCTCTCCTTGGTAATAGGAGATTATAGTGGCACTGTGAGCTAGCTGATACGGACAGGCTAACGTATCCGGTGGGGGTGCACGGAATCAGTCTGCCACCAATCCCACAGTTTATGTTATCCAAACGCGCAGATCCTGTATAGGTTATATAGGAACTACACAACAGCATTACACCACGCAGTGCTTGAAACGGAAAAATAAAAGTGCAGGTACTCCGTAGCCGAGTACCTGCGTGTTTCTGAGAAGTGCCGGTACTCTCCAATTAAAGGTATTGCATTTCTCTTGCGAAGTGCCGGTACTCTCTTCCTCAAAATAAAAAAGTGCTGGTACTCCGGACAGTGCCGGCCCATTTAAAGCACTGACACCACGGAAATCCTAACCTCACAACACACTAGTTACCGAGGTGAAATGGTTATTCAAGGTCTCGCCACTCGTGCACTTGCTGACGCACAGACGGCTGAATTATGCACTGGCGTAGCAAGGGGGGGGCGGTACGCCCCGGGCGGCACGAGAATTCGGGGCGGCAGGTAAATTTATCGCCAGCACCCCCCCCCACTGGAATTATGGCATTTTGGTTTAAGAAACCTACAGGACATTAAAACCAACTGCTATGAAAAATAGTGATACATATCGTTGGTGCCTGATGTCTACGGGGAAAAGCAACCCGCCAGGCATCGTCCGTTTCGCCAGTACAATGTGTGCTCGCATGAAAGAGTGAGTCATGCTAGTGTTCGGGTAGAAAATAGTCCATTTTCGGAATCCAGTGCATTCGTTGCATGGTCGGTGCAGTGGAGTAAGTCGGGAATGTTGGTGTTCGCGAGAAGTCAATATGGGGGGAAATTCAGACGAGAGGTCGCTCATTGCCCCCACTGAAGATTTCTTTTTCCATGAGCTGAAACATATTTTCCAAAGGTCAATAGCAAAGGGACTGTGGATCTACCCGCTGCGCCTCTGATTTTCCAAGCAAGCAAACAAAGAATGAAAGCTAAGGCAGAATAAGACACATCTATGCGCTGAGGCAGAGGTGCAGTGGCTGTGCACCTACACCACAGCATACAATCACGGCATGACAATCTCGGCGTTCACTATACAACACGCTTATACCTATGCTCAACACGACTTCAACCGCCAGGACTTACGAATAACTGGCACTTCAATAATTCTGGGTAACGAAGGGCCCTGCACTGAATGAAGAAACCATTACTGGACTGCAACCCTCCACCGTGGCTGGGGATTCAGCACGATGCTACAAATAAGCTGTACGTCAGCACCATCTGGTGGACACACGAGACACGCACTGAAAACAGCGACGAAAAGGTTATACGGCACAATACAGCATTTCGGCAGAAGAGGAAAAGCATATAACAGGCCACCGTTGCAAACGCATCCCAACCCACACACACAACTAAAACACGAGTCATACGTTCCTGGAACATCCCACAAAGCTTATACATCCCTCATACATTCCACCAGGCAGAGGTGTTACGTTTTGTCCCTGGAACTACAGTTCTCCATATCTGGCATATTTCTGATTCAAAAGCTTGAATTATTACCCATCACCAGTCTGGAAGTCTCAGGTTCAGTCTCCGGTTACATTATACAGGGAGTAAACAGTATTAATATCCCTTTATGGAAGAAAATAGGTTTAAGTAGTACATTCACCTCTTTTAATATAATACAGTCTACATTTCAGCTAATAATTTGAATGGGCTTCACTTCAGCTCAGATTTCATAGCACAAGTGTGTTCAGAGAGGGCAGTAGGTGGCGAGAAGCAAGAATGCATACAGAATGTGAATTTATGAAAGCTATCATCGCTGGATTATTGTACTTGCAGGATAAATAACACACAGTATCAAGAGGCAGGCAAGAGAGTAGGCTTTCCTAAAGAAAATTTACAAATACACATTGCACTTTCTCCTGCTGCATTCATGTCCAGTCAGCAGTGCATGGTGAGCGCATGTAGTTTCTTTCATATGACATCACTGAGCATATCCTGCCGCGGGACTCCTGCTTACAACTCTGCAATGGATGGCAACCTGCTTGAGGGATGAGTTGTACCCGTATCCTGGAGGACAGGTGTCTTTCATGCGACAGAAGAAGATGCACACGACTCACACATAGATCCATGTTCCAACTCTTTGCTTCATTAGTGGGTAAGGTCCATCTGGAAGACCAAGCAAAATGAAAGTCAGAGAGCTTGGATTCTGTCGAAGGAGCCAGAAAGACACCCACAGAGCGCCTGAGCCAGGAATGGACACCCAGTCAAACTGAAGAAAGGGCTCCCTGATCAGAAGAGCCAGGAATTCTATCAACCTGGCAGACCTTAAAGTGAGAAAAATAGTTTACCGCAATAGGAAATTCACAGCAGCATTGTGAATAGGTTCAAACTGAAAAAGGCCAATCGAATATGCTTTGAATCCTTGAGACGGAATATAGGTGGGTGCTTACTGGACTGTATTTGGGGTCTCTGTTTGCCAATTTAATTCTACGTTCTCAGGAATAAAGTGGAGGGATGCGAGAAAGGCATAGATTTATCAATACTGTCTTGGCCAGGCTGGGCTAGCAGAATGAGGACACATCCAACGAGTTCATCAAAAGTACTTTTTTTTTCTAATCACAGTTGCCAGTGTCTCCTAATAAAGAGTAGTCAGTCCTTGTTGCTGCATGTGGCAAAAAGATGCACATCTAGTCATTGCCGGCGCTGAAAGGCCTGTAGCTGTGATGGATTCTGCTCCCATGATCCATGGCAGCCAAGATACATTCCCTTGCCGATCCTGCCTTCCTCGCCATCTCCTCTCACCCGTCTATGGACTCTAAACCTTTCGGTCACTTCCTGATCTTCACTCTAATCCGGCGGAGCCCGAATCCACTTGGCCGATTCCCGGTGTAGCTGCACCGACAGCTATAGGGGAGATTGGCACTGGCACACCGCTATGGCCGTCACCTACCCAGCCGGACTTCGGACATTTGTCTCACCGTTTTCTCCGCTCCTGTCTCCTTCATGTGGACTCCTTGATCTCTTTAGGTCCTGATTTTCGTGTCCTTTATTCTCAAATATTCTATCATGCTGTAATTAATGTGAAATTTTGGTAACTAATCCGGGGGAGCCCGAATGCACTTGGCCGATTCCCGGTGGAGCTGCACCGACAGCTATAGGGGAGATTGGCAATGGCACACAGCTATGGCCGTCACCTATCCAGCCGGACTTCGGACATTTGTCTCACCGTTTTCTCCGCTCCTGTCTCCTTCATGTGGACTCCTAGTTCTCCTTGGTCTTTTTGGGTCCTGATTTTCGTGTCCTTTATTAACTCCTGTCTTGAATATGCTATCTTGCTGTAATTAATGTGAAATTATTGTAACTAGTAACATGCTGTTTCCTTATGTAAAGCGCTCTGATACCTTCGGGTCTAGCCAGTGCTATATAAAACTCATCAAATAAATAAATGATCTGCTAAGAGAAGAGAATCGAATATGGCCATTGGTTGTTTATCTCCACTCTCCCGGGCAAATTTATTTCCTACAGGGAGGCGATTTTTGTCTCAACAGCTCTGCGCTGAGACAGAAAAGGAGACCCCTTTCTTCCTTTTTCATTTATATAAAACACTGAAGTATTCGATCTCTTTATATATTCAAAGCAGGCAATCCTGGAGTCCCAGGAGAACTGATCTCAATAGCTCAATATTTGTGTGTAAATGATTGTCTTCGTCTGGCAAAAGAACTCTGGAGCACAAGTCTCGCTTGTGGGAGTAATTGTCTTCATCTGGCGAAAGACCTCTGGAGCATAAGTCTTGCTTGTGGGAGTCCCACCCATCAACCTAAGGCGCTGGGTGTCAAACTGAACTGCAGCGCTGGCCCTAGGAAAGGTAGGCCCACAGTCAGGTTGTGAATTTACTGCAACAACGAGTTGCTGCCTTTAGCTATGGAGCAATAAACGCTAGTCGCCTAGGCATGGGAATAACTTGGGAGAACGAATTATTCTACTGAGGCCATGTAAACTATGCAGGCCCAGCAAACTATGAGTGACGCTACAGTGGGGTCGGAATTTCAAAACTATTCTGCAGATGCATTTATCTAATGAACTCTTAATTAATTTTGCTGGTGACCCAGAGACAATGAGAGGCATTTGGGATGTCTTGGTTGGATGGTTACAGGGAAATATGCATCTTGGTGATCTATAGTGATCGTGAACCTTCCCTCCTGCACGCACACAAGCACGCAGACGCACGTACATTTACAGCACTCACTCCCAAATATTCATACATACAAGCACGCCCCAAATATTTAAAATAAAATACAAATCACACTTACCTGCGCAGCTCTGCCTTGGAGGTCCCGAGAGGGTTGGGACTGCTGGGTTCTTTTTGCTGGGACCTTAGGTCAGCCAATCAGGGAAGGCAACAGTCCCTACCTCGTCACAGAATGGGATGGCGTAACTGAGAGTTGCTGACCCCACCCCACTTTGTGACGAGGTGCCACTGATTGACACTCGGCCCTGGGCACTTCAGGGCTTAAAACTGAAGTGCCCAGGTGTAAGGCAATCATTGACGACCGCCGCACCTCCCCCCCACCCCTCGTCACGAGGGGGAGTGCCTCGAGGTGATTTGCCATGCTGAAAAGGTCAGGCTCTCAGGAGCTGTGGCATCTTCAGTCCGGCAAAGTTCAGCTCAGGCAGCCAGAAGCCTCTACATTTAGCGTATGTCTAGATCCCTGAAAATAAAAAGGATCTGTCAGGCTGACCTTTGCTCAGCCTGACAGACACTTTTCTTGTTGGGCAAAAGGTGAGGGGGCGTGGTCCTCCACTCAATAGGACAGGCTGCGACTGCACAGAACGTTTTGAGAAGTGTTTGGCCGCTGAGTTGGGTACGCCCCTCCCCTGCCCTATACCTCAGCATAGAGCCTTGGAGTTATTATTGATAATTTCTCTATGAAGCCGCAGATTGTGTCTGTAGTATCCACCCGTTTCTTCCAGCTTTGGAAGATCAGGAATATTGGTAGATTCCCTACCTTTGAAGCCCTCGTTCAGGTTGTTCTTTCACTAGTCATTTCCAACATTGACTATGCAAACTCCCTTTATTTCGGTCAGCCAGAATACCTAACAAAAAGATTGCAACTGGCACAAAAACAGGCATCCATACTGATCTACCAACAACCTAGAAGGGGTCCCGTCACTCCCCTGATGAGGAAACTGCACTGGTTACCGGTGAAACAACGCACTGCATTTAAGATCGGGTGTTTCATCTTTAAATCCCTGCACAGCACCTGCCCTGAATTCATTTCTACACGCATCCATAGGTATACCCCCGTTCGGAACCTGAGGTATTCATACCTCGACCTCCTGGTCATTCCCCCCTTTTAAAAAGAAGAGGCGAGGCAGAGCTAGATTCGCTGTTCTGGCCCCTCGTTTCTGGAATTCTCTCCCTTCGAATATCAGATCGTCACTGTGCTATCTTCGATTCAGACAACTCATACATTACATCTGGGATAAGGTAGGGCTCTAGAAAACACCTGTACTTTTGACCGACCTACCCTTGAGCAGTCTAGTTTGCACTTTTCACGGTTCTGAAGAATTGCCGTGATCAACTTTGACACATGAATGGCAAGAAACAGGTTGACCTACACTTGATTTTAGAGCCAACGTGGACCATTATATTCACCTTTGGCCAACACCTGCTTTTACTATAACCGAGGGATCCACACATTAAACTAATCCTTTAGATTACCTCTAGTTATTTTTAGATTCACTATACACCATTCTACTCACTTGCAGCACCTCCACACAGGACCTCACACTTCATGCCGGCAGCCTCAAAAGAACTCCGGCAAAAATCTCCCCTACGGGGCCTGTTGGGCATTGCAGCATCAGCCCAACGATGAGCTGCCCAATGATGAAGCATGACACCTCTTGGGGTGTGTAAGGGCTCTTGCTCCTAATGGATCAGATCCCGTGACTTGATACATTAGGTACATCCGACCTCCCCCTTATCTTAGGAATTGCATACCTCTGAATGTACCTGTACCTCTGGGGTCCTGTATTCTGGACCTTGATTTGCCCCTTGTCCCTCCCTTTGTATATTTTCCTGAGTTATAGCGTCATCCCCCCCCTCTTTTGCGATACAAGAAAACCTTTTTACAGTGTTTTCACATGCTTCCCCCAAGCATTTTGCCCATAATCATGGGAGTCTATGTGACCATCGAGACTCCACCTCAGGCAGGCATGCATTAAGGACATTCGTTTTGTCAACAGCAGTGCTTTAAATGGGCCGGTACTCACCGGTACTGAGTACCGGCACTTCTCAGTTTTCTCCCCCTGAGTACCGGAACTTATTTTCGGGCAAGGAGAGTACCGGTACTCCATGAAGCAGCAGGGCTCAGGCCCTGAAGTACGGGTACGTGCAACGTAAAAACTGAAAATTACTCTTTCAGATGGTGCGTGTTTATGTGCTGCTCTGGCTGGCAGCAGCCTGTGTATTTCTGCGCTGGGTTGCTCCTGCAGTGTTAGGTTCTCATCAGGCGCGCAACGCCCATTGGGATCAAAGGGCTTCAGACACCCCTCCTCCCCCATCGTGTGTGTCAGCCCGGCTGAGACAGCTTCCCGGGAGCACACACAGCCGCACCCGAGTACTTCACAGGTCTTTAAAAGACCAATTGCTTTTTAATGAGGCTTTGTTGTTTCTCACCCCTTCTTAGATCCCCTGCAGCTCCACTCTGCATACTGCTGGAAGAATCAGCCCCCCCCCAATTTGACTCTAGTTGCGCCTCTGGTTCTCATTGGCATCGCAACAAGAATGAGGATATGGTCAGAGGTGCCGAGAGTTGAACTGAAGAACCAGGGTCGAATCCCGACGTCAGGGCTCATCATCCTGTGATTCTGGACAACTCCTTTAACCAGGGGTCTTAAAAAAAGTAAGCTTTAATGCACATGTTCTGATTGTCATGTAAAGTGCTTAAATGCCCATGGCCCAAATTCGCGCAATATCAAACTGCCAAAAATTAGGCCCTGCACCTATGACATAGAAGCTGAGGCTTGCCATGACTCTTATGTAAGGAGGCAGTTTGATTTTGCGCGAATTTGGCCCATGTGCATTTAAGCGCTTTACATGACAATCAGAGCATTTGCATTAAAGCTTACTTATGTGGCTATTGTTAAATTCCTGGCTCACAGCCACACCCCCAGACACGCCCCCAGACACGCCCCTAACTACCCACCCAGTCTAATTAGTGGGTACCGGCACTTCTAATTTCCCATTTAAAGCACTGGTCAACAGTGTGCCTTTCTGATGGCTACACCTGCCACACGTCACTGAACATTTTGGTAATTGGCATGTTCTGCTTTCTTTCCTTGCATAACTAGGTATTGGTCACTCTTGCCGGCAGCAGCCTTCACTCTGGTAGAATAAACGTGCAGACCTACCGGGCTGCTTCTTGGCTAGGCCATAGCTGATCTTAATACACAACACAATCCTTCTGGAGATGGTTCTCTTTGGCACCACCTTAACTTTTTTCACTCTCAAGAAACAGACAAAAAGTTAAATGACAGGCTCAGTCTCTCTTGATCTGTTTTAGCACTCTAGGCAGGAGAGGGTTTGGAGGAAAGGCATACAGGAGTCCCAACCCCCTTTCCCCCCAATGCTGGCGGAAGGTGTCCCAAAGGGAGGACTGCCTTGGGAACGCTAAAGCACAATAAGTTTGGACTCTGCACGTTTTATGTGGTGGCAAATAGATCATGCCAGGGTCCTCCCCAGTCCTGGAAGATGCCCTGTGCTACTTCGGAGTGGAACTGCCACTTGTGATCTGCTAGGCGATGGCTGAGTTTATCCACCCTGGTGTTTAATGATACCACGAGGTGCTGGGCAACCAGGACATGCCATGAGAGTTCAGCCAATTCTGGAGAAAGAGCCTCCTGGCACAGGACTCAATAGCCCACACCGCTCAGTTTGTTGTAGAACCACATGGCGGTAGTGTTGTCCATAAGAACCTGCACCTGTTCCCCCTTGATGGTTGGTAAGAATTCCTTCAGTGCCGAGAGAATGGCTCACAACTCTAGCAAGTTGATGTGGAGCCAAGCTTCTTCCAGAGGCCAGAGTCTTCTGTTCTCTATCCCTCCCAGATGACCTCCCCAACCCTGTAATGGTGCATCCATTACAACCCCTCGCTCTGGGTGGGCTAGACAGAGAGATCTGCCGCCAGTCCAATTGCAGTCGAGCAACCAACACTGCAGGTCTTTTGCAGTCTCCTTCGACACCTGGATGGACTCTGATAGGTCCCCCTAGTGAGGAGCCCACTAAAACCTCAGATCCCACTGCAGAGCCCACATGTGCCACATGGTGTGGTCCACAAGCAGGATGCAGGAAGCCCAAAGGCCCAGAAGCCTCAGACCAGCTCTCACTGAGACCCTGGTCAAGGGTCAGGATAATTGCCCAAATGTCCTGTACTCATTGAGGTGGAGGGGAAGCTTAGAACAGCAAAGTATCGAGAAACGCTCTGATGAAGTGAAGCTGTTGTGAAGGAGTCAGGTGTGACAGTGATGTCAACAGTGGGCTGGAATTGGTTTACGACTGTTTGACCCGAGCCTGCCTTTAGTAGCCAGTCGTCGAGGTACAGGAAGACTGGTATGCCCAACCCCCGCAGATGGGCTGCAATCACCACCATCACATTCATGAACACCCAAGGTGCGCTGGTAATCTTAAAGAGGAGCACAGAAAACTTAAAGTGCTCTTGGCCTACCTGAAATTATAAGTAGCGTCTGTGGTACGGCAGGACGGAGTTGTGGAAATAGGTGCCCTGCAGATCTGATAACACTATCCAGTCACCTGGAACCAGGGCAGACAGATGTTGGGTCAGGGTGAAAAATCTTTCAAGGGCTGAGTCCATCTTCATTTCGAACAGCTTCAAACCCTTGAAGGGCATGTCCATGAGAGACCATTGCTCATCCGAGTGAATCCAGGCGTGGCACCTAAGCACCACACTGGTACTGACTGGAAGGGTGGTGGGATAGCCATCGGGGTTCAACTGAATGGTGGATACCGGACTGTAGGAAAGTGCCCCTTTTTGCATGGTTACCCCCCACTTTTTGCCTGACACATGATGCACTTTGACTTGGTGTGCCCTGGGTCCCTGCCAATCAGGTTCTCAAGGCCTGTGTGCTCTCCCAAAGCTGTACCTTTGAGAGGGAGGGCTTTGCTGTGGTTTAGTCCCTGAAGAAGCTGAGACCATACCTGTTTGGTACTCACTTCCTCGGCAAACTGACCACAGACCACTCAGATGGCTAATGCAGATGAAAGGGGAAGATTTAAAACTTTTGAGGTGGTCCATCTCCACACAGGGAATGGACTTCACAGTGAAACATAGACCTGGGACTGCCAATGCCAATGGCCTTTCCAGATTTTCCACTTGGACAATGAAGACTCTCTAGGGAAAGGGGTTAGTCTCATCCTCTTTTGTTTGGAGGGGGGGTTGTGTAGGAAAGTGCCCCTTTTTGCATGGCTACCCCCCACTTTTTGCCTGACACTTGATGCACTTTAACTTGGTGTGCCCTGGGTACCTGCCAATCAGGTTCCCAGGTCCTGTGTTCTTTACTAAAGCTGTACCTTTGTACCCACAATTGGCACATCTCTGGCCACAGGTAAGTCCCTTGTAAAAGGTACCATGGGGTACCAAGGGCACTGTGACCAGGGGAGGCCTCTAAGGGCTGCATCACCTATTGTGCCACCCTTAGGGGCCCTGTACCTTAACACCCACACACTGCCATTGCAAGCTGCGTGTTTTGGTGCAGAGAAAGGTGAAGAGTCAACGTAGCACACATCCCTGTGTCCCATGTCTGCAACCCACTGTCTGGGGCCTAGGTAAGTCACCCCTATAGCAGGGTGCACTAGACCACAGGTGAGGGTACCGGGGCATGAGCCCTGTACCCCTAGAGTGTCTAAGTCCATTCTAAATCAAAATGAAGGGTCACTGTTCCTAAGAGAAGACAGAGGGTGTTGTTTTAGAGAGACAAGAGGGGAAGTCAAGGTGACTTTTACTTGGTGCCCTCAAAAATCCCAAGGGATGTCATACTTCATCATAGCGTGGTGCTCCTCGTCGGGCCAGCGCTGCAATGCCCTACGGGTCCCCCGAAGGGTCGCTTTGGCGGAGATCTTTTTGTTTTTACACCGTATGATGAGTGCAAGGTAGTGCTCGTGGAATGATGAGCGAATTAAAAAATGGCACATTTTTGTAGCGCTGCGGTAGCTGTAGTGCCTGTGCCTCAACACATCACACAAAAACCTTAGAGATAGGCAATTTCAGAAGGACACAGAAACAACACACAAACTGTAATACGAAAAACTGCGTTTATCCCATTATGTGTCCATGCAACCTACACTATGTAGGCATGACCACAAGACCAATCAAAACCAGGAACAGTGAGCACAAAAGCAATATTCGCTGCGGACGTAGCACTACAAAAATGTGCAACCACTACATTGAATTCCAACATACCACTGACCACTTGATATGGACTATTTTGGAGGCTAATCCAACCTGGAGTACCACTACCCTGTTTTAAAAAAGAACAACGTTGGGTATTCCGCCTTCGCACACATATCCATGGCCTGAACGCTGATATACCCCGGATTGAACTACAGTAGCTCTTTTCATTCAGGTACATCGTCTCAACCCACTGTCTCTCTCAACACACTATCGGTATATGTCTCCCCACTCTGTCTTACTCTCCATTTTACACAGAGCCATTCGCATTTTAATATTAGAAGCATAGATCTTAAATCTATTGGCCGTAAGCTCATCTCTTATGTGAAGTATGAACCCATACCATTGTAATAATAAGGCCCCTTTTAAAACCTTGTACCCATGACAAGCCCGGGCCATATATCCTATTTCTTTGTCCCCAATTAATCTGCCATCAACTTGATACCATATATCAGCCCCCGCCATAGGCTGTGTACTAAGTATACAAACACACAGACTTGCCGATGTTGGCAGCTATCCACCATTTGTCCTGTGCGACTTCGTTTACAAACCCCCTTAGTTGTGTACAAATTTATTTACAAACCCCCATAGGCCTTGTATGGAGCATACCTACACACACACACATGCTTGCCTTTATCAGCAGCCAATCACCGTTCCAAGATGGCGGCCGCTGACAACACACACAGGCTTGCCATTATCAACAGCCATTCACTGTTCCAAGATGGCGAACGCACACTGCGCGATCTCCAATACATGAACACTTTGTCTAACCTTTTCTTTGGTCCTGAAGAAGCGCTAGGGATCTCATCCTGAGACCATTAAAAGCGCAAACATGCTGACCTAGTCTAGCTCACTCACACATTTGTATAGCATATCCTAGCTACTTAGGGCCATTACAACCCTCTAGCAGACACAACCAATCTGGTTTTTTAACCGTGACATAGGGATCTCTATCAATAAATCCGATTAACACAGATACCCTCTAGCCATTTTTAAATTCACTCATCATTCCACGAGCACTACCTCGCACTCATCATACGGTGTAAAAACAAAAAGATCTCCGCCAAAGCGACCCTTCGGGGAACCCGTATGACACTGGAGCGCCGGCCTGACTAGGAGCACCGCTCTATGATGAAGCATGACATCCCTTGGGATGTGTGAGGGCACCAAGTAAAATTCACTTTGACTTCCCCTCTTGTCTCTCTAAAACGACCCCCTCTGTCTTCTCTTAGGAACAGTGATCCTTCTTTTTGATTTATTCATTATTTGAGAGCGCGGGCACTGGACCTTAATCGAGCTCCTTGTCCCCCACTTTACCTTTTTTTAGAGTAAGTCCATTCTAAGACATTGTGAGTGTAGTGAAGCCATAAAGAGTATATGGTCTGGGAGTTGGTCATTTGAACTCCACAGTTCCATAATGGCTTCACTGAAACCTGGGAAGTTTGGTAGCAAACGTCTCAGCACATTAAACCCACACTGATGCCAGTGTGGGATTTAATGTAAAATGCACACAGAGGGCATCTTAGAGATGCCCCCTGAAAAATGACCAGCCTAGTGTGGTTCCCGAATGGCTGCCTGCCATTTGCCACCACCAGACATGTTTCTGGACCACTGGGTAGAGAGCCTCCGCTCTCTGGGTCCAGAAACAAAGCCCATCCTGGACAAAGGTGTCACACCTTCTCCCCCAGGGTGGGCTAGGTCCACGAAAGGGAAAGCTCCAAAGGCCTGCTGCCTTTTTTTGCAGTCCCTGCCTTTTGTTGCCCCCAGCAACTGGCTCCCACCGGTTCTCACCCCCACTTTGGGCAGGAGATTCGGAGGGAAAACCGAGTTAGGAGCAGAGGTGTGCCCACCTTTGCCAAGCATACCCCTCAGGTGGGGGAGGCAAGGTGAAGCACACATCTCAGTCCCCTCCATCTTGGAGACGAGGGGACCCAGCCAATTAGGAAGAGGCTGATGCCCCCCTCGCATAACAGGGGGTCTACTTACCTCAAGGAAGAGACCTCATTGGTCCCGACATGAAGACCCCTGTAACGCCCCTAAATTTAGTTTTTGGGGGTGACCCTGAACCTTGCCTCGTCAAATTCGAGGAAGAAAGAAGGACCGAAGAGCTGTGCTGACCCAGGAAGAAGAGGACACCTACTGCTTTGGCCCCAGCCCTACCGGCCTGTCCCGACTTCAACCTGCCTATAGCAAGAACCCCGGCATGTCCAGCAGCCCCCCAGAGCCCGGAGGACCTGCCCTGCACTCAACTTACAGACTCTGTATCCAGTGAATACCAGATTTGCCCAACAAAGACTCCAAGACCAGAACCCGGATCCAGGTGGCTCCGCGGTTCTACACCACTCTGCACCAGACGCCCACAGCCCGAGTTAGAGTGGCCCAACACCACGAGGAGGTCTCCCCAGTGATCCTGACTTGGGATCCAGCAAGCCCTGACATCCCCCAAGCTTCAAGCCGATGCCTGTAGCCTCAACCTGAAGGGACCTCCCCGACCGTGACCGGAGCTGGTGAGAAAACACGACGCCTAAAGACACCCCTGCACCAGACGCTCCACGACCTTGGGTGGCCCAACGGACGGTGTCCAGGCATCCCCTAAGATCCCAACATACCTCTCAAGCCAGTAGTCGCCTTCATGAAGCCTCCCTGACCGAGCCTTCAGCATCTTTTCTGAACCGAAGATCTCCATTGCAATCCACAGGGTCCCTGACGTCTTCTTGGCACCCTGCATCCGTCCGCCTCCGTACCGCTGGTGGTGCAGCTCCTGTGCTGATTATTGGCTACTGCAGTGCCTGACCCTACCCTAGGAGTTTTGCTCCCACAGCCAAGTGGCCTTTCCGAAAGCAGACCCTGACCGAAGGCCCCCTTAGCCCCATTAGCTTACATTGGCCCTTTGCACTCTGCACCTGGCCGCCCCAGTGCTGCCAGTGTTGCAATTTGAGTGCCTACCAGGACCTTGGGGAACCTTGGCCCTAACCCCCAAAAGTCATACCTGTAAGTAGAGTACTTATCTGTAAAACCGATAGGAACTAATGTTACGAGTTTTTGTTCCAATAATGTTTTAAGTGTTGAGCTGCTGTTTTGTATGGGTATACAGTAACTATGCTTTAAACTGATAATTGTCATACTTACCTGTGAGTGAAAGTCTAGGGTGTGATATCTAGGCATATCACCTGGAGCAGTCGATGTAACCTAGAAGTAACGAGAAAGTAATCCTAAGTAATTACTGTGTAACTTAAACTACTTTTTGAACCATTACAAACTTGTAACGATTGCAAATCGATTCCCAAATTGCACTTCTTGAAATGTTCTATGATAGAAAGTATATTTTACCTACCTGTACCAAGACTTGCTTGGTTCTAGAAAATAAAACTTAGGTATACCTTTTTTATACTTTCCCAATTGGTCTGGATTCAGTCTCTGATTGTGTACCTTCAGTCTTGATTGAGTGAATACAAAAAATGCTGAACACACCCTCTGGATAAGCCTAACTGCTCACCCACACTACCACAAAGAGAGCTGTTAGTACTTACCTAATTTAGTCACTGCTATACCTTTGGGGATCAACTGGACTTTGTGCAAACTATACCTTACTTTGGTATAGTATATACAGAGCCAGCTTCCTACATTGACCCACTAGGTTCTCCAGAGTGCGGTGCTTCAGCAGTAAATCCGGACCTCCGGGAGCGCGTTAGTGCAGTCTTCCGACCGGTCTATAAACTGGTAGACAAGATCCTAGTTTTGTCCAAGAAGGATGAAAGCGTGATTCATTTACTCAAATGGAAAGGGGTCATCACCATTAGGAAAAAAACAGCTCTGGCGTGGAGGACCACTTTGTCAGGATAGAAAGTGGTGAAATGGAGCCTGACGATTGGCACTTGCATATCACTGGCTCGCCTGGCAGAAGTAATGGCAGCAAGGAAAACTTGTTTAATGGTTAAAAGCCTTAATGACCACCAAGTAAAAAAAGGGGTGGGGTGAGTGAGAAGTGTGTGTGTTCACTCTACTTCCTGGTATATTAAATCCTTATAACCAAAGGAGAGAGAACTCACTCTGAATACTCTTTAAGCCTCCCTAAAATACCCAGTGGGCGCGGGGGCAGCTCTATTTAAAAGGACCCTCACCCACTAGAATGACTAGTGACATGCTTCATCCTCGGGTCCTCACCCAAGATACCTTGTGTATCTGGGTTGATTCTACATTGAGAATCAGCAGAACTCTTGGTTTTCTTGGAGAGGGATCTCTAACTAAAACTGCCTGAAGGTATTGAGTGTCTTGTATTTATTTGTGGATCATTTGGCAAGATTAAAAACAATATGTGATGTTGATGGAGTTTCAATGTACTCCCACATCAATGGGTCTACAATTTTCAGCCATGTGTAGTTGCTAGTGAGGTCAGTTTTTTTCTTCCAGGACCAGATATATATATTAAGATCCCTAACTGCTATGTTTATGGAACAAAAAACCACGTGTGTAGTCAGTTAATCAGTGATTCGGATTCATTTACACTTTTCCGGACACTCCATGCCATACATTACAAATCATACTGAGGAACTTCCTCAGTGAGAAATCTGCAAATTCAGAAAGAGAGACTTAATCACTAATTGAATGTTTTGACCTGTGTACTTGTAATCACATGTGGAAAGCACTGCATATGTCTACAATAGTGAACATCACACAGTGGCACGTGTGGTATCACTATCAATTAATTTGTGACTTTAACACAAATTGGATGGTAGAAGGCTCTTGTATTCGGGTGAGAACAAATAGTGAATGGCAGAGTATAATCTGTGCAAAAGCACATGCAACCATATTTTGGCTGAAGCATACCTTTTTGTCATGTTAATGTTGCCCCAGAGTCTTAGAGGTGGGCGGACTATTGACACACTCTGAGGGAGAGAAATAAAATGCTATGTATTAGACCAAGAGTATAGTAATCCAGTTATGTCTCATATACATGTTATTAGCCAGGCCCACTTCCCCCTCATAACTTACTTTGTCAAAGGAGCTCGCATGCCAATGACCTGTGTGTCTCTTCTAAGCTCTTCATCTTGCTGGCGTGTGCTCAAAAGACACTACTTGAGCATCTTCCACGTCACGTGATGTGTCACTCAGCGTGTAGATGTCATTGCGTGACCATCAATGTGCTGAGTTTATGCGCTGTTTTACCTCCACATCAGTATGTCAGCAAAATGGCCTGAATGTTTTTTGGTTTTTTTCTACTGCCCTTGTACCATTTTCATATCAGATTTCTTTGCAATATGTCAATGTCCTCAATAATGATAAAAAATGGGGGCATTGCCTGACGGGCCAAGATGGTGGCTACTCTTCCTTGAGCACCCGTTCACTGTGCCCCATCTGCTCTCATCCTCGGTGCTGGTGGCGAGCTAGTGCAGCCTGTCACCCCTGATGTCCCCCGCACCGACATAGGGTATGCCGCAGCCAACGCTTGTCGCTGTTGGGTCCTGTCAGCTGGTGTTTGAAGCGAGCAGCCTCTTACCGACCTGGCGTTGTGG
Organism: Calotriton arnoldi; assembly: GCA_963921515.1. NCBI lineage: Eukaryota > Metazoa > Chordata > Amphibia > Caudata > Salamandridae > Calotriton > Calotriton arnoldi. The sequence goes on along the minus strand of CAWUFW010000079.1, from coordinate 4,627,775 downwards.
AGGGAGCTACTGGCGGCTGGCCCCTGGGGTGACAGGCAGCAGGCCCCGGGGGTGACGATGAGGGCCGCCTGAGGCCGTGGGAGACTGCAGGGAGTAGCAGGAACCCCTGCAAGTGTCTCCTGGACCGCCCCCCCCCTTTCACCCGCTTGAGTTTGAGGGCTGTGCTGCAACGGGTTGGCATCTCTACTGGGGCTGTGGGCCGCGGAGACCTTGTGGGTGGGGGGGTGAGGGGGGGTATCATCCTTCTGCCGCCCAGCATCAGAGGAGTACCATTGAGGCGTTGGGGTCCTGAAAGGCCCCTCTTCATATCAACTGCCACCTGGAGGTAAGGGGAGCCCCCACATACAACCTCACTTTGGGGGGTCCCAGAGTGAGGGTCCCAGGGGGAGTTCTCTCCTCTTCCCCCACTACACAGTTTTTCACCTGGATGCTTGTGCTGCCACTGCCTGACCACATGGCGGGGTAAGCAGGCCAGGAACAAGGTCTTCTCCCCTGAGGGGCTTCCAACCTCCCACCTACATGGCTTGGGCATGATTTCTCTTTGTAGTGCTGTGCTACTCAGGTCCTGGGCGCAGAGTGCCTGTGAGGGGGCAGCTGGATCCAGAGGGGCCCTCTGTACCTGTACTTGATGTACAGCTAGGCCTAGATTCAGCTGTGGGTGGTGATTTTGTTGGCAAAGACTGACGTGTTCGTCGACGTGGCTTTGTTATTGGTTTCGACATTGAAACCTGCTTTAACGTCGATGAGCAGCAGCCTGTCGATGGTGATTTGATGCTGATGTTTACTTCAACGGTGAACACTGAGGGTGCTTTGCGTAGAGTGGTGGTTTGACAGCATCTTTAGCAATGTGTGACAGCGTACCTGTTGACAGCCAGCACACCGGTAGCTGTTCTGTCCTCAACGTTATACTTCAACAGGGAACGTCTCATCTTGTGATGATGGGGATGTCTCTCCCTGGATCTTCCTCTGTGAGCGAGAGGAGGGTGCTTTGGAAGAAGACTGACCTTCCCAAAGGCCTCTTGATGAACCAGCTGTAGAGACTTGCCTTATTTCTTGAAAACCATGTAGTCTGATCTTTTCTCTGTCCTTTAAAGTACACTTGGAAAACGTCTGACAGTGACCACAAGTCTCAGGACTTTGAGAATAAGGAAGACAAACAATACAGACAGAGTGAGGATCTGTCTGAGCCTTTTTCTTTCCACAGGACGGACACTTCACAAAAAGTAAAAGCATTTTTGACAGGAAAATAAACTATTTTCTGTCAGAAAGATGTCTCTCTGCACTCTAGGTGCTGTAAAATATCAAATGACTTCTAAAAAAAGAAAGGGTTGGGAAAGATTTTTCAGTGTTTTATGGCCAAAAAGGTAGAGCTCAGTTCCCTAGGATCCTGTTTCCAGGAGCCGGAAAAATGAACTGACCCAACTGTCACCTGTGAGGCATGATGGGATACAGGGGGTACTGTGAGGTTCTTAAAGGCACAGTACCAGTTTTCTTTACTATCTTGTGAATGGCAGACTATTGGCTAACAACGTCTCATATTCCCTTTTCTTTTCAAAAATATTTGTGAAAGATTTTCTATGGTCATTTTTTATTAATGACACATTTACGCAATTGGTTTCTTTTTAAAATAAAACTGCAATGTAATCTGGCCATTTTTAGGCTTCATATATGTAAAATACTATGTACAAAGTATATTATACATATATTGAAAATTTTAAAGTGTTCCGGGATCCCCACAGTAAGGCAGGACTATTCAGTGCTAACAACTATTGATGAGGATCCCCTGGAAGAGGATCCATAAATCCACCGTTGTGCCTTCTCAACGAGCACATTTCAGGGTTTTTGATGTAATTGGATACTTGATCAATCACACAACCATTTAAAGTCATTTGTAGTGTGTCTAAGTTTTGAAGTGGTCTGCCATTTTGTGGTGGTCCTCCTACACTGTATATTATTGCGGTGTTCGCATATACACGTTTTTACCTTTATTCCAGTCATTCCAACAAACCTCAGAAAGGGTGGGTACTCATATAGATTACCTGGGTTAATCTGCAATTAGTGTGTCTTCTGATGGCCACGGGGTAGACAGGCCTACATATATTGTTTTTACCAGATTTGTTAGATAACAAATGCTGCAGTGGACATATGGGTAATGACCTGTTACCTTGGGGAGAGTGCACTAAGTATTGTGTTTTGGTCTGATTTAGTTTTATTTTCCTTGTATGGACAAGGGCATATTTCAGACTTCTTAGCTCTTTTATATGAAACCATATGTTTTCGCATGATGGGGACCCTGTGTTCAGGATGCATCAGTTTTAATTAATGATTATTAAGATTTGGTTAGAGGCTATGTTAAAGAGTCTGACACAGATAAGCCTTTTATCATTGCTATCTTTTGATATCGTGTCCAGCAGTGCTTCCCTGTTTTGATTCCTTGCCCCCTTATTGGATCTCTGTATTACCCTTTCTGGGTTACTTCGTTCCCTTCAATTTGTTGGGCTGGGGTTCTGTTTGAGTTTTAAAGTCTGAACTTCTATTGTAATTTCTCCTAAGGTGCAAAAATTGCCCATGTTGGAAGTTATCTTTTAATGTTCTGGGATGAACGCTATCAGTTTTTACTACGTTATTTGTATCTGTAGGTTTATGGTGTGTGTCAGTATTAAAAATACCCTGCTCAGTGAAGATCTGGCCATTCAGAAATGTAAGGGTGGGGTGTGTGTGTTTTTCAGATTTGTATAACAATTATTTGGCCAGGGGAAGAAGAGAGCAGTAGAATCAGTGTCGCCTGTCCATGCAATCAGGAGATCATCTATATCTCTCTTCCACGTTTTTAGGCAAGTAGTGTTTAGTTCCATACATACAGAAGTTAGGGTTCTTAATATATACAAGCCATCTGATCTCATCGGAAACTACATATGGTTAAAACACGTAGACTCATTGATGTGGGAGTCCACTGAACTCCATTGACATCTTGCTTTTAATCTTGCTCAAGGATCTGAAAATTAATTCAAGATGACACTGGATACCCTCGGGTAATTTTAGAGATCCCACACCAAGAAAATCAAGAGCTCTGCTGATTCTCATTGTAGTGCCTGTCCAGATACACAAGGTATGGTGGGTGAGGACCAAAGGATGGTGCATGCCACCGGTGATTCTATTTGATGAGGGTCCTTTTAAATAAATAGGGATGCCCCCACCCCCAACTGGGTATTTTAGAGAGGCCTAAACACTATTCAGACTGGCTTCTCTCTCCTTTGATTATAAGGATTATAAAAACCTTAGTGAACAACTGTGAAGGGGCTCAAACTGAGCTCTTTTCAAAAAAGTAAGAACCAGGCTCAAATCCCACTGTGGCATAACAAAAGGGGTGGGAGAAAACACACTGGTCAGACATTTCAGGACTCGCAAAACAATGGGGAACCTGAGAAGGGAAGGATGATCTGAAAGGCAAAGGAAAGCCGACATGGTCTCTACCAGGGCATGAGTCGGGGGTACACGCGGGTGGACGGCGTCCACCCACTTTTTTCACAGGGTGGACAGCGTCCACCCTGCCAAGAAGTTGGGCCCCACTGAAAAAGATGCTGAATTCGTCCCGGTGTAATTTCCAAACACCGGGACACTTTCAGCAGCGCCTGCACGTTATCTGCTTTCGATCTGCAACAACATGCAGGCGCGGACGGGGCTCTCTTATTTCTGACTCCTGCTGGGCCCATAACAAAGGCCAAATCTGAGGTGTCATCAGGCCTCCTTTTGTTCGAGTCTCCTGGCTGGCAGCAGTCAGGAGCCTCACACCTAGAAGCAAATGCAGCAGAGGGGAAACAAAGGCTCACATCTTGTTAGCACTTCACACGTACTTAAGAAAGGCAGCTTTTCACTTTGTTCAGGCTCTGTTTAGGGGATATGCATGCACTGTAAGAACGTCAGATGTGTTGATCTTTCCCAGTATTTGCACGAAATAAATAGCATTTATATAGCGCTTATCACCCCTGAGAAGGCGTTATAATAATTTAAATATCACAATTTTTTCTTTTAAAGCACTATGGCTAGAGGAAGCTTTACGCTGATAAAAGGAAACATTGTTTTATGTGTAGCGTACAAAAGTGTGACTCTTCTGCCTAAATCAGGAGGGTTTGCAAGTATACTCGAAATGTGCTCAAATGTACTCATGATACACCTGCTAAACATATATGTGAGGGCTTAAGATCTGATGTCACTTCTTGTGATGCCACTTCCTGTGATGTCACGCGCTGTGATGTCACGCGCCTCGATGTCACGCGCCTCGATGTCACGCGCCTCGATGTCATGTGCCGTGATGCCACTTGCATACCGATTAACTAGGTTAGTCCCCCCACTTATTTTTTTAGGACTTGTGCCCTGGTCTCTACATACCCCTTTCATCATTCCAGAGGCACAACTTTTCAAGGCTAAAGAAAGGGCAAACTTGACGATGTCAGACTGCTGAGTTTTGAAGGGGTCAGACAGCTGTGTTTTGAAGGGGTCAATCTGGCGATCTGTGCACCAAGTGACAAACCTGTGCCACCTCCCAGAGAAAACCAATTTAGTGGAGGAACGGCAGACAGGTAAGATCACATTCACCATGTCATCAGACAGCTGAAAAGCAGTTAAGTGTCCCACTCAATATCCAAGCATGAAGGAGTGGACTCAGACCTGCCCCTCTGACTGGGACAGAACCGGAGGTATCAAGGATATGGGGCTGAACACACAGTGAAGGAAGTTTGACTTCAACTGAAAAGCGTGCCCCAAGCCTTCTTGCACCAGATACTGGAGGACACACAAAGTCAGGCAAAGTGAATTGAAATGATTGGCAAAGAGAATCGCATGAGACATTAGCCATTGATCGAAGATGCTCTTCACAACCTCCAGGTGTAGACACCAATCGTTCTCAGGAAGATGACGCCGACTCAGGTCGTCAGCTCTACAGTTCAGCGAGCCTACTAGATGATTCACCACCATCCATATTCCGTGTGTGCACCCAGGATCAGACCTTCAGAGGATCTCAACAGAGACTGGGACCCTGCCCCCCTCTGCTTGTTCACAAAACATAAGAAAACGGTCTAGACAATTTTCTGTTACATCCGCCTCACTCATCTAAACTATTTTTTTTTATCCAAAACATTATCGCAGAAATGCTGAATCTCCCTAGGGGCATTTCGGACAACCATACATCCATCGTCATGATGGAAGATAAAATGGGGGAAAGGCCAGAAAGATTATAGTAAATGGGAGCACGATACCTGGAAAGCACATTAGTAGCGACCATAATTTAGGTAGCCGCCAAAGAAACATTTGAGATCAATCCGAGACAGATGTGCAGTTTATGAGAGGAAAGACACGATAAGATTTTTTTCTGCAACAAAACACATGGGAAAGAGGAATAAAATGCAATAGATCTAAAATGTGCACACCTCCTTAGAAAGCAAATACGTGCAAAAACGTCAAGTAGAGACAGTGAATTAAATTAAAATGGATAAGAAGCAACTCTGATCAGTGTGATGGAAGGAAGCTAACTAGATGTGGAAGGTATCACAAAGAATATATTTACAAGTGGCAGACACTTTGTTTGGGTTGGGCGGAAGGAGGGGAGAGCACAGTCCTGTCCCATTGTTATAATCCAAAAATCATAACTCGTACTTTCCAAGCAGAATATTTTTGCTGCCCTGACGAACAAGGAAGTTGTAGATGTATAGGGAGCTAGATCAAAGGTGAAGAAAGCATCTTCACCACAGTCAAAACTGAAATTTCCATCATGTTGCAACAAAGGCATTCTAGTAGGTATCAGACATGTTTAGCAGAGTGGTGTGCTGTGTACTAATTTATGGGAGGATGCCTTCGTGTTTTGTAGGCACTACACATTACAGTTAGAAAAAGGAAACAAAGCCTTGAAATCCTCACTGTAAGAAAGTTTCTAGCTTCAAGGGGGAGACGTACAAAGTCCAATGAAATGGTAATTCCACACACAATTTCCGGATCAAGTCATACCATAGAGGGCCAAAAGCAAATGAGTTATCTCGAGATCAACAATGTTCTAGTTAGATGTGGGTCCAAAGTTTAGGAATGTCAGCTCATGTCTTCCTAACATGGGAGTAGGTCATCTGCTTTTTTTTCCCAATATGCAGATGACACCGCCCTAATACATAATACTTTCATGCAGTATTTTCTGATGGCCCGGGATTTACATTACCAAACTAATTAGTTGGTCATCAATCTTTTGAACACTAAGACAGTGCTCATATGGAAGAGGCGCAATGGGAAAATGAAATAAATAGACCATGGAAAACACGTCCATGGATTGTACTCAAAGCTATAGAAGTATGCAGGTGTGTGGCTGTGGAGGACGTGGGATTAAAGCTAAAATCTAGTAAGGTGAGTTATAACATAAGGAATTTTCACGGTAAACTGGATGTTCCTACCATGAACTCTCTTATCAGCAATAAAATCTAAACGTATGTCCAGTTAAATTTACAGGCAAGAAGCCTTTCAGATAAAAAATGTAATTGGTAGGCTCACTTGGTACGTTAAGGAAGCAGTGCTGTGTGGGGGTCAGTGTGCCAAAAAGTCGGCCCTCTTTGTAAAGTTTATGGGCGATACACTAAAACTTCTGGTACAAGTAAAAATTAAATAGCTGTGCGAAAAGATCTTCCAGTAAATGTTCATCTTAAATAAGAGATGAACTAATTCAACGAAAAGCGACATGGTGGCTATTGATGTTAATACGAATTGAACTGAAAAGTCTTATTTTTCAAATTTAAATAACCTAATTTTAAAAATGTGAAGTTCTATGGAAGAGTCAATAGTGTAAAGATTTATCAAGTTTTAAAGATCAATATCGGTTTAGGAATTGATGGGAGGTTACTCCGGTTGATTTGTGTTAAAATGTTGTAATTGTTTTAATTAATTTCTAATAAACATTTTGCCTGGTTGGTATTGCTCACTTTGCCACTGGATTCAAGATAGCCTGGCTGATGAGGGTTTTAAACCTGAAACCGGTCCCAGGATGCTTGTTTCCGGTCCAGGGAAGATATGGCTTGGCAGTTCGGGCTGGACTGTTCCCATGAGGCACAGGGTCAGACTGATTTGCATATGGCCATGTCTGAACTGGGGTGGTGGAGTGAGCTAAAGAACGATGATGGATTAAACCCAGATCAGTTGACTGGGGGTGAGTGTTTGATTGGCTCAAACGTTCCGTCCATCATCCCCTTTGGTATCGCTTTGTTCGCCCTAAGTTGGCAGGGTATGCCCAGACGTGGGTCCCTTGCTCACTTTGCCACTGGATTCAAGATAGCCTGGCTGATGAGGGTTTTAAACCTGAAACCGGTCCCAGGATGCTTGTTTCCGGTCCAGGGAAGACATGGCTTGGCAGTTCGGGCTGGACTGTTCCCATGAGGCACAGGGTCAGACTGATTTGCATATGGCCATGTCTGAACTGGGCTGGTGGAGTGAGCTAAAGAACGATGATGGATTAAACCCAGATCAGTTGACTGGGGGTGAGTGTTTGATTGGCTCAAACGTTCCGTCCATCATCCCCTTTGGTATCGCTTTGTTCGCCCTAAGTTGGCAGGGTATGCCCAGACGTGGGTCCCTTGCTCACTTTGCCACTGGATTCAAGATAGCCTGGCTGATGAGGGTTTTAAACCTGAAACCGGTCCCAGGATGCTTGTTTCCGGTCCAGGGAAGACATGGCTTGGCAGTTCGGGCTGGACTGTTCCCATGAGGCACAGGGTCAGACTGATTTGCATAAGGCCATGTCGGAACTGGGGTGGTGGAGTGAGCTAAAGAACGATGATGGATTAAACCCAGATCAGTTGACTGGGGGTGAGTGTTTGATTAGCTCAAACGCTCCGTCCATGATCCCCTTTGGTATCGGTTGGTATTGTTAGGCACAAGGCAGTGGACCCTCGATCCATAAAAGGGCATATGTATTATTATACGAGTCCATATACAGCTAGCAAGGTCGGGCAAGGTTCTTATTATCAATGCTAAACGAGTTTGTATTTAGAGAAACCAATGAATCGGACTCTAAAAACTACAGGCACTCTGTGGTACTGGTAGGAGCCCCAAAACGGAAATCGGGTACAGTAGAAGAGTCAATAAAACTTCGCACTGGACAAGGGGCTGCAACATTGTTATTATCAGGGAGAATGTAGTTCTTGATGAAATAATAACACCAGGAAATCATTTATCGGAACGGTTAACATTACAACTAAAAAGAAAATAGTTCGCAAATGGTCTAGTTAGTAGCTCTCCGAATAAAGTTTAAGTAACTACATTATGTATGTTGTTTTCATGAAATAATATCGATGAATGGTTATGTGGCTAGTGGACCGCCAGATGGCACCAAATACTAATGAGAATCTGGGTCCAGAGTTATATTTCGTTAGAAATGTAAACCACTGATTTTTCATTGCGTGAATGAATGCCAGATCGATGGTAAAAATATCACATCTGCACACGCGCTTGCCATCTATAACTTAAATGGGCAAATTGTTGTTTGGTTATAATTAAGGGCCCTTCTTACATTGTAATTCGTTACTGCAGAAATGATTGGTCATCCAAGCTAATAGCTGTTTTGCGAAAATTCTTACGCCAATTTTTAGGTCCTGAAAGGAAAGCAGGAGGGATTATTCACAAAGAAACCGGGGATGCGTATGCATGATTAAAAGGGATAACACTGCAGGGGGGGGATGCCTAATCAGGGGTAAGTAGTAAGGTGTTGTGCTGGGATACATTTATTAAAGTAACTGTGATAGAGTTATCTGGCGCACGAAGCCTGCCACGCTGGGAAGACGGGAACCAGTGTCCCTCATGGGGCATGTGGATTGAGTTAGGGGAGACACGTTGGCACATCAAGGACCTCAACAAATAATCAGGATGGACCTCTTCCTCTTTGAATTTAATGAAGAACTGGAGAGGCCATTCAGACAAGTTAGTTTAGACACATTACACCCTCAGAAACACATTACATGGATTCTATATTACTGGCTAACAATGCCAGTATAGGGGCCAGTCAGCTCACGCCAGGCCCAGAGTAATGAAAAAAGGAGTATTTCAGCATGCACACTGACATACACCATACCTTAAAAGATCCCTGATGGGCTATGACACATACATGTAGCCGAGAAATAATAGATTAGGGAGACGGATTGTCACTAACTTTACACAGCGGGGCCAGACTCCTGTTAAGGAGAACCCCTGCTAACCAGATGGAAAGCGTGCCAACTTCTGAAAGCATTATGGCGCCATACACACGGAAGAAGCTCATTGCATAAACACCTACGATAAATTATTCACTTATATTTTTTGTTTGCTTACACACCGAGCTTTTATTACTTGGCTATTGTTACAACATTTTAAATCCTATTGGAAACAAGACTGCACCAGGTACAGAGGTTCACGTCATTTAATATATATATTTACCAGAGAAGATCACAGGCGGCACTGACCCGTCCATGAAACCCTGCCTAGAAGTAATAACCGTAGTCCCCAGGTCAACACTGTCCTGATGATACCCTCACACTACAAGCTGGGTCGAACGTTGTCGACAACACCAACAGGATAGTCTAAACAGTGAAAGCCCCAGAGAATAATCTGGTTGATCTTGCCTTGCATTAGGAACAGAACAATTGGACATCCTTATAAATACCAATAACCCTGTTTTACCTGAAAGTCACTTCATTGTCACATATGTCTAGAAGTATGGTTATGGTTATGTCACTTGGGGTTCGTTTATCACTCTCCTTTCCTTTTTTCAAGAAGATCACTCACAAAATATAATGCTTCGTAACAAATATATGTTTACAGTTAAAAAGTAACCCCCCTTTTTTTTTTTTTTTTACAATCGAATAAAAAACTTGATTCGGCCGAATTCAGTTGAAAGAAAGAATTTGTTCTGGCTACTTAATCTATGTATAAAATAACTCTTGGCAGACGTGTTCTGTCCCATTATCATTCTCTCCTGATTAAATCAACACAGAATGAACCTGCGGTAATTTGAAACGGTTTTTAAAATGAGTTCCATGTGAATACTTGTCATAAGTTGATACTTAATACCCAGTTCGCATGGACATATGGGTTGCTCTTGTGTTTTGAAAAAGTCCTTTGTCAGAATCTTTGACTTGCTGGCATTCATGGAAAAGCACTTAAAGGGCTAGCCTCATTCCCGAGTAACAGGGCACAACCATTGTTTTTACCACCATACTGTTCTAAACCCAGATTGATACCCTGTGGGATTCTAGCAGGATCATAAGTCAGTCTAATGTTCTTTAACATTTATCAGTTACCCCTAGCGAAGTGTGGTTTCTACCTAATGTCATACGCCAATGACACTCAAATGGTCATCTTGTTAACAGAAGTCTCAACAACAGCCTCTAAGTGCTGGTATGTTACTGGATGAGCAGGAATACTTTGAAATTAAATGGGGATAAAACTGAGCCGCTCATCTTTGGCCCAGTTTCTATTAATCATGCACCTAATTGGTGGCCACCAGAGTGGGGAGTGCCCCCCACCTCATCAGAGTCTGCTGAAAACCTGGCCACATTTGTAGACAGTGCTATAATTAGAGAAACGAATTAATATCATGGCGTCTTGTTTCTACTTTTTACGTATGCTCCGTAAAAATCTCCCCTATTGCCTAGTGAGTTTATAATGCTGTTCGAGCAACAATATTGTCGCACCCGATTACTGTAAAACCCTGAATTTGCGTCTTCCAAATAAATCCCTGCAGCCATTACAACTTATTAGAAAATGGCGATTAGAGTACTTCTGTGTCTTCCTCATTTCAGCTCAATAACAGAGGCTTGAAGACCACTTCGCTAGCTACTGGTTAGGAAATGCGCTACTTTTAAAACTCTGTATCATTCACTTAACTTATTACAAGCAAGATTCTCAGGTACTGCAGTCCCACAAAAAATAATGCGATATGTCTACCGCTGATCTCGGAGGTCCACAGAGGCTTATTGGTTAGACAGTCCATGTCTCACGTACCTGTTTGAGAGGTAGGGTTTTTTTGCTATCTGTCTCACAGACTATGGAATTCACTTCCGTGCGATCTCCGCTCGGAACCTAGACGTTAGAAATTTTGTTAAGAACTTCAGGTTTTTTTTCTCCCGATAAGTTGCTTTCCTTCTAGTACAGCATCAGGACACCAGACTCAGATAATCATATGCTCTATAAATGTTTAATTCATTCATTCATCCCTTCACTCACTCACTCAGGCTATTCCTGGTCTAACAGTGACTCATTTTTTACATATTGGGGGCTCTATTGATGGCATTTTCGCAATAACTAGCATAATAGTGCTCAACTCATGACATACCATGAGCGTTCCTGATGATATTCTGGATACCCCTAGCATTAGAGGGCCATACATGTGGGCACATTCTTTGCCATCCTTAATATAATATGCCCATCCATGACATGTTTTGGGTACTTCCATAACATTCGGGTATCACTGGCACTCGAGTACGACAAACTGTGGCATTTGTGGCGCCATATGCGCTATACCTGGTAAAACAGTAGCGTATCCTGGACATCGTTCTTACTGCCCCTGGTACAATAGTGGCTGATTCTTGACATCTTTCTGGTCATCCCTGGCCTAATGGTGTGAAAGTCTATGCCATAGGATTGCATCCCCGATATTTGATTACAATGATAAAGGGATAAAAATAGTAAATCTGTGCATATGTGAGAGTAGTACATGCAAGTGCACGGGACAAAAATAGGTTTATGAAAACGATAAGGTTTTGTTTGTGTGAACTGAGTTTATGCAAAACGATAGTTCAGAATTTCTTGGTAAAATATTTCAGATATTGAAATTTAACGTTTGGAAAAAAATGGCTGCATTTATGAGTATAGTTATTTTTGTAAATATTTTTATTGGCATTTTGTTATTTAGTAACTCACAATTTGCAGTTCGTGCCTGTTGCTTTAAGATTGCTTTCCATGTGACATGTTTCCATACAAATGATAAAGGAGTGAATCAACAAATATCATATACATATTCAGTCTATGTTTAAATTTCTTTCTTAAGCTTCCGACATGTCTACACATTGCATTATCTGCCCCATATACAAGTCTCATGCTCCAGGCTAACCATTATTTTTTTGGGGAGTGTATCACAAAAGCTGCCCATATTTATTCCCTTTCCTCTCCCTGCATCATAGAGCCAGCATCCACCCTCTCCCCTCCCCCCCCACCCCCCCACCCAGAACAGGGCCTCCCAGTACACGGAGGGAGACAAAGAAGAGCCAATAAGCACGGGAGAGGGAGAGATGGGCACCAACCAATAGGGAAGAAAAAAGGAACAAAGAAAAAACAAAAACAACATCAAAACTCAACTACGTCAAAACTAGGGGTCAACACTCCATCCATCTACAGTTCTCTTTTCTACGTGTGTATGTGTGGGGGGGTCCGAGCTGATCACCGCTCATGAGTTTCCTACATCCAGGGGGTGGGGGGTGGACCCGAGCAACATCCCTCTCCACGTCGTCCCCGTCAGCCATTCACGCACCCTATCTACATGTTAAGGCACCCTTCTCACATCCCACTAGGCAGCTTCCTGACTAGCATTAGCCTCTGCTCCTGCCTCAGCCAGAGGGGCCTCACTACGTACGTCTGTGGCCCCGGATTCTCTCGATTTCCATTCCCTCAATATTCCTTCCATGGTTCGGACAGTGGTTTGCATCTTTTAGTCATTTTGTCCTCGTGCACCAAAGCTCTTTCCTCTGCCCTTACCCAGATCGTCATGTCCCTCTCAGATATGTTGGGACCCACGTTCGCTCCCCATCGAAGGGCAATCCTGCGTTTGGCCAGAACCAAAGCGAGATCCATGAACCTATGTTCTATCCGCTTCGCTTTAGGCCTCAGGAAGAGCCACAGCAGGGAAACTTCTGGGTAGCATCGTAATGTGCGCGCCAGAACCTCATTTATAGTCTCAACAACGGTCTTCCAATATTCTTGGAGCATCGGGCAGCTCCATATCATGTGGGCAAAATTAGCTTCCAGTTCTGCACATCGAGCATATTTTTGATTGTCGTTCCCATACATAACGTTCAGCCTGTGTGGTGTGAGGTAGGTCATATGTGCTATATTAAACTGTATAACTTTAAAATTGGAATTCCTAGATATTTTTAGGGGCTCCTCAAAAAAAATTCCACTCTGCATCAGTTAATGGTCTACCAATCAGATCCCCCCCATTTCCCTCGTACATGGGCCAGGGTTGTCCCCGTCAACTCCATTATTGCTGCATACAGCCATTTCACTTAGTGTCTCGCCAGTCCCAGAGTCACCATAGCTTGGAGAGCTGTGAGAGGGGTGGGCTCATGTGCATCTCTAGCCCATAGTACTGCCATTGACCCCCGAACTACATGGTAATTTAGGAACTGCCCGGGTGAGAGATCATGAAATTCCAGGAATTCCGCTAGGGGGAGTAGTTCTCCATCTTGATAACAGTCCTGGACTGTGAATATTCCCGCCTCTTCCCATCCCCGCAACTGTTCCTGGGTGAAGGGGGGGCAATCCCCATTTGTGGCAGGCCCAGTAGTGGCAGGTCGGGTGCATGCAGTGGAGCTTCAGGTGCTCGTTTTATACATCTGTCTCAGCATGCCAATGCCACCTTGAGCAGTATTCCAATATTTTTAATATTGTATTTGGGGTATATTATCCTAGTGAGTAATGTCCCCCGGGACGACTGTTGTGGTAGTGCCAATGTCTCCAGTCCTTTCCCTTCCTATCATTGAGCCAGCCACTGAAGCTGTGCCACTAGGTAATATGCCTCAAAGTCCGGGGCGCCAAGCCCTCCCCCTGTCTAGGGTAACTGTAGAATTTTTAGGGAGACTTTATTTCGTCCTCCATCCCAGATCAAGTCCCTCAATAAGGCATCCATATCTCTAAACCATTTTTTAGGGATTACCACTGGGAGGTTAACAAAATAATAAAGTAACCTGGGCAGCATCACCATTTTGGAGAGAGCAATTCTGGCCATGACTGATAGTTTAAGAGATCTCCAGAAGGTCACATTTGCCCTTAGAGCTCCGATGGCTTTGCCCAAGTTCCCTTCCAACAGGTCCACTTGTGCATGGAACACCTGAATTCCTAGGTATTTAATGGATTTGGGGGACCATGAAGGTCCAGCTGGGAGATCCAGCGGTCGCGTCAGTGTAGGCCGTGCTGGGAATATATGAGTCTTCCGAGTGTTAACTCAAAGCCCCGACAATTCTGAAAACTCCTCTAGGACCTGCATTGCCCTCCGTATGCCCCGTGCCCCATCTCATATGTAACGCAGAATATCGTCTGGATATGACATGCACGGTCTCTTGTAATCTGAGTCGTAGTTTCCCGCCCTCCTGCCGGAAGCGTTCTGCTAACGGTTCCATCGCCAGCGCAAAAAGTAGTGGTGACAGGGGACAACCCTGTCGGGTCCCGCTGTGTATGGAATAGGGCGCTGACACTTCTCTGCCCGTGCGTACCCTAGCACTTGGATTCGTGTACAACAGGCGGACCCATCGCAACCATCCATCTCCCAAGCCCATGGTACTCATCACCTGCAGCAGGAAGTCACATCTCAGGGAATCAAAGGCTTTTTCAAGGTCTACCGCCATCACCACAGCATTGGGGAACCCAGCCAACTCCTTATGGAATTTCCCAGCTTTACCTCCCTCCACATGCTGTCTCTCGTGATGTGCTCGGGTATCTATGTCTCTCAGGCGTTCCCCGGTAGTATTGTATGCGCTCTTTACATCTGAGAGCCGTTTCTTGGCCTCTACTCCTGCCCCTTCCGTTCGGCCCATTACCTGTATTTGGTCCTCTAGGGATCTAAGCTCTTGATTAATCTCCCTTCTGGTCCCCACTACCGGTCCCAGGCACTGCACCTCACCACCACCTTAAAAGCATCCCACTCCACCAAGGTGGAGCCTGCCGATCCTTGGTTCATGGCAAAATAAGTCGCTATTGCACCGGAGAGCTGTTGTCTGAAGCAGTCGTCCTCAAGTAGGTTTGGATCTAGCCGCCACAGTGGGATGGGAGCCCTCTCTGGAGTTGGCACAAAACGCATAAGGAGGGGGCTATGGTCCGATATAGATCGCCCCAGGTATTCGGCACCTTGCAGGGTAGGCGACAACCGACTGGAGCAGAGAAACATGTCTAGCCTAGTGTGCAGACCATACAACGGGGAGTAAAATGAAAATTCCTTTTTCCTGTCGTTTTGTAGCCTCCATATATCGAGGAGGTCCCACCCTGAGGGCCAGTCTCGTAGCCCCCTATCTGTCAGTGCCGCTGTGGTACCCCACAAAGGAGGGGTGGATCTATCCATTTCCAGATCAAATATATAGTTGTAGTCCCCACCCAGTATCGGGTCATTTGACGCTACCTCTGACAAGGGTTTCGAGAGTTGCCGCAGGAAGGGAATTTGATCTTGGTTCGGTGCGTAAATACTTCCCAATGTTATCTCCCTCCCCTTCAACTTGCCCTTTACTAAAACATATCTCCCCTCTGGGTCAATGATCTTATACATAGCGTGGAAAGGGGTGCCGGGCCTGACCCACACCAGGGTCCCCCTGGAATATGCAGAGTATGTTGTTGCGTATACTTGACCTCGCCACCTGCGATTAAGTCTAGCAACCTCCTCCTGCGTGAGATGAGTCTCCTGGAGCATCACTATCTGCGCGCCCCTGCGTCTGATATAATTGAGGATGCTATACCGCTTTGAGGGTGAACCCATTCCCCTAATATTCCAGGTCCACAGTTTAAATTCTTCTGTTATAGTATTGCTATTAACCATGGTCCGGTTTAGTCATATCCCCGTCCCACCCCCCTCCTCTTCCCTGCATCAGACCCCCACTTATATGGCATGTAATGGATCCCATTGAATGAAACAACAAACCCAACTTTACAACATCCCTCGAGCGGACTGGCAATGGCCAGCTGCCCAAACCTGGTAACGAACATCTCCAACAGGTAAAACGCCGCCTTCGTGTCCTTGGTGGGTCACTCTAGTGTGTGTGTGTGGGGGGGGGGGTCGGGAGAGTTTAGTACCAACCCACTGACGGGGTCGCCGTCCTGGTCTTCAAGTTATGCCAGGGCTGACCTGCGCTCGCTCTCGGGGACTTATCAATTCTTGTCCATGAGTCTCCTCTGCATTCCCCCATTTATCGTCCATTTGGTCATATCCTTAAATTATTTCATCAGCCGTGCAGGGTAACCACCGGCAAGTCTGAGTCATTGCCAGTATTGACCTCCAAATCCGAGGATTGTGCCAGTTGTTCAGATGAGGAAACCATATGTTTATCTGACTTTTGAGGTGACAACATTCTCGCCACTGCCTGAAGCGCAGCTTCCCTGTCTTGTTGTGTCTGGGAGGTTGTAGGCCTCCGCAGTGCTTTCGGCCTCTTTGGGCGACTTTGAGCCATGCGTTTCTCACCTCGGGGCCCAACTGAGACTTAGGCAGTGGTGCTCCTTTCCCGTAGGCCTCCAACCAGCTCCATCTCTCTTCCCGTGAGTTACAGGAGTGCGTGGAGCCATCTAGTACTATCCGGAGTTTCGCCGGAAACAGCAGTGAGTATTGTAGGCCAGCTTCCCAAAGGGCCTTTTTGGCCTCTATGAAGGACGCTCGTTACGCCTGCACTCTAGCTGTAAAGTCTGTAAACAATAGGTCTTTGCCATTGCCCATGAGTACTTGCCTGTTGCAGGATAGCATCTCTGTCCCTATAATGTAGGAGTTTGGGTGGCCTCCCCGGCACAGGACGACGCCCCAGAACCCTATGCGCCCTTTCTAAGGCAAAGAAATTAGATAGCGAGTCTGATGGCATTTCATCTCTCAGCCATTTTTCGAGGAATGTCACCATATCCGTGCCCTTCGTTGCATCCGGGATACCTACAATCCTAACATTATTACGCCTATTTCTTCCTTCGGCGTCTTCAGCCCTCCTTTCCACCTCTGCCCCCCTTTAATGATAGATCATCCAGTCTTGAGGCCCCCTGCTTTTGCTCTGGTATGAGTTCAGTGAATGAATTTTCAACATCCTTGACCCAATCTGCCAATTTGCGGTGCTCTGCCTGCAGCAAGCCCAGCCCCACAGACACCGCCCCCATGTCCTGTTGCAATGCAGCTTTTGTGTCCGCAATTGCCGCCAGCACTTTGTCTAGGTGAAGGTGCAAGGACGTTTCCTTGTCTTCAGGCTCTGCGTCTTCGGTCAGCACTGGGGAGGGTTCCCATCTACTAGGCTGAGTGGCCCTGGTTTTGCTCTTTGAACGCGGCATCCTGACATACTGTGTCGCGGATGGCGCTGGTACCAGGAGTAGTACTGTTTTTAGGCCTCACTGTGGCCTCCTGTGGCCTCTGTCCCAGTGTGGTTCTAACCGTGCACTGCGTTTGTGCCGGTCTAGCACACGTGAGTCTCGGGGCACCACGATTCCCCAGGTAGCGTTGAGTAGCCGAGTGTGTAAATTGCCACCTTTAGCACCAATTCTCCCCCTGCAGTGCTACTGCTGCCGGCCTAATCTGGCGATTCCGCTCCTGGTGGGGCTATACTTTACCAACCGGTGTCTCTTTGCCTTCAGGGGACCCCCACAGTTCAGGCTTAACCTCTACACCTCTCAGCCGTGGACTAGATTTAGCTGGACTCATCCCCAGGTTCCATGGGCTCCATGCGTACTCTAGCTATGCCTATTTATGTACTGGGTGGGCTCAGTTCTCTTCAACCAGGCCTGGTCGTACAGCTCGGGGTTCTCTTGCGCTTCCTCCAAATTATTGCGGGGCCCCCCGGTCGCCTTCCTGGGCACCGGTACTGTCGTAATGCCGCTGGCCGCCCGGAAGCCAAAAGGGCCACACAGGCCTCTCCTTCCCCTCCGGGGGAGTCCGCTGTGTTCCGTGTGTGGCTGCTCACTCGCGACTTAATGCCCTTGCCTGCTGGTGTTGGCCAGGGTCCCCGCTCCTGTTGAACTCTCGTCTGGGCCTACGAGTCCCTCCCGACCCCTTTCACTGCATGCAGGAATCTTTCCACTCACCGGGGAGGGCAAGCCGCCACATCCATTCATAGCCTCCTGCTTGGGACCCGGGCCTCTCTGGTCTAGGTCGCCCTTTGCGGTGGGCCTTCTCCTTAGCCCGCCGCGCTCTTAATCCGTAGTGCGTGTCTGTCGGCCACTCCCAGTCGGGCCTCCTCACTCAGTACCGGTTCCTTCTATCTTCCTCTGCCTAAGTGTGGTCCTTACCCGCTAGGGGCCACGTTCTCCGGGGTCTCGTCTCACCTTTGCGGCCTCACAGGATCCAGAGCGTGGAAGCGCAGCTTTACTTCTCCGCTTTGCAGGCACTATCCCGATGATGCCTCTGTCTTCCTACGGCTGGTTCGATGCTTCGGGGCCCACCGCTCAGCGTTTCTGCGTGCCGCCTCTCTCGCGGGCTTCCCAACTCCGGGGGCACCCCTTCTCAGTTCTCCGTTTGTGTGTGGCAAGGCACCCCTGTCACATGAGGCGCCGTCACCTCTCTTCACTCCGATTAGACGCGGACTCCGTTCGGCATGAGTCGTCCTCAATTTCCGGCCCGCCCGGCTCCCAGCGGCCCGCAGCTCAGGCCCCGCGCGCACCCGTCCCCTCCGGGCTCTCTGGCTACCGTCACCTTCGTCTTTGCTCTTTTCACCTCCTATGTTCAGAGGGACAACTTCTGCCCGTTCCGCAAGCTGCAGCATCTCCCTGGAGCGGACAAATATAGGATTATTGTCAGACCGGGACGGAGCTCCACAATTAGGCAGCCGCCATGCAGGTGCTCCCAGCCACACCCCCCGTATTTATGAATATAGTTAATGCTGGAAGTTTCGGGATAAACCATGTTGAATGTAGGAGGCTTACTGCTGATTTTAGTTGCTTGGTAGCAGATGGCATTTACAGCAATGGCAGCTATCTCAAGACTAACTGATAAAGCTTTCTATGGTAACAGAACCACTGCTGTCAGAGGCCTGCGCATGTACAACTGGTGTAACCTGTCTAGTCCTGCCAGCTCCATGTAATTAAGCAGTAGCATTGCCACATGACCTTGTAAGATTCAGGTAGATCTGGTGCTTTTGGCCTGAGAGATCTATATTACCATTCAATCCCCCCCCGCCAGCCCCTTTCAAGTATACTATCAGTGGTAACATAAGGCTGAGAATTTCAACTGAAAAGGATGGATGGAAAAATGAAGCAAAGAAAGTTACTACATACTTGTTAAAGAAAGAAAGGCCACGTGACATTGCGTAACCAGATTATATTACGTTGGTAATTTCTTATGGAAATTGAGCTGAGAAATCCAAATTCTGCCATCATTTGTTTTCTATGCTTTTTTGTGCATGGGCTCCACCACATGAGTATTACGTGCACCACAAAAGTATTACAATAGTTCATTTAGAACCATTTCATTTGAAAGCTGGTCTATAAAATGCATAAGGTGGCCCTGTTTTTTGCCAAGATAGTTCTGAGGAGAACCCCTCTGAATCGCTGAAGAGGCAATCGAAGTCGCTCGCTTTCCAAACTCAGTTCCCTTAGAAATAGGTATTGACTCCCAACCAAAATCCACCAACAACCACTGAGATGTCAGTCTGTTCTCTTTTCCGCCATCGAACCAAACAAAGTCTCATTGCTGACACAGCCGGAAATGTTTTTGGCGAAAACCACCTCACTTCTTAACCAAACCACTAGATGGCAGAATATGCACAGGTTAGCAACAAGAGAACAGCGTCCCACTGCAAAATAAACAAAGAAGCAACACTCACCAGAATGCCATAGAATTTCAAAAGAGAATGCTAGAAGAAATGCATTAAAGAGACATTTTTAAAGCCCAAATTCCAACTCTGGTCCCTTCGAAGAAGCCAACACCGTATATAAAATTGCTAATTCTCTAAAGAAGCAAACTGACAAGAGCAGAGGTGAGCTATGAGATGAGTTACTCATGCAGCTTTTTAAATATTTCTGGGTGTGCAGATAATTAATTATTACATTGAACAGTAGAACATGCACAGCAAGAGAAAGCTTACTTCATCATACAGGCTCCCATTCACATCAGCCCCATATATTGGAGCTACAAATGTTAAATTCTTCCAGTATTTGCGTTCCAAATCTTCATAATCCATGTATCTCGGGGTGCAATACCTGCAAATACAAAGGAACTATTTTATTTTCAAATTTAGAATTGAATAAATAAGCTGGAAAGCTATGGAATAAACTAAATGTTACTTACCTGTCCTTAGTTTTTGTATTCTAGTGTGGATGCCAGTATGCATGTTTAGACTAGCAAGTGCCAGGTGGAAGGTATTGGAACACTGAATTAAAAGGTCCCATAACCTGTTCTCCTAATACTATTTTGATTTCATTTTCGAACAGTAACAGACTAAAAAGAAACGGTTTCTGGAGATTCATGCCTTTAATAGGAAATGGTAATTCATTACACAAATGAAACAGAATAGGCAGGCGAGAAAGTAGAGTAACTATTACTCATGAATTCCATGGTAAGGCATCAGAAAGGGAGTAGTTACTTTCGAGACGGATAGAAATGTGAGTACACGGGGAGACTGCACAGATGTCCGGAGTTAACTGACCCTACTGCTGTGACAAGGTGGTATTCCTGGGACTATTAAGCTCTCCGGATACGCCCCAGTCCTGTTTTTATCGATGCCAAAAGTAGTCTTTCTATTAAAAAATAAAATAAAGACAAGCAAACCAAAAACCTCCGGTCTCCTAAACTGAAATTAAAGGTAATAAAGTGCATCCCCCACTAAAGGGGTGGTGGAATCGAAGCATGGCACATAGAAATGTGTAGCTGAGAGTCTACAAAAAGAACAAGAGGCCTGCCCTTAAAAAAACACGAGGTTTATAGCAGGGAGGTTACCCCTCCTTTGGTATTGATGGAGCAGAGAAAATAAAAATTTTTTAACCCCTAACAAATTTTATAAATAATTAATAAAATGTTCGTTTAAATGTATTAATCAACACTGTATGTGTGGGAAGGGTAATACGCAAGTGTATGTGCTGAATAATCTATTAACGAATGTCTGTGTGTCTAATTATAACATAAAAATAAATGCGTACTAATTTAAAATAAATGCATGATTTGTGCTTCATAGAATATAAACGTGTCGTTGCAAAAACAATAGTGATGGTAAGTAAGGAACAGCTTAAATGTTGCTTTCTGCTAGGTAATAACTAATTGGGGTACGTAGATGACGGGAGGGAAACGAAAAGGCTATTTTTCTCTATTTTAATTATGTTTTGTTTATTTCAAAATAGTGCTTCTAAAGTATAACCGAGTGGCGATATAAAATGGCTGCCAGTTAATGAAGTGCGCAAGTGCGGGGAAACACGTGACAAGGGAGAAAAGTTGGAGAAAAGCTAACCTCGTGATGTTGCTGAGAGGCTAGGATGCGAGAAATGGTCAAGGCTGATGTGACCTAATTGAACTGATAGTGTGCCGTGGTGATCAGCAAAGAACCGTGGGAAACCATTTTAAGAGAAAGGACAATGCCTGCAGAGTTCTCGAATGTATCGAAAGAAGTTACAAATGTACTGATCGAAGCGGATGGAAACATGTCTTGAACTGTGAGAAAGGAAATGATCCAAGGACCGTTGGATCCGAGAGAACTTGATTAAAAGAATGAATAAGATGACATGCATGGACCAATGAAAGAAAAGCGTGTTATTAATGTTGCAACAATTAGTTAGCAAAGTTAGAATTAGGGTGTAAGAGGGCCTACTCTTAGTGGGAGGGGTTCACAGTCAGGAGCGGAGTTGGAGAGTCGTGTTGGTGTTGGTGGCTTCCAGTGCTGGGTGGTCCTGATCGATCCATTACTGAGCGGGAGATGCTGAAAGACTGTTAGATGAGACGGGTTGCAGGTAGCTGATGCTGACGAGCTGAAGTTTCTGTTGCTGTCTTAATTTTCCAGTTGAGTATGAGAATCAGGTTATTTCTAATTCTTAAACTTAGGTTAGAAATCATTAGGCTAAATTAGGAAGGTAGGCAGGTAATTAGGGTTTTGCTTCATGACGAAAATTTCCTTTCTGCAATAAATTGATTATGCTTAATAAATATTTGAATTAATAATGAATGAATAATTGAATAAAAGTTTAAATTCTTTCTCATGCTTTTAAAATTACATAACATTTAAGATTCTTTAAATCAAATGACTCAGTGGTTATTTTCCTAAATGATTGTGACATCAGTAATTGGTTATTGTGATTTAGCTGGTCTTAATCACTATGAACTAATTTTTTACATGAATGATTCATCGACAAAACAATGAGCAGGAATATCTTAAGAAATAACTAAAAGAAAGCGATAAGTTAAGGTAATAAGATATCCCGGCTCCTTCCAGCGGTACATAAATGGTGTTTTCCATTTAGTTCTCATGCTTCTCCTAGGAATACAGAATTTCGTAAAGGTGTAAAGGAAATCCAGGTGTGTGCGTGTGTGATAGGCGATGTTTATGGGCCCCATCGTCATGTGGATGTGAGAAAATATAGTTTGCCCCTGGATGACCGATAAGTGACCTAGGAGGAGAATAGTTTTTATTGTACGCGCTGCATCAGTATCATACTCACGCAATACAGGTGAGATATTTTACATCAGTACAGAAAAAGGTGCGGAGAGGGAAGAAGAGTCCCTCAGGGCTCTGCCATTACATCTTTTCTACTTTTTCTACACGCATGCTTGCATGAATATAATCTAAACGTATATATGTAAGCAAACAACATTCAATTTAGAAGAACAAAAGGGTAGTGAGCCACTGTACTTTTAGCATGCCCTAAAAGTGACCATTAAATAGGTGGAAAAAACGTTTTAAAACTGAATCCGTTCAAAACAGATTATATTTATCCAGGAAAAAAATATAAGAAGAATGAAATCAATGTTTGGCCGGGTAGCCGAATGGATTATATTCTTTCCTTTGCTCAACAGCTCTCAGCGGTTTCCAAATCACGTGTCTATCACTTGCGGGTCCTGTGCCGGAATGTTCCATCCACCCTTGTCATTTATACAATCCTGAATTAATTCACTCTTTCTGGGTCTACCTTCTGCAAGTATCCAGCACTTGCAAAGGATTCAAAACACTGCAACTAGGATTTTGCCTAATTTGAACATAGGGAACCTGATCAGGATTGCCTTAAAGGACTCGCAGGAATGCAATCCTGCTCCTGTAACTGACACGCCAAATCTCGCTGAAGCAAGCAGGCTGGTCCCCGACAGGCACCGAGGGGTGCCGCTCTTTTAATCAGAACTGTTAAGTCCGAGTATTTTAGAAAAAAAATTGTAACAATTTGCTTTTAATCAAACATGAATTTCAAATAATACTGGGGACTGTATAATGAGCGTAAGGGCATACGGCTGAGCACAAAGCCAGGATATCAATGGGTAGTGGAGGGTGCTGGGGGCAGGAGGGAGGAACTGCTTAGTTTAATTATGATTCTTTTCAACGGCGTTTTTTGCTTTTACTGTAATTATTTTAATTAATCGAACAGTTAATAAAATTCAATAAAAAACAAAAAAACAAAGGGAAGTGTCTCTCATCCCATCTACAACAGTTCTAATGGTTGCCCATTGGGGAGAGAATGCCCTCTAAAATCTTTTACATAAAGGTTTCTATGGCAGGATACCTAGAGTCCTAAAGTGCTAATTTGTAAAATATGTACCAATAGGCCCACAGCGTTCTGAAGCATATTTCCTGTTTGTGCACGGACCACTAAATGATGCCGCCAAGGACATTTTTACATGCACGGGGATCTAGCGTGGATCAATATTCTCTTCCCTCTTCCGGCTACAGTAGATTATCATAAAAGACCAGAAACAGCTGAAAACTAGGCTCCTCCCATTCTAGCCTGGCCTCTCTGTTCGTCTGATCTGTGTTATCAGCATTTCTTTTCTCCTTTAACACCAAGTGCACGCTTTACAAAACCTCATAAATGGAAATAATAGATAAAGTCAATTAATATTATCAATTTAGAGTGCGCATCGCTGCCCTTACAGGGCTTCCCATCGCTAGCATGTACAGACTAAATAAAGCAGGCCAGTTCTAAAATAGCCACGTCTTTTACCTGCTTCCGAAAGCACGCCAAGTGGTGGCGCATTCCTTAAAGAACGCCCTCCATATCTGACCAACTTGACTCGAGGGGTTGCATCAAGGCCCAGGACCCCTGCTCGCAGAGGGCGTTCAGGAACATAAGGAGATACAAGACTGTTAAGATATTTAGGGGCAGCGTGAGTCATGGCTTTGCACATGAAGCACAGCGCTATAAATTTAACTTGCGTATCAATGGCCGCCCAATGGAGTTTATGCAAGTGAGTGGAGACTGAAACAGGCCGAGGGACGCAACACAGGAGACTGGCGGCTGCATATTATACTATCTGCATCCTCTTCAACAATAATTTCAAGGCTCCTAAAGAGAGCACAGTTCCGTAGTCAAGACACAATATAATAAGGGCTTGAACAACAGTCCTTCGGGCAGAAATGGGAAGACGACAAATAATTTCACGCAGGCATTTAAGGAGCTAAAAAACAACGTGCAGGCACTTCATCGATCTGAGCGTCCGCTGTGAGTTTGTTATCAAGCCAGAATCCCAGGTCTTTAACCGCCAGTTTAGGAGTGGGAACTGGACACAGTTCCTCTGGCCAACCAGACGGTCCCCAAAGCGGAGGCTGATTACCTACAACCAAGATTTCTGTTTTGTTCCGTTTAATTTCAGGCCGTTTTTTTCCATTCAGTGGAACCACAGGAGCTATACAAGGCCATAACTTAATATTGCTCTTGCCCTCCGAGGTAGACATAGAAAAACCAATTTGTTTGGTATAGGAAAACAGTAATGACGAAGGCCTCCACTATGTCCGCCAAAGAGCGGACGTAGATGTAACAAGCATTTGCAATGCAATAGATCTCGCAATTGCGAGATTTTGACCTAGCTGGCATTGTACATGACAATGCCATTTGTGTTTAAAAAACACCTGCAATAATAAAAGGCATTGTCATTTACGATACCAATAGGTCAAAGTTTCTAAAATGCGAGACCTATTGCATTGAAAATGCTTGTTATAGAATAGTGTGATTTAATTATACAGTCCAGTGGCCTGTTTATGCCAGTGACAGAACTTTAAGCAACAGAATCAAATGGGAAAGTACACACACATACACACACAACAAACACACACACACACACACACATACATGCACACACAACACACGCACACGCATGCACAAACACACACCTTACAGTAAAGTCTGTCATCTTTTCACAGAAATCGTCTTAAACGTGGGAATCATCTAATGTTATTAAAACCCAAACTTTTAGTGCAAACCCTGCCAGCCTTCCTCTTGGGCCTTTATTGCGATTATTACCCTCTGTTTTTATCCAAACATTGGGCGCTCTCTTGTGTGTGTGAGGGTGAGTTGTTCTCTCTCGGGTTCAACATCCGGTATTGGCACTCAGAGGAGGGTGAGGTCCTGCAGTGTATTTACATCCTCCAGTGAGAGATGAATTCTGTAAGTCTCACGTGTTTCAAATCTATGTTGTACCTTTAGGAATGGACGTGTGCATTTAGTGACTTCTGACACACCATTGTGATAAATGTTGTGCTTCCAGGGGTGGACAGATGTAAGCATTGTCTCGAGACAGGTGAAATTAGTGCCTCTTGTGTAAGTAATTAATGTCCTATATTCTCTGCTGAGATTGGTAGGCAACTCTAGGATGGAACAGTGCGAGGGTTCCAGCCCCCCCCCACCCCTAAACGAAATCTTTTACTCTGCCATGAGCCCTATGCTGCGAAACAACAGGCCTTTTGTGCTGTGCGGCCTTTTGCTGTAATTCGATGCCACCGACAGAAGGAGCCCTAAGGCTGCTGCCTTACTGTTTCCTAACATGACAAAAACATCATGGTCCTTTCTGGGGCCACTAATGGTTGTCAGTTACAAACAGCCATTCAAAGTCTAGTGCTAAACACGGGGGGGGGTGTTGTGAGTCGATAAGGTGCAGATCCCTAAATCTGCCCCAATGTGTGTTCGGAACCGCAGGTGAAACATGTGCAAGACATTTTGACGAGGCGCGTGTTGTATGTTCAGAATGTGCCTGTCTGTTGTGGCCTCAGCCAGGCTGCTCCACTCCACTGAATGGAGTGATCCTCGGCAATTCGTGAACAAGCTAGCGCCAAGGTTTAGGAGCTATGATAAAGCTGGAGAGTTCCAAGGGGTGTGATTAGGAGTTAAACTGGAAAAAATGCATCATTTTAGGAGACGCTTTAAATAGGACATTGACAGGAGACGGCAATGTATTTACTCGTCCGATATTAGACGAACAATTTGATCAGTGTATGCATTTTATAAAGTTTTATAATTTAAGGGGCTGCAATAAGTTTTGCCTTTGTCTATTCCACTAATAAATAAAACATAGCAATGAAGATATTCCATTTCGAAGATAGGTGAGGGCCCCTGAGATTATGGTGACCACTTTTGTAATATCAAGCAGGGAGCTCCTTATGCCTGGCGCCCCCAGACCCTTCCAGGCACCCCAGGGGTTAGCTGCACACCTCAGGATATCCATAACTACGAAAAGTAATACTAAAGCTATAGGTGTAATACCAATCAAAGCGGAGGCCTTTTGGTTCGCGGTTGGAAGGCAACAAACGTGCAGTCACAGTCCAGAACGTTCACGTGCAAAGCGCTTCAACACCTCGTCAGGAGTAGTAGCCGCTATATAAATACAAAAGCTATATGCGAAGGAATCTGACCCGCTGGAGGCTCGATGGTCAATTATAAAAATGCATAATTAACGCGGCCCGTAGTCTAGATAGAAGGGTGGTGTCAAAATATAATATATTCGAAGTAGCATAGAATAATTTTTTTTTTAAATGCTTCCTTCCGTATATTAATGCTGCACTGCAGAGTAGGCAATCAAAAAATATACACATTGTGGATTATTGCAAAACATAAAATATGTCATTTAGATAGAAATGGCAAAGTGAAACCAAACGAGTCAGCGACTGTTCTCAAGATTAACAAGTGGTGCGCGCACGCGCGCCACAGCTAAGCATGTGATTTCAATTATCACGTCAGTGTCTAGGCACGATAATTGAAACCACATGGCCTATTGGTGTCTATTATGCGCACCAAGCGCGTAATAGACACCAATAGGCCATGGGCGGAGCAATGCGCCCGCCTTTGGCCAATTGCGTGCAGTCTTTTATAAAAAGACGCACAAAAAGGCCAATGGGGTAGCACAAAAGGAATCGCACACGCTCGTGCGATTCCTAGGTCAGTGCTGAATCCCCGTTTTTCACCTACTAAATGTCTCGCGCTGCGCGAGCACTGCTGCGCAGTGCAACGCTAGGCGCGAGACCTAAAAAGGAAGTGGGGCTCAGGTAAGATCCCTGAGGGAAACCAAACGGCATTTGGCGAACAGAGGATGAAGAAGAGTTAGATGTGACCTGAAAGTACAAACTTGCAGGAAAGAACAGAATCATTGCAAGGTTGAGCCCTTATTGTCGCTTTCCGCAAGAGAGTGAGAATGGAGTATAAGTAAGTGTAAATAGATGTCCATGCATATGAAATTATAGATAAGAACTGCAATGACAATAGGTGTCCGGGGACGAGGGAGGGCGCATGTTAATCTACAGCACTACATGCCAAGAACAGATGCTTACAGGGTAAGAACAATCTGTTTGAGGCATGTGTGGCTGTAGCTACACATGTTTTGCATAGACTGTATAGCAGTTCCCTCCAAAAGCGGTGGCTAACCAGTTGATGTTGTAGTTGTTTGGAAAAGTGTACGTAGCACCGCCTGTCCTACATTAGCTTGTTGGCAGGCTAGAACATCCACACAATAGTGCTTGGTAAATGCGTGTGGTGTAGACCATGTAGCTGCTTTACAAATGTCAGCTATGGGAATGTTGCCTAAGAACGCCATAGATGCCCCTACTTTACGAGTAGTGTGTGCTCTAGGGGGTATATACAAAGTTATTTTGGCTTTGAGATAGCATGTCTGGAAGCATTTAACGATCCATCTAGAAATGCCTGATTTTGAAATGGGTTTCCCTTTATGAGGAGCAAATGCAACAAAGTTGTTTTTCGAAAATCTTTTGTCCTGTCAATATAATACATTATTCTTTTGACATCTAATGTATGAAGAGCCATTTCTGCCACGGAATCTGGTTGAGGAAACAAAACAGGTAGTTCAACCGATTGGGTAATGTGGAAAGGGGACACTATCTTTGGAAAAAGTTTTGGGTTGGTACGCAGAACCACCCTATCCCTATGAAGCTGGAAGAATGGTTCTTCCAAAGTTAGTTTCAACTTTAGCTAGTCGTGCGCAGCGCGAACAAGCTATGCCTCCGGTCCAGCCCTTTGGGGGACGGCGGCCTACTTAATGCAGTGCATAGCGTGTCCGCGTGCAGCAGGTGCACCACTGGCACGCCAAAGGCAAGCCCGTCTGCGCACGGACCGTTCACAGTTCCAGCCATGCTGCCAGTCGGGCCTGAGATTCGAACACCACACTCTCCTACTCGACTGGCTTCCTAAAGGAGATTAACCGCAAAGGTAAAAATCTTGACTATGCATGCTTTGATCGCTCAGATCTCAGCATTGGGGTAAAACTTTATGTACTGCCTGTGGCCTTTATTTTAACATTTCAGATGGTAATACTAATACTGCATCTCCTGCCACGCTTCCCTCCACCCCTGACCTCGTTTTACAATGATGTAGAGCGATACTGTGTGCACTCATTAATGCTAGGTCACTGATAAAACACTGTTTAGAATTCAATCTTTTTTGGGACATCTATAAGCCCTTGGTGACCTTTATTACAGAAACTTGAGCGGATGCTGCTTCCAGCCCAGAGATGCATGTAGCTATTCCACAGGGCGTCTCGATTTCCAGATTAGAGCATACTGGTAATCTCACAGTCCTGGGTGATTTTAACTTCCATTTGGAGGCATTAGATGATCCCGATACTTTATCTCTCTTCTCCACAATGTCAGCTTTTGGTTTGTTGCAATTGGTAGAAGGTCTTACCCATGCAACGGGCCACACCATTGATGGGATCTTTTCAAACAATGCTGCTTTAGGCAAGATAAAAAACTGTGCCTCCAACCTGGACTGACCATAGAATTGTTCTTTTTGAGTGTCATTATACACAAGCTTGCCAAGCTCCTCCTGCCCATTCAGTATGGACAACATCTCGTGCATGGCACAAAATTCAAGCCAATGAGTTTTTATCACGGCTTACAAATTCCTGTCCCACTATCTCGGATGATCCAGAGACAGCAGCCCTGCAATATACTAAGTGGCTGGAGGATGTTTCCCTGTCCCTAGCTCCAGTTAAAAGATCCCAGATAAAAAGAAATAATCTATCAGCTCCCTGGTTCTCAGAGGACCTTAGGACCCTCAACCAGAGGTCTAGAAGGCAAGAAAAAAAATGGCGTTTTGCCTACTGCGAAAGACAGAAAGTACAAAAACTGCTTAGCTGTGTACAGAGCACAAATTCGTAAAGAAAAAACAACAAAGAACTGTTCGCAGTCATCTCAAAATTAACTTCAGTCACTTCCAATTCTCTCAACGACTGCTCTCAATCCTTTTGCAACACACTGGCAGAGGCTTTTCGCCTTAAAATAGAGATTATTTATAAAAACTTCAAATCCCTTGACACAGGGAACAAATCAGATATTACAAAATTGATTGAGTCAGCAAAGTCAGGCTCGCAGTACGATCATTGCCCACCAAAAGTGACTAGCCTTGCAGCAGAAACAATTGCCACCACTTTGACATACATATTTCATCAAATATGTGTCGTCTCAAGCCTTTTCCCCACCTTATGGAATTAAGACTCGGTGCTGCCACTAATTTAAAAAAAACCTCTCTTGACCCACAAAATGCAAGTAACTACGGGCCGATTTCCCGCTTGCCTCTACCAGCTAAAATATTTGAAAAGTCTTGAATATGCAATTGGTCGACTATATTCAGACCAATAATTGCCAAGATTCCACTCAGTTGGGTTTACGGGCTGTGCACAGCATGGAGACTGCTCTTAACGCATAAAACAAGTTACTTACCTGTACACTGTGGTTCTCCAGTATTGATATCTTTTATAGATTCATATGCTTGAATCTTCCCAGTCGTCATGGTGGGAGTCCCACGGTAACAGTAAACAATAGCGGCACTGAAAAACTTTTCCATAGACCTCCATAGAACAGAAACCCCAATTTAGTAACCTGTCAAACTTATTTTATAACATCCAAAATTCAGCTAATCACAGCAGAGACCTCAGAATACCATTCCCCTACAGAGCCACCATACCTCAGATTTCTAGCACAAGTGCATATATAGAAAAAATTCAGAGGTCAATGGTGAGCCTAATCGGGGAGGAGGGAGGGTCGCATGTGAATCTATAAAAGATAGCAAACACAAGGATATGATGGACGGAGTGCTGAAACTTTTCAGACACTCACCCCCAGTCACAGATCTGGGTTGACTCCATCATCGTTCTTTAGCTCACTTTGCCAGCTCAGTTCAGACCAGCCATATGCAAATCAGTCTTGACCCTGTGCCTCATGGGAACAGTCCAGCCCGAACTGCCAAGCCAGGTCTTCCCTGAACCGGAAACAAGCATCCTGGGACCAGTTTCGGAGTAACACCCCTCATCAGCCAGGCTAGCTTGAATCCAGTGGTAAAGTGAGCAAGGGACCCACGTCTGGGCATACCCTGCCAACTTCGGGCGAACAAAGCAAACACAAGTAGATAATGGACGGAGCGCTGAAACTTTTCAGACACTCATCCCCAGTCACAGATCTGGGTTGACTCCATCATCGTTCTTTAGCTCACTTTGCCACCTCAGTTCAGACCCAGCCATATGCAAATCAGTCTTGACCCTGTGCCTCATGGGAACAGTCCAGCCCGAACTGCCAAGCCAGGTCTTCCCTGAACCAGAAACAAGCATCCTGGGACCGGTTTCTGGGTAACACCCTTCATCAGCCAGGCTAGCTTGAATCCAGTGGCAAAGTGAGCAAGGGACCCACGTCTGGAAAAACCTGGCTTGGCAGTTCGGGCTGGACTTTTCCCATGAGGCACAGGGTCAAGACTGATTTGCATATGGCTGGGTCTGAACTGGGGTGGCGAAGTGAGCTAAAGAACGATGATGGATTCAACCCAGATCTGTGACTGGGGGCGAGTATCTGAAAAGTTTCAGCGCTCCATCCATCATCTCCTTGTGTTTGCTATATGTAGTACCTTGGTCTGTACTTCTGGACGGAAGGTAGTCGCCCTCAGCCAACCCTGTCAACGCAGCACCATTGCTCCTGCCATCTGGCGAAAGGTGGTAGAGGAGACATCCATGGCGATCTCAATGAGCTCTGAAGATGCTCTTTCCCCTTCTAACCCAATGTCCTTATCCTCTTTCTTTTTATCGTCCGGAAGATACTCCAACAGCGCAGAAATGTCTCACCACATCTGTCGGTCATATCTCCCTAAGATGGCCATGGTATTGGAGGCTCTAATAGAGGTGGCCGCCAGCGCAGAGAACCTCTTTTCTATGTTGTCAAGGCGGCGACCTTCCTTGTCAGGTGGAGCTGTACATGGAGACGACGGATTTTTGGCGCTCCTCTGTGCTGCCTTCACGATGACAGAGTCCGGCCTAGGATGACCAATGAGGCATGTGGGCGAGTTGTCAGGGGTCTTATACTTTTTGTCCAGCTTTGAAATCAGCGCTGGAATGGAAGCAGGTGTTTTCATGAGCTTGAAGCCCTCTTGCCATAAAAAATCCACTATAGGGATTGCTCTGATGGAAAGCCGAGTCCCTGGCTTGATGTCATACAAAAAACATTGTTTGTTTAGCCGGCATTGGTAGATCGAAACGCTTGGAGGCATGCTCTAAATGATTGTGAAATCCACCGACGTCTGCAGGTGGAGAGTCCGCAAAAGGTGGGATAGGAGATGGCGGAATGGGGGCTATATAGTCATCCCATTCACCATGGACATCTATGTTAGTATGAATCTCACCTTCTTCTATCTGTTGCTGGTCCACATCCTGGGTTTCCTCAGTGATGATTATTGGAGGCGGCAAAACCCGTTCCCTGGTGGATTCAGGAGTACCTTGGCCACCCAGATCAATAGGAGCCTCTTGTGGAGGCAGAGGCCGTTGAGGAGCGCTAACATCTGGGAAACGTCTCTAATAATCAATCAAATGGCGTAAATCTGACACTAGGGATACTGGAACGTTCACTGATGGTTCTCTAAAGTGATGGCATTCCTCCTCCTGATCATCATATGGGTAATGCTCTTGGAAGGAATCAGGACGCTGCACAGAGGAAGGATCTCTATCCGTAAAAGAATATTCCCCTGCAAGGTAAGAAGATGGATCAATGTCCTCATCATCTGAATCTTGGCATTTGACCCTTAACGGTGATGAATTGTATGCGGGGCCAAACAAACCTTCATCCTTCGACTCTTGGAAGTTCAAAAGGCGAGCTGGAGGCAAAGGGGAATGTTGGGTTCTGTTTTAGAAAGGCAGGGCACCTGCCACCATGACAACCGTTGTTAAGGAGGAATGGTGGGGTGGTACTGGCAGTTGCTTGTGGCTGCCTGCTTTGACCAGTCCTATATTCAGACTCTTAATAAATGAGTTTTCTAAGCTGGATTGCCTCCGGCTCCATCCTTTCAGTGGCGACGATCAGATTTTAACCCGGGGACCGGAGGAGCAGGTGTTTCCCATGCGGTCGTCTGAAAACCAGCAGGAATGGTCTTACGGCAGTGGCACAGCAGGAGCTGTGGCTTTCGTCAGGCACCTTACCCTTGGTCTTTGCAGCCGTCTTACTACCCATGGTCTTTATCAGGAAATTGGGATCCTGGGACCATTTTGGCAGCAACGGTGACGTCAGCTCCCATCCAACCGTTGCGGTTGCGTCATCACATGTTTAGACGTCCGCGTCCTGGCAACAGCAACGTCTAAGCGGCGAGCGGCATTCTGGCAGCCTTGGTTAACAGCTGCGTCATCACGTGGTTAGGCGTCCTGGCAACTGTATCCAGGTATCTTCTACGTCTCGTTGTGAGCGGTCTTCCCAGCTGTCAGCGCGTGTCGGTGATACGCACACCTTTCATCTCATTGGTGCCTGATATCCATTCTCTGGAGCCTCCCGTGTTATACGGTCGGATTCCAGGGATCTTGTACGTCATTTACAAGGCGCAGTGTGTGTCGGTGATACGCACACCTCAAGTGGTTCTAACCCTGCAATTTATTCTGTAATCATCTGTGAAAGGAAGAAAACAAGTTACTTACCTGTAACTACAGTTATCCAGTATTGGTATCTTTCATAGATTCACATGCCTGAATCATTCCCCGTCGTCGAGGCGGGAGTCCCACGGTAAATTACAAAAGTAGTGCCATAAGTAAATAATAGTAGTAGGCTAAAAAGAAAAGCCAAAGGCCTAAATCTTAGAAGCCTATCTACATCATTATAGTAAAAAGAACCAAAGGTTAGCTCCAACCAATCAGCTACCAGCACCCTCTAGAACACTGTCAGCAGAGCCAGTTCTCCTCAGATTTTCTTAGCACAAGAGGGAAGTAAGATTCCCAAATCATAAAGAACTGACTCGCCGGGGAGGAGGGTGGGTGCATGTGAATCTTTGAAAGATACCAATACTGGATAACTGTAGTCACAGGTAAGTAACTTGTTTTCTTATCCAGTATTGGGGTATCTTTCATAGATTCACATGCCTGAATCAAAGTAGCAAGCAGTAAGCCAAAAGTATCGTCGTTTGCGGATGGTGGGAGACAAGTGTTCATAAACTCCCAAAACGCATCCATAATGGTTGAGAAATTTGTAACATACCCAAGCCTTTAAGGAATTAAAATGCATATTAAGAAACATTACCAAAATAAAGCAAGAATATGTACATAGAAATATATCTATATATCCAGCTATTAAACATATAAACAAGCATGTTACATGAAACATGGTAGCATATAAAAAAGAAAAATACCTGAATCTGACCTTAATGAAAGAGATGGCGTAGGACCGCTTGTCCAACAGCTGCATCATCTTGTTGTGCAGATTGCAGACAGTAATGCTTCGTGAACGTGTGGACATTTTTCCATGTCGCAGCACGACAGATGTTCTCCAGAGTCACTCCAGCAAACAATGCTGTAGAAGCTGCCACAGTCCTGGTAGAATGAGCTTTGACCTTTCTCTGCAAAGGTTTGTTGGCTTTGTCATGGCAGAAATGAATCATAGAAGCTAGCCATCTGGCTATTGTTGCGTTCGTTACTGCAGTCCCAAGTGCCGCTTGACCATAGGCCACGAACAATTGGTTGGATCGCCTGATGTCTTTAGTCTTCTGTAAGTAGAATTTTAAACAACGCTTAACATCAAGAGAGTGCAAAGCTCTCTCAGCTGGAGTGGATGGATCCGGAAATAAAGTTCTTAACTTTACCGGTTCATTCAAGTGAAATTGAGACGGTACTTTAGGGATGAAACTAGGATTTGTTCGAAGAGTTACGTAGTCCTTAGTGAAGTGTAAAAAGGGTTCTGTGATAGTGAAAGCTTGAATTTCACTAACCCTTCGTGCAGCAGTAAGAGCCAGGAGAATGGCAACCTTCCACGTGAGGAATTTGAGATCAGCTTTGTGGATAGGCTCAAATGGTCGTCTCATTAATTGCGCCAGCACGGTATTGAGTTCCCAGTCTGGAGGGGGTGCCCGCACTGGAGGAAAAGCTCGGAAAAGTCCTTTCATAAATTGTTTGACAAGCGAAGTTGAACAGTGAGAAGGCAGTTTGGTGCACTTTCTGAATCTGGAGAGAGCAGCAAGATGAACCTTGACCGATGAAAAGGTAAGCCCAGATTTGGCCAGGGATAGCAAGTAGGGAAGAATTTGTTCCGCAGGAGCTTGAACTGGGTGGATATTATTCGCCTCGCGCCAGTAACAAAATCGCTTCCATTTTAAACGATAAGTTTTGATTGTACTCTGGGCACGAGATTTGGCCAAGATCTCACGACAGTCCTGAGAGATATTAAGGTCCTTGAATTCTAAGAAATCAGGAGCCATGCGTGCAAGTGTAGCGACTGTGGGTCCGGATGAACCACTTGGCCCCTGTCCCTTGACAACATTGTGAGTGTCGGAATAAGGCGAATAGGTTTGTCCTGAGATAGTAGAAGAAGTTTGTGGAACCAATCCTGTCTTGGCCAACGGGGTGCAATCAGAATGAGACGGCAACCCTCCATCTTCATCTAGCGGAGCACTTTCGGGATCAATGGTATTGGGGGAAAAGCGTATGCACAAATCCCCGACCATCGCATGGACAGGGCATTCCCCCTTGAGCCCTGTTGACGGAACCTGCTGGCATAATATTGGCATTTCTTGTTCTCCCTCGTTGCGAATAAATCCAGTGCTGGTTTGCCCCAAGCTTGGAAGACTCTGTTCACCTGCTTCTGCTCCAGTTCCCACTCGTGACAGTCCGATAGAGATCTGCTCAGCGTGTCGGCCAGAGTATTGTGGAGACCCCTGACGTGTTCGTCCCTCAGGGTTATTCTGTGGAATGTGACCCACTCCCACAACTCCTGAGCTTCCTGCGAAAGCGTTGGTAACTTTGTTCCTCCTTGTTTGTTGATGTAATACATGCTGGTCGTATTGTCGGTACGGACTAGCACTGAGGAACCCGCAATCCTCGGGAGGAACGCTTGCAGAGAAAGAAAGATGGTGCGGAGCTCCAGCCTGTTGATATGCTGTTGTCGGTGCACTTGAGACCATTTTCCTTGAATCTGCAAGTCTTGCAGATGACCTCCCCATCCCTCCATGGAAGCATCGGTTGTTAAAACAAAGTCTGGAGTGGTTGGTAGGAATGTGAGACCTGGGGCCAAATTCGCTGTCTGAGACCACCAATGCAGAGAATCTATCATGCGCGACGTGACCCTGATAGAATCGTCGAACGAACCCACGGCTTGTTGCCATTGAAGATGTAATTCCTCCTGAAGAGGTCTCATTTTGAGCCGTGCCAAGGCTATGAGGTTTATCGCAGAGGAACACATCCCTAGAAGAGAAGCAAACATCCGGACAGAAACTGACTTTCTTTTTGAAATTGAGATTGCCAATTTTTGGAGACGTAATTGGCGGTCTTGTGACAAGAATGCTTTGCACTGCACCATGTCCAGCATTGCCCCGAGAAAAGGAATGACTTTTAGAGGACGCAACTGTGATTTGCTCTCGTTGAGCGTGAGTCCCAGAGAAGAGAAGAGATGGAGACATGTTGTGGCCTCTTTGGCTGCTTGCTCCGAAGGACCTTTGAGCAGCCAATCGTCGAGATAAGGGAACACCTGTATTCCTCGAGATCTCAGCATCGCTGCCACTGGTGCCAAGCACTTTGTGAAGATTCTTGGTGCCGATTTCAGCCCGAACGGGAGCACCTTGAACTGATAGTGGACGCCAGCCACTATGAAGCGAAGATATTTGCGATGTTTGGGATGGATAGGGACGTGGAAGTACGCATCTTCCAAATACAGAGAAGCCATAAAATCTCCTTCGTTCAGACAGCTTAAGACCTCGGAAAGTGTGACCATCCGGAAACTTTGCTTTTTGAGGAATTTGTCGAGCTTGCGGAGGTCCAGAATCGGTCGCCATTCCCCTGACTTCTTCTTGATGAGGAAGAAACGAGAATAGAAACCGGTTCCTCTTTGAGACGATGGAACCTTCTCTATTGCATTCTTGAGGAGCATATTTAAGGCTTCTTTGAACAATAAGTGAAGACGAGGGGGAGGGGGACCCCTGGGCGGAGTAGTAGGTTGCTGTTTGATGAATTCCAGGGTGTGGCGTTGGTTACTAGGTCGAGAACCCATCGGTCCGAAGTAATTTCTTGCCACTTGTGAACAAAAGCTGAAATTTTCACGCCCACGGGCAGGGGGGGGTTACTATGGCTGGCGCCCTGCGTAGATCATTGCTTCCTGTTGGTCTCGCGACCTTGATTGTTCGATCGCTTTCGACCACCCTGACGGGAGAAACTAGTCGAAGAGGATTGGCGGTATGACGACTGGCTGTAAGGCTGTCTATACTGCGGTTGGTACTGCCTATTCTGTTGGTTTTGATATCCTCCTCTTGAAGCAAAACCACGTCCTCTTGCACCTCTGAATGATCCGTGCCTGTATTGCAGGGCGCCTAACGATCTAGCAGTATCCGTATCAGTTTTGATAGCAAGGAGGGCCTCGTCAATGTGTTTCCCAAATAAGGACTCTCCGTCATAGGCCATGTCTAAGATCTTTGTTTGCACTTCCAGCCTAAAAGAAGTGGCCTTAAGCCATCCCTGGCGTCTAAGCACTGCAGCACCTGCAAGCTGACGAAAGTTGGTATTCGCAATGTCCAGCGCGCAACCTATGATCTCAGATGCGGCTCGTTCTCCCTCCAGAAGAATCTTCCTTGCGTCTTGTCTACGGTCCTCAGGGATGAGGACAATAAATTCCGCCATATCTGACCACATCTGATGGTCATAACGGCCGATTATTGCCAGAGAATTTGCAGCTTTAATAGAGGCCGCTGCCATAGTGGAGAATTTTTTACCTATAAGGTCCAGTCTCCGTCCTTCCTTATCAGGCGGTGTTGTTATAGGCGTCGCCGGATTTTTAGATCTTTGCTGGGCGGCTTGAGAAATCACTGAATCTGGTCGTGGATGACCAATCGGACAAGATGGAGTATTAGCAGGAGCACGGTACTTTTTCTCAATGCGAGGAAGTACAGCCGGAATGGACGCAGGCGTTTTCATGATCTTAATTCCTTCATTCCAGATATAATCAATGATAGGAACAGCTTGCGTGATCTTTCTAGACTCTTCTCTGAAATCATGCAAAAAGCAGTCTGTCTGCTCTACTGTAACAGGTAATTGGAATCTAGATGCCGCTCGCTGCATCAAATTATGAAAGCCCCCGATGTCCTCAGGGGGAGAATCAGAAGGCTGAGGAAGGGGTGGAGAAGGCATCGGTATGACATAATTGTCCCAAGGATCCGTGACATTAGTCTTGTCAGGTAACTCACCCTCTTCAACCTCCTCTTCCGAGGATGTAGTGTCATGGTGCACTTGTTCAGATGGACCTGAAGGATGAGGCGGCGAAGCAGGAACCTCAGACTGAGGTAACGAATCAGGGATCCCCACTGGGGGAGGTGGATTTTCTGGGACAGCCTGTTGTGGGGGAAACCTTTGACGGTAGTCCGCCAGCATGGCCTGGAGATCTTGAATGAGCGTTGGAGGAAGATGGCTCATCTCCTTGTGACACGACTCCCTTCTAGGAAATCTATGGTATGGGGTCATAAGTTCCTCTTGATAATAGTGCTCCTGGTATTCTTCGTCATCATCGTCTTGACACTTGATGTTAAGCTCAGAGGGATGGTGAGCTATGCCAAATGGTCCCTCTTCTTCATCGTCATAATCCTCATCGTCAACGTAAGTTTCCAAGAGGTGAGACGGCAAGAGTGGAGATATTTTACAGTAATCCTGCCTTTGAAAAGTTTTCAATTGAAAAGATGCAGATGATATGGGCGTTGAATGTGAAGGCAAAAGTACCACTGCTGATTCCTGAGAAACTGGTAAAATAGTCGTCGACGGGATTATCGTCGTCGACGAGGTCTTCGTCGACGGACTCGTCGTCGACGGGATCTTCGCTGATGCAGTCGTCGACGGGACAGTCGTCGACGATGACATCGTCGACACGGCAAACGTCGACGAAGTAGACTCTATTGATAACAGTACCTTCGACGACGGTGGAGGCTTCGTCGATGGAACCTTCGTCGATGGGCTCGACGTCGACGCGGTCGTCGACGGGGACTTCGTCGATGAATTCCTCGTCGACGAGTCTTCAAGAACAGGTTTTTTAGTCGTGACAGAAATCTTGGTAGATAAAATGGGTGAAGTAATGGCAGTCTTCGAGACAGTAGCCGTCGACGAGGGGGCAGCAGAAGTCACAGAAACCGTCGACGATGGAGTCAACGTGAGAGTTTTAACCTGGGTTTTACTCACGGTTTTTGAAGTAGATGTTCTCTTAGATTCCTTAGAGGGCGGAGACCGCGTTGACCCAGAGGAAAGCTTAGGTGACCTCTGTGGAAGGTCAGAAACATCATGGGAAGTCTTATGTTGTTTTCTTCCCTCACTAGAAGAGCTGTCATGGGATCTAGCCCTTTTACTCGAAGTTGAGGCCCTGTCATCCTCCTCAACCGAGGAAGATTTGAGCCATAAAAGTAGTCTTGCCTCTCTATCCCCAAGAGTCTTAGTAGGGAAAGTACGGCAGATTCTACAATCCTTAGCAATATGCTTTGGATAAAGACAGTAAATGCAGTCCTTATGCTGGTCATCAACATGGACCCTCTTCTTCTCGCAGGTCCTGCAGGGTCTAAAAAGAGCCTTCTTGTCAGACATCCTGAAGAAATGAAGTGTAGAACTGAGTAGGCACTCAGGGAGACTCCCTTCCACACGACGTGCAGTGAAAATCTGAGGAGAACTGGCTCTGCTGACAGTGTTCTAGAGGGTGCTGGTAGCTGATTGGTTGGAGCTAACCTTTGGTTCTTTTTACTATAATGATGTAGATAGGCTTCTAAGATTTAGGCCTTTGGCTTTTCTTTTTAGCCTACTACTATTATTTACTTATGGCACTACTTTTGTAATTTACCGTGGGACTCCCGCCTCGACGACGGGGAATGATTCAGGCATGTGAATCTATGAAAGATACCCCAATACTGGATAACTTAATGTACTATTCATGCAGCACGTTTTCTACATGCATGTTGGTGACATGCACACCAGGTACTGTATCTTTAATTTAAAAAAATCACAAGGCTGCATGCATCTTTTAGTGACACGCACACCATTACAGTGATTGGGCCACATTTGCGTGCACAGTCAGTGATACACACACTTTGCATTGCTTTCATTATAGTACTGATTTTTGTGTCATCCTTTTACTGTTTTCTTTCCAGTTTCTCCAATATTTAAACAGTCTTCAAATTGTTTGAGTGCACATCCACGTTTTATTTGTATATATTCTAGCACAAGTGTGGTGTGAATTGTTTAGTGAGTTCCTTTCAAATTTTTCTGTTTCTTTCCTTAAAAACCTGCAAAAATGCAGCAATCGGTACTACCCTCTTCTCCATTATCAACCACCAGGAAATCCCCCTGTAGAGTGGGAATTATGGTTAGAGGGGTTCGAAGCTTATCTAGAAGCCATAGAATTTGATAGTATGTTAAGTTTTAAGGGGCATTCCACTCCTGCCACTGTGTATGTGGCAAAAGATGGGTCTTCACTTCTGGGATGGTTGGGTATTATTTTAAACCCAAAAAGTTCAGAGCAGGTACTGCTCAAAGATTAATGCAGGTCTGTCTGGGCTGTGGGGGCACAGGATTGGAGTGGGTCTTTCCCAGATGTCTTTATCAAACAAGCATTTGCAATGCAATAGGTCTCGCATTTATGCCAGTTACAATGCCAATGCCTTTTATTTATGTTTATAAAAACGAAAACAAAAATAAAAGGCATTGTTATTTGCAATGTCAATAGCTCAAACTCGCTTA
Source organism: Calotriton arnoldi (assembly GCA_963921515.1). NCBI lineage: Eukaryota > Metazoa > Chordata > Amphibia > Caudata > Salamandridae > Calotriton > Calotriton arnoldi. Next base: position 4,587,244 of record CAWUFW010000079.1, on the reverse strand, counting down.
AATGCGAGACCTATTGCATTGCAAATGCTTGTTTAGGTAAAAGTGCCTGCCTTTCACCACAACAGAAACAAGCCTCGCGTGACGTGCCTGGCTCTAGCCCCGCCTGTGCCCCCCAAGCAGAAGAAAACAGCAAATTAATTAAATAACCAAGCGCGGTCGCTAAAGTGAGCGGACCGCGCTGCAAATTAATTAAATAAACAAGCGCGCCGCAAAAGTGAAAGGGCCCGCGCTGCAAATTAATTAAATAAACAAGCGCGGCCGCTAAAGTGAAAGCGGACCGCGCTGCAAATAAATAAATAAAAATAGTGCTCTTAGCCATGATAAAGCAGACCGTGTAGCATGACCAGTAAAAGGTCCAGTCCTTATGGGCGGTAACAAATGGCGACAAGGCGGTACCAAGGAGGGACTAAAGCGTAGTTACCAATCTGAAGCCAGCATTTAAAAAGGACCATGACACAAAGCTAATGACCAATATGGGCGGAGAGTGGACGAGGCTTCCACAGCATACCCTACTACAGCATGCCTCGCAGAGCGAGCAGTACCCGCGCGCTGCCGCTAGGCTCGACCTAAAAACTTGAGGATTAAAGGATTTTCGCATCGTATAATTTTGAAGCAAGGAGTCGAACCTGTAATTCACAAAGCCAGACGTGTACTTTTTGCCATAAGGAAGGAGTTGTCTCAGGAGTTGGAATCTCTATGTCAGCAGGGTATCATTAAGCCCACTGAAAGCTCAGAATGGTTGTCTCCTGTTGTTTTGGCCAAGAAAGGTAATGGTGCCCTCAGAATGTGCATTGACTTGAGGGACCTTAATGAGAGAATATGGATGGATAGACATCCCCAGTCCAACATTACGGAGATGCTAGGTTAATTAAAGGGGGCGAAATATTTTACCACGTTGGATATGTCCTCTGCTTACCACCAAATCACTTTACAGAAGAAAAGTCTTAATTAATTTAACATCTTTTGTAACCCCTTCCGGTGCTTACAGATTCAGGAGAATGCCTTTTGGTTTGGCATCGGCCTCAATGGTATTTCAGAGGGTCATGGAGGCTATGTTTTTAGGGGTTCCCAATGTTAAATGTTTTCAGGACGACATTTTGGTGTATGGTAAGAATGTGGAGTGTCATAAGACCTTGGCTACAGTGTTATCCATTCTAACTGAAAGGGGGTCACTTTGAAGGAGGAGAAGTGTCAGCTTGCGGTGAACGAGGTGGATTACCTGGGTTACAAGTTGTCTGCTCGGTGGTGGAACCTAAGGGTGGTTTGGTAATGGCCACAAAGGGTTTCCCCACCCCACAAAACAAGGATCAGCTCCGCTCATTTTTTGTTAAGCTCGAATTTAATGCCCGGTTCATTACCAACTGCAGTGGGAAAACCCATAATATGAGGGTTCTTATGAAAAAAAACAGCAGTTTGTATGGTCATCAGAGCAGGAACGGGAGTTCCAGGAAATAAAACTTGAATTGAGTTGTGCCATTCCCCTTCAACCTTTTGATACACATGATCCATCTATTGTGGTCACGGATGCCAGCCAGCGTGGACTGGGTGTGGTCTTACTTCAAAAAAGGGAGGGCAAGGAAGAAGTGGTAGTGTTTGCGTCCCGAGCTTGGAGGGGTGCTGAATGCACTTACTCTGTAACAGAGCGCAAGGCTCTGGCTTGCTGGTGGGGTGTGGACCATTTTAGACAATATTTGTGGGGTTCTGAGTTTATCATCCAGATGGATCATAAGCCTTTGATAAATGTGTTTACCACGAAGGGAGCTAGCAACGCCACTCCCCGCATTGCGAAGTGGCACTAGAGGTTGATGGAATTTCAGTTTCAGTTGGAATATATTCCAGGTGCCGACAATGTTTTTGCAGACTGTTTGTCCAGGTTGCCGCTAAGCAAAGAGCAGATGGGTGAGCAAGAGGATGAAGGTTTTTGCGTGGTGGCTTCTTTGGGCGAGTCTGGTTTTGGGTGCATATCAGAAGAAGAATGGAAAGTGGCTGTACAGGAGGATGAAACTATTCAGGAGGTGGCTGGAATGTTGGGTAAAGGTTGGAGATCTAAACACAGAGAAGCTAGCTCTGTCAAACATGTTTCCTGAGCCGAGTATGGACATGGGAGTCATAAGGAGAATGGATTTGTTGGTGGTGCCACAGATATTGCAGAGCAAGATACTGGCGCTTGCCCATGAAGGTCACGTGGGCATGAGAACCATGAAGAGGAGGATTAGAGAAATCTTTTGGTGGCCGGGAATAGATCGGGGAGTTAAACACTTTGTGAGAGATTGTGTAGCGTGTCCAGGAAGTGACAAAACCCAGGTCACCTTTGCCAGCCCAACTGAAGCGGTGCCTGTGCCAGACAAACCATGGTTCGAGTTGGGGTTGGATATCATCAGATCCATGTATGTGTTGGATGAGCGGAACAGGTACGGTTTAGTTGCAGTGGACTATGGTTCAAGATGGCAGATTTCACAAATTGCAGTTCAGGCCAACACTGAGGAGGTGCTGGAATTTCTCCTGTCTTTATTTTTGAGAGAAGGAGCTCCTGTTGAACTGGTCTCCGAAAATGGGGTGTAGTTTATGGCCAAAGAGTTCCAAGGGTTCATGGTTCATTGGGGCATTAAGCACATTACCACCTCTGTATATCATCCCCGTAGTAATGGTTTGGTGGAACAGTGCAATTGAGTCATAAAGGACAGTATTCAATTGTCGGTGGCCAATGGGTTGAATTTGGAACTTGTAGACTTGTTGTGGACTTTGCGCACTACGCCAAGTGCTATTACCAAGGAGTTGCTTTTTGTCTTATTGAAAAGTAGAATGACTGCCACCAAATTAGTTAGACCCTGGATGCGCGATTTAAATGTGTCCAATGTGAAATGTGAACTGATGAAGATAAATTGTGAGAAGTCTCAAAGCAAGTATGTTACCAAGGAGCCAATCAAAGGAAGACGTCAGGCTGTTTTCAAACAAGGAGACTGGGTTAAGGTGAGGTTGCCTGGTATGATAGCTAAGGGGCATTCAAAAATTTCCAGTGACTGAGGTCAAGTCAGGATCCCCGCATGACCCATCCCCTCACTTCATCTTCTCTCGGCTCACAACGGTCCTATGTCCGTATGTTACCCAAATTTTTAATAAATCCCTGGAATCTGCAGTATTCCCGGATATCTGGAAGGAAACCATTGTATTCCCATTATTAAAAAAAAGCTGGCATTCAAGTCCACAACCCTGCAAACTACCGACCAATCTCCCAACTTCCTTACTTGTCCAAGGTTTTGGAGAGACTAGTCAACAAACAATTGGTTAAGTTCCTAGAAACCAATGAGCTCCTAGACCCATCTCAGACTGGCTTTAGAGCTTCAAACAGCACAGAAGCCACCCTACTCTTGATATTGGACAACATCAGATCCTTGGTGGACCAAGGCAAAGCTGCCGTCCTGATCCTTTTGGACTTATCGGCAGCATTCGATACCGTATCTCACGACCTCCTGCGGAGCATCTTGCACGAAAAGGGACTTCACTCGAAAGCCCTTCAGTGGTTCAACTCCTTTCTACGCAATAGAACACCGAGTTCAAATAGGCCCCTTTTCCTCTAGCTCAAAAACCATTAACTATGGTGTCCCACAGGGAGCCTCTCTGAGCCCCACCCTTTTCAATGCCTATGTCTCCACTTTGGCCAAGATTGGCAGGAAATGGGGCTTTAACATCTGTTCCTACACTGATGATACTCAGCTTATAATCGCCTTCGAAGGAAGGCATGAGGACACTAGGAACAACCTAATCAACTGTCTCTCAGAAACAGCAACTTGGATGACAGAACACATCTGAAATTAAATGCTGAGAAATCCAAGATCCTGCTTTTTGGAGGGGCTCACCTAATCTGTGATGATAACTGGTGGCCTCAGACACTAGGGACTGCCCCGGAACCTAAACAGGATGTAAAAAACCTGGGCATCCTTATCGACAACGCACTAACCATGCAGGACCAAGTCAGAGCGCTGCGCAGAAAAAGCTTTGCTATGCTAAAGCTATTAAGAAGACTTTTGTCATGGATCCCCCTGAACTGTAGAAAGACCATCACTCAGGCTCTAGTCTCTAGTAAGCTGGATTATGGGAATGCGCTCTATGTGGGCATGCCAGACTTTCTCTTCCTCTGACAGCAGGTGATTCAGAACGCAGCTGCCAAAATGATTTGTAATAAGAACAAATACAGCTCGGCAACAGAATGTTTGAGGGAGCTCCACTGGCTGCCTATGCGCCAAAGAGCCAAGTTTAAACTCCTGTGCTATGCACACAGAGCGCTACACAAGCTTGGCCCTCGAATTCTGCAGGACAAAATTGAATTCTACACTCCCACACGAAAACTGAGGACTTGCAATCACGATTTGGCCAAAATCAAATGTATTAAGAAAGTCAGAATAGGAGGCCGCTCCTTCTCTAATTTGGCTGCCGTTCACTGGAATAAACTCCCCTTAGACTTTCGCCTTACAGACCATTTCATGGTATTCAGAAAAAGATGAAAACATCACTGTTCCCTAGGCTGTAACCCATGATACTTGCGGCTTTTGCCTCGACTCCCCTGCTCAGATATCCAGGTTGTTACTCACTTTCACATCAGGATACAGCTTTTCTAGCACCATGATATCCCTCAGGATGGCTGTCACGCTTAATAAATACAATAAATACAAATACAAATACAGTCCCAAGCAGATAGTTTCAGTCAAGGATAGAACAGTTCTGCTGAATGATGGGAAGTGGTGGAACAAGGACAGATTGGCCATACAGAAGTGTGTAAGTGAGCAAAGCGTGTGTTCATCCATGCAGGATGATCCTGGTTTGAATGGTTCAAGAAGGGAGAGGAGACCTCCTGCATAGTTTAAGGATTATGTGAATTATTAATGTGTTTCTCCTTGCTGGGGGGTTCTCCGTTTTTATACCTTCACATAATTTCATTGTATTTTATTCCCATGTTTGTATATGCTTAGTCAAACCCAAGTGTTGTTGAATGTAGGTTTATATTTAATCATTTATTTACTTATTTATATTTTTGTTGTTGTGGGGGTAAAGATGTGTTGGGTTCTGTTTTAGGAATGCAGGACACCTGCCACCGTGACGACTGCTGTTAGGGTGGAATGTGGAATGGTGGGGTGGTACTGGCAGTTGCTTTTGGGTGCCTGCTTTGACCGGTACTTTGTACAGACTCTTAATAAAAGAGTTTTCTTACCTGGATTGCCTTCAGCTCCATCCTTTCAGGGTATTCTTAGAGAAATCCTGTATTTGCTTGAGATGTAGAAAGCTGGTTTTTCCCTCCGTCAACGGGCCCGTCGACAGTGCCGTCTCAGATATAGTCGTCTGCGACGACGCTGCATGGACGGTCTTCGTCTGCGGGACAGCTGTAGCCAGAGTCGTTGACGAGCCGGTGGTCGACTTTGAAATTCTTGTCGATGGTGAAGGTCTCGTCGACGATGACGACGTAGTCACAGTTTGAAGCGATCCTGCCAACGTTGCTGCCATCGACGTCTTGACCGTTGCCGTCTGCTAAACTTGTAGCCATGCCTAAGTTTCATTGCGTGCCTTGGGGAGGCAGAAGCTTTGTGCTGGGAACAACAAAAGCATGGAAATCGGGTCCCAGGATGCTTGTTTCCGGTCCAGGGAAGACATGGCTTGGCAGTTCGGGCTGGACTGTTCCCATGAGGCACAGGGTCAAGACTGATTTGCATATAGCTGTGTCTGAACTGGGGTGGCGAAGTGAGCTAAAGAATGATGATGGATTCAACCCAGATCTGTGACTGGGGGTGAGTGTTTGAAAAGTTTCAACACTCCGTCCATCATCTCCTTGTGTTTGCTTTGTTCGCTGCCATTAGACATCAATACCATGCCTACCCTACTGACTTTCAGGAAGGCTCTGAAAACCTGGTTTTTATCTGTAGAATAGTTGGTCATACCTCTAGGCACGCTTCTCCCCTCTGTAAACTCAGCCAGTGCAAAGACGCCTTTTAGGTATTCGAGCGCTTTACAAAAATAATAACAGCACATAAGAGTGCCTGGCGCTCACTGACACGCCTTAGTGAGGTGATGGCAATTAAGAAAGCAACCTTCCAAGAAAGAAATTGGAGGGGGCAACTGTGCAAAGGTTCAAAGGGTAGACCCATTAGTCTTGTTAGAACAATACTGAGATTCCACGCCGGTGCAGGTTAGACCCTGGGTGGTATTACTCTTTTATGGCCTTCTGTGAATTACTTAATAACTGGGCCTTTGAAAAATGATAAGTGTTGCCTGTTTTGAAGATAGGCTGCCGCAAGATGTAGACGTATGGAAGTGTAAGCAAGGCCTGAGCGTTGTAAATGCAAGATGTAACAAATGTTTTGGACAGATGCATTGAGTGGATCAATTTTCTGGTTATTACAGTAAATAACAAATCTTTTCATTGAAAATTCAAATTTAGATACAAGAATTGTATGATTTTAGGAGCCAAATCGCAAGGTTTAGCTTCTCTGGGTTTGGATGTCTGATTTCACCATGGTTCTCAGTGAGAAGGTTAGGGTTGAGGTGAAGCTTCTTGTGTGGAACTACTGAAAAGTCGAGTAGTGTGGTGAACCATGGTTGACGAGCCTACAAAGGGGGCTACCACAATGAGGGTTTAGAGACATTTGCCTGAGCTTCCGAACCAGAAATTGAAAAAGAGGGAGAGGCGGATAAACGTAGGCAAATATTCCTGACCAATTCATCCATAGGGCATTGCCTTTAGAGAGAGGGTGTGGGAACCTAGAGTCGAAGTTTGAGCACTTTGCGTTCTCTGCTGTAGCAAAGAATCTATCTGTGGAAAGTCCCATTTGTGGAAGTGTGAGGAGGACCTGGGGGTGGAGTTCCCACTTGTGGACTTGTTGCCGCTTCCTGCTGAGGAGGTCGGCAAAGTCGTTGTCCGAGCCTGGAAGATGTTCCGCTGACAGATGGATTTTGTGATGTATTGCCCAACGCCAAATGGTCTGAGAGAGGCGCAACAGGTGTAGAGTGTGTTCTCCACCCTCTGTTTTTGCACATAGTACATGGCTGTCAAATTGTCCGCCCGGAATAAGACAACTTTGCCTATTAGGCCAGGTAGAAATGCTTTCAAGGCTAGGTGAACAGCTTGAAGCTCTAAGTAGTTTACGTGGAGATTTTGGTGATGTTCCAGACTTCCTGAACTGTTAGCTCTTGCAAGTGAGCACCCCAACCTGTGAGGGATGAATCTGATGTTAGCATGACCTGTTGAACAGGGTCGATGAAGGGCCAACCTTTTAGCAGGTTTTGTGTGTTCCACCACTGCAGAGAGTGACGAGTGCAGCAGTCTAACACTAGATCGTTTAATTGACCCTGTGGCTGAGTTCACTGTCGTGCTAAACATTCCTGTAGAGGACGCATGTGTAGCCTTATATGAGGTACTATGGCAATGCATGATGCCATCATCCCCAGAAAACACATGAAAGTTTTGACTGTTAGGTATTGATTGGCCCACTGTGGTAGCAGTGTTTGAAAGGTTTTAATCCTTGCATTATTTGGATAGGCTAGACCTAATGGAGTGTTGAGCATTGATATGGTTGCAGCTGTAAAGGTTGAAGATGGGGTTTTTGAGTATCGATAGTGAAACCCAGCTGATGTAGAAGATTTATGGTAATCTGAGTGTGTTGACGACATAGGAGGTGCATATTGGCTTTGATAAGCCAGTCGTCTAGATATGGGAAGACATGAATGTTTTGTCAGCGTAAATGCACTGCTAAGCATTTGGTGAACACTCTGGGTGCAGGGGTGACTCCCAATGGAAGGACTTGAATTGATAATGTTTCCTTGCTATTACAAATCTGAGGTATTTGCGATCTGCTGGGTGAATGGGGATGTGAAAGTATGCGTCCTTTAAGTCTAGGGCTGACATGAAGTCGCCTTGCTGTAGAAGTGGAAGCACTTGTTGAAGTGTGACCATATGGAAGTGTTCTGATCGTATGTAGTGATTGAGAGGCCGTAGGTCTAAAATGGACCATAGAAAGCCACCCTTTTTGGGAATTAGGAAGTACAGGGAGTAAACCCCGGACCCTTGATGTTGTAGAGGAACTGGCTCTATAGCTCCTTTGATTAAGAGAGTTTACACTTCCTGTGTAAGCAGTTGTTGATGTTCCAGAGAAAGTCTGAGTGTGAAGTGGAATATTGGGAGGATTGCTGATGAGGCTCCAGGCAATTACCATTTTGAATAATGTCCAACACCCACCTGTCTGATGTTATTGACTATGCAACACACTAACCCTAGGAAGTCCGGGGGGAGGGAAGAGGCGCGGGGCACTCAGAGCTAGCTTCCAACCTAACATGAAAACACAACAGAAGCTGCTCCAAGTACAGTGACCAGAACTTAGGGGATACTAAGTTAAAGAGGGTGATGGCGTCTCACAAAAAGTGAAGGACTGTCCTCACACACCACCAGGTGTCATACTTCATCATCGGCAGTCCTCGCTCTCTAGAAACTAGGTTTGTTAGACAGCACTGGGCACCGCCCCTCTTTGCTTTCAAGCGGAACACAAGTATACAGGATGAACTGGTTCATGCCAGGACACCACCACCTAAAACCCAAGAACAAACCACACTGAGGGGCAACCAACGACCGGTAGGACACTACCCCTGAGGGGGATGCGTTGCATGCCCCCTCACCAGCATAATTAAAGAGGTGGATATAGAAACAGACAGACCATGGGTTCTTAAAAACTTTAGCAACTGCAACACTGAGAATGTCATCTATTTGCTCAAATGCCCCTGCAATCTCATGTACGTGGGTATGACTACGAGAAAGATTAAGGTCCGCATCAATGAACACAGGAGCACTATTCAGGTGCAAAAAAACTAACACTAAATTGACCAGACACTACCTGGAACACAATCACAAAGACATAGATCTGAGATGGGTAGTACTTGAGGTGATTAGGAAAACAAGCCCAGACATCCAGAAAATTCTACACATCAGAGAACAACGATAGGTTTATCGTCTACATACATGGGACATGGGACTGAACGACGAAATACCATGGTTATAGATTGGGAAAGGAGATCTAGAACCCACTCAGCCCCGTTAACTATCAGCACTTACACACCATCCATTTTGGCACCTTTCCAGACTCACCATACTAAAAATGTGTAGATCCTGTCATCCCAAACCAAATGTTCAAAACACACAGAAACAAGTTTGGTGATTTGTTTACAAAGGAACCTTTAATTAGAACCGCTTCATCTGGCTCATGCTGAGTTCCAGTACATGCCGTCAATTCCATATAATTCCTCCCCTAAATAGATACAACATGTTAATACCCCAATAACGTAATCAAAAGGGGGGGAAAAGGGCTTTTTAATAGGTCCAGCATACGTGCCCACCAACAATCAAAACAAAATGAGTATGCAGTTCCTAACAAGGGAAAGGGGTCCTAAGTTGATAAAAGTGTCAAACCATGTACACAGAACGTAGGGAGGAAAGGAAGGAAGGGGGATCCCTCCTTTCCGAATAAGTGCCCTCACACACCCAGCCAGCTAGGCGTCATGCTTCATCATAGGGCGTGCTCCTCGTCAGGTCGGTGCTGCAATCCCTGACAGGCACCCTATGAGGGGCTCTTTGGCGGAGATCTTTTATTCCTTGCCGTATTGGTGCAGTGAGTGTGAGGGGCCTCAAAGAAGAAGAAGTGTAGATGTGCGTAAGGTGGGTCACTAGACTATGTGTAGGTTGAAACAGGAACTAGGAGTCCACTCAAAACAACTTTAATGAACCTGGCTCCTGTCCTGATTAAAAAGGAGAATGTAGCGCACCCCTGCCTCCAAGTTGCAAGGTAATGCGCGTTTATCTGGTGGTCAACATGTTTCTTGCCCTCGTGTCAAGGTGGACGGCAATTCTTCAGGACCAAATCTGACAGTGTGATCTACACTAATCGTGGTTGTCTGGGTGGATAGAACAGATAAACCACAAACAGTATCCTAAGTGTAGTACCTGTAAAATCGGGTCAGCCAACCTAGGAATACAAAGCACAATAGCTATGCAGGGGAGTAAGGTAGTTGCATAAAATTCATCCATTCAAGAATACTGCAACAAGTACTGTGCACACACGTGTGTCAACCGCTCGTGGAGAAAAGACGGCGATGGAACAGAGAGTGCAGGAAGAATTAAAAATGGGTTTAAGGAGCCCGCACTCCTGTGGTAGCTGGAGAGAGTGTCAACTCACGCAACTCGGGTAGCTGGCTCGTATCATCAACTCCCGGCATGTACAGACATTCAGAAATGTAGTGTCCTAAAGGAAGTGGGGGTCAAACGAGTGAGCAATTAGCATGGAAGTGTAATCAATCACTAACACCCGCCTGGTGGTATGGCGGACAGGTGGCAAAGCAGATCCAACGAGGGGACTACGGGGGGTTCCCGTTGGCATGTTACAGGCGCCTCATGGGACACTACAGGTAAACTGCGGTTCACCCCAACACAGCACCAAGGCACCCGGGGCTAGGTGAGCCCAAGTCAGTCAACGTGTGCTCCAGGTGGTGTGGGTGACCACAACGGGTGCTAGCCCATGGCGCAACCCAATACATGCCAAAGCAGTGGTCCCTCGAGCGGCCGTTGTGAAATGTAGCACCAGGCATCCACACCCCAAGGGAGATGTGGAACTCAAGAAACCAAAATATAAGCCCACACTGTTGGTACTTACGTGCGTTCACCGCAAACAGTCGGTGGACCTACCCTAAACACTGCCGGGACCGGGAGGTAACTGTGGGACCAGCGAGGTGCAGTCTCCGGTTCGTGGGCGAGGGCGGGGCCTGGTGACAACGAGGCACAGGGCAACATATGCTCTAGAGTGCCAACCGATGTGGTCATGGAACGTCCGGTTTCCATCTTAGTAGGGGGGCGTGTCAAGTAACGCGCCTCGGTCACGTCAGGGAAGTACAGAGACGTGACAGGCGGAGTTCAAGAGAATATGGTGGCCATATTGGAGGGGACAGTAACCATGATCCATAGCTTGCCAGAAAGGCGGATCGGGTAATGAAGCGGTATATGGGTACACCCCGCAGGTAAAATTGGTGTCCATTACCGGAAAGGCAAAGAGGCTAGTTATCCTAGGGGCAAGCAGTGGACTCTGAGCCAAACAAAATGGATAGATAGTACTGTGTTCGTAAATCATCATTCATTATGGGGAAGAGGCCCCATCCTGTGGGTACCGTGAGAAGGGAGTTAAGCGGCTCTTGCCGGGAGTACGATGATAACTGAAAGAAGACCAGATGCTCAGTGTGGTAGTGTCATCTTATCTACATCCAAACCAATAATGTAAGGGGTACTAACCTGTACAATAGTTTAGTGAACGTGATGTTGCGGTAATGTGGGTAAACCCAATGAGGCCCAGCTGAAGACGTGTTGACGCCCAGAAATGTGTACAGACAGGTTTAGCATCAGGCACTACCCTATAGATTTTAGTCGGAGGTCATGGTGTTGATCATATGCCGCAAGATGTCATATACTGTACTTGACAGCGGGAGGGGGAAGAACCTCAAGTAAGTTAGAAGGTGGTGTTCCCATGTCAGAGGTGCAGTCTGGGATGTGGGTATCGGGCCAACCATTATTGAGTGTACTCTAAGGGATGTCCTCATTGAGGCCATCCTTATCCGTAGCCAGACGATGTACCCACCTCTGTTCAATCCTGAACAGTGCTTTTTTGTTCTTTTTGGGGTGAGCCTCTAAGATGACCCAAAGAAGACTATCTGGTGTATGGTGATGTTGATCAAAATGTGTGCACATTCTCGTGTTGGTTTTGTGACACTTAATGTTACTGCAATGCTCCGCGATACGTGTCTTAACAGTTCTCGTAGTCATGCCAATGTAGCAAAGGCCGCAAGGGCACGTGATCATATAAATGCAATTGGCAGTGTTGCAATTAGTGTGTTTTCTCAATTGCCATTTGAAAGTGTCAGAGAACACTACCTCCTTAGTGGATTCAGTAAGGGGGCAGACCACACAAGACCCGCACGAGTAATGGCCCATCACCGGTGGTAAATTCCAAAGGGGTCTTTGAAGGTCAGTGTTACAAACCCTTGGTCTGGTATGTACCAATAGATCTTTAAGGTTGTTAGTACTTCCGATTGTCAAGTTGTCTACGTCATTCAATGTCGTAGTCTGAGGTGGACATGATCACTATCGCTCCACCTTTGTCCGCTTGTTTGATAGTAATGTTGGGGTCCTCTGACAGGGACTTGATGGTCATAAACTCAACTTTCAAATGGCAATTGAGAAAACACACTAATTGCAACACTGCCAATTGCATTTATATGATCACATGCCCTTGCGGCCTTCGCTACATTGGCATGACTACGAGAACTGTTAAGACACGTATCATCGCAGTAACATTAGGTGTCACAAAACCAACACGAGAATGTGCACACATTTTGATCAACATCATCATATACCAGATAGTCTTCGTTGAGTCATCCTAGAGGCACACCCCAAAAATAACAAAAAAGCACTGTTCAGGATTGAACAGAGGTGGGTACATCGTCTGGCTACGGATAAGGATGGCCTCAAGGAGGACATCCCTTGGAGTACACTCAATAATGGTTAGCCCTATACCCACATCCCAGACTGCTCCTTTGACATGGGAACACCACCTTCTAACTTACTTGAGGTACTTCCCCCTACCCCACTCGCTCTGTCCAGTACAGTATATGACATCTTGCGGCATAATATCAACACCATGACCTCCGACTAAAATCTATAGGGTAGTGCCCGATGCTAAACCTGTCTGTACACATTTCTGGGCGTCAACACGTCTTCAGCTGGGCCTCATTGGGTTTACCCACATTACCTCAACATCACGTTCACTGAACTATTATACAGGTCAGTACCCCTTACATTATCGGTTTGGATGTAGATAAGGTGACACTACCACACTGAGCATCTGGTCTCCTTTCAGTCATCCTCGTACTCCCGGCAAGAGCCGCTTAACTCCCTTCTCACGGTACCCACAGCATGGGGCCTCTTCCCCACAATGAATCATGTTTTACCAACACAATACTATCTATCCATTTTGTTCGGCTCAGAGTCCACTGCTGGCACCTAGGGTAACTAGCCTCTTTGCCTTTCCGGTAATGGACACCAATTTTACCTGCGGGGTGTACCCATATACCGCTTCATTACCCGATCCGCCTTTCTGGCAAGCTATGGATCATGGTTACTGTCCCCTCCAATATGGCCGCCATATTCTCTTGAACTCCGCCTGTCACGTCTCTGTACTTCCCTGACGTGACCGAGGCGCGTTACTTGACACGCCCCCCTACTAAGATGGAAACCGGACGTTCCATGATCACATCGGTTGGCACTCTAGATCATTAGATCATCTGTTGCCCTGTGCCTCGTTGTCACCAGCCCCCGCCCTCCCCCACGAACCGGAGACTTAACTGCACCTCGCTGGTTCCACAGTTACCTCCCAGTCCCGGCAGTGTTTGGGGTAGGTCCACCGACGGTTTGCGGGGAACGCAAGTAAGTACCAACAGTGTGGGCTTATATTTTGGTTTCTTGAGTTCCACATCTCCCTTGGGGTGTGGATTTCTGGTGCTACATTTCACAACGGCCGCTCGAGGGAACACTGCTTTGGCATGTACTGGGTTGCGCCATGGGCTAGCACCCGTTGTGGTCACCCACACCACCTGGAGCACACGTTGACTGACTTGGGCTCACCTAGCCCCAGGTGCCTTGGTGCTGTGTTGGGGTGAACCGCAGTTTACCTGTAGTGTCCCATGAGGCGCCCGTAACATGCCAACGGGAACCCCCCGTAGTCCCGTCATTGGATCTGCTTTGCCACCTGTCCGCCATACCACCAGGCGGGTGTTAGTGATAGATTACATTTCCATGCCAATTGCTCACTCATTTGACCCCCACTTCCTTTAGGACACTACATTTCAGAGTGTCTGTACATGCCGCGAGTCGATGATAGGAGCCAGTTGATACTCGATGATACCCGAGTTGGCTGAGTTGACACTCTCTCCAGCTACCACAGAAGTACGGGCTCCTTAAACCTTTTTTTAATTCTTCCTGCACTCTCTGTTCCATCGCCGTCTTTTCTGCACGAGCGGTTGACACACGTGTGTGCACAGTACTTGTTGCAGTATTCTTGAATGGATGAATTTTATGCAACTACCTTACTCCCCTGCATAACTATTGTGCTTTGTATTCCTAGGTTGGCTGACCCGATTTTACAGGTACTACACGTAGGGTACTGTTTGTGGTTTATCTGTTCTATCCACCCAGACAACCATGATTAGTGTAGATCACACTGTCAGATTTGGTCCTGAAGAATTGCCGTCCACCTTGACACGAGGGCAAGAAACATGTTGACCACCAGATAAATGCGCATTACCTTGCAACTTGGAGGCAGGGGTGCGCTACATTCTCCTTTTTAATCAGGACAGGAGCCAGGTTCATTAAAGTTGTTTTGAGTGGACTCCTAGTTCCTGTTTTAACCTACACATAGTCTAGTGACCCACCTTACGCACATCTACACTTCTTCTTTGAGGCCCCTCACACTCACTGCACCAATACGGCAAGGAATAAAAGATCTCCGCCAAAGAGCCCCTCATAGGGTGCCCGTCAGGTATTGCAGCGCCGACCTGACGAGGAGCACGCCCTATGATGAAGCATGACACCTAGCTGGCTGGATGTGTGAGGGCACTTATTCCGAAAGGAGGGATCCTCCTTCCTGCCTTTCCACCCTACGTTCTGTGTACATGGTTTGACACTTATCAACCTAGGACCCCTTTCCCTTGTTAGGAACTGCATACTCATTTTGTTTTAATAACCCAATAACCCCCTCCTTTGCTCTCCCCAACTCGAATCTAGTCTTACATATGGAGACGCATGGTCTGCTTTAATTTATTTATTCCAGCACGTTTATTGATGAAGCGGCAGAAAAACACGGGGCGGTTTTGCTCGCGCATGCACACTCCTACGCGGCACCGCCCACACTTCAGTCTGACGCGCGATCCAGGCACAGTCAGGCTACTTTTACTGAGACACCGGGAATTCCCAGGTGTTCGGCCGCAGCGCAGGCTGTTCCACTTGCCGGCTGACGAGAAGATCAGGCACTGAACAGATGGATATCTAGGGCCCGGTTCAGACACCGGATACGTTTTAAGTATCAATTACGGGCACACGTACATCCAATTTACAGCGGCCTCTGACCTAGTACACTATTTAAAGCCTGAATTTCACATTGTTCATTCTACCTCGGGGATGAAGAGCAGACACATCTAGGATCACAGCGAGAGACGCACCTTGATGTAGGAAGAGCGTGATTGACAGTATGAGTGATTACGTGTGGAATATCTTTCCTTTTCCCACCAGGAAAGAGTGGATGATAGAAGCTGACCTGGTTTATGCTTTTATTTGTTATTTTTACTTTTCAGAGTTTGACTACAGGGGTCTCTTCCTCACTCTCCTCCCATGGGGCGTGTAGGAAGCTCGACCAGAGTAAGATAGTGAGCCAGTCTCACATCCAGTGCTAAATGATAAATGCGTGTGTTCCACGGTTGCAGTGTCATGTGTTACACACAAATAGCCACTATAAGTATTAATGATGCATGTGAGTCATTCTTTTCCTCGTGACCGAATATTTTTGATGGCAATCTCTTTTCTCCATCACCCATACAGGTTTCAGGAAATCAACTTAGGTAGAGCGTGACATAGGTCAACCTACCCAGTGGTATCATCCTACCAACTTTTGTGGTAAGATAGGAGCCCTCTTTTTACTTTTCTCGTCCTGATGAATGCCGCGGACCCTTTGGGCCACATAGGCAGAAACATGTCGACAAAATTAACCACTACGGTGATGGGGCAATAAGCCCTCCTTCCTCATCATCCTTGTATTTTTAATATCATATAATCCCCCATTTGAATAAACGCAATCTGGCAATTATACTGATTTTTAGACTCATTCACCTCATGGGCCCCCACTTAGTTTTAGAAGTGCCTCCCTGTCTCCAGGTGTAGGCCCGCTCTCTACCAAACCAAGTTTCTAGAGAGCGAGGACTGCCGATGATGTTATTGAATGCCAGGTAGGAAGAAACTGCTGTAATCGACCCCTGACAGGTGTAGGATGATCAGGGAGAATAATAAGTGAGTCACTGTTTGTTGCTGGATGGAGCATTACGGGTTGGTGCACCTTTGCCCCGAACTTTGGAGTTGTTACCCCTGTAATTGCCTCTGAAATATCCTATAGAAGGACAGGATTGAGTTTGTAATCTCTAGAAGATGTGGAGGCTTCTGTGGAGGTGGTTTTCGAACCAGCTCTATAAGAGGGGCGACAAAAGGAGCTTCTAGTAGTAGATGTTTGAAGCGCTCCCATAGATTTGGCAACTTTAGTATCTTTTTTCATTTTCTCTAAGGCCTCATCTACTTGTGGGCCGAAGAGATGCTCCTTATCAAAAAAGACATTTAATAAAAAGTTTGCTGGACTTCTGGCTTAAATACCAAGATACGCAGCCAGGTATGCCTCCAAAGGAGGACTCTTGTATTGATGCCTCTGGCGGCAGTATCAGCATAGTCCAGAGCGCATCTGATGGATGAGTTGGAAATTAATTTTCCTTCCAGAACTAATTCTTTCCCCTTCTTTTTATGCTCTCTCAGAGATATTGGAGGAGTTCCTCCATCTCATCCCAGTGAGATATGTCATACCTGGCCCAACAGACCCTGTGTATTTCAAATTCGCCAATGACTGGCAGATCGCGCAGCAACTCGTTTGCCTAAAGCATCGATAAGTTTGGATTCTCTATCAGGAGGTGGTGCGTCTACAGTAGTTTGTGAATTTTCCCTTTTACAGGCATTTGAAACAACTAGGGAGTCTGGCGGAAGCTGGCCTCGAATAAAAACTGGGTCAGATGGTGCAGCCTTATATTTTTATCTACCCTAGGGGTAATGATGTGATCACGTGCAGAGTCCTTAAAAATATCATCTGCATGGTGCATCATGCCTTTCAACACTGGAAGAGATTGAGACGTCTTATGAGTGGTGCAAAGTGTCTCGAACAAAACAACTTGTTCCATGGATTCTTTGTGCAGTGTAACCCCATGGTATGCAACTGTCCTAGCTATAAGTTCCTGATATGACGAAGTATTGTCAGGAGTCGAGGGTTTGGCAGGATATAGGACTGAATCTGTATTTCCTGGAGGGTCGATATCATAATCCTGCCAGGAGTCTGGTGCTGGTGGTGCTCCATAATTGCCATCATCTCCTGCATCTGGGTCAACATGTGGAGAACACAGAGGTGTAATGTTTAAAGTATTGTGAGGTCAGTGACGTACAGGAGGTACAGGTGGTGGCATATGAGATGGAGAAGGAGGGACAGGGTGCAGAGGACTGGAAGGTTTGTCCTTGTTCTTCTTTTTCATAGGTATTGGGAGATAAATGTCCTGTTGGAAAGAGTTTTGCCTCTTGATAGAAGGCACTGA
Source organism: Calotriton arnoldi (assembly GCA_963921515.1). Classification (NCBI taxonomy): domain Eukaryota; kingdom Metazoa; phylum Chordata; class Amphibia; order Caudata; family Salamandridae; genus Calotriton; species Calotriton arnoldi. Next base: position 4,569,787 of record CAWUFW010000079.1, on the reverse strand, counting down.
CGCAGTCTTTGTGATTATGCGGCCTGTCTCTGGGAGTATATGGATCCGTTTTTGTTTTGGATCGAGTCTTTCCTGCATTGTCTCTAAAATTGGCTCTAGGAGTGTAGCAGGAGCAGATTTCTGTTTTGGTGCAAAGGTTTCGGAACCGAACCGGTTTTCACTTTCGGAACCAAAGCAATGGGAGCCGAATAGGTGTTATCTCGGCTGGGTGCAGAGACGGAAGGCTTCGTATGAGCTTTAGGTGCTGAGCCAGAGGGCGGGACAGCTTAAGCGGATTCTCGGTGCCTACCATGACCAGATTGAAGTGGTGGCCCAGAAGCCTTTTGTTTTGTAGGAACCGAAGGTTTTGGTGTGGGCAGGTGAGCGATTTGAGTACTCACGGCACCTTGACCCGGCGGAAGATCATGCGACTCCAAATCGATCTCCCAAGTCGGAGTCCGAATCTTGAACCGGAAAAAAGGCCCCTTCCTCTTCGGCAGCGGAAGTTTCAAGATATTCCTCTTCTGGTTCAATATCTTGTTGACCGAAGATATCAGGCATGTGTTTGATGTCACCTCTTTGCATCTCTCTGCGCTGTGCCAGATGGTTCCACAGGGTTTTTTTTTAGCAAAACGACTGACAGGCCTCACTATCTTTTTTGTGCTCGGGGGATAAGCACAGATTTCAGATCTCGTGAAGGTCGGTCTGCGGGTACTTGGAATGGCACGGGGGCAGAATCGAACTGAAGTCTGTTCCATCAGCAGAGTATCATTGATGGAGTCGAATGAGTGTAAGGTAGCTCGGACGGGCAAGGCCCGAAGGCCGCGATCGGAGTGTTCCGACCCAAAGATTAACAGTTTTCCGAATTTCGATACGCGAGCGATGGAAAGCATTAGAAAACAATACCGACGAGCAGTGCTTGAAATGGAAATATAGAAATGCAGGTACTCTGTACCAGAGTACCTGCTTGTTTATAAGTGCCGCTACTCTCAAATTAAAAGTATTACGTCACTGTTGAGAAGTGCCGGTACTTTCCCTCTCAAAATAAAAAGTGCTGGTACTCCGTACTGGACAGTACCGGTTCATTTAAAGCACTGCCGACAAGGGTAGAATGGATTAGGCAGCAAAAGCATCCAGACTATGGTCTCGAACCGGAGCGCTGTAATACTCGTCCAAACCCAATGGCGGAAAGAAAACAAACTACTAATAGAGTCGATGCCCATGCGCACCATTACCAAGAGGAGGAGTCACCTTACCTCGTGACTTGAAAGACTTCTTCCAACAAAAATCAACTTGCAAACATCCAGACCCAACACTAGATGGCAGGAGTATGCATGTGTATCTACAGCCACACATGCCTTGAACACATACAAACACACATACACACTTTTTTTTTTTTTTAAAGAGCTACTCGTGAACCTACATGCTGTACATTTCTGGCATATGAAATGCCCGGGGACTGGTGTTAAATCAAGCATGTGTTGAAGATTTTTTGTTGTAGAATCAGGTCTTGAGGCCATAACTAAATGATCACTCCTGAACAAACATACAGACATGAAATAAATATATATATCAACATGTCTGTCTGTAATCATTTGTAGATTTGAATCATGGTTTTTCTTTGGTCCTGAAGAGGCAGCTAAATTAAGATGGCCGAAAAGCACTGACCCTTTTTATTGGAGGTTTTTTCTTTATACAGATTATTTTGTGGATTAACATTTGACTGTGGGCAAGGCAATACCTATTAAACAGATTTATCTTCTGGCCAGGCCTAGTCTTATGACTACCTCCAGGTGGATCAAGGATTCAAATAATGACAGTACCATCGATTACATACAAAGATTTAGGGAGGAACAATGAATAGATAATTTGTCTTGTTCATATATTTTTATGTTGTCTATGCACTTTTGTTGTACACCCAAAAAACAGTTGAACTGTTATGTTGATATGCATATAATATAGTTTCCCATACATGTAATCAATGTATATATACACACATTCGATTTGACATTTTTTACCACTATGTTTCATTAAAAAACGCATGAGTAACTGAACTGAGATAGGTCTGGGTACAATTATTAAACCAGCCTGAACAGCAACATGTGATCTAGTCGTAATGCCAACACAAAATGATATCGATTTTGAGTTGAATTAACATGGTCGTTGAATCTATCTCCACTTACTTTATTTTCTGTATTACATATTTACAGCCCAGGCTTGGTAGTGTAATATGGGTGAACCCCCTCTTTTATGTTTAAAGTGCAACCATTCAATACATGACTCTAGGTGGTAGAGATGACAAGCAGTCGCAGGCTTCTCAGGGATGTTTGTGTGTGCTTGTACATAGGCTCAGCACTCAACAGTACACCCACCAGCTCAATATTATCACTGTCAAGCTCTGTTGAAAGACAAGTACCTTATTTTACCTACAGGGGCAATGCTACACACTAATACAATGCGTTAGATACCCCCATGTGTTTAAAGGTGGGGCTCCCTGATAGGCACTCTATCCACCCCCCCGCCCCCTTCTCCCTCTTGAGGTTTTGACGGTGTAGTCTCAAGATAAGATGCCGAGCTCACTTCCCTCTCTCTTAGCACAAAGTAATGCCTTAGGGCTAAATAGCCAATACAGTCTCTTACTAGTTATTTTTCTCAATGAAGCAAGGAAGATGGGCCTCCCACAGGCGACTGGGTTTGCCAGTGGTGGGCAGGTTTGTGTTAGTCCTCCTCAGGTGGGGCTGCTGCAGGCTGCACGGTGAGTCTTCAGAGGGCAGCGGCAGGAGTGCCAGCTTCTGGTGTAGGCCCTCTTCTGGGCGCCGGTGGTCTCTAAGCACATATGGGCCTTGCAGGCCAGAATCCTCCAGCGAGTATGCGGTGTGTCTTTATGGGGCCTCCCAGGGTGGAGATACTTTAGCAGACACTGGGCTTTGGCTACAACGGGGTACTTCTAGGTGCTGACTGGAGCTCAATGGCAGCAGTGGGATCTTTAGTACCTTGGAAGCCATGTGCTAGTCTGCACACTGTCTGGAGGTGACAGTCTCAGTCTTCAGAGTAGCTCAGTCCACTTGGTGCACTTGGGAGCATGGGGTGGTTAGTGTGGGCAAGCCATTCACTCAGGGTACCTTGGCGGGCACCATAGGTTTGCAATTCTCACTTCTGGGGCAGGTGGGAAAGCAGGGCACAGAGTTGCCAGTGTAACAGTCACGCCTTCCAGGATTGCAGGCACAGAGCAGGTACGATGGGGCAAACATTGATCCTGGCTTCAAGTGGGCCAAAAGATCAGGCACCCTTTCTCAAGTGCTTCTGCAGCAACAATAGAGATGACACTGGAGCCCTCTCACGCACACTTCCGAAGTGCTTAAGTTCCTCCAAGGATCCCTGGAACTGGACCACAACGCCAATCATGCCAGTCCCACAGTGAACAAGTCTCTTGCTGGACAGGCCCTGCACTAGGGTCAACTGTTTCTATCCACTCCCAATGGTTCGCTCCTTCTTCAGAATGAGCTTGCTTCTTACGTCTCGCTCAGGCATGAACACCTTGGGTTCCTAGGACATGTCTGCCAGTTCTTCCTCCAGATCAGGCTCCAGGTGATGTCCCTCACCTTTGTGAAGTTGGCTGTGAGGCAGACACCAGCACACTAGTCCTCTGGGCACTCTGTGGTGCATCCCCGCTTTAGCCAGAGAGAACTTGCAACTGGATTTGCAACAATAAGGTGATTCATAGCTCCCACAGTTATACAAAGCTAGCATACAGGGGATGTAGATTCTCTGTTTTTGCAGAACCAGTGTGGGTTGGTTACCTTCTCATGAGTCCTTCTCAGGCTGTCTTCCAACCTCAGCCTTTGTGTTGAGTGATGCTCTTTACAGTAGGGCTGTCTCCAGTTTGGAGCACCCATATACGAGGCTCGAAGTGGTGCGAGCAGTCTGCACCAATCAAAACCACACTTGTTGGTGATCAGGAAGAGAGACAAAGGGCTGCTCCTCTTTTGCATTCAGTCCTCAACCCTCATTCCTGACATCAACCAAACGGAAGGCTCAGGAAGACTAATCAGCAACCCTATGTATCAGAAAGGAACTGATCTAATTTCGATGGGGAAGTCTGTCTCCTCTTTCCAAACTTCAGTGTCTGGGTTCCCTCCCTCCAGTCGAAGGAATGTCAGCAATACACGTTCACGATCTAGGAAAGCAATATCACTTACATCTTGTGAACATGAATAGGCCAGGGGCTTTCAAAACAGAAGGCATGTGTCACTTTGGTTCACTCAGGAAGTCATGCAATGTATGCTAAACTGTGCTAGCATGCATGCACATATCTAAGCACCCAGGATCAGAGCCAGGATTCTGGGTTCACCGTCAAAAGCAGGACTTTAGGTGAATGGGCCAGTAGGCTCCCATTCACAGGAGACAGGTAAAAAGGGCCTTGTCATACTATAATCATTATAAAACATAGTATGCGTCAACTACAGAGCTAAACGTGTGAACCAGTGACTGTGGTCTTCTTGTCAGTTGAGACCGTGCATCCCTCTAGGTCTAGGACCAGTTGCCAGTCAAGGGCAGGACTAGATCTTTGCGCACACCCTAAGTTAACATAAGGCTAGGGACAAAAATCGCAATACCAGGATACCATATACTTGCAGAAGGGCAATTAGGGCAGGAGTCATGACTTTACACCATGCAGCTGACATTCCTGCCACAACACCAACTTTTCCTAGATTTAAAACAAAGCCTTAACAGCGACTCATTTTACAGTAGTAATTGTAATATCTAATCCATGGAAAAGAATGCAACAGTTTTGTTGCTCTTTTATAGGGCAACATCAGATTAATTTAAGATTCACCATACTAACCCCTCCTCTAAAACTGGCGGATCTCATCGTTCACCGAGGCTGACTTTCAATTTCTAGAACTACATGTTTGAACCAAAGCAGAACACTGCAGGAAAATGTGATACAGACTCTCAAATCAAAGAGATACGTTTACATGGATAAGCAATTTTAGCCAGGACAAAACAGAATTACATGCTTAAAACCTTAAATGCAGAAGGCATGTACTCTATGCCCTTGGCATCAACTATGCAGTATGGAGGACATAGAGGACACATCTTCCTGGGAGGTGTGGGAAACCCTCCAGTGCTTACACTCCAGTGCTTACACCAAAAGCGGTACCCCCTTTAATGTTCTCATCATGGGCTGAAGCATAAGTGCTTCCGTGTCATACGCTGGCTCTCCCACCAGCAGATTGAGGATGTGAGCACACAAGCAGTGGATTTAAATCATCAACTGAGAGGAAGACATAGGTGCCTGAGGAAGACCGGTGCAGCTCGCAGTCTGCAGATGGTGGCTATCTCCATCCTCTGCCATCTGCCAACAGACCGTTTACCCTTTGCAGAGGTGCCCCTCTTCAACAGATTCCTGCTTGTGATAGCAACAGGGCCACAATCCCCAAGCAGGAATCCTCCCATTAAGTTAGTAGGGGGGTTTCAAATGGAGGCAAGTTCCTCCTGGAACAGGGGTCGACTGCACTGATCTAATAATAGAAAGGGGGTTGCAAATGAGCAGTGCCCTTTCCCATGACTGCTACAGCCTAAATGAAAGGAAAGGCCCAATAGATGGCAGGGATAAATGTCAGCCACCATTTATTCTTGTATCCCACTCCTGGGGGCATAAATACCCCCACCTTCCTTTCCCCTTGTGGGTAAGGAAAAACACAGGAGAGGCACTACTTTCCAAGAGAGCCCTTCCAGAAAAGAGTCCAGGTCAAGAATTGTGGCAGCTCCACTCCCAGTTGTGTTTTTTTTATGTACACACTTAATAAATTAATCACCAATCCATACAAAGAAAAACTAAAATCGACAAATGAGAGAACAGTAATAGTGAGCCGAAAATTCTTTCAGTAATAGTAATGTGCAAATCTGTTCACATTTAAAGGCCCTGAATACTGGTGAGCCACAAAAATTGGGTTCAAATTGCACATCCACAAATTTGCAAAACCAAAGGCTGACAAAATTATTAGGTGAGTCATTTGCATATTACAGTTTGCACATTCAGGAAACTAATAACTGTGCACAAACTGGCTGTATATAATGCCATTTTGTGCATTTTGTCCCACTGATGTGCAGCAGGTTTTTCCCAATGCAAACCATAGGCAACAACTGCATAACATTCATATTGTAAGCCTGTTTTGAGATCAAACTGGATTTTGCGGCCTAAACTGGATTTGCAGCCCAATCATAATCTGGGCTTAAGTATAAAAGTATTTTGACTTATCTAATGCAGATGACATGATCAACATGTAATCAGAATGCAACTTCAGAACTGTTGTTAAAGCACTCGAGGGAGGCCTATTGAGCACCTGAACTGTAAGTGAGACTAACACTGACAGACTGAGTCCTTGCTAGTGCCTACCAGACCAAAGGGGGTGGGTGAGAGTGCTGATCCTGTGCTGAAGCCTACACTGGGTACCTATGGACTAAGGGAAGTGGAAGAGGCCTGAGGGTGCACCCTGACCGGGAGGCTCGCAGTCCCACACCAGAGAGTCCAAGTACCTGCTATTTTTGAGATATTGAGATTTATTGTGTATTAAAGTGCCTCATTTTACAAAGCTAAGCACTTGTTGGACCTGGCCCCCTCTGCAGGATCACTCCCAAACATTTTGCCTTCACCTCTCCTGCTTTGCTGAATTCGTTTTGTTGGCTTTAGGACTCTGTGGTGCTCTCCCCCTACAACATTGTAAGACTGGCCTACAGCTGATTGCCACATTTAATTTACTTGTAAATCCCTAGTATAGGATACTATATGTACCCCGGGCCAGTAAATTAAATGCTACTAGTGGGCCAGCAGCACTCATTGCGACACCCACTAAAGTAGAACTTTAAGATAAGATAAAATAAATTTTATAAAAGCGCTCGAATGCCGCCGCGTCTTGGTGCTGAAAGTGTGAAAAGGGACTGTACCGTTGACAGCGGCGACTTAGTTAGTAGGGAATAACCAGGATTTTAGCAGTTTCCTAAAAAGCTGCCTGTTGGATTGCAGTCGCATCGCGATAGGCATCTGATTCCACAGTTTAGCTGCACAATGTGATAAACTCCTACCTCCCCATCTTGCTCTACGAATTTTGGAGACATGAATGAGACCCACATTTGTGGATCTAAGATTTCTGGAGGGAGTGTAACATGAAAACAGTTTCTGGATATCAACCGAACCACCTCCATATAGTGCCTTGTGCACCAAACAGAGGGCCTTAAATTCTACTCGTTGCTGAATAGGGAGCCAGTGTAGCGATCTTATACCAGCTGAGGTGGGATGGCCTTTAGGAATGTTTAATAGTAGTCTTGCCGCAGCATTTTGTAACGATTGTAGTTTCGTCCTCTGTGCCTTGTCAATGCCCATAAAGAGTGCATTGCAGTAGTCTATTTTCGAAAGAATAAGAGCTACCACCACCGACTTCCTGAGTTCCTGAGGAATAAATGGGAAAATCTTCCGTAAAGTCTTCAATAAGAAGAAGCAGGAGGAGGTTAGCCGATTGATCTGAGCAGCGAAATTAAGCTGATCATCAAAGATCACTCCTAGGTTCTTAGCCTTCGCTGTTGGACGAGGACATTCACCAGCCTCAATCGGCCACCAGCTTTGATTCCACAGGGATTGGCCCTTGCCGAACTCCACTACCTCCGTTTTCTCAGTATTGATCTTAAGAAAATTTTGACTCATCCAGCTCATGATTTCCGTCAAGCAGGCATGAAAGCTAATGGTGGTGGTCTCTGGCTGTTTAGATACGGAAATGACAAGCTGCTAGTCATCCGCATAAGAGACCAAAATAAAGCCATGCTTTCTGATGAGACTGGCCAGTGGAGTAACGTAGATATTAAATAAAGTCGGTGACAAAGCTGATCCCTGAGGCACTCCGCATGGAAGGTGAAAGGTGTCTGAATGTAGATTTTCCCAGTGTATGTTTTGCTCCCTAGAGGCTAGAAAGGAAGAGAGAAGGGCCAGAGCCGTGTCCTCAATCCCCACAGCCCTCAGCCGCCGCACTAACACCGTATGGTTCACGGTGTCGAATGCTGCTGATAGGTCTAAGAGGATAAGGACAGCTCTGCCCCCCCATCCACCTGTCTGCGAATTTTCTCTGTTACCATAATCAAAGCAGTCTCAGTGGAGTGACATGACCGAAATCCATGCTGACTTGAGTCAAGCAGATTATTGGAGTCTAGATATTGGGTTAGCTCCCTGTTGACTGATTTTTCAAGGATTTTGGCTGCTATTGGCAGACATGAAATAGGTCGATAATTTTTGACCTCGGTAGGGTCCAGGACAGGCTTTTTCAGGATCGGTCTGATACACGCTTTTTTCCAGGCACAAGGGTAAATCCCTGACTCTAATACTTTGTTTAAAAGGGGGGTTAGATGTAAACTAATCTTCCCAGAGACCAGGTGCAAAGTGGCCGGTGGACACAGATCATTGGGTGATCCTGATTTAGTGGTAAGGAGGATATTGTTCACTTCCTCATGCGTGAGAGGCCGAAAACTCGACGCGCAGCGGACGTGCTAGAGGACACGAGTCACTGTAGTCGGGTTAGTGAATGAAGCGCCTGGCAAAGGGCTTCTAGCAACTCGCTATGCTCTGTTCTTAAATCGCATATTTTAAACTGTGAAATTGTTCTAAACTTTCAGCCTTGTACATTTTTTAATTCACTTAATCCTTCCTGTGCACACTGCATCTTTACTCGGTCACCATAGCGTCTTCCCCGGTCCACCACGGATTCTTCCGATTGTGTGGAGGGAACTACGACGCAGACCGGAAGTGCTGTTTTTTACTGACACTAGGCATTGCAGCGGTTAGCAGTCTAGTTGCTTAACCGGCTGCATAAATTATGATGCCTGCCTCGACGCGCAGCGGGTGCGCCACTGGCGCGCCTAAGGCAAGCCCGTCTGCGCCTGTCCGCGCCTGGACCGGGCCCAGGGCCACGAACCCTGACCACTTATACCAGCACCGCCTAACAAGATGATAACATACTCCGTTACCATAATCAAAGCAGTCTCAGTGGAGTGACATGACCGAAATCCATGCTGACTTGAGTCAAGCAGATTATTGGAGTCTAGATATTGGGTTAGCTCCTGTTGACTGATTTTTCAAGGATTTTGGCTGCTATTGGCAGACATGAAATAGGTCGATAATTTTTGACCTCGGTAGGGTCCAGGACAGGCTTTTTCAGGATCGGTCTGATACACGCTTTTTTCCAGGCACAAGGGTAAATCCTGACTCTAATACTTTGTTTAAAAGGGGGGTTAGATGTAAACTAATCTTCCCAGAGACCAGGTGCAAAGTGGCCGGTGGACACAGATCATTGGGTGATCCTGATTTAGTGGTAAGGAGGATATTGTTCACTTCCTCATGCGGGAGAGGCCGAAAACTCGACGCGCCTCGACGCGCAGCGGACGTGCTAGAGGACACGAGTCACTGTAGTCGGGTTAGTGAATGAAGCGCCTGGCAAAGGGCTTCTAGCAACTCGCTATGCTCTGTTCTTAAATCGCATATTTTAAACTGTGAAATTGTTCTAAACTTTCAGCCTTGTACATTTTTTAATTCACTTAATCCTTCCTGTGCACACTGCATCTTTACTCGGTCACCATAACGTCTTCCCCGGTCCACCACGGATTCTTCCGATTGTGTGGAGGGAACTACGACGCAGACCGGAAGTGCTGTTTTTTACTGACACTAGGCATTGCAGCGGTTAGCAGTCTAGTTGCTTAACCGGCTGCATAAATTATGATGCCTGCCTCGACGCGCAGCGGGTGCGCCACTGGCGCGCCTAAGGCAAGCCCGTCTGCGCCTGTCCGCGCCTGGACCGGGCCCAGGGCCACGAACCCTGACCACTTATACCAGCACCGCCTAACAAGATGATAACATACTCCTGTACTCAGCTAAAAAAGATTCGACTCGCCACCACAATACACACTTGTCCTCACTCTCACACATGCTCTCTAGCCACTAATTCTTCTTTCAGCTGCGCCAATTGTTCTTTCAAGCTGGATACTTACAACAAATCAGGACCTTCTTTGATTGAGCCTCCGCATACGAATCAGGATCATATGCACCTAGCGCTCAAACTCCCGTTCACTTCCCAAACATAAATATGAAATATCGGACTTCTTAATAGACCAAAACTTAGACATATTATTCGTCACAGAAACCTGGGGTGACCCTTCATCTGGACCTGACTTTTGCATCGCAACCCCCGAAGGGTACTGCGTATTCAGACATGACAGAATCATAAACAAGCATTGGCATAGCCAATAGGTCTCGCCTTTGGGGCCTTATAAGTGTTTAGCCAGAGCTATTGACTTTGCCAATGTCTTCAAGCTGTGCTGTAGAGAAGTGTGGCTGCTGTGCAGCATGCTGAAAAGTTATAATAAAAAGTGTCAGAAGCATTTTTGTTACTTTATATATGACCAAGAAGGCATTATGTAAAACTGAACGACCATATTAAAAAAGTATTTACAATAAAAAATGTCCTCAGTTTTCTTTTGTTCTTGCAATGCTGGCAACTTGTTTCTGCCTATTGCAATGGTTGTTTGTTAAAGCTTTTTTTTTGAGGGGGCATAAACAATCGGAGGGTGAAGGTTGGGAACTAGTACCTGTATTATAACACTAGCAGCGGCCAGACGCTAGGGGAGAATCAACAGATGCCAGATTTCGAGAGCAGGCTGAGGTGGTGCTGAGTGATGCTGAGGTGGTAGTGGTGGTGGTGGTGACTGTTCCAGAGACTATGCTGAGGTGATGCTGAATGATACTCAGGTCTTGCTGAGTGATACTGTGGTGGTGCTGAGTGATGCTGTGGTGGTGCTGTGGTGGTGCTGAGTGATGCTGTGGCGGCGCTGAGCGATGCTGTGGCGGCGCTGAGCGATGCTGTGGCGGCGCTGAGCGATGCTGTGGCGGCGCTGAGCGATGCTGTGGCGGCCCTGAGCGATGCTGTGGCGGCCCTGAGCGATGCTGTGGCGGCCCTGAGCGATGCTGTGGCGGCCCTGAGCGATGCAGTGGCGGCGCTGAGCGATGCAGTGGCGGCGCTGAGCGATGCAGTGGCGGCGCTGAGCGATGCAGTGGCGGCGCTGAGCGATGCAGTGGCGGCGCTGAGCGATGCAGTGGCGGCGCTGAGCGATGCAGTGGCGGCGCTGAGCGATGCAGTGGCGGTGCCGAGCGATGCTGTGGCGGCGCCTAGTGATGCTGTTGTGGTTGCACTGAGTGATGCTGTGATGGCGTTGAGTGATGCTGTGATGGCGTTGAGTGATGCTGTGATGGCGTTGAGTGATGCTGTGATGGCGTTGAGTGATGCTGTGATGGCGTTGAGTGATGCTGTGATGGCGTTGAGTGATGCTGTGATGGCGTTGAGTGATGCTGTGATGGCGTTGAGTGATGCTGTGATGGCGTTGAGAGATGCTGTGCTGGCTCTGATTGATGCTGTGCTGGCTCTGATTGATGCTGTGCTGGCTCTGATTGATGCTGTGCTGGCTCTGATTGATGCTGTGCTGGCTCTGATTGATGCTGTGCTGGCTCTGATTGATGCTGTGCTGGCTCTGATTGATGCTGTGCTGGCTCTGATTGATGCTGTGCTGGCTCTGATTGATGCTGTGCTGGCTCTGATTGATGCTGTGCTGGCTCTGATTGATGCTGTGCTGGCTCTGATTGATGCTGTGGTGATGCTGAGTGATGCTGTGGTGATGCTGAGTGATGCTGTGGTTATGCCGAGTGAGAGATAGAGTGAAGATATAATGCCTAATTAGAGAGGGTGGTGAGAGAAAGAGAGAGAAAGGGTGTACATAGAATAAAGAGTGGAGCGGGATAGAGAGAGAAAAAGAAGGGGAGAGAGAGTGAATGAAGGAGTTTGAAGAGAAACAGATAAAGGGGTGAGAGAATGAAAGGCTAAAAAAGATAGAGAGGGAGAGTTAATTAAGTAGAGAGAATTAGAGAGGGAGCGAGAGAGAGAAGGAGAGAGACAATAAGAGTGGGGGTGTGGAGTTTAAATAGAGTGAGAAGTGACGCGGAAAAAGTAACCTTAAATATAGCTTTGCTTTCGCAAATAAATATATTTAAAAAAAAAACAGAGTGAGACAAAAATACTGGTAATTAGGCTGTGACTCCCAATATAAAACAAATAGCGATATAAGGTGAAATCAACCCACCGAAGCAATATTTCTAACTAGACAAAAAAAAGCTTGCATTTCAATGCTAATCGCTGTTGTTTTTCATGTGACTGTAGTCCAGGGCCGTCAGTTGGTAATGTGAGCTGTTGCTGCGATTGAAACATCAGTCCAGAGAGTTAATGAGCCATGACGAGGAAATGAGGAAGAGATAGGAAACCCAGATGGCAGCTGCGCGCGTGCACGCCTTCGTGAACGCAAGCTGGTCGCCAGCCGAAAGCCAGTGGGTTTGCACTTTCAAAACCCGCTTACTAAAACTCTCGGCCAGACCAGCGCAAGCGCTGGTGCAGGCTGAGACCTAAAAAAGGAGGAGGACTAGCAATCATACCGCGATAAATATTTAGTCAGGACAGAGATAATCCCCTCCGCGATCTGCGAAGCAGTGACTTTCACTATAACGCTTAATCATGCACAAACCTTTAAAGGAACCCTTCTTTATCGTCCTCCAGGCCCTCGAGCTGAATTTCTCTCTGCCTTAGGTAGCTTATTGGAACCTTTAGCAGGAAAATCTGATTTCACCATCTTGGGTGATTTCAATTTTCATTTGGAATCCCTCGACGACAAAGACACTTTAACCCTCATTGCAGAACTGGAGGCAGTGGACCTCCTCCAGCTGGTGACTAGCCCCACTCACTCAGCCGGTCATACGCTGGATGGGCTCTTCACCAGCAACAAGCAAATATCGCTAATGAACATCATACCCTTGGCATGGACCGACCATTGGGCAGTCCTGTTCGATATTCAGACAAATGAACCCATCCATCCACGCACTATCCCTACCCCACCCACACAATTTAAAGCTTGGAGTAGCTTGGATCAGCAGCTCCTTACAACATATCTGTCATCCACTAACTACGACTCTACACCAGACCCTGTACTTGCCTCATCCAAATATTCCGAGTGGCTCCATAAGGCCTTTAACCTTCTAGTACCACTGAAAAAAGTCTCTAAAAATAGAACTGCACCTTCGGCCCCTTGGTTCTCTGAATCACTCAGATTTGAAAAAAAACGATGCAGGAACCTCGAGAGACGCTGGCGCAGAGACTATAATATCACTGACAAAACCCTTTATAAGGAAGCAATCTCCAAGGATAAGCATCTCTTTATCTTGGAGAAAAGCAAATACTACCTCAGTCAGATAGAATCGGCCCAAGATTCCACCAAGCAGCTTTTTCAGGTAGTTACTAAACTATCAGGGTCGATGACAAACCCTCCAATAGCTCCTACCCAAGATCTTTGCAATGCACTAGCTAGCTCCTTTCAAGACAAAGTCAGCAACATATACATCAACTTTGCCGCCCAACCTAAAGCGGACTATCAGACGGCTACCCCTGATAATGAAGAAAATGCCCCTTGCTTTTCGAATTTCAGTCAAGTCTCACCAAAGCAGATCAAGGACCTTATTTTGACCATCAAGTCAGGTTCCCCCACTGACCCCTGCCCTTATGCCGTTTTAAAACTTATTCCTTATCTATTAGCCCCAAACCTAACAAACATCTGCAATGCCATGTTTAACACAGGTATTTATCCTTCTACATGGAAAAAGGTGATTATCAAGCCACTACTGAAGAAGCAGCACCTTGACTCTTTAGTGACAAAAAACTATAGACCTATCACAAGCCTCCCTTTCCCAGCTAAAATATTTGAGAAAATAATGAACTCGCAATTGGCCCAATACATTGAAGACAATAACCTACTGGACGAGACGCAATTCGGCTTTAGGAAAGGACATGGGACAGAAACCACCCTCATTAAAGCAGCAGACGAAATCAGAACAGCCTTAGACCAAGGAGGTGCTGCAGTGCTAGTGCTGCTAGACTTATCAGCAGCCTTTGACACGGTCGATCACTCTACATTTATCGACCGTGTCTCAAACATAGGCATCAAACTGAGGGCCAAAGAACTACTGGCATCCTTTCCATCTGACCGCACACAATTAGTGAGTCTCGGCGACTACAAGTCCTACCCTTTTACCCTCCTGTGTGGTGTGCCACAAGGTTCTTCCTTGAGTCCGACCTTGTTTAATATCTACGTGTCGGACCTGGCCAGGGTCTTCAAAGCCCACGGGATGGGTCTCACATCTTACGCCGACGACACACAATTGGTGCTAGCAATCCACAACGACGGAGGAGCAATTGCGGCCAGCTTCCAAGATGGAATGCTGGCCATCAGTACTTGGATGGCTTACAATTGCCTAAAGTTAAACTCCGATAAAACGGAGGTACTGATTTTTGGTAATCTCTATCCGGTCTGGTCCCCTATCTGGTGGCCTGCCAATTTGGGACCACCACCTCCCCTGTTTCGAAAGTTAGAAATCTAGGGGTCATGTTCGATGACAAGCTGGCTTTCACATCACACGCCAATGCAGTTGTCTCTTCATCTTTTTATACTCTTAGGATGATAAAAAAACTTCTACCCTTTCTGCCACACAGTGCCGGAAAAACTCTTATCAGCACCCCAGTAATGTCAAAAATTGATTACTGTAATGGCCTCCTCATCAACGCTAAGAAAAACGTCACTAACAGACTACAGATGGTGCAGAATTCGGCCGCTAGAATGATAACAGGCACCCCCAAGTATCAACCAATCTCAACAGTAGTTCGAAAACTCCATTGGCTGCCCATAATAAGCCGAATTAAATTCAAAACTCTCTGTATTGCCTTCAAGGCCATCCACAAAACAGGACCTGAATTCTTGAAGAACGCTCTCTGTGTCTACACTCCCAACAGACCCTTGCGTTCATCAACAGCCAACCTTTTGAAGGTCCCTCGTACAAAAAAAGTTTCCTGGGGTGACAGAAGATTCATTGTCGCCACTGCTAAATTATGGAACACCCTCCCTCTGCACATCAAAACTTGCCCAACCTTACTTGCCTTCAGGAAAAGGGTAAAAACATGGCTTTTTAATCAATAGGCACCCCACTTCTGGCTCGATCTTCTATACAGTCCGCAGCGCCGAGACACCCAAGGGTATTTGTGCGCTCTACAAATTGCCAAAATAAAAATAAATAAATAAAACTGGTAAGTTGGCACTGAAATGTCTTCTCCTCCAGTTGTGGCCTGTTACAGTCATCCGCGACACGAGCTGTGTTCAGAAGGTCGCTGTAGATCAGTTGTACCTTAGTCTGGAAGAAATTAGCCAGCTTATTACAGAAGGCTTGATCTGGCCTAAACTGATTAACCTGCTGCGGCTCAGATAACTGGATAGATTTCAAAAGCTCCCTAGAGGAGTTGAAAGCCGCCTCAATTTTTGCAGTGAAATATGCTGATTTGGCTTTTATAATGGCCTCCTTATATTGTTTTAAGGCTAAATTATATGCCAACTTGTGCTCCTTACAATAATAAGATCTCCATGTGCGTTCAATTCTCCTACATTTGGCCTGTATGCTTTTAAGATCTGGTCCATACCACGGTGAAGTAGCCTGAGATCTTCTTGCTCTAATGGTTTTTTCAGGTGCTACATGGTTGACTGCTGTTTGGATCCATTTGTCAGACTGGTAGGCTGCGTCATTATTATCAGAGACCAGTAAGGGAGGGCAGGTGTTTAGGGCCTGTTCCAATTCGTTCACTTGTATTTTATTCCATGTTCGAATTTTTACCAAAGATGGCTTGCTTGGGATGGCGTGATGAGGCTGGATCAACTTAATCTTAGAATATATAGCCTTATGATCGGTCTATGGTAGTGGGGAGATTTTAGTCAAAGTGATGTCGGGGTTATTAGTAAAGCACAAGTTACTACTTGTGTAACGATATATCTGTAAGAGACATTAGTTAGTGATAGATTCCTTACCTTAGAATATCCCCAGGCGTCAGACTGGATCCGGAAATTTTTTCGTCGGCAGTACCCCTGCACGTCGGTAGGTGGCGTCGTGCGGCTCCGCGTTCGTCGCTGGCGTCGTAGGCGTCGAGATGACGTCACGGAGACTACTTAGGCGCCACCCATGCGCGCTGATGTCAGTTCTGTACACGACTTTCCGCGCCAGGAATGCAGAGCAATGCAAGAAACTGACTACTGGTGCCATGAAACTAGTGCCCTGAAAGGGATGACCTTAACCCTAGAATCAGTTCGCAGAACAGGGAGGATGGGTGGGGCGGTAAGGAATCTATCACTAACTAATGTCTCTTACAGATATATCGTTACACAAGTAGTAACTTGTGCATCTGAAAGAGACACGTTAGTGATAGATTCCTTACCTTAGAATAGATACCCCAGCAATACCAACCCCGGTGGTGGGTCTGCGAATAGATTACACCAGAAAGTCACGGAGAACAGAACGGCCAAAGAAGCCGTCTCTCCGGACTTGACTGTCAAGGCAGTGATGCTTGGTAAATGTGTGCAGCGAGGCCCACGTGGCTGCCTGACAAATATCCTGCAAAGGAACGCCGCGTCCCAAGGCAGTAGTAGCTGCTCTCGCCCTGGTAGAATGGGCACGCAGCCCCACAGGAGGCTCCTTCTTAGCCAAGGAGTAACATGCTTTGATGCACAAAACGACCCACCGAGAGATGGTGCGTTAGTGCACGGCCCGACCTTTTTTGGCACCCACGTAGCCAACAAAGAGCTGGTCATCCACCCGGAACTGTTGTGTGCGCTTTAGATAGAACGAGAGCGCACGTTTCGGGTCCAGACGATGGAGCCTCTTTTGAAGGATGCGGGGGCGGAAAGAAAGTGGGCAAAGTGATGGTCTGCCCGATGTGGAAGGGCGTGACAACCTTTGGCAAGAAAGAAGGACGGGTCCTTAAAACCACCTTGTCTGGATGAACAGAAAGGAAAGGAGGTTTAGAAGAAAGAGCCTGGAGCTCACTCACTCTTCTGGCAGAGGTGATAGCTACCAGGAAATCCGTCTTTAGAGTAAGAAGACGTAAAGGACAGTTATGAAGGGGCTCGAAGGGAGCGCACATGAGATAGGTCAAGACAAGATTTAAATCCCATTGAGGCATTATGAAAGGCACAGGAGGAAACGTGTGTGTAATGCCTTTGAGGAAACGGTTAACAACCGGGGACTTAAAGAGAGAAGGCTGATCTGGAAGCCGGAGATGGCCGAAAGATAACCTTAGACAGTGCCCAGAGCAGAGCCCTGCTGGGCCAAGGATAGTAGGAACAGAAGAACTTCAGAAAGAGGGGCAGAAAGGGGATCCACAGACTTCGCTGTGCACCATGCCACAAACTTGTTCCACCTGCAGGCGTACACCGTCTTAGTGGAGGGACGCCTGGCTGCCAAAATGACATCACAGACTACGGGAGGAAGATCGAAAGCTGTCAACTGTCGCCGCTCAATCTCTACGCATGGAGGTGGAGGCTGGACAGGTTCGGGTAGAGGACCGTCCCCTGCTGCTGCGACAGAAGGTCCTCCCGAAGAGGCAGTCGGATCGGGGGATCGATCGCCATGTTGAGTAGCTCGTGATACCAGTATCTTCGTGCCCAATCCGGAGCCACAAGGATGACTTGGGCTCGGTCGCGCCGAATCTTCTTCAGCACTCTGGGCAGAAGTGGTATAGGCGGAAAGGCGTACAACAGACCGCAACTCCATTCACGACGAAAAGCGTCGCCGAGCAAGTGCCGCCTTGGAAATTCCAACGCGCAGAACTGATGACATTGCGCGTTCTCTTCGGTGGGGAATAGATCTAACCAAGGCTCTCCCCACTGCAGAAAGAGACCTTGCGCCACGTCCAAGTTCAGACGCCATTCGTGATCCATCAAGCACCGGCGGCTGAGTTAGTCTGCCCTGGCGTTCAGAGAACCGGCCAGGTGTTGAACCACCAAGGTAATACCTTTGATGATCCAGCCATGTCGCACAAGTTACTAACTCGTGTAACGATATATCTGTAAGAGACAGTAGTTAGTGACAGATTCCTTACCTTAGAATATCCCCAAGTGTCAGGCTGGATCCGGAAAGTTTTTGCGTAGCAGTACCCTTGCGCGTCGGTAGGCGGCGTCGTGCGGCTCCGCGTCCGTCGTCGGCGTCGTGATCGCCGGGATGACGTCGCGGGCAGTACTTAGACGCCGCCCCTGCGCGCTGACGTCAGTTCTGTACACGACTTTCCGCGCCAGGAACGCAGAGCCATGCAAGAAGCTGACATAGGTGTCTGAAAAATACTAGGGCCCTGAAAGGGATGTCCTTAACCCTAGAAATCAGTTCGCAGAACGAGGAGGATGGGTGGGGCGGTAAGGAATCTGTCACTAACTACTGTCTCTTACAGATATATCGTTACACAAGTTAGTAACTTGTGCATCTGAAAGAGACACGTTAGTGACAGATTCCTTACCTTAGAATAGATACCCCAGCAATACCAACCCCGGTGGTGGGTCTGCGAACAAAGATCAGACAAGGAAGTCCTGGAGGACAGAACGGCCAAAGAAGCCGTCCCTCCGGACCTGGCTGTCAAGGCAGTAATGCTTGGTAAACGTGTGCAGCGAGGCCCACGTAGCTGCCTGACATATATCTTGCAGCGGAACACCGTGGCCTAAAGCCGTGGTAGCAGCCGTTGCCCTGGTGGAATGGGCCCGCAGCACAACAGGAGGCTCCTTCTTAGCCAAAGAATAGCAGGCTTTGATACACAAGGTGACCCAGCGGGAGATGGTTCTCTTGTGCACCGCCCGACCTTTTTGGCGCCCACGTAGCCAACAAAGAGCTGGTCATCCACCCGGAAGTGTTGTGTGCGGTTGATATAAAGGAAAGCGCACGTTTTGGGTCCAGACGGTGGAGCCTCTCTTCCTCTCTGGAAGGATACGGAGGCGGAAAGAAGGTGGGCAAAGTGATGGTCTGCCCAATGTGGAAGGCAGTAACCCCCTTTGGCAAGAAGGACGGACGCGTCCTAAGAACAACCTTGTCTGGATGGACAGACAGAAAGGGAGGTTTGCATGATAGATCCTGGAGCTCACTCACCCGCCGAGCGGAGGTGATGGCCACCAGAAAGGCTGTCTTCAAAGTAAGACGACGAAGAGGACAGTTATGTAGAGGCTCAAAGGGAGCGCACATTAAAAAGGTAAGAACCAAGTTTAAGTCCCACTGAGGCATGACAAACGGAACAGGAGGGAAGAGGTGTGTAATGCCTTTAGAAACCTGTTAACAACAGGGGACTTAAAAAGAGAGGGCTGATCAGGGAGCCTGAGGAAGGCCGATATTGCACAAAGATAGCCCTTGATGGTACCCAGGGCAGAACCCTGTTGGGCCAGAGAAAGAAGGAACAGAAGAACCTCAGAAAGAGGGGCAGAGGGGATTCACAGCCTTTGCTGTGCACCATGCCACAAACTTGTTCCACCTGCAGGCGTATACCACCTTAGTGGAGGGACGCCTTGCTGCCAGAATCACATCACAAACTTCGGGAGGCAAGTCGAAAGGAATCAACTGCCGCCGCTCAATCTCCACGCAAGCAGGTGGAGACTGGACAGGTTCGGGTGGAGGACCGTCCCCTGCTGCTGCGACAGAAGATCCTCCCGAAGAGGCAGACGGATCGGGGGATCGACGCTCATACTGAGTAGCTCGGGATACAAAACTCTTCGAGCCCAGTCCGGAGCCACAAGGATGACTTGGGCCCGGTCGCGCCGAATCTTCTTCAACACTCTGGGTAGAAGTGGTATAGGCGGAAAAGCGTACAACAGACCGCAACTCCACTCGCGACGAAAAGCGTCGCCGAGCGAGTGCCGCCTTGGAAATTCCAACGCGCAGAACTGATGACATTGCGCGTTCTCTTCGGTGGCGAATAGATCTAACCAAGGCTCTCCCCACTGTAGAAAGAGCCAGTGGGGCTCAGCCAGGCGTGACGGCGCAGCGCCACTGTCGTTGCAATTGATCTACCCAGCGAGTCGGCGGTATCAAGGCCACATCTAATGGTAAATTTAGCCGCATCTCTTCCTTCCGCAATGGCGCGGGAAAGCAGTGTCTGGACCTCCTCAGGACACTGGGGCAAAGCTTGCGCCACCGAGTCCCACAGAGAGTGGGAATATCGGCCCAAAAGGCAAGCGGTGTTGACAGACCGCAAGCCAGCACTGGAGGAAGAAAAGACCTTCTTCCCAAATTGATCCAGGCGTTTGAATTCCCTATCCGGAGGAGCGGTAGGGAAGGCGGTTTGGGAAGCAGAGGCTTGGACAACCAAGCTCTCAGGAGTGGGGTGTTGGGAGAGGAACAGGGGGTCGCCCGGAGCGGGGCGATGGCGTCGGGCCACGTTCCTATCCACAGGAGCCCCTGTGGCGGGCTTGGACCAGGTGCCCAAAAGAACATCAGAAAGTGCATCATTAAATGGCAGCAGTGGCTCCGAAGAGGTAGCCGCCGGCTGAAGCACTTCCGTCAGGAGGTTAGTCCTGACGGCCACTGTAGGCAATTGGAGGTGTAAGGCCCCAGCTGCTCTACGCAACACCGTTGCAAAGTTTGCTCCCTCCTCCGTTGCCACGGAAGGAGGAGACAGCATGCCAGGGTCAGGGAGGTGTCCAGCCCACTGGCATCCCCAAGTTCCTCAGCCCAGTCCTGTTCGTACTCACACTGCCGTGTGAGAGGGTCCTCCGACCCCTCCCAGTCCTCTTCGTCCTCCTCAGGTTCAAAATAAGGAGAAGGAGGGACACGCGGGACCCAAGGTCTCAACGGCGTCGGAGCCGGCGTCGAGCGACGCTGGTCCGGCGCCGTGTCCGGATCCGGAGAGAACCGAGGAACGACGATGCCCGGAGCCCCGGGCGGCGTCGGAAACGGCACCGGAGACATCGGCGCCGGCGGAGGTGTAGTTAGGTCAACCGGCGTCGATGGGGGTTGCGGCAGCACCGGAGCCGGGATCGAGGCCGGGGCTGAAGCCGGGGCCGGGACCGAGGCTGGTGTGACAGGCGGCGCCGGGACCGGAGTCGTCGACGGCGCTGGGGAAACCCCATCAGGGCCCGCGGGGCCCGAAGGCGCACCGGGGGGACCTTGAGGCCCGAAGAGGCGGGCCATGGCCGACAGGAATTCCTGTATCTCGGCCGGAGTCGCCCCCGAACCCGGGAAGGACGGGTAATGCGGGGGGGGGGCTCCACAGGCACTCCCGGAGCCGCGGGGACGGTGCCGACAGGAGCCTTAGCCGAGTCGCGAGACCGGCGAGGCGAAGTCGTGGAGCGATGACGCTTCTTAGACTTTTTATGCTTTGACTTACCGGAGGAGTGCGAAGACTTGGACCCCGACGACCGATGAGGACTCCGCGACCGGCCCCTCGACCTCTCTCGTGACCGGGGCTTGGTGTGGCACGGAGCCGACTGCCGGACCTCGAGGAGCTTTCGAGACCGCTCCCGCAAAGCCTTCGGGTGCAAGGCCCGGCAGTCGGGGCACGACTTCGTGTCGTGGCCGAGACAGTAGAGACACTCTAAATGCGGGTCTGTGATCGACATCATACGACCACAGACGTCGCAGGGCTTGAAGCCGGGCATCCCTACCGACACCTTCGGAGTCGATAGACTCGTGAGAAAAAACAGTGAAAAATCACCAAAAATAGTAAAAAAATGACTAGGGCACTGCTCTTCCCGGATCTGCGCTTACTGGCGCGGAAAAAGAAGAACTGACGTCAGCGCGCAGGGGCGGCGTCTAAGTACTGCCCGCGACGTCATCCCGGCGATCACGACGCCGACGACGGACGCGGAGCCGCACGACGCCGCCTACCGACGCGCAAGGGTACTGCTACGCAAAAACTTTCCGGATCCAGCCTGACGCCTGGTGATATTCTAAGGTAAGGAATCTGTCACTAACGTGTCTCTTTCAGATCAGAGGCGCAGAGCCTCCTGACATAGGGTCCACGACCCCACCCCGCCCTGTTTGTTGAAATACCACATGGCGGTGGTGTTGTCTGTGAACACCTGCTCTACACCTCCCCGGACAGAGGGAAGGAATGCCTTTAGTGCAAGTCGGATCGCCCGAAGCTCCAAAAGATTGATATGGAGCCGGGACTCCGCCGGAGACCAGAGGCCTCTGATCTCCGCCTCTCCCAAGTGGCCACCCCATCCCAGGAGGGACGCATCAGTCACCACTGTGTGCTCCGGTTGGGGAAGGGAGAGGGATCTGCCATTGACCCAATCGCGATTCGTGAGCCACCACTGCAATTGTTGTGCAGTGCCCTCCGAGATCTGGACAAGATCGGACAGGTTGCCCTGATGCTGTGCCCACTGGAACGTCAGGTCCCACTGCAGAGCCCGCATATGCCACCTGGCATGTTGCAGTAGCAGAATGCAGGAGGCCATCAGGCCCAGGAGCCGGAGGGTCATCCTGACTGAAACCCGGGATAGAGGCTGAAAGATGGGAAATATTAGCCTGAATATCCCGGACTCGCTGCTCGGGAGGATAAACCCGAAACTGCGTGGAATCCAGAACCGCTCCGATGAAGGGGAGCTTCTGAGAAGGACTCCGGTGCGACTTTGGCACGCTGATGGAGAACCCTAGCAACTGCCGGAGGTCGCCGTAGTCGGAAGGTGGGTGACGACTGCCTGGGGCGAGCCCGCCGTCAACAACCAGTCATCGAGGTAGGGAAAGACTGACACCCCTGACCTGCGCAGATGAGCTGCAACCACCGCCATGACCTTCGTGAACGCCCGAGGGGCGCTTGTAAGGCCGAAGGGGAGCACGGTAAGCTGAAAATGCTCCTGGCCTACCGTGAACCGCAGGTAACGCCGGCAGGACAGGAATGTGAAAATATGCGTCCTGCAAGTCCAACGCTACCATCCAGTCTCCAGGGTCGAGGGCAGCCAAGACCTGAGCCAGAGTCAACATCTTGAACTTCTCTGTCCGGAGGAAGCGATTGACGTTCCGGAGGTGTAAGATGGGGCACAAGCCCCCCTTGTCCTTTTTGGGGACCAGAAAATAGTGGGAATAACAACCATGTCCTACGTCTGGCCCCGGAACGCGCCCGATGCCCCCTTGGCCAAGAGGGCTGTGACTTCCTGTCGGAGAAGCGCTAAGTGATCCCCCGACATGCGGTGGAACTGAAGTGGCATGGACGGGGGGGCAGACTCGAAGGGGAGGGAATAGCCCCTTCGGACGAATTGTAGCACCCAGCTGTCCAAAGTGACAGAGCGCCAGTAGGGGAGGTGATGTTGAATCCTGCCGCCCACCGGCGTGGGGTGCACCGCAAAGCGCGGAATAGGAAGGCTTTGAGGCGGATGCTGCGGGAGCGGAGGTGGGCTGACCCGCACGCTGGCCCCCTGTGCCGCCATGGCGGCCACCACGCCCGCGCTGAGGCTGGTTCTGCGCCGGCCTTTGGCTGAACGGACGTGCAGAGGCGCCCGTGCCGCGGCCACGAAAGGAACGAAAAGTAGACGTGGCCGGGCGGGTGGTGGAGAGACCCAAGGACTTGGCTGTAACCCGAGAGTCCTTAAAACGCTCCAGCGCACTGTCTGCCTTATCGCCAAAAAGGCGAGTACTATCAAAAGGTATGTCCATGAGGGAACTCTGGACATCCCCAGAAAACCCCGTGGACCGCAGCCAGGCATGTCGCCGCAAGGCCACTGTTGTGGAGATGGCTCTTCCCAAAGAGTCCGCGGTGTCCAACCGACACTGAATTGCGAACTTCGCAGCATCTTTCCCCTCTGCAACAGCTTGGGAAAGCACAGCCCGAACCTCTTCGGGGCACTGGGGCAGAGTTTGCGCCACCGTGTCCCACACAGCGTGAGAATAGCGGCCCAAGAGGCATGCGGTGTTGACCGACCGCAGCCCCAGGCTGGCAGAGGAAAACAACCTGTTGCCAAGCTCGGTTTGGGAAGTGGAAGCCGGAATGACCAGGCTCTCCGGTGTCGAAGGAGTTATCAAAAAGGCAGGGTCACCCGGTGCCGGGCGGTGACGTGTGGCCACATTTTTATCCACAGGGACCCTTGTGGCTGGCCTAGACCAGGTACCCATCAAAACATCCGTTAAGGCCTCATTGAACGGAAGCAGAGGTTCCACAGAACTTGCCGCCGGCTGAAGCACTGCAGTAAGGAGGTTAGGTTTGAGGGTAACAGTAGGCAGGGTAAGGCCAAGAGCCTGAGCTGCTCTACGGAGCACCACAGTGTATGTGGCGCCTTCCTCCATGACAGGGGAAGGAGACACAAACCCAGGCGCAGAGGAGAGGCCAAGGCCACCTGCATCCTCTGAGTCTTCTGCTCGAACGGCGCCAAGAATGGCGCCGGGAATGGCGCCGATCCGGCTCCATGTCCCAAGTAGGAGGTGGGACGACGGAACTCAGTGCGGCGCCGGGAATGGAGCCGCAAGGGGCGCCAGGGCCGGAGCCGCCGGCGGAGGAGCTTGCGGCGCCGGGGCTGGAGCCGCCGGCAAAGGACCGTGCGATGCCGGGGCCGAAGCCACCGGCGGAGGACCTTGCGGCGCCGGAGCCGCCGGCAGAGGACCTTGCGGCGCCGGGGCCGGAGCCGGTGCAAGCAAGGGCCCTCAATAGGGACCGCGGGGCCCGAAGGCGCGCCGGCGGGAGCCCTAGGCCTGAAAAGGCAGCCCATGGCGGCAAGAAACTCTTGCACCTGGGCCGGAGCCTCCGACGGACCCGGTAGGGCGGGCAGACCGCGGGACTCACAGGCTCCAACGGAGCCGTGGGGGAGAAACCCCTGGCCCCCTCGTCCGCGTCCGGAGACAGACGGGGGGAGGTCAGAGAGCGTACGCGCTTCTTTGAACGGTACTTGTGAAGTCTCTTACCCGATTCCGAGGGCGAAGACGCGGACCCTGAGGAGCGATAATGATGGCTCCGCGGTCGGTCCCTCGACTGACCCCTGGGCGTCGAACGGCGCGGAGATGACTGTCGGGCCTCCAGCAGCTTTCGGAACCGCTCCCGCAAAGCCTTCAGAGTCATGGCCAGACAGTCGGAACATGACCGGAAGTCATGGTCGCGCTCCAGACAGTAGAAACAGACGCTATGGGGGCAGCCACCGACCTCGGACGGCAGCAGGCCCCGCAAGATTGAAACTGAGCATCCGTACGTGGCACCAGGAGTCAAGACTCAAAAGAAGTAGGACAAAGTCCCAAAAAGAAATAAGTCAAAAAATGACTAGGGTACGTGTTCTTAACCGGATCTGCGCTTGCTGGCGCGGAAAAAGAAAGAACTGACGTCAGCGCGGATGGGTGGCACCTAAGTAGTCTCCGTGACGTCATCTCGGCGCCTACGACGCCAGCGACGAACGCGGAGCCGCACGACGCCACCTACCGATGCGCAGGGGTACTGCTGACGAAAACATTTCCGGATCCAGTCTGACGCCTGGGGATATTCTAAGGTAAGGAATCTATCACTAACGTGTCTCTTTCAGATAATGCCGTCAAGCATGTGACCGGCAGTGTGAGTAGGTTCAGATACTATTTGGGCTAGGCCATAGGCTGCTAGATTATCAAGTAGCCTGCTAGTGTCCGAGTTATTTAGTTCCAAATGGAAATTAAAATCACCCAGGATGGTAAAGGAAGGGGATTCTAAGCAGGATTCAAGTAGGGTCTGAAGTGAAGGCAGCTCTCGGACCTGGTGGCCGATACAAGAGGAAGCCATGGAAGGTAGAAATGTTATTTATTTTAAACGTAAAACGCATTGCCTCCGCCGGTAGCAGTGAAATTGATTCGACTCGCACATTTAAGTGAACGCGATGGATTATCGCTATTCCCCCTCCTTAGTTCCCTACCCTGCCTTGGCTAGTTACTGAGTAACCTGCCGGGAGTGCAATATTCCAGTCGGGGTCAGAGGCCAGATTAGTCCAGGTCTCAGTCAGAAATACTATATCTGGTAACTTAGTACCTTTGGACTAAGGGAAGTGGAAGAGGCCTGAGGGTGCACCCTTACCGGGAGGCTCGCAGTCCCACACCAGAGAGTCCAAGTACCTGCTATTTTTTTGAGATATTGAGATTTATTGTGTATTAAAGTGCCTCATTTTACAAAGCTAAGCACTTGTTGGACCTGGCCCTCTCTGCAGGATCACCCCCAAACATTTGCCTTCACCCCTCCTGCTTTGCTGAATTCGTTTTGTTGGCTTTAGGACTCTGTGGTGCTCTCCCCCTACAACATTGTAAGACTGGCCTACAGCTGATTGCCACATTTAATTTACTTGTAAATAAATCCCTAGTATAGGATACTATATGTACCCTGGGCCAGTAAATTAAATGCTACTAGTGGGCCAGCAGCACTCATTGCGACACCCACTAAAGTAGAACTTTAACATATCTCAGACCTGCCACTGCAGTGCAGTTTTACACTGCCATTTAGTCGAGGCAAAATAAACCTTTTGAAACATACAAAAGGTGATGGGAGGCTGCTTGTATTAAGTCTGACACTGGCAATAGCTCAGGGTAGCAGTCCAACCCATCATTCTTTTGCTTACCATGCCACCTCAGTTTAGAACCAGCCATATTCAAATCAGTCTGACCCTGCTCCTCATGGTAACAGTCCAGCCCGATCTGCTAAACCACGTCCTCCTTGAACCTGAACACAAGCATCTCAGGACTGGTTCCAACATAGCTATGGGCTCATCAGCCAGGTATAGCTTGGCTCCAGTGACACACTGAGCATGGGACCCACGTCTGGGCATACCCATGCCACTAAGGGTGGTACATGAAAAATGTTGCCAGGCCTAAACCTTCCTTTGTTATACATATATGTCACCCCTTGGGGCAGGGTGCTTTGTATTTAAAAAGCAGGACATGTGGAACTAAGGTTTACACGTCTTGGTAGTGAAAAACTTCTAAATTCATTTTTCACTACTGTAAGGGCTGTATCTCCCATTGGATAATATTGGGTTACCTTATTACATATAATAAGTGCGAACATTTGATTGGGACAACACAATGGCACCCATAGGTATCCTTTTAAGAACATTAATACAAATATATACAAGGTTAAATAACCGGCAGCACTGAATGCAAAATATGACCACCTTAAGAAAAGATGAATAGTTTATCCAATTTGTATCACAACCACATACAAAAATTTGTCATCATCATATCATCACAAAGCTTAGTACAGTGTCCCCAGTGCATTGTAAGCACCACAATAACCATATACAAAACAAATACAGGTGTCTTTCTTCTTAACAAACAACTATAATAAAGAGGAAATATTATGGGCCAAAAGCATATAGTGTTCGTTTGTTAATGCGTCAACGGCATTTCAACCCAAAGTGGAACGGTAGCTGGGTCTCATCAGGACTTAAGCAATAAGGGAAGCATCTGAACATCTAAATTAAGGATTCGTAGAAGGGTTCTGAACAGGGGAATATTGAAAGGAAATAACTAATACTACCTTGCACCCGAGGTATCACATCAGTCTCACTTGTGAATTAGTTAATAAGTGAAACCGTGGCAAATTAAGATTGACTTACGCAGAGGTGGAGGCCGCAACCCCATAACCACTGAAGAGATCCCATAGAGGACACCTGATGAATGAACAGGTCTACCGCATATACGGGAACCTGTGAAATAAACCACCCTTGTCTGGCTGCTGGAATAACTCAATTGCAGTCGAAGGCCGTAACTCCGTCTCTGGAGGTCTGGGAAACCACAATGACACTGTTAGCTCACTTCAACTCGGGCTTGGAGTGACGGGTGCAGTAGTGTCTTCAGGCGTCGGGTTTCTGGAGTCACAAAGTCGACAC
This sequence comes from Calotriton arnoldi, assembly GCA_963921515.1. NCBI lineage: Eukaryota > Metazoa > Chordata > Amphibia > Caudata > Salamandridae > Calotriton > Calotriton arnoldi. The sequence goes on along the minus strand of CAWUFW010000079.1, from coordinate 4,542,073 downwards.
AGGAGTCTTTGGTTACCTGCACGATGCAGGGAAGCAGGTCAGCTACTTCTCAGAAGGTCTTTGTTCCTGCGTGAAGTGCTGGCAGGTCTCCCGAGCTTTGGGAACTCAACCGCTGCTGGGCAAGTCGACGTTTGGCGCAATTGTCTTAGTCAGCAGGCAGGCCGGCAGGGTTGGCGCTAGTTCAGTTGCTGGGTCTTCAGTTCTTGCAGGATGAGACTCTTCATGTCGTTCTTTGTCTTTCAGATCAGCAGGATCTCTTCTTCTGGTGGCAAGGGCGCCCCTAAATACTGAATTTAGGGTTGTTAGAGGAGTGTAGGGTAGTAGCCAATGGGCTACTGACCCGAGGTCACTACGCCCCCTATATGACCACTTCCTGTGGGCATAATCGTGTCCCAGAATTCCTAAGTATGTCATCACAAAGATGGCTACTTCTGAAACGTTGTGTCACCTCAGTTTGGCCCACCTTAGGCGTGGTAATGGCCTGGGGGTGGTGCGCTTACTTGACTAGCTAATTTTCCCACCTCTCCAGGAGCCAAAGGGTCACTGGACAAAGGGGGCTAGCTTCCTATCCTGTGAGAAGAGCCAGATTCTCATTTCAAAGGCAGCAGCTCTTTGAAGCTTGCCGGACTAGGAAAGCTTATCAGCAGATTATCCTGTGGGAGGAGGTGTGACAACCTCTTACCCGCCAGGCTTTTGTTCTAGGTCTCCTGAGAGCAGAAGGCTCTCACCCTAGGAGGTCAGAACAGTGTCTTGGGTGGCAGGCTGCCAGAAACCAGTCAGCGAGAACACCAGAGGCTGGTAGGCTTTCAGGGGGCAGTCTGTGTGCATGTATTGGTAAATCCAACACTGGAATCAGTGTGGGTTTATCAATACGAGATATTTGATACCAAACAACTCTATCTTCAGTAAAGCCAACATGTAGCTGGGGAACTCATTATCACCAGATTCCAGCACGTTTTAAAATGTTTTCCCTGTTCACTTACACTGGCAGTAATGGGACTGTCCAGCACAGGGGCATATCTGCTCATGCAGGTATGCCCTCACATGTAATATTCAGCACATTGCCTTAGGGCTGGTAGGCCTGCTGTAGGGGTGACTTACAAATATTACTAGCAGTGGTAGGGACATGGCACACAGGCATGTGCAACATGTTGTTTTCACTTTTGTCTGCACCAAGACACACAGCCTGCAATGGCAGCCTTGATTGTGCTTGGTGAGGGGTACCTTAGGGTGGCACAATTCGTGCTGCAGCCCTTAGGGACCCTCTTTAGTACATCAGGCCTTAGGTACCAGGGGTAACACTTACTACGGACTTACAGAGGATGCTAATCGTTATGCCAATTGGGGAAACAATTGTACAGTTTTGGGAAAGAGATCTGGCACTGGGGACCTGGTTAGTAGGAACCCAGTGCACTTCCAGTCGAAATTACATCATTTACCAGGCAAAAAGTGGGGGGGTGACCATGTCAAAAAGGGACCCTCTCCCCCAGAAATAGGAGTATCACTGGGAAAGATAATTTAATTTTGAACATTGGGGAAAGGGGGGATGTTTTGATGTGTAAGCAGGAAAAGAGGAAGAAGGAAGGTTGGTAGAAAAAGCAGCAAAAGAAGGGTGGTTCAGGGGTTGAGCCCCTGAGAAAAAGCCACTTACAACCATCAGGTTCAGAACCTGGTAAATGAAGAGGGAGAATAGAAAAAAAATATCTATGCAATCCTTTACAGTACCCTACAAAGAGTGAGAGACAATTTTCGAGATTAATGGCATTTACACCATAAATAAAAAGAATGTAAAAAGCAATTTCAAAGAAAGGATATTGTTTGAATTGGTTTCTACCAAATGATAAATGTTAATCATCTTGAAAATTTCAATTCAGCAGTTTAGGAGACGAGTTCAGAAAACAGGTATTTTATTAATTGCTCTATGAAATTATATACAACTGACTATCAAAGCTAACTAACATGACAAATATGCTAGGGCACTTGATTGCCTTATTCGAAGAAACAAGCTAGAACGGAAAAGCATAGAATGGCTCTAAAATATGGCTACTGACAATTGCCTTATCATCTGGTCAGTGTATAAGGGACACAATGCATCTGTTGGACTAATGGTTTGTGTTTCTCACCGAATTGAGAACTTTTATTTACGGAGACATTATTTTCTAGAAAGTACTTCTTTGTTCAGGCAGATCGTAATGGAGCTGTACAAACAAGCAACCATTTGAATGGAATTACTCTATGACCTGCTTGTAAATTATAACAGTTGAAAGAAAAAGAACACGTTCCACCTAAAGATTATTCTGTGCACTCAAGTTTACACAAGCTTGGAACTATGGGGCAGTGTATCTTATAATCTTAGAAACTGCATTAGTAATCAAGTTTCTGTATTCAAGAAAAATAATTGTGGCTGTGTTGTATGGAAAAGCACAACTCTGAAAACACCTACTTATCACTGTTTGCCATCCTACGGAACTCTTGCACGGTCAATGGTTTCTTCTGTATGTTGTACTGAGTGAAAAGCCCAGACTGTCCCGTTACCATCTGCTGGATCGGAGCAGGAATCACAAGGTCATCTATGTCATCGTAATGCTTTTTTGGCTTCCATCCCTTTGGTGGAATCACCTAAATAATGAGAACAGAAAAAAAGTACAATTTCAAAACACGTGGAAACATCGAAACGAACCATTTGGTTTCTTTAGATTAATTTCAGAGCTTAAATAAGATAAACGTTCAAGAGGGGCTCTTAGAGTCTTTTGGTATTTAGAGGTACATAATACATTGGCACTTCCCAAAGCCCCTTTTCTCCCAGGCCTGGGTAAGCATTTGACTATATGGGCAAAATCATGCAAGTTTCACTAAATTATTTTTCATTTTGCTGTCCAGCTGTTTTCCGAAATGTTTACACATAGTAGAATATTTCAAGCAGAAAATGTTTTGTGAAAACTGTAAAACTGCATCAGAGATATTTTCTGCTTAAACTAGCTACCTACACAGATCTCGACTGACTTGTCTGCGAGGTATGCTCTTGATAATAATATGTCTAATTTCAAGAAAATTACATCTGATTTGAGGGAGGGGGGGCATTTTCACCAAAGCGTAGTCCTGTCTACAGATCTAAGGCTTACCAGGGTATTTGTACTTCTGGTCTGATTCACTCCTTTATCTCCATTATGGGAGAGCGTATTAAAAGATTTTCCAAACACTAAAAAATGTCAAGTTGGAGGATGCGTAGGAAAGAGGGACAGAGAAAAACTGTAGAAATAGGAGCTGTGCCATTTGGACACCACTCAATCTTCACAGAAACCCTTTTGCTAATGGACTTTTCAGCCAATTGTAATGCCTACCTACTGTCCATCCAGTTCCAGAAATACCCTGTTGCCTTGAACAATACGGTGACAGTTCATTTTTTCTCATGTTTTCTTGGAATGATCACCCTTGCAACACACGTCGTGGCTTTCAGCAACAGAGAACACCGGCGTGCAACCGTTTCTTCAGCTATAAGAAGTAATGCGACTGCGGCGACACAGCTGTATTGCACTGACTGTTCCGTACCAGCCTTGGTTTTTTGTTAATGATAAAACCTTAAAAAGTTTCGCAAACAATTTTTGGGGACTAACTGGCACATTTGTTACATACCTCTACATGCTTCCTTCTGTAAAATAACGTGATTAGGGATCAAAGACGTTCCTGGAGGCAACAGATGTAGAAATAGGTCTAGTGGAACTTGAGTTTACACAGCCACAATTTACCAAAAGAGACATCCGGGGGGTGGTGAAAGCTTAGAACAGTTTAATCTTTAGGAGAACAGCATTTTATGAGTGAGGGCCTACCTACTGTACCAACTGAGAAAGACCAGAAGGCAATAGAAAGTAAACAGTTCATAGGGCATTCCTCAAATTAGACACAGGACTCTGGCATATAAGGGAGGAAAATTATCTTACTCTTCTGAACAATACTTTTAAAATCGGAAAGGCGGGTATCAACTGGCTTAAAACTTTAATCAGTACATTTCGAGAAGATGTGCATGGTAAAGGGGAGCATACAGCACAAATCAATTCCCAGCATAACAAGAACTGCACATATGGAGAAAACATCATACTCCCTTGTTTGGGTAATATCTTGTATGGCAATGGCAATACGCTCAATGGGAAATGGATAGGATTGTCTACAAAAACTCCCATCAAAACCCTGCAATTGAAATGAGACTGAATAATGATTAACACCCGCCGCCCCCCCCCCCAAGATTACCAGAACAGTATGTGGACCAGCAACTAAAAACCCCTGAGACAGCTGAAAAGAGGAGAACCAAGAGAATCAGTGGCTGCCAGAAGTCCAAACAGACGACCGCTTCATGTCTATCCACAAATACTGCTCTGTACAGACATTCCATCATGAGCATCTGCAGCTGTAGGCGACTGCATAACCTTGTCATCAGGAATAGGCCTCTGTTGCTTACATTTCCTTTGAGTTACGTAAAGCAGAAACTGATGGAGTATATTCACATGTAACCTCAAATATACCAGGGTAGCCACTGCCAAACAGGACTTATAGCTGGTATGTGGAACATGCTTTGGCATGGTGTTCCAAAGCTTATTGACAATCTTAAATTTTAGCACAGTTTTGCACACACAAGTGAGACTGAATAAGACTGCATTCACCACGGGTGCTCATGAAGTATTCTTTGTAATAGGGAATACAGACATCTCGAAACCCAAGACCACTTGAGAGGAAGCATAGGAGTCTCCGGGCATAGGCACCAGCCCTGGTTGCTCTGTGAACCCCACCACTACAACCACAGTATAATAAAGATATTGTGGAGTTTCTGATGCTGTAACGCAATGGTTTGGAGCTGAATCTGATCAGTTGCATGGTGATGCACCCAGGGCTAGCTAGGGTAGTCTACAAACTACATTCAGTCCTGCGGTGGAGATACCCACTGCCCCTGTGCCGCAGCAACATGCTGCATTGAAGGACCCAAAGAAAGATTGATCTGCAACAAAGTTAGCAGCGACTCCCTGGTAACTGCACCCCTACATCCCACCTGACTGCAGAGACTGGGTGCGTACGTGATACTGATACCACAGCTCCCAATGGAGTGAAAAATCTCTTAGAGCACAGGTTTTGAAACTGGAGATGGGTCCCCTACGGGACCCTGAATTGATAATAGTGGGGTGGGCAGGCATTGCCCAAAATGAGCATCATTCTGGAACAAGTGTTGTGTGTTTTGGGAAAAAAAACACAGAGTGACAAAAAGCCACTCTGGGAGCAATCATAACAAAGTTTGTCACTCATCTCCTGAGTCGGTGTCAATGGGGATGGGGGCTTCAAAAAACCCTCACAGTCCCTTTCCCCATTTTTGATACATGCTCACTCTGAGGAAACTATTACACTTTAGGGAGATCACACTGCCCATAACATGTTCGCAATCATGCATTTAATTGCATTTTTATAAGGGATAACTCAGCATAACTGCACTGGCTTCACTATTTAATAGAGTCACAGTTACAAATTTTATAAATTAATTGTGAAAAAATAGGTTTGTCATTCTGGGGCACCAATGATTGTTTTTTTACATGAGGGGATCGCAGCATTGAAAAGTTTGAAGACCACCTAGAGCAGTCGTCTTCAAACTTTTTAATGCTGCGATCCCCACAGCCGTGGATGTGAAGATATGACATACTGGAGAATCAAATGTAGACTCCACAAGTGCTGAGACCCGCACAGTGTCCCACCCAGTACCTCTGTGATATGGGTCAGAACTGACTAGGAGGATGGCACACATCGAAATCAAGAGCCATTTTGTTTGAGCACCAGCACAAACAGGGTATGAACTTGGCGACTGTCAGTAAAAGGGAGTCAATTCACCTCCTGTGGTCATATTGGAAATTTGGACTTCACGGTATAGTTGGTTCTCAATCATCATTGATTACACATTAACTATTGGGGCTTTATTGGTACTCTGTTCGTAGATCTCCTCCCATGATACCTCCCCATTTTCAATTTTTGGTGGGATGAATACTTGCAACCTACTGACTGCTGCATACATACATTCTCAGCGGTACAAGGCTGCTTGAGGTGCTGATGCCCCTGTCAAGTTTCTCTTCAAAGATAGGGAATATAAGAGAAGAACATTGTGGTAATGACCTTGGATCTCATTGCATGCTGTCTGGTGATTTCTATTACTTGCCAGTGAAAACTATCTGATGAGGCAATGGCACACTGAAAATGGCACATTTCACTCCCCATCACACTTGGAACTTCAATACCACCTTTTTTTTTAAAAATCTTTGTTATTTTCAACCTCAACCAACTTGGCCACTTACAGTTTATCAGTCAAGTCCATAATAAGTAACATTTATCCACTACACCATTACTACGTTGACAAGACTCCTATCATCATAATGATAGGAGTCTAGGTAACAAGCCTGTTTCGTTTTGTTAACCACATACATTGTCTGATTAATATGTAAGTACATGAGTTTCCATTGTGCCACCTTCATTTTAAAATTAAATTTGGTTTCAGCAATTACTTGTACTGATCCCTCCATAATCATAAAACTGCTAATGGCACCGACTTTCTTCCTCTCCTGCTATGTCATAAAATTCGAAATGACCTTCGTCCAAGACGTTCTTACTGGACACCAACTGGATTTGAGCGCATGCGGTCTTCCGTTCAGTGTAAGTTAGTAGTGTCCAAGTCGGTGTCCCATAACTGTCTGACTGTCAGTGAATTTCTCAGTCGGTCTTGTTTTAGTACTTTATAAAAGTAGGGGGATTTCTTTACAACATTTTCTCATCTCTAGCAATCCTGCCTGGGTGGTTGATGCGGCTGACATACCTGAGAACTCCAAGCAGCTACTCTGGCAGTCCTGGCCAACCTTGTGTATTGTAAAACAATCCTGGGCTTACATCAAACATCCTCTGTGCTTCTGCAAATGAGAAACCTATCCCCGGAGTAAAGATCTCCAAGGGTACAAAACAGCCTCCCTCTCTCCAGCTTGCTATGAACATATCCTTACATGTTTTTGAACTGTTGTAGTCATCATATCTCCAATGATTTAGGAGAAGGGTGGGTGTCTCAGAACTCTTGACCGTAGATTCCCATGCAGAAGTTGTAAGTTATACAGGCAGCAGGGTAAGAACACCATCTTTCCTCCCGCAATTTTTCCCATCATTGACAGAGAGAGGACGTTCCAAAACTGAAGTCCTGAGACACTGTAGCACTGTACCCATATTGTTCTTCCACCGTATGTGCTATCTGTAGTCCCAGATATCTAAACTTATCAGTCTCCCTTCGTAGTTCCTCTTGGGGAACTCTCCTCAGGCTGCCCAGGACAAATATCATGGTTTTGTTCTTATTGATCAAATCAGGAGACCCCCAGAAAATCTTCTCAATTCATACATCAATATGATCTTTTGGGCTGTTTAGGATACACCAATGTGTCATCAGCGTACATGCCCCATTTGTATGCCCCACTGTTAGAGTTGGCACCTTTGTCGTGGTTTCCCCTGACTTTTTGCCTCTACCTCCTGTATTTTTGATGCTGTGCTGGATTTCGTTTTTGCTGGCTTAGATGCTTTGGGCACTTTGCCATTGCCAATCAGTGTCAAAGTGCAAGTGCTCCCTGTGTAAATTGTTATAACAATTTATTATCCCTGATTGGCATATTTGATCTACTAGTAAGTCCCTAGTAAAGTGCACTGAGTGTGCCAGGGCCTGTAAATCAAATGCTACTAGTGGAATGACAGCACTGATTGTGCCACCCACATGCATAGCCCTGAAAAGGTATCTCAGACCTGCCACTGCAGTGTCTGTGGGCAGTTTTAAACTTCCATGTCGACCTGGCAAGTGCACCCACTTGCCAGGCCCTAACCTTCCCTTTTCTTATATGCAAGTCACCCCTATGGTAGGCCCAAGGTACCCCTATGGGCAGGGTGCAGTGTATGTAAAAGGCAGGACATGTACTGGTGTGTGTGTGACATGTCCTGATAGTGAAATACTGCCAATTTTGTCTTTCACTATTGAAAGGCTATCTGTCCCCTAGGATAGAACAGGAGATACTTTGTAACATCTTATAAGTATAACCTCCCATTGGGACAAGATCGAGAAATAAAGTTTAGGCTCTCTGAACTCAGAATTTAATAACATATTTTAGTAAAGATGGTTTTTAAATGGTGTGTTTGAAAATGCCACTTTCAGAAGGTAGGCATTTTCTTGTTTAACCATTCTGTATGCCTCTGCCTGTTTGTGAATTGACTGTCTGGTTTTGGAGTGACGGGGGCTGGGGATGTGAATTCACCGTAGACAGCCACTGGGGGTGGTTGAGGTGTGCCTGGCCCTTCCTGGATGACTCAGAGCTGAGCTGAATGGGGCTTGGCTGCATTTAGAGTAGTTGGAGGAGATTTCCTTGCACCGGAATACGGTCTGTATCCCTTGCACAATGCTGTCTCCATCCCCTGTGGTCATACTGCACCAGTGAGGGCAGAACTGGTTTGGACTGGGCTCAGAGACTCTTGAACAAAGAGAACAAAGACAAAATGGGGTATAAGTAGTAGACCTTAAACCCTAGAACTTTAGATCACTTCTGGACTCAAGAGGAACCTTTGCCAAGGAGAAGAGCTCGAGAGCTGTAAGGAGGAATACTGCCCCTTTGCTGTGTGGAGTTGGCCTGCAGCTGCTGTTTCTGCCAAGGAAAGGACAAAGACTGGAACTTTGCTGGGAACCTGCTTGAAGAAGAATCTCCAAGGGCCTGTGTGTGCTGGCCTCCTGTTCTGAAGTCTCAGGGACACAAAGACTTCGCCCCCAGCTCCCCTGAACTTTATTGCTCAGAGTTCTGACCTGCCAGGATGTGCCTGTTCCAGTTTGGGCCTCTGGAGGTTGTTTCTGCTTTTGGGAGTTGGAAGTAACTTAAGAAAAGTAAGAAAACCTGTCTCCGACGCTGTCAGCGACGCCAAGACCTGCACCGAGGCCAGGGGCACCGCTCGTTAAGTGCACGATGCACCGCCTGGCCTGCATTGCAGCTACGATGCCCTTCGAAGCCTACAGTTTTTGGCATTTCCCAACACCAGTGCTCGCATCGACTCCGTCATCGGCAGCGCCTGCATCCTGTTATCGCAATGCCAATAACTGCAGAGGGTGACTCCACGAACTCGTCGACTTCGCATAGTCACCGAAACCGATGCCTCACCGCTGACGCAACCGACTTCCTCTGTCTTGGACTCGACACGTCGCCTCACCTCCCCTGTGGCAGCCAGGGAGCCGGCCTCGACCTAGGCACCGACGCCTCACCTCCACGACGCCGTGCATCATCAGACTTCGTTTCCAAGGTACTGTTTGTTTGGGGGTCCGTGTGACTCCATGCCCGACTCCTCGCGGTCAGCACCGTACTTTGGATGTATTGCTGTCATGACGTCGCAATAGCCCCAGGTGAAGCTATTTGTTTTCTACAAGCTTTTTTTTTTTTTTTTTGCAATAACTGTTCTAAAGTCATATTTTATTACCTGTATGTTGGGTTTGTGTCGTTTTGGTCTTGTTGAGTTTAGATAAAGATACTTTATTTTCCTAAACTGGTGTGGTGTCCATTTGTGGAGTGATCACTGTATTACATTGTGTTTTGAGTACAAATACTTTACACATTGCCTTTGGTATAAGCTGGTCTGCTCGTGCCAAGCTACCTAGGGGGTGAGCAGGGGTTATCTATAGTGTGTATCCCCCTTACCCTGATCAGAAGCAAGGGTCCCCATTTGGACAAAGGTACCTACCTCTGCCAACTAGAGACCCCCATTTCTAACACCCACTCTTGTAGTACCTCTCTTGGTATAGTTCCCCAGGGGCTCAATCACCAGAGCGAACAGTAATGATGACAGGGGTACCCTTACCCAGACCCTTTCTTTATATCGCACTGATCTGATGCAATGCCATTAGATTACAATGTGGCTATAATGTCCATAAATAGCAATTTAAACCAGCCCTGAAAATGTGGCCTAAACACCATTCTCTGGAGGACAGAGAACATCTACTACCAGTTTAATGCACTGAATGCGTTTTCAATATCAAGCACAAATAGCGCCTCATCACTTTCTAATAGTAAAGTGTCATGTAGTACATGACTTACTCTTATGAGATTGAGGATTGTGCTGCAACCCGGAATGAAGCCACATTGGTCTTCATGAACTAAGGAGCCCATTATGCACATCAACCTGTTGGCCAAGATGTATTTTTTTGGTCTAGACAGTATTTTGGGGTCAACATTTATCACAGAAAGGGGCATGTATGATCCTAAATGTGTCAGTTTCTTATATGGCTTTGCCACCATCACTAAAATCACTCTACACATGGTGTCTGGGAGCCTACTTGCGGTTTGGCCTCATGATATAGCTCTTATAGTTTTTCAGGGAGTAAAACTGAAAAAAACTCAGAAGGAACACCATCTGCACCTGGACTATTCATAATAAGTTTTAAATAACTTCAAATAATACCCCTTTGTTAGGTCTAACTCTAGGTCAGCTTTTGATACTATGTAAGCCTCAGGAAGTGTACTTCCTTTAGGACACCCTCCTGAGTTGGCACAGGTTGCTTACATACATTTGCAAAGTATTGACCTAAAGCTTCATTACTGCTCATCAGAGTCACTGCTGTACTTACGATTGGGTGCTTCAGGATCCAAGACAGGAGCCTGCCAGATTTAGCCCCTTCTCTATGCAATATCTGCCAATGTACCTCTAAAGTAAACTTGTCTAGTGAATCCCAAGCCATGTTCAGGTCCCATCCAGCTTCAACAAAGTCTCCCATGTCTTTGGTGTGCAGTGCCTCCTGCGTTTGCAGTTGAGTAATTCTAGCCTTATATTGGCTTAAATTTAAATCAGAAATGTTGACTAATGCAATATATTTTAATCATGCATTCCCTTCTCAGTACCACTTTTACAGCCTCTGATTAATTAGCTCTGGTAGCAGTTGTGCCCCAGTTGTTCTCCAAGTAGGTATGTATTACCCCCCAAACATCTGATCTAAATGTTGGATCATGGAGGGCATGTGGGTTTAATCTCTACACTGATATACCTGGTCAAGTCCAAGTTTCGTTACATTTAATCATGATGAGTGAAAGGTCAGAAAGAAATATGCCCAGATATCGAGCAGTATGCATCATATTGGCCAGACGTCTGGTTATAAATACATGATCTAGCCTAGTGTATGTATTGTGCGTGGCTGAATAAGAAGAGTATTCTATCTTTATTGGGTCCATATGTCTATACAATCCATCCTGTTCAATACTTCAAACAGTGCTCCGATCACTCCTCTATAACAGTTAAAATCTACTGCCTCAATTTTCGCAGTGTCTTTGTAATAATGTGTAGTGAATTCAAACACCCCAAAAAAATGTTTTTTATAAATATTGGGCACCTAGACATATACCATGTAGGAGGCCATATACCAAAACATATATTCCCTCTATATCTGCCCTAGTAAAATGATTTGGGAAGGGGACCTTTTTCTCCATAGATCTTGACACAACTCATACAAAATAGGAGTACGTTGAGGAGTACAATTGCTCTCATTTGTTTGGGACCTTCTACTCCTCCACATCAATCAAGTGCATCTCCTGTAGAAACACAGCCAGCTTTCTAAGATAAGTGTGTAGTCTGCACTTTTCTCAGTATCCATTCAGGCTGCCTACATTCCAGATGAGAATTCCTATTCCTATCCTATTTCAGTATATTAGAATCAGAGAGAGCCACAATGGCAACGGTCCACAAATCCATGACTAATGATTGTAATGCAGTGTTCCCTACAGAAAATCATGCATGCTACATTGTTTATGTATATATCTTTTAGTGACTAGCAAACTGTTGAACTATCCCCTAACCCTGTGTGTTTCCCCATTTAAACTAGCAGTTGTGACAGCAATTTTTAAAACATTTTAAACATATTCCTTATAACAATAAAATTAGCCTATTGATAAACCTAAACTAAGTGCAAAAGTATTTGTAGTGATTAAGGCTCCTAGAGCGCTATCCTCCCTTCGTAGGGCTGATGGTGGCTACCTCACGAGAGGCGACCACCCCAGCAGCCCTAATCTTAAGTGTGTAAATTCCTTAATTGGGGTTCAAAGTACTTTTGTAAAAAAGTCTATACCAGTAGTTCTTAAGCTGTTGAATTCTGTGGACCCCCACTTAATCATTAATGGAATCCGGGGACCCACACAGTCATTATTGGAAGCCGGGGACCCCAGCCTAATATTCGATGATTTGAACTGCAAAGCAATACACAAAAAATAAATACATAAGCATTCAAACAAACATTATTTAATTCAAAAATATAAGAAAAACAAAAATTTGAATGGGAGGTTGGAGCTTTTCTAAATTCAATTAAGGCCACTCATCGTCCATGCTATATTCTGTTTGGTGCACTTACACTGCTCCCACAAATCAATCCGAGGATACCAACTTAATTTATAGCCCCCAAATTCAAATACTTTCACATCTGCAGAACATTTTAAAATTTTGCTTCTTTAATTATATACACTTTATTATTCCATTAATGTTATTTAATTTCTAGGCAGTCGCGGACCCCTTAAGTAGGAGGCTTTGCGGACCCATAGGGTCCCCCGACCACAGATTAAAGAACCACTGGTCTATACAGATCAATGCCCCGGCACCTAATTCTACAGGACTCGTAGCGCAACTCTCACTTCAGTTTTATCACAATCTAGCAAATCCTGAGCAAATTTCATCTCCTGTGTGATGGTTTAAAAATGAAGTTTTTCTTGTCGCCTACTCCCTTTCTTCTGCCATTACTAGCATCCCATTCTCCAGTTTGGACAGGACTCCCAAGTTTGTTTTATTTCTTTTTCTACCCCATCATCTTCCCCCTATGGTTAGGCAGATAAGTTTTTTCTATGTTGCCATCCCTTTCATGCCGGACTCTCCTCTTTGGAGTAATCCATAGGCTCTATATCGCCCTGTTTGTCCACTCCCACCGTACAGTCGTGCTGGACTATAACTGTGGTTCTTCTTAGGGTGGTTCTCTCCGCTCTCCATGTCTATTAGGTTTGCTTTGTGGTGATGAATGAATCATGTGGGTTCCAGTCGCTTGTTTATTTGCTTTCCCAGCCCAGGGCCCACCTCCTAGTTCCAGACAGTCCCACACCTCAATGAGTCTGAGAAGAAGTAAGATTTCCCGTTGTGTATCGCTTTCAATTTAGCAAGGAATAACAGTATATATTTTAGGCTCATGGCCCTTAGCTTTAGTTTAATTTGTGACACAAATTGCTTTTTATAAAGAATAATATAATAAGAGGATCTAAATACCTGATACTATACCTGATACAGAAGATTGGACAAGTGAGTTATATAACTCTTAGAACAGGGCATTTAATCCCTGAGGCAGTGAGGGTGGATTGCTTGTTACAACCTTGGAAGTAATGATAGGTGGAATGTTGGGAAGGACCATGTTGCACAGGTAAGACATCACATGGTCTACATGACTTCACCTCGGTAAAAACAAAACAATTTTTTGGGGTAAAGTATGCATTAATACTGGTGTTTCTCACTTTACCATTTGACTGCTAGGTGGGAGGGGTGACATTAATTGTGTAAATCCAAGAATACACAGAGAAATGGTTGTATTAGTTTGTATATAGATGGGGAGTCTTGTTGGGGTGCATGTGGAGGTTTTGTATTTAATTGTAATATCGTGTTTATGTGTGGATATGAATATTGCTGATATAATACAAAATGTGTGACATGTATGTTTTAAATTTGAAGCCTTGATGAAGTCCCTATGGGGAAAAAAACGTTGGCTGGGCTGAATGGACTGCTTCTGTGAAAAAGCATTGCTTGAATAAAGTTGGATTCAAAAAGATACACAAGACTCCTGAGTTTCTACTTTGAACTGGATCATGATGAATTGTTTGAGATGAAGATAATCTTTGGGATTGTTGAAAGGACATTTATGGATTGAATTTAACCCTCCTTTTCCTTTATATTCTAGAGTCTCGGTAAAGGGAGTTGTCTCCAGGCCCTTCCCCATGGCATGTGGTATGAGGCAGGGCCTCCTCATTTTCACCCTAATTACGGAACAGCTTGCAAGGTGTGTAAGAGGCAATGCACAGGTGTGAGGTATTAGATGGGAGGGTGGACTTTAAGACCGCATCTCTTTGTATGCTGATGACATTTTATTATATTTGCAGAGGCTGGACCTTTTAATCCCGAAAATGATTCAGATTCCAAGGGCTTATGGCGAGCCTCCCCGCCTCAAGGTGAGCTGGTGCAAGTTGTTTATAATCTTTTTTACGGGAAGAGAGGAGATGGGACTCCCAGAAGTACCCGCAATGAGGAGCACATGGGAATATTTCTGTTATCTAGGTATGCTAATTTTGAGAGACCAGCAGGAAAGATGGAACCATAATAATGCCACTCAGATTAAGAAAGTTTAAGCTTATATGGCTGCCTGGAGTAGACTGCCACTGAATATGATGGGCACAGGGGGGCCTTGTTTAAAATTGCTGTATTACTCAAGTTGTGATACACACACTGCAAAATTACCCCTATTGAATCGTCGCCCCCAGCTTTTTTTCCAATCTGCAATCCTCCTCCATTAGCTTTTTGTGGATAGGAGGACCATTTAGAGTGGCTCATAGGAAGTGTATTCAGTCCCCGTTCGACGGTTGGTTGGGACAGCTGACAAAGGTTTATTATTGTGTAGCTCACTTGCTCTCCATCAACAACTGTCTCTTGGGAGACAGACGATCCAGCAGTGAGACTGGAAATCAAATCCCTAGACGAGAATGAATATATCCCAACGTTAAATGGAAAAGGGCTTCTTCTGACTTTGTTGTCAATCACAGCTGCACCCTTGGAAATGGCACTGGCACGGGACCTGGCTTACATAAGTCTGTCAGCTGGAGAGGTTCCATTGTTATGTGGTCACATTATAAGCCCAGTTAGAAATGCCACCATTTTACATGCTCACATTTCTAAGTTGCCTTCTTTCTTAAACACTGTGACATTTGACACACATTCTTTTGCATGCCTATGCAGGATAATATTCTCTGAACTAAGCTTTAGTTACATTTCCACTTAGTAGGCAAATTATCAAATACCTTGAACATTCTGTACAAGGTCTAAGATCACTACACAAAATTTTATTTGTGTTGCCCATTTGGCGACAGAGGTATCACAATAGCAAAAACAATAGCAGCCTGACTAGGACTTCGGCACAGTAACATGGATGATGTTTATTATAAAAACAACATCACTCCCTTGTTTAGACAGCGGAGCATTTCGCTGGCACTGAGAAGTCAACACATGGTGGAATTCCAGCCCAGCTGATTCCTGTTTAACTCATGCGAGGGATGCTGCCCAGCTCTCCACCAAGATGGGCAGCCTGAAGACACTTACCCACAGGTAACGGGGAGTTAGATCACCCTACAGGGATTCAGTAGATTCACTCACCCTAGACACACTAGGTTAGATAGCGCTAGGTAGGAGAAAAATATATTACTGCATTATTTATATGTAAGAATATCTTCTCTATAATAGCAAAATCTATCTTTTTCAGCTTTCTCGCTATGCTAATAACATTATTCTGTTCTCTTCTATTGATTATTGCAGCGCACAAATTTTGTGCACCACAGTGGGGTATGCGGAGTCAGTTTATCCGACCAGTGGGTGTGACGCAGCGAAGCCCGCCAGGCCAAGAGCACCCCGAGCGTGACCTCCGGTAAAGTTTGGGGAATGGTGCACCCATACAGCATCCCTTGAATGTTACCAAACCCAGGGTGTGGAGCTCTAAGCGGTATGCCGGGTCAGACCAGCCACCGTTAAACCAATCATGCATGGTGAGGAGCCGAGTCGCTAAGTAGTAAAGATAGAGATTCATCATCCCCAGGCCACCATCATATGGGGGGATCCGACATTGGGCGAGGGCCAGCCGAGGCCTCCGGCCTCCCCACAAGAACCTAGCAGCCATGCTATCCAGCTCTCGGAACCACGACCTGGAGAAGGAGAGGTGTGTGTTTTGAAGCATATAAAGGAATCTAGGCAGGATCATCATTTTAAACAGGGCTATTCTGCCCATAGGATTCAGTGGCAGAGTTTGCCACTTGAGGAGATCCGCCCGAGCCTTTTTCACCAACGGGGTGACGTTGAGTGACCAAGCGAGTTCAAGGAGAAGGCGACCCAAATTCCCAGGTACTTGAAGGACTGTCGCCGAAGCGGTATCGACGACTGCCAATCAAAGCACTCTCTCGAAAGATGGAGAGGGACCAGAACGGACTTAGCCGAATTCAGTCGGAGGCTTGCTCGAAAAGCCGCAAGGCCCGGAGGCAACGGGGACCTGATCGAGCTGGATCTGCTAAGAACAGCAGGACATCGTCAGCGTGAAGGGCAATCTTATCTTCCTCTACGCCGGGCCATCGCCATCCCGTAAGGAGCTGATCAGAGCATACAAGACAAGCGAAGGGCTCCATTGCCAGCGCGAACAGGAGGGGCGAGAGGGGGCACCCCTGCCTCGTGCCTCTTTCGATGGTAAAGGGGTGTGACAGGGCTCCGTTGACTAATACCTGGGCTCTCGGTTTACAGTAAAGCGCCTTAACCAGGCCGCGGAAGGGGGCTCCAAACCCCATTTCCAGTAAAACCGCCTCCAGGTAGCGCCAATCCACCGAGTCGAACGCTTTCTCAAAATCGACGAGAAGGAGACATAAGTATGAGGTCAGTTGTTGTCGATTTGCTAGAGCAAGATGGAGACGCCGGAGGCAGTGCCGGATTCCTCGGGAAGGCATAAATCCGCATTGGTCATGGTGGACCAATTTGACCAGGTAGGGTCTTATGCGGTTGGCTAGGACAGAGGCGAATATTTGAGCTCCGTGTTAATGAGGGAGATGGGGCGGTAATCAGAGCAATGTTTCGAGGGAGGCTGGGACTTGGGGATCACCACTATGGTGGCCGTATCTGTCTCAGGGCGGAATGAGCCTTGATCAGTCGCCTCCTGGTATACCTCTAGAAGGTGGGGAATCAGAGTTTCCCGAAATGACGCATAGAACTCCTGCGGGAGTCCATCCGGGCCTGGCGTCTTACCCGTAGCCATACGCGAAATTGCATCACTAATCTCCTCTGGGGTGACCGGGAGGTCCAGCGCCTCCGCCTCAGACTCACCGAGTCTCGGGAGGGAGAACTGCCCGTGGTGAAGGAGGTCCGAAAGCAAGAGAGGGGGCGGCTGTGCAGAGTAAAGAATAGAGTAATAGGAGGCGAAGCATTGGGCTACTGCAGCGGGGGCTCGCTGGGTCGCGCCATCCGCGTCAATCACCTCAGGGATGATACGATTGGCCATCGGATAAGTGGCCAGGCGGTGAAGGAGTTTCCCATTTTTATCTCCCCACCCATAGACTCGCGCGACGGAGGACCTCCACAGCAGTTTGGCAGCTTCTAAGGAGGCTTGCTTAATCTCGTCTCTCAGAAACGCCAACCTCCTATCTTGGGCTTCAGTTCTCTCTTCCGGGGTTTAAGCCTCGAGAAGTGCAGCCTGGGTCTCCAGGAGTGTGAGGCTGGAGTCCTGCTTCGTACGTTTAAGTTTGAGTTGGCCTTTCGCGAAGCCTCGGATGGTGGCCTTCCCGGCTTCCCATAAGGTGCCAGGAGAGGAAACCGACCCGTGATTAGTGATAAAATAGTGGCGGAGCTCGTTTCCCACCTGTTCCCTGAAGTCCCTGTCCTGGAGGAACCCGGCGTTCAGCCGCCAGATCGGGCGCAGCGAGGCGGGGAGGCTGCTCATCCGTATCGCCACTGGAGAGTGGTCCGATAGCCCTCTAGGAAGGATGGTGACATTTTGAATTGCCCGACAGTCCGTGGCCGGCAAGAAAACATAATCCAGTCGCGTCTGTGTGCGATGGGACGCTGATGTGTGGGTGTAAAAGCGAGTTGTCGGGTGCCAGAGTCTCCAGGCGTCTCCGAGACCTAGGGTGCTCGCCCAATTCGACAGAAGGGTAGACTGAGCGATTCTGGAGGCGGAAGGGGTCGTGTCAGTGTCAAGGTCTGGGTTCATTACCGCATTGAAATCACCTCCAACGATGGTGGTCCCCAAAGGCAGGGAGGCAACCAGTGGAGCCAGAGACTGAAGTGTGGAGGTCAGTAGGGAGGGAGGTGAGTATACAGCGAGCAAGTTCAGAGGCCGGTCTCCCAGGCTCTCCTCCAGGACGACGAAACAGCCTCTAGGGTCATTAACTACTTTGCTCACCACGAGTGGAAGACCACGTCGCACCAGGACGGCCACCCCTCGTCATCCCAGATTGAAGCCCGAGTGCCAGACTCCGCCATATCCATAGCGCGCCAAGAAAGGGCAGCGATTGCCTACCAGGTGAGTCTCCTGGAGCAGCAGTATGTCTACAGTGTGACGCTGGGCATATCGGAGGACCGCTGTGCGCTTGACCTTATCCAGCAGGCCGTTAACATTCCAAGACATGATATGAAGCGACGCCTGCGCTGTAGAGGTATCAGCCATAAGGAGAGTGGGGAAAGGACAGGACACCTAGCATGGGTGCTTGGCGCGGATGGAAGGGTGCATGCACGCGAGGAATAGATGCAATTCTACATTGCTGGGTCGTGCGCGTTCGTCGTGTAGCTGGGAATGTACGCTGGTACAATAAACAAAAGAAACAACAGAAACAAAACGAACAGGGACAACGAACAGGGACAACGGTCCCCCCCTCCCCAACCCCCTCCCGCCTCCCTATACTTCAGGAACGGAAGCATCTGTCGCCCTAACTAGGAACACAAGAATACCAAACTAAAACGCTTGGGAATGGGGAATCGTGGAGGAACCCTCCTCATATCAGGATGTTCATTGGTAATGTCCATCAGGAAACAAAGTAGTACAAGTTGAAGCACAGCCTCAGGGTTGCAGAGCTGCCTGTGAGTTCGTGGCTGTGTCCATCGGGAGATAGAGTTAATAACAAGGCAGAGTGCAGCCTCCTGGTACGGAGCCGGTTGCAACCAGAAGGCAAAGATGGGCTCAAGCGGGAACTGTAAGAAGTGTCGGGCTACGGGAGAGATCTGTGTCCGGCAGGTCCAACAGTGATGGGCGAGGCGCTCCCATGGTCGGAGCGGCCCGAAAAGCTAGACCGGCGCCCGACAGGGGGAGCTCCAGCAGGCGCCTCAGGCGTCGGCAACCGAGAAGCGCCCAATGGCGAGTCCGAACGGGCGCGCCTCTGCCCCCTCCGCCTACGGGAGCGGTTGCGCTGCGGCTGAGGAGCGGGGATGTCTCGGCGGGTACCACCAGCGTTGTGTGTGAGAGGCGGATTCGGAGCGCTGAGCCGTAGAGGGCGTTCCTCTGTCGCCCATGTCCATGCCTCTTCAGGGGTGTCGAAGAAGAGGGTCCTGTCCTGATACACTACTCGCAGGCGGGCCGGGAAGAGGAGTCTGTAGGATATGTTGAGAGCGCGCAATTTCTGCTTGACGTCCCCAAAGGAGCGGCGTTGGCCCTGTACCTCACGAGTGTAATCAGGGACGATCATGATCGTCTGGCCTTCATACCCAAGATGCTGCTGCTTACGGGCTTCGGCCAGTACAGAGTCTCGGTCCCTAAAGTTGAGAACCCGTAGTATGATCTGTCTATGGGGCCCTCCCGGCGGTTGGTCGGGGCGCAAGCGAACGGTGCGCCCGCTCGATCACGAACCACGGAGAGAGGGAGCCCTCTGGCATCCACGAGCGCAACCAGCGCTCCACGAAATCCGCCGTCCGGCCCTGCTCCGTCCCTTCCGGAAAGCCCACCAGGCGAAGGTTGTTGCGACGGGACCCGTTGTCAGCATCTTCGGCCCGCCGATGGAGCTCCTGGGTGTGAGATTGGAGGCGAGAAACCCGAGCCTTGAGTTGCTGAATGTCATCTTCGACGGTGGATATGCGGGATTCGGTTTCTTTAATCCGGGCCGTGGCGTTACAAAGATCCTGTCGGATTAGAGTCACATCGACCCGGACTTCCGCGATTTTACTTTCCACCGAAGATTGCAAGGCGTGGATCGCCTGGAGGATGGTGGACAGGTCCGCGGCGGCATCTTTGTCTGCATTCCCTCCAGTCGCCCCGGAGTCCGTGGTAGTGAACCGATCAATTTTGGTTTGGGTAGCGGGAGTTTTTGATGCTTCATCTCTACCCATGGCCGCCACCCAGCTGGGTAAAGGTTTGGACACAAACTTCGGGCACTCAGGCAGGACAGAAAGGGGGGGTCGAAGGAGATGGCCGAGGAGGGAGGGGGGGGGGGGGAGTGGGTTCAGGCCTCTCCACGTTCCACCGCCCGATCGACGGCTGAAGCTCACCTCCAGTAGGTCCACTCGCATCCGCAGGCGAGAGTGCCAGGTGTGCAGAGGCTGCAGAAGAGGGCCGGGAGCGAAGCCAGAACCGGTGCACCAGGGCCAGCGTGGACAAAGAAGCAGAGTGCAGCCCTGGGGTGATAGGGGGGCGGGCGAGCCGTGGGGGTGTGGGGTGGGGGAACGATCCGGAGAACTCCTCACACCCTGCCACCCGACGAGGTGGCCGAAATCCGAGAAGGACTGTGTTCACCCCTGGTCGCCGGGTCCGCAAAGGTACTCAAGAGGGGAAGCTGCCTCACAAGAGTCACCGCTGCTCGAATCAGCAGCCGAGACGCCCTCCGCACACCGCTGGGGGGGTCACCACATGGGGGTTCTCAATCGTCCCCTTCCAGACCCAGATGAGGAACAGGCTTATGGGTCACACCCTCAGACCGGGCACAGCGCGGGCCCGGAGGGACCAGTCCAGGACAAGGCGTGGGGCAGCAAGCAGGGACGTGCGAGGGGTAGACTCTCCGGGGGGGGAAGAGGGAAAGAAGGCCCCCGTCCACGCCATGACCGCAGCCAAACGTGGCAGGCCCCACAAGGAGTCCGCAGGCGAGGGGACGCACCAGCCTGCCGTCGCCGACGGAGCAGCGGTCCAGACGTCCTCCACACACCCCCGCTGCCCCAAGGGAGCAGGAAGACAGTCAAGAGGTCGGCCTACGTCCAGGGCCGTCACTCAGGTAGGACGGAGGGAAGCCCCTTGCACCAGAGACCCAGGCACTTAGAGAGAGAGGGTGGGGGGGTGCGGGACTGCCAGCCCACTGCCACCCGACCCGACGGCCGAATACTCCCGCCCAGGCTGCATCCCAGCTCCTCACCCTCCTCAGGTCCGACGCCGCAACATACCGGCCGGGCCCCACAGGATCTCCTTCTCAGGCTTCCCAACAATCCAGGCACACTAGTCCCTCTCAGGGGAGGGGGGGGGGACCGCCGCCCACCCGGGGGCCACCACGGACCGCAGCCAAGCCTTCGTGTGATGTGTGCAGGGGGAGAGAGGCCAACCCCCCTGCCGCCGTCCGTACGGCCGCTGAGCCCTCACCCACCAGTCACGGACCAGGGAGGCACGCAGGCCCAGACGTCCTGGCCGGCAGCGGCAGGCCCAGGCTCTGGGCCCAGTAACCGGCCGGCAGTCAGGGAGCGGATGCAGGGACAGACGAGGATGCAGGTATCAAGGGACAAAGTCTTGGAAGGGCGCGGAGCGGAGCACTAGTCTGCTCACCGCCCGATCGACGGCCGACAACACTACCGGCACCCCAGGAAACACGAGCCGAGCGTGGCAGGCTCAGGCCGCATCCAGCACCCCACAGCCTCCGGGAACAGATTGCGAGACCCCGGCGCCTGTACAGTCCCAAGCCGATTCGGCGCCAGTAGCTCCACCGGATCATCTGCAGCAGACACAGTTCGCCACACAGCCCCGGGGCTCAGGGGCAGCGAGAGGAGCCGGGAGATCGCTCCGGCGGGGCCACCATTTTGGGAGCACCACGAGTCAGAGTCACTCTCCAGAGGCCACCCGCAGCGTGCAGACGCCACACACAGTGCCTCTAAGGATGGTTCCGGGGTTCCAGACTACCAGGCAGCAGGATTCAGAGGTAAGAAGCAGTAGATGGCGACGGATAGAGGAGCAGATGACGGAGGGGTCCAGAGCACTTCTAAAGTGCGACCGCCATCTTGACGCTCCCGGCCACGCCCCCCGGGTCTCCGGTTTTTAGAAGATCTTTTATTGGTCAGACCACTGCTACTGTGGGCCTCAATTTGGAAAAGGGAAGAAACGGCTTTTATCAAATCAATTATTTTAGATTGCCTTCATTTGCACGATGCACTAAGAATTCCATGGTTATTATATATGAATTCCTCTTTAGAAAACCTGTTTAAGATATCAGTATGGTCAAAGATATCAAAAATATTGTCCCATACAAAGAAGGGGATTAGAGACTCCTTTTTGCAGTATAGGCTGGATTTTAGATCAAAGGCCGAGCAGAACAAACCGACTGTCGCCCTGTACAAATCTTCTAGCCTTGAGGAGGGTGCTAATAATTACCTGTCATATGTGACTTATGTACAGCACCGTTTTGTGCTACTAAGATTGAGATGCGGCATCGTTCATTATCTTGTTGCATTCCCAAAAATGAGGTCTCGGCCATCTGACATGGAACCATGTCCCTGCGATAACAAAAGTAAACAAAGCACACTGCTCTTTATATTGTTTTGTAACTTTTATCATAATTTTAGGTGTTTTTTATCCTAAACCATTGTTTGTCGCTCATAATATTAGGTCACATAAAGCAGCAATCAAATTCTTGGTGATACTAGGTGATCCTCTAATATGCTATAAATTTGCCCTGTTTATCTTGAAAATCGATCAATGGGAGGAAAAGCTTTCAGCTAAAATGAAAAAAAATGAACTGATTTTAATAATTGTGATTGTACCTGCTTGTCTTAAATTCATTTTAAATGCATTGTGATTGTACTTTTATGGCTATTTTCTTTTGATGGTCGAATAAAGATTTAAACTGAACTGATTAACTCTCTCAAACCTTTTGCAACCCTCAGGAAGGGATGGGAACAAGACCTGGGCAAATTAGAAAAGGCAGAATGGTTTGAGGCCAGAATATCGGTGATTCTTGCCAGATTGACCTTCATCCAATTTAAATGCTTCTATAGGGTGTACTATACGCCTGAGAAGCTGTGGAAAGTGGGGAGAGGGACCCATCTTAACAGTTTGAAATACAAGACGAATAGGGGTACCTTACTAAATACGGTGCAGGGATGTTCAGTTATACTGTGTGTGAGTGTATTGGTCCCACATATTAGCGACACTGAAGGCTGTGATCAGAATTCTGATAGACACAGATTCAAAACTGGCGTTCTTGGCATATCGCCAGATTGGGATGACCACAGAAGGGCTAAACTGTTGGTTACTATCAGTTTTATTGTGGCCAAGAGTGATATCGCCTTGCACTAGAGATCTAATATTTATCCTCCAGTCTCCACCTTCTTCTGTGGCAGTTTGTTAGAAACAGACGGCGTTTCCTGCACCATTTTATTTCAAAAGTTCCTGCCCATGTGGGCGTGGCCACTCCCCTGGCCTTCTGGATCTTGTGGTGCCTGATATGATAAAACTCTTGTGAGTCCGACTGAAAATAATAAAATAAAATATCAGTATTGCCCCTGTGGGCAGAGTCAGAGTCTCGCAACACATGCCTGTTCCGCTTTATAGCAGTCGTCTAGGGAATGTGTTGCGAGAGATTGACTCTGCCCACAGGGGCAATACTGATATTTTATTTTATTGTTATTTTCAGACGGACTCACACGAGTTTTATATCAGGCACCACAAGATCCAGAAGGCCAGGAGTGGCCACGCCATATGGGCAGGAACTTTGAAATAAAATGGTGCAGGAAACGCCGTCTGTTTCTAACAAGCTGCCACAGAAGAAGGGATTCTATTTCCCGAAACGTGTCTGGTGAAGCCATGGATTGATGAGGCAGGCTTTCGCACTGATGCCTGCGTGCAAGTTTGCCGTCAAATAAAGGGGTTTATTTATCTGCCGGCTGGCTTCTCTCATTTGGGGCTACCCTTGTGTCTGGATTTGTAGCGGCTGAGCCCAGCCGCGAGAGAAGCCCACCACTTGTTTTTGGGCCTGGGACAGCGTCACGATGATGTTGTCCATGCGACAGGAGGCAGTTTCCCTAGACGACTGCTATAAAGCGGAACAGGCATGTGTTGCGAGACTCTGACTCTGCCCACAGGGGCAATACTGATATTTTATTTTATTGTTATTTTCAGACGGACTCACACGAGTTTTATCATATCAGGCACCACAAGATCCAGAAGGCCAGGGGAGTGGCCACGCCCACATGGGCAGGATTTTTTTTTAAATAAAATGGTGCAGGAAACGCCGTCCGTTTCTTACAAGCTGCCACAGAAGAAGGGGATTCTATTTCCCGAAATGCGTCTGGTGAAGCCATGGATTGATGAGGCAGGCTTTCGCACTGATGCCTGCGTGCAAGTTTGTCGTCAAATAAAGGGGTTTATTTATCTGCCGGCTGGCTTCTCTCATTTGGGGCTACCCTTGTGTCTGGATATATATATATATATATATATATATATATATATATATATATATATATACACACCAAGGTATATTGAAGAATGAGTGGGTGTATGAGTGAGTGGATGATTTAGTAGGTGGGTAACTGTATAAATGAGTGATTAAACAGGTCTTAGTGAATGCATGGGTGAATGAGTAATCTGTGTGAATGTCTGTATCAGTCTGCCAGTTGGTGTGTAAGTGGCTGCATGGGTTCGTGAGTAGCTACATGAGTGTCTATATGGGTTAATGATTGGTTATCCGAGTACCTGTATGGGTGCCTGAGTGTCTGTGTGGGGGGGGGATGACTCCCTGCATGGATGTGTGAGTGGGTGATTCACTGGGTGTATGAGTTAATGAGTGCATCTGCGAGAGGCTGTATGGGTGAGTGAGTGTGCGTATGGCTGTGTTGGTGAGTGAATGGATGTCTCAGTGGTATATGTGTGAGTCACTACATATGTGAAAGGCAGTGTATGTGAGTGTTGGAGTATATATGTGACTATATATGAGAGTGAGTGATTGTGAGAGTGGCTGTATGGATGAGTGTGTGCTTGTGTCAGTGATTGTAGAAGAGAGTAAGTATGTGTTACTATTTGTATGAATAAGTGAGTTGGTGTGTGTATAACTGTATAGGTGAGAAAATCGCAGTGTGATTGATTCTTTGGGTGACTGACTACGTGGGTGAGTGGAGGTGTGTGAGTGTCTGTATGGGTGTATAAGTGCATATATCAGTGGCTGTATTGATGAGTGACTGCGTGTATGAGTAACTGTATGGGTGAGTGAGTGGATGTGTGTGTAGACCTATGAATCAGTAGGTGGGTATGTACTAACTGGTATTGGTGTTTCTATGGTTTCAAAAAAGGTAGTCTGTATTTTAGAGTGGGTGTATGAAAGGTGATAGGGTGTGAGGAGGTGCATCGGATATTAAGTGGATGATGTAATCAGTGATGTCATTTGAGACGTCATCAGTGATGTCACTGACCATGTCATGAGTGATGTAATATGTGTCGTCCTCAGCAGTGCATTGGGGGGGGGACGCGAGTTATAGTTAGCTCAGGTAACTATAGCGGCCGAATTGCTCCAGTTTTGTACGAGTAAAATGGCAGCCTAACTATAACGTCCCTGAAACCGGTGTTTTTGAATTTCTATGGTTTTTTAAATGCCAATACTAAATATAACAACCCTGAAACCTCTGTTTTTTTCAGTGAATTTCTACGGTTTTTTAAATGCTAATTTCTAACTATGCCTACATAGGGTAGGACGTGTAGAAAGAGGAAGAAAGGAGCAGAAAGAAGCAAGAGAAATGCAGAAAGAGGCAAGAGAGGTGCAGAAAGAGTAAGAATGTGCAAAAAGAGGCACGAAAATTGCATAAAGAGGCACGAGAATTGCATAAAGAGGCACGAGAATTGCATAAAGAGGCACGAGAATTGCATAAAGAGACAAGAGAAGTGCAGAAAGCAGCAAGAGCAGTGCAGAAATAACCAACAGAGGTGCAGAAAGAGGCAAGACAAGTGCAGAATGAAGCAAAAGAGGTGCAGAAAGAGGCAAGAACTGCAGAAAGAGGCAAGAGAGGTGCAGGAAAAGGGAAGAAGGGTGCAGAAAGAGGCAAGATGGGTGCAGAAAGAACCAAGAGAGGTGCAGAAAGAGGCAAGAGGGGTGCAGAAAGAGGCAAGAGGGGTGCAGAAAGAGGCAAGTGGGGTGCAGAAAGAAGCAAGAGGGGTGCAGAAAGAAGCAAGAGGGGTGCAGAAAGAAGCAAGAGGGGTGCAGAAAGAAGCATGAGGGGTGCAGAAAGAAGCAAGAGGGGTGCAGAAAGAAGCAAGAGGGGTGCAGAAAGAAGCAAGAGGGGTGCAGAAAGAAGCAAGAGGGGTGCAGAAAGAAGCATGAGAAATGCAGAAAGAGGCAAGTGAGGTGCAGAAAGAGGCAAGTGAGGTGCAGAAAGAGGCAAGTGAGGCGCAGGAAGAGGCAAGAGAAGTGCAGAAAAAGGAAGAAAGTTGCAGAAAGAAGCATGAGAAATGCAGAAAGAGGCAAGAGAGGCGCAGAAAGAAGCAAGAGTGGTTTGCACACCATTAGTACCAATTTAACACCCACATTTAGCAATAAGTATCAGGTGACCATTCTATGTTTGCAAAGGGCCTTCCACCACGCTGTAACACTTGCCGCTGCATTTTTGGTAACGTTTGAGCCTTTTGAGCTAGAAACAAGGTTTTTTTTGTTCAAATCTGCAGATTATGCAGCAGATGATGGATTATGTGGCAAATGCGGAAAATGTATAACTGTACGAAAGTCGGTGCAGCCAAACAGTCGCATAATTCCAGTGGCCCTGCTCATACCTCTGACTAGGTCCAGAAGTGCTCCTCAGTGGTTCCTTCTTTTTTGTCTCATTGAGTTTATACTTTAGCTTCTATAGAAACGAGGAAGACTAAACCTGAGGTTACCACAACACAGACTACCATACCACATAATTAGTCTTCATAACACATAATCCCACTCTACATAATTCGTAGACACTAAATACCACATACTTTCTATCCACATAATTTCACTGCACAACATACCACAATTTCACTACACATAATGTACATCCACTCCACTCCAAAAAACATTAATAAAAAACCATTACATTTACAACACCAATAGCTCTAACTCTTGCAAATCCGAGACCTATTACAACTAGTAGTCGCATTTGCAGAGTAGTGGAGAAAGGGAGCTGGGCCTCCCACCAGCGCTCAGGAATTCCGCTGCGTAGGACTTACACGAGGTACCAGGAGGGCTTATTGGCCCCCAAAGTCCCTCAGGAGTAAAGTGGACTTCATCCCCCAAACCGTAGTGTGCCAGGAGGCGCGTTTGCAGAATGGTGGAGAAAGGGGGGCGTGGCCTCCAAAGACCTCTTAGCAATCCCACTGTGTGGGACTTACTGGAGGTAACAGGAGGGGTAGTTGGCCCCCAAGGACAACCTTTGGGGCCAACTACCCCTCCTATTACCTCCAGTAAGTCCCACACAGCAGCATTGTTAAGTTCTCAAAGCAGGCCACGCCCTCTTTGCCCACCAGTTTGCAAACACGCTCCCTGGCATGCTCTTGGGTGGGGATTAAAGTCCCCTTTGCTGCTGGGAGTCATTAGGGGCCAACTAGCGTACCTGATACCTCCAGTAAGCCTCAGATAGTGGGATTGCTGAGAGGCGGACACAGGCCATGCCCCCTTTCTCCACCACTCAGCAAACGCACCTCCTGGCGCGCTCTTGGTTGGGGGATGAAGTCCCCTTGCCTCCTGGGGGCCAACTAGCCCTCCTGTTATCTCTAGTAAGCCCCACACAGGTGGATTGCTGAGAGTGGTCCGAGGCCACGCCCCCTTTTTACACCACTCTGCAAACGCACCTCCTGACGCATTGCTGCTCGGAGGATGAAGTGCACTTTAGTCCTGAGGTCCTCCGGACACAAGAGGACCTCATCGGCCCACCAGCAATGTGCCAAGAGGCGCGTTTGCAGAGTGGTGTAAAAAGGGGCGTGGTCTCGGACCACCTCTCAGCAATCCCACTGTGTGGGGCTTACTGAAGGTACCTGGTGGGCTAGTTGGACTCTTAAGATTCTAGGGGACTTAATCCCCCAACCCAGAACGCGCCAGGAGGTGCGTTTGCAGAGTGGTGCAGGGAGGGGGCGGGGCCTCCGGCGAGATGCCGGCTTCTTTTTTCTTATTTTATTGTTAGAAGGGGGGCTGTGTGGCCCCCCTTCTCTTTATATTTTGTGGGCCCTGGGGATCCCATCCCCCAGGGCCTGAGACATTTTATATATATATATATATATATATTTATTTTAAACGGTAAGGGGCCACACGGCCCCCCTCCATAGGCTGATTTCGGCCCCGGGGACCCCATATCCCGGGGCATGGCCACT
This sequence comes from Calotriton arnoldi, assembly GCA_963921515.1. Lineage (NCBI taxonomy): Eukaryota > Metazoa > Chordata > Amphibia > Caudata > Salamandridae > Calotriton > Calotriton arnoldi. Next base: position 4,513,761 of record CAWUFW010000079.1, on the reverse strand, counting down.
TAATTATTTTTTTAAATTTCCTTTTCAAGAAGGGGGCCGCGCGGCCCCCCTCCTGAGGCCATTATTGGCCCCGAGGAACCCATCCCCCGGGGCTTTGCCTCTTTAAAAAACAATTTGTGTTTTTTTCCATTACGGGAGGGGGGCCTCGTTGCCCCCTTTCCCTCAGCCACTTTTGGCCCCGGGGACCCCATGCCCCGGGTCCTGGCCTCACATTGGGGACCGCGGGTGGAGCCCCAATACCCCAGTGTTTCCTGCCAGCTCCCCGCCTCCTGCGGGAGCTGGCATTGCTTTTAGACAAAGGGAGCTGCAAACATGCAGCTTCCTTTGTCCAAAAGCATATCTGCTTTGCTTCATGGAAGCGAGAGCAGTTTTTCCGCTCTCGCTTCCATGAAGTGAAGCAGAAGTTTGCAATGGCAGGGCGGGAGCAGTGCTCCCGCCCTGCCATTGCAAACAGCAATGTCCCGGGGGTGGGCACGCCGGGACATTGCTTGGGCCGGCCCTGGGGGGTGGCGGTCCCAAGGGCCATGGAGGGTTCCAGGAGGGGAGCCCTCCAACAAGTTTGAAGCCCCGGGTAGGTGGTGGTCCCTGGGGCCGCTACGGACCCCGTATTTTATTTTCTCAATGCCCCGGGGAGGTGGTGGTCCCCGGGGCAGTGTGGCGGGGGCAGGAGCCCCCCCACACTACTTTTAATGTATTACAGTCCCGGGGAGGTGGCGGTCCCCGGGGCTTGGGGGGGCCCTCGAGGCCCCCCCACTCATATTACACAAATGCCCCGGGGAGGTGGCGGTCCCTGGAGCAGCGTGGGGGGGGCAGGAGCCCCCCAAAACATTTTGTTTTAAAAGCCTCGGGGAGGTGGCGGTCCCCGGGGCTGCGGGGGGGCCACATGCCCCTCGCATATTATTAATCAAGCCCGGGGAGGTGGCGGTCCCCAGGCCTGCAGGGGCCCCCGCATAATAAATCTGCATTGCCCCCGGGACCTGGCCCACCCCGGGGCTTCTAGAAAACTAAGCGCGGGAGACCGCACTTCGTTTATTTATTTTTTAAATTTTCAGGTGGATTCGCGGACCCACGCAAATCCCGCCAAAAATAAAATATAAAAAAAATGCTTTTTTTGGCCCTCAGGGTCCCTGTGGGACCCCCTGAGCAGGCCTAGGGGGTCAGGGTGTTTCTACCCTTAGTCACAAGATGGCTGCCAACACTTCTTGGTTTGAAGTGTTGGCAGCCAATCAGAATCAAGCTCGTGATCGGGAGGGTTCGCGGAGCCACCGCAGTCACCAGATAGATATTTCTTTATTTTTGAATTTCTCAGGAACTACTGAACACCATTTAAAGCAAAGAGTGCACTCTGGACAAAGAGCTACCTCTCTGCCAAATTTGGTGTCATTCCGTTCAGCAATTCGGGCTGTAGCTGCGACAAAAGTTTCCTATGAAAATTAACATGGAGAAAACGCGTTTTGGGACCCAAGTTTTTTCTTCTCGGCCACCGCTTGACGAATCACCCCGAAACTTTCAAGACCGGAGCTGATCGTATTGCCCCATTAGTTTTGAAAATATCGCGAAGATTCGTCAACCGTCGCCAACGATATTGGCAAAAGAAAAAAACGCTTTTCCTATGGAAACTATATAACCACCTGTGTTCAGGATGGACTGGCTAACCCCCCATGCACGGCAGAAACTTTAGTGATGAAATGGAGGCCGGAGCAGCAGTGAAAGGTCTGACGCCGAGGGTCAAAGGACTCTTTTGGCAGGGGACCTGACAAGCTGCAGGAAGCCCCCTTTCATTATCTTGGAGTTTGAACCGATGCTAGGACCAGGGCACTGGGGATATTGGCCTGTGGCGAGGACAGGTACGAGACATTTTGGTGTACCAAGTTGCGAGGGGTTAATTGTGGACCAAAGCGGCACTGGTGAAGTACTGCTCACAGTAAGAAATCAAATTAATGAAATAATTGACTTGCCGCAGAAACAATTACAAAACCTATGGAGTGACATACCTTTGCGCTGCTTTATTAAAGTGCTAAATTTGAAGGAAAGTGTGCAAAAAGACTCTAAAAATGTATGAATTATTGTTTTAATTACCTGCTGCATTCAAAGTATGTTGTTTATTTTTACTGATCTGGAGAGCATTTAAAGAGCCTGAAAAATGGCGACTGGTCAAACTGAGAAAGGCTGTCTGATCAGCCGAAACACGCTTATGAAAACCAGAGCTGCTAACATGCTGTAATGAACAAAGCCCCTTGATATATCTATCCTTGGACTTTCTGCTGCTCTTGCAATTAAATGGATAAACTATTACCTGCCCTGAGTAGCAGCTTTCTTTCAAAAGAGAAAGATGTGAGAAGTGTTTGTTTTGAGAGATATATATATATATACAGCAAATCCTCCGTTACAGAGAGATAAGGGTCGCACTCCAGCAGTTGTAAACCAGTGATTAATTTATTCTTAAATCATTTAAGTCAGCAAACACAGACCAAAACTAACGCGTTTCGGTATTCCCACGATACCTTGTTCACAGTTACTTTGTAACACGATCTGGCTTGTTTTTAAAAGCAATTCCAGGAAAACCAATTACGTCATTTCCTATTTGTCAAGGGCATTACTCCTCAGACTTCTGGGAGATGTAGTCCCCTAAGGTAATAGTGATAATATTTAAACATATTAAGGTGACTATAGTGAAAAATAGTGAAAAAAACTTTTTTCCATTGCAAATTACATAAAATAGAATAAGATCAAATTAATTTCACCACCGCAAGCTCAATCATCTGTTGTTACATGTTTACATGAGTTCGAAGTTGTTTACATTGATTCAATGAAAGATAAGGGTCCGTTTATTATAATTTTCTCATGCCCAACAGGGGTCACCAAATGTTGGAACTCTTATGACACTCTGGTGGAAGATCACTTCTACCCACCCGTGGAGTCTTTACGTTTTACGAGGGTATATCCATTAGTTGGAACACAGTTTTTCAATTGCCAACAGACCTTTATGTATACTTAAAATTTATTTCATTCGACAAGTTTATCCCTCCAGTGGGGTGATGTATATCTTTCATGTAATCATCTTTTTCTTCCCTCAGTGGGTGTAGTCGTCCTTTCATGTTATTTCTTAATGATGATCGGTTTGTGTAGTGTAAAGTATAATCTGCACCTTAAGGTACTTTATACTACACAACCGGTGACCCCTGTTGGGCATGAGAAAATTATAATAAACGGACCCTTATCTTTCATTGAATCAATGTAAACAACTTCGAACTCATGTAAACATGTAACAACAGATGATTGAGCTTGTGGTGGTGAAATTGAAATTGATTTTATCTTATTCTATTTTATGTAATTTGCAATGGAAAAAAGTTTTTTTCACTATTTTTCACTATAGTCACCTTAATATGTTTAAATATCACTATTACATTAGGGGACTACATCTCCCAGAAGTCTGAGGAGTAATGCCCTTGACAAATAGGAAATGACGTAATTGGTTTTCCTGGAATTGCTTTTAAAAACAAGCCAGATCGTGTTACAAAGTAACTGTGAACAAGGTATCGTGGGAATACCGAAACGCGTTAGTTTTGGTCTGTGTTTGCTGACTTAAATGATTTAAGAATAAATTAATCACTGGTTTACAACTGCTGGAGTGCGACCCTTATCTCTCTGTAACGGAGGATTTGCTGCATGTTTAGCGGTTTGGTTCAACCGCGTGGGCTACGCACCTTGTGGAGCGCCGATAACCCGGATAAAGTGAACCGACCTTGGATGTGATATATATATATATATTCCCTGAAAAAAGGTTAATGTGAGGTTATAGATAGTAATTGTAATATGTTGCTTATTACAAAAACAACTCAGAAATTTAATGAAAAAAAACAAAGATTAACAGGAAATTATAACCTATCCTGAAAGGAGCGCCTCAGTTCACAATGTTCACAAATCTATTATTCAAGTAATGGTTTCGTGCAAAAAAAAGGTTCATAGGCAGTCTTTGATGAATTTCAAACTCTGGTTTATTTAAAAAATTCCCTTGTACCAACAATAATTCTATACTGTGCACCTGGTGCCCATGACCCTTCAATTCCATCTCCCAAATTCGACTTTGGGAGATGGAATTGAAGGGTTCTGACTAACTGCAATTATAATGAATTTGTATTAAGAATTTTAAGACATATTTGAACGTGTTCTGATCAACTGTGATTATAATGAATTGTATTAAGATGGGATGTGAAAGCATGCTATGTTCTCATGAAGCAGTCATTGGCACCAGGTATACAGTATAGAATTATTGTTATGTTGGTACAAGGGAATTTTATACCCTTGGAACCAGGGAGGATTCAAAGACTGGATATAGGCAGGCATTACTGTTTAAGAATTGAGTTAATGTAATTATTGTGGGGACACTGATGAATTCTTGTTTTTGAAAAAGAGGAACAGCAGTAATTTGTTCATTGATGCATTATGTTTTCTTTTAATTTACAGCCCTGATAATGTCCAAGTGTGGACGAAACACGTTGGCTGATTTGTTACTATATTGTGTGGATCTAACAATTTGAAAGGTTTTTGAAATAAACCACAGAGTTTGATATTCATCAAAGACTGCCTATGAACCTTTTTTTTTTTTTTTAAGGAAACCATTACTTGAATAATAGATTTGTGAACATTGTGAACTGAGGCGCTCGTTTCAGGATAGGTTATGAATTCTTGTTGATTAGTGGCCCAGTGGCGGTGGGACCACTGAAAGTTGAGCGTGGATGAACTACCTAATCAACTAACCGGTATTACACACCAGTGAGCACACATCCTAGCCCTCACCGCCTATCGAGTTGGATGAATCATTTAACAGGAAATTATAGTTAGGTGAAAATGTAAAAAAAAACAGATTTTAAACTTAGACTTAGAAATTACTTTATTCGGTCTGTTTTGTAGTTTACAGATCATAAAAGTACAAAAAGATATAAATACATATAAAACCATGTTAAAATTGATAGATCGAATTCAGGCTACATCTTACAAATTAATTAGTCAAGATAAAAGATCACAACATCATCTAAGTCCCTAAAACCCATTCAGAAAAAAATAAGCATATTAAATAACAATTTCGATAATAAAAACAACACGACAATCAATCATTCATATACAATCATAAGATAGCCGATACATAATTAGCCGTAAAAATAACTAACAACATTTTTCGTGTGCAATAAAGAGCCACATTTTTCCTTCTTAAGCAAGCTAGCAGAAAAGAGGCTGTCGCAAAACAGATAAATGGATCCTGGAGTTGCTTTATATACAATAATGCCGGACGGCATTGCCTAATCTTGAGCTTCTTTATAATTGGGAGGTAAATCTAGCTCGTTCCTTCTCGTAAAGCCCACAGAAAAAGAAGATGTGACAGTCTGACTGCACCGACCCCTTGTCACAAGGGCATGCCGACAAGTCAGAAGTCCTATACCTTTTTGGTGGGTAGGCTAACATCAATGGAATTAAGTTTAGGCGGAATCTCAGCAAAATGAATCTGTGTTGCCCATTTCCAATGCTATATAAAAAGGAAAAATCTCCCTCTATTATCGGTGGTAATTGGAGATATAGCATCACTGATTTATTTTGCCGATTTCCTTCCTGGCGCTCATATGCCGCCTTTGAAAGGAAAATTGCCTTCAATTTTTGCTTCGAGGTTATTCTGCACAAATTGGGAGAGGTAAACAATTCCTCTAGTCCTAAAGCAGCTAGGTTTACCCTCACATACTGAAGCCAGGGGATTTTACGTGCGTTATCCAAAGCAATTTTTAATTATGAGCGGAGTTAAGTTTACAGTATCTCTGCGCCATATTGAGTGCTACAAAAGGATCGGAGTGATCTTAATAGTGTCTGTTATATAGGGTAATCCTGCTTCCAAATGGCAGATATAATTCGAGCACGATCTCGGGAGAGATAGTACTTTCTTATAAAATCGGTCCTCTAGATTTTGGAGTTGTTACCGGGACCATTCCCCATATACCTGCCCCGTATGTGGCTACAGAGAGTGTCTTTGCTTGATATATTGTCTTTATAACGGCAAGTGGTTTTGTGCCTAATCTACTAGCGAAGGTATTTATAGCTTCCATGCTCCTTTCCATCCCCAGGGCTCTGTTTTTCACCATGTTTGCCGAGGACAGTTTTTTTTGTCAAAGTGAACCTCTAAATACGAAAAAGAATCAACCACCTCTAGTCTCCTTGAGCCTAGCGCAAAGGATTGCGGTCTCTTTATCACAGGGGTACCTGTATAAGGACAAAGGACTTATCCTCATTTACCCATTGACCCACTGAAGCCATATGGGAAGCATAGGCGGTTATCAATCGTTGGAGGGCCACCCCCGTACGGGCTATTAATACCACGTCATCAGCATATGCGAGAATCTGTATAGTTTGGGAGTCAAAGGTGGGCACATCTAATGTACCTCCAGTCAGTGCGGCTCCAATCCCATTAGTGTATAAAGAGAAGAGGAAGGGAGATCGGACCTTGTTTAGCTCTGGTATATTTGTCAGTTCTCATTGCTAAATTGAGGCACTGGTCTATAGTGCCTCTACCAGCCTGGAAACCATATTGCGCCTGCATCAGAATCTTCTTCTCCATTGCCCACTCTTCTAACCTATTTAATAGTAGGCGTCCCATTAGCTTTGCCGTGGTATCCAATAATGAAATGGGTCTGTAGTTCTATGGCTTCTGTTTGTCACCCTTCTTATATATCGGAACGATAATGCTAGTATTCCATGAAGCTAGTGGGGTGGTTTTAGCAATTTCATTAAAAACATTAGTTAATAGTGGGGCCCATAAATCTTGGTGCTCGAGGAAGAAATCTATAGGGACACCATCGGGGCCTGGAACCTTTCCACTCGTACACTTTTCCCAGTCCCCTACTAACCTCCTGTACTAAAAAAGTCAGATATTCATTCGTTGGTCTTTCTACAGCTGGACCATTAAATCCAGAGATGTTATTTGAGTCAAAAATCTGTTCAAAGAGGGCTACCCATTGATCTTCACTTACATGAGAGTCTAGAGAAGGATCACTACTTTTTTTTTAAATAAGGGGCGTTGATCACTCTCCAGAAACCTTTCGAATTCTTGGAGGCGGCCGCTTTCTCCAGTTGTTCCCATGCTTCTTCTCTCATAGCTTTTTCCATATCTTTTCTGGCCACCGCATATGCCCTACGGAGCAGCTTGATCCGGTCCCTGTCTTTCGGTTGTTCTTTTAAGGCCTTGTGCAGAGTCCTTAAAGCTTTTGAGCAAGCTTGATCAAACCACCCTTTCTCCTGTGATTTTAATGGGGGTTTTGTACATACCAGGGCCAGTTTTACTTTCTTCAGTAGGGTCTCAAAAGAAGAGGACAAAAGGGAAGTATCGCCCTCGCACTCTAGGCATTTTAAGACAAGCGCCATATTCTCAACTAAGAATTGTGGTACTAATTTCATCTGATCTATTTGTGGCCATTTCAACTGGTAGCCATTTTTCCGAGCTAGAGTAGGTTTTTCTAATTTTTGGGCCGACTTTTCCCCTCCTACATTTACTAGAAAAGAAGTGGAGAGGATAGCATGGTCACTAAAAGCAGTAAATTGTATTACTAATTGGGCAATCCTTCCCTATATTGGACCGGACACTATTATATAGTCTATGGTTGAATCATAATCCTTTCTATTGAAAGTCTTGTGGAATTCGCCATTTGTTGTGTCCATCTCATTTATCATTTCCAGATTCCTTGTATGGAGCAATCTATTTAGGCAATTTCCATACTCATGATGTGTAAAGTGCAGTAAAATTTCACCCTGTATATCTTCGAAACCACAAATTTTATTCGATTTGAGCTTACATGATTGCACATTAAAATCCCCCATCCAGACTATATTTATGTCTTTCTTCCTCTTTCCTGTACTAATTTTTCCTAATTCATTTTCCAAAGTGCTCACCACTGCTTGTGGGTCTCTAAAATTATTGTTGTAGAATTGTATTAATAGCCAATCCTGGTCGCTATCTCCCTCTACCAATAGTAAATGAAAATGTGGGCTAGGGGACACAAATTTTTTGATTTTAATACATAATGTGTTTGCTATTAAGGTTAACAAGCCTCCTCTTGCTCTCCCTGCTGAAGATGGGACAGCATTTGTTTGATAAGATCGAAACCCATCCAGGGCCCAAGTCTCCTGGAAACATACGATATCATGGTTTTGCCACAGTGCCAACCATGAGTAATTATTCCGTTTTTGCCCATAGCTGCTAAATTCCAAGAGGCTATTTTTACATCAGTTTTATAACCCTCACTCCAAGGGGTACTAGTTCTCTTTCCCTTGCTTGGGAAACAATTTCCCCTTTAATAATTGTCCTTGCGGAATTTGTTTTGAACCCGGTGTCAGTCAATCGCAGACCTCAAGATCTGTGAGGGGGGTAAATCTGTTTCTCACAGTTATCCCATCTATTTGAGTCGCACTTCCTATGCTCATTAATTTTGGGTTGTCAATAGGTCTTACAGTTGGAGGTCTAGTCAGGGATTTTACATATGGTGGTGTATATCTATAAAAGTACTCCAGGGACGAGGGGAAGATCTGTGACCTAAGTGGTGTGAGGTCTTTCAACTGAGCCAGTAAAAGTCTATATACTATTTGGTTGTTAAAACTTACTACATCACAATCTCCTGGGTACATTTTTGGTGAAGAACCCACCCAGCCAATTCTCCTAGCCATTATGATGTGATTAGACAGGCCTTCAGGTGTTCTGTCGTAGTGACCAAGTTGGTTATTAAGCCAATGTAGAGACTTATCCATCAGCTGTCTTGTTGATTCCCTTTGACCTTCACTTAAATTTGGCACATTTACCAAGACCAATACTAATGGAGACGCTGAGGGGAAGATCCCAAGATTTGGTCCGACCTCTCTGACTGAATTGGCTTCCTGCACGTGGAAGTAACCCTGGCTGATCCACTACAAGCTGACCATCCAAAGACCCCACGTGTATGGTGTCTCGCCTTGAGGGAGAACAGCGGAGCAGTTGTGACTCTGGTGGCTGAGCCTGTTTGTATTTCCCCCTATTCTGATGTTGGAGGGTGTCTCAGGGGTGACCCTTACATTCAAGTTGTTGGTCTGGGTGTACCTCAGGATCTCCTTGTTCTGTGTTCCCCCTATTTGGTTCTCCCCCCCCCCCCTTGCCGCAGAACCACCTGAGCCCCGCCCTATGTCACCCATATTCTCCCTAGTTGTTAACCGGTCTTCTAGCCTCTCTTCTATTTTAATTCATCTATTCAGTATAGGCTGTAATGAGATAGCAATCAGTTTTTCTAATTTGTCCCAGACTGCTTCATTGTTCAGGAAATGGAAGGGAGTGTCCAAAGAAGTGACCTTCGAGTGAAGGTTTGGGTCATTCTCTTTTGCCAGTCCCCATATACCCTTGGCAGGTTGATGCCGCGATTGTATCCCAACTCTCTTCCTTTTAACTGATGGCAGAATACCCTGAATTGGAGAAGACGGCAGGTTAAATTCAGTCTGACACCTAGATGGACTATTTGTAAGGGTCTGTAAAAGCACTTTTTCATTTCCTGTAACTGGATCGGCAGTTTGACCAAAGAGCGTTAAAACCGGTTCAGTATTCCGTGACCCACTCTCCAAGGAGAGCCTCCGCACAGTAAGCTCAATCTCCTGTGTCAAAACATTTGCTGCTTTTGTTAGGAATGCGTCTAGAGTATTCACTATCCCCCCTCCTGTTTGGTCAGTGCTTGTTTTCCTCTTCCCCATGTCTCGACACACGCAGGAATACTTGGCAGTAGCAATAAAGTCAAGAAAGTAATGACCTGTGTTTTATGGCACTGGTCAGAGGGGGGTCCAGCCCAGCTTCCTCCGAGCGTGGACAGGCCCGCCCTGCGCTGCGGTGACGCGCTTAAGAGCGCTGAAGATTGAGCAGGCGGACATGGAATTAGTATTTCCCCAGCGGTGCTGCAGGGAGCAAACAGACAACGTCCTCCTTCCTTGCCCTCCGTGAAAATCGGCTATTATTTTAAACAAATAAAACCAATGTAAGTCACAAGTTATAGTTTTCTCAAGTACAGATTGAGACCCCAAGACCTAAAATGGCTGTCGCCACATCCTTGATGTGGTGGCAGCCAAACATATCAAATTGTTTGTCGGCCGGGAGCCTTACCGACGCACCAGTGCTCATGTGCGTCGGACGGCTCCCGGCTGTCCGCGCACATGGCACAGGAAATCCCTCTGGATTTCTTTAAGCCCTAAACAGCCTCGGGAGCTGAGGTAGAGCTTCCTCAGCTTCCGAGGCTGTTTGGCTAGTTTCAGGGGAATGACGATCAGCGCGCACGTCGCGCTGATGTCATTTCTCTGAAACCGAAACTGAAATGAGCCGATAGGCTCATTTCAGCTTCACTTTCTACGTGCTCAGGGGGCTATCTCAGCCCCCGAGCACGTAAAAAGACAAGAGAGGTATTGGAAAGGGGAGAATCTCCCCTTTCCAATGGCACCCCTCCCTAATGGAGCCCTGCTTGGGGATCACCTAAGGAGGGCGATCCCCAAGCAGGGATCCACCCACTGGACACCAGGGAGGGGGGAGCGGCCCCTTGGGAAAGGGCCTTTGCTCCCCCCCCCATTTTTTGGGGGGGATATTTAGTCTTTCCCACCCCCCCGCCTGGGGGGGGCAGATGGGAGCAATAGCCCCCGATCTGCCCCCGGGGGGGGGCAGAAAGCCCACTAGATGCCAGGGATTCTTTTTTTAAAATTGTATTTAGGGGTGGGGTTGCCAGAGATGGGCATGCCAATGTCCCCACCCCCGCAAAATTCCACAGTCTTTCTGCCCCCCCTGGGAGGCAGATGCGGCAATAGCCCCCGATCTGCCCCCCCAGGTAGCAGAAAGCCCACTAGATGCCAGGGCTTATTAATTTTTTTATTGTATTTACGGGTGGGGGCTGCCCGAGATGGGGGCAATATCCCCCTATGTGCACCCCCCATGGGGCAGAAAGCACACTAAGCACCAGGGATTTTTTTTTAAGCATTTAGGGGTGGGGGCTGACCTAAATGGGCAGGCAAATGCCCCCACCCCCAAAAACAATTATACAGTCTTTCTCCCCCCCCCCCCCCGGAGGCAGATGGGGGCAATAGCCCCTGATCTGCCACTGGGGGGGGCAGAAAGCTTACTAGGCACCAGGGATTATGTTGGTTTTTTATACGTAGGGCTGAGGGCTGCCAGAATGGGCATACCAATGCCCCCACCACCCAAAAAATTTAAGAGTCTTTCTGCCTACTTGGGAGGCAGATGGGTCAATAGTCCCTTATCTGCCTCCCTGGGGGGGGCAGAAAGCTCAATAGTCACCAAGGCCTTTTCTTTTTTTTAATACGTAGGAGTGGGTGCTGCCAATGCCCCCACCCCCCAAAAAAAAAATTGCCAGGGAGGGCAGAAAGCCCACTAGGTACCAGGGATTTTTTTTTTTTTTTTATACGTAGGGGTGGGGGCTGCCGAGAATGGGCATGCTAATGAACCCATCCCCAAAAAAGTCTTTCTGCCCCCCTACCCCCGAAGGCAGATCTGCGTTTTTGGTCCCGGGCTCAGCGACCATCTAGGGAAACCTACCAAACCGGGACATTTCTGAAAACTAGACAACCGGGGAAGTCCAGGGAGGTATGGCTTGCGTGGAACCCCAACGTTTTCCTACCCAGAATCCCCTGCAAACCTCAAATTTAGCTGAAAAAAAAATCCCATTTTGTTCACATTTCTGGGTAGGATCACCGTGCAGGCGCAAATGTCCTACCATACAGCATTCCCCTTGGTCTCCGGATAAAAATGATCTCACTTGTGTGGGTGTCCAATGCAGAATCGCCCAAAAATTTATTTTTAAAACAATGTAGCACTTACGAGTTCGCTGTGCTATACCATATGTTTTTGGCCCTTCCCAGTCACAGGCCCTTGGCCCACCCACACAAGTGAGGTATAATTTTACTCAGGAGACTGAGGGGAACGCTGTGTGGTAGGACATTTGTGCCGGCACGGTGATCCCACCCAGAAATGTGAAGAAAATGTGATTTTTTTCAGCTATATCTGAGGTTTGCAGGGGATTCTGGGTATGAAAACATTAGGGGATCCACGCAAGCCATACCTCCCTGGACTCCCCCGGGTGTCTAGTTTTAAAAAATGCCTGGGTTTCGTAGGTTTCCCTAGATGGCCGTCGAGCGCAAGGCCAAAAACCCAGGTGAGCCCCTTTGCAACACCAGGTTGTTTTGTGAGAAGTAATTTTGATGTCTCCACAACACGTTGTGGGCCCTTCCCTGCCACGGGCACTTGGCCCACCCACACAAGTGAGGTACCATTTTTTCAGGAGACTTTGGAGAATGCGGGGTGGATGGAAGTTTGTGGATCCACGCATATTCCAGACCTTTCCTTCACAGAAATGTGAGGAAAATCTTTTTATTTTTATTTTTGTTTTTACTAAGTTTGAGATTTGCAAGGGATTCTGAGTAACAGAATCTGGTGAGAGCCACACAAGTCACCCCATCCTGGATTCCCCTGGGTGTATACTTTTCAAAAATGTATAGGTTTATTAGGTTTCCCTAGGTGCCGGCTGAGTTAGGGTTCAAAATCCACAGCTAGGCACATTGCAAAACAAGCGTTTGCAATGCAATCAGTTTCGCCTTTGGGACCTTATTTGTATTTAGCTATGCAGCACATTAGCCTGGGTGCTGAAACATCTACTGTTCTTTAACATGGAGGGAAAGTAAGCACTAAACTGCGTGACACGCCAGGTATGGGAACACATGGAGAGAAATATTGCCTTTCAGCGGGAAATGGAATAGTCCAAAGCTCTGTTTTTAATATAAAAGCAGGGCCTTCGGTGAGTCATATCACTGAAAATACTTCTTGAAAAAAATATTATTGTCTACGGGTGCTCGTGGAAGACAATTTCTATAGACTGAAATCTAGAGAATGCTAAAGTGATTCTGGTATTTTACTGACCTCTGCTGGTCGTTTTCTATCAAGAAAGTTAAATAGAGGCAGTTGCCAGAAAATTTTTAAAAAGAAAGTCCCTCAGCAGAAAGCAATTCTGGTATTTTACGGACCTCTGCTGGTAGTTTTCTATCAAGACAGTTAAATAGAGGCAGTTGAACAGAAAAAAAAGTCCCCAAGCGGAAGCAGATAAGTCCTAGGGCTGAACTCTAGAGCCCACAAAGTACATACACATACAAGTATATACTAAAGTATATATACTAAAGTATATACTAAAGTATATACAAGAGGTCTCGAATGCTCGACCTAAAAAGGGTACGTTTTCACTGTAAAAATGTGGTGTGTCCACGTTGCGTTTTGGGCCGTTTCCTGTCGCGGACACGAGGCCTACCCACACAAGTGAGGTAGCATTTTTATCAGGAGACTTAGGTGAACACAGAATAGTAGAACAAGTGTTATTACCAATTGACTTTCTTTGCATTTCTGCCTTCCAAATGTAAGACAATTTGTAAAAAAAAGTAGTCATTTAGAAAAAGTACCTCTAATTCACATGCTTGTATGGGTACCCACAATTTTGGAGATGTGCAAAAAACCACTGCTTATACTCTATATTTTTTTCCCATTTCGGAAATATATTGGTTTCCTTCGTACCTATTTTTCACTCTTTATATTTTACCAAATGAATTGCTATACACCCTGTACACAATGAAAAACCATTGCAAGACGCAGCTCAGGTATTGGCTCTGGGTTCCTCTGGTTCTTGGTGAACCTAGAAGTCCTATATATCCCCACAACCTGAAGTGTCCAGCTGATGTAACAGTATATTGCCTTAAAAAATCTGTCATACTTAGAAGTTACAGGTGAAAATGGCACAAATAGCTGGTATTTTTCAACTCAATATCAATATTTTCTATTTTCAACTGTTAGTTTCTATAAAAAAAAACCTTGAAGGATCTACACAAATGACCCCTTGCTAAATTCAGAATTTTGTCTAGTTTTCAGAAACGTATAGCTTTCCGGGATCCATTATTGGTTTCACACCCATTTCTACCACTAACTGGAAGAAGATTGAAAGCACAAAAATAGGAAAAATAGGCTAAGTCCCAGTAAAATGCCAAAACTGTGTAGAAAATGATGGGTTTCTGACAAAAGTCTGCCTGCCCCTGAAAACTGAGAAGATGGTGATTTCAGCACCACAAACCCTTTGTTGATGCCATTTGCAGGGAAAAACCAGACGCTTTCTTCTGCAGCAATTCTTTCCCTTTTAAAAAAAAAAAACTAACGTTTTGCTGTATTTTGGCTAATTTCTGGGACCCCTCCAGGGGAATCCACAAACCCTGGATACCTTTGGAATCCTCAGGGTGTTGGAAAAAAAGGGTGCAGATTTGACGTGGATACCTTATGGGGACAAAAAGTTACAGGGGCCTAAACACAAACTACCCCAAATAGCCAAAAAAAGGCTTAGCACGGGGGGGAAAGGCCGAGTAGCGAAAGGGTTAAACCTTAATTTCTCCAAAACGACTAAACAGAACTACACAAAGGCTTTTGGAACAAGATCTAGTTTTCTGCCAAATTTGGTGTAATTCCTTTCAGCCATTTTTGCTCTCACAGTGTCCAATTTTTTCCTAAGCAAAAATGAATGGAGAAAACACATTTTGCGACCCCACTCCCCACTTTTTCTCGGACACCGCTTGACGGATCACCTCAAAACTTTCCAGGAAGAAGCTGAGGTAGTTGAGACTTTTTTGGAAGGTTTTATGAAGATTAGTCAAATGGAGCCAAAGTTATAAGCAAACCATAAAAATCAATTTCTATGGAAACGTGGTCCTAACTATACCTACCCAGTGCCACTCAGGGATGCGCACGCACACACACACGCACACACACACACACACACACACACACACACACACACACACACACACACACACACACACACACACACACACACACACACACACACACACACACACACACATATATAGTCTTTCCAAACTGTGAAAGCACGGCACTCCAATCGTGGCTCCCAAACATTTTATTACGAGTGAACGCTAGTCAACGCGTTATGTTTGTCGTGAACAAGGTTGTTAGTTACAAAGGAGTGCCATTCCCCACTGCATTTATATCATGTGATCACACTTGAAATTCATGAAAATTAACAAAGATATTTCTGTTGCATTTGTATACGCCATCTTGTAGCGAGCAGTTTATCCAAACATTTTTTACTGATTTAGATATGATAGTCGGGTGCTTCAATAAACTTAATCAAAATAAATACTAAATAAATGCATGTATATTTGATTTACGACAATCAGCAGTAAAAACCGATAATTATAAAGTGTTTATATGAATCTTAATTATCATGTCATTCAAGTATTTCATTTGTTCCAATCGGCAATGTTTAACTTACGTTATATGGCAAATGCCAAAATACATACTTCAAACAGTATTCCCTTCACTTGAAGTGGCTAACCATCTGTTTTTCAGTCATATCATAGTCTGTGTCTGTACTACAGATCCTTCTGGTTCTATATAACTCCCCAAAGGGGATACTCTTGATTAATGGAGTTGGATGGAAGCTCTTGGCATGCAATATAGTGTTGCCTGCCGTGGGCTTACGATATAATGTGGTTTCCAATTTCTCATTTCCCACTCGCACCAATACATCCAAAAATTCTATGGAACTTTTACTCATTTTGCCTGTGAACTTCAAATTAAGCTGGTTATCATTTATATCATTCATGAATTGATTAGCCTCCTCTTCTGTGCCCCTCCAGAGCACAAAGAGGTCATCAATATACCTCAACCATAATGCTATATGTTCTGTCCAGCATTCCATCATATGACTACCGAGCACCTGCTCCTCCCACAAGCCCATATGCAAATTCGCATGAATGGGGGCGAAGCAGATGCCCATACCCAATCCTCTCAACTGCTAAAAAAGCTCATTATTGAAAAGAAAGATGTTATTTAAACACCAATTCATCATTTCCAATTCTGTATACTTAATAGGTCTCATTCTTAAATAGTACTGCATGGCTTTTAGTCCATCTTGATGACTAATGCCTATATATATTTATTATCTACTGGCGGTTATAGTTCGGACCTAGCTTCCATAGGAAAAGCGTTTCTTGACTTGCCTGTATCTTTGGCTCCGTTTAACAAATCTGCACGAAATGTTCCCAAAAAAGTGCACCAGTGATTCTAGCTGTGATTGGAAAGTTTCAGGGCAATCTGCTAAGCGGGGGCCGAGAAAAAGTGGGAGGGGCAAAAGAAAATGCATTTCCCAGGGTAATTCCAATAGGAATTTTTGACACGACTACAGTCCGAACCGCTGAACGGAATTACACCAAATTTGGATTAGAAAGCGACCTTTTTGTGATTTGGTGTAAAACCAAATTTGGATATCTAGGGACGCGACCCCTCCGCAAATCCTCCCGATCTTTTGCAGAGATCTGATTGGCTGCAAACACTTCAACCAGGAAGTGTTGGCAGCCATCTTGGGACTCTACCTTAGCCGAGTCCCCACAAAAAAGGTTAAAAATAAAGAAAAGGGGGCAGGGTAGAAATACCCATGACCCTCTAGCTCTGGTGTTGGGATCCCCCTAGGGACCCCCACCAAGGCGAAAAAGCATTTAAAACATTTTTTTTGCTGCAAAAACATGACGAAGTCGCAAATCTGCGGCAAAAATAAAGAAGTGTGGTCTCCTGCGCTTGTTTTTATTAGAGCCCCCAGGTGGACCAGGTCCCTGGGGCAAGATTTTTAATATATTTTGGGGAGGAGGGTGCGCACACGGCCCCCCTCCGCCTGGCACATCTTGGCCCCGGGGACCGCCAACTCCACAGGGCTGGCTGAGATTTAAAAAAGGAGAGGAGGAGGGCTGCGCAGCCCTCCTCCTGAGGCTTTATGAAAAAACCAGGAGGGGGCCGAGCGGATGCCCCTCCATTGCCCGAAAGAGCCCCGGGGACCACCACCTTCCCAGGACTTTCTTTATTTTTACAAGGAGGGGGCCGTTCTTGGCCCCAGGAACCTCACCCACCCAGGGGCAGCCTCTTGAAAATGAAAGCAGGGGGGCCATGAGACCCCCCCCACCCCTCCCGGAGTCATTAAAGGCCCTGGGGATCGCCAACCCCCAGAGCCAGCTCCTGCTATCTCCTGAGGTGCCTACCCTCTGGAGATAGCGGTTTGCTTTGCAGGAGCTATGACAGCTCCCGCAAGTGAGAGCAAACACTAACTCCACTTCCAGCAAGCGGAAGCTGTCAAACTGCTCCCGCTTGCGGGGAGCGGAGTTTTCATCAGATGAGAGGATTGCTCCTGCACACAGGGAGCTGCATGTTTAGCAGGTCCCTGTAAGCGGGAGCAATGCCAGAGACTGTAGGGGTAACTGAGGCCCCCCGTGGTCCCGCTCACTGCACACTGAGTGCCCTGGGTGCTTCTTTTAGAATGTTCAACATGCTAGCGGTATTTGTAGGTACCCGAAATCTTTGACCTCAGGAGCCATCTTAATAGGGACATTTTTAAAGATATTTTTAAATTGGAAGGTGTTTTAAGAATCGCATGGCTAAAGTATGTGCAGGATTTTATGCTTGATTTAGGCCACCCGGAGTTTTTTACCCAGCCGAATACAATGACTAGTGGACAAGAAAAATGTTAAAGGCAAAAGGCTTGAACCTACTCGAAACTCTTAGGCTATCGGAAGAAATAATGAAGCCCACAGTATTGTATAATCAAACGATTCTAATTACTTATAGTATGCAACGTTATCTTTTACGTGTCTGTGGTTTATACGATAGATTTTTATTGACAAGATTTAGACTTGGGATATTACATAGAATAACCAGTTTCCCAAACATGAAGGACTGGTCAAAAGTTATGCAATTGTGCCCTTGTGATGATCGCTCGGAGCAAACAACAATTCACGTGGTTTTATTTTGTAAATTCTATAATGTTCAAAGGAAAAAATGGTTTTCCCTCGTTTAAAAAAGTTTGGTATTAGACAATGTCGCTCTGCATTTCTAGCACTACAGTTTTTAGAAAATAAATATGTAACCTGGATTTTATCAATGTTTTTAAAAAGTGTATTAAAATGCAGGAAATCAATTTTAATGCGACAGTTTTAATCTTTCAACAAAGTAAACATGTAAGAGGGGTGTAAAGAAAATTGACCTCAACTGTTAAAATGAAATGTGATTTAATGTACTGTTTGTGCTTTTATGATTTTTTCCTTAGAGAAATCAAATAAGGCTTTGTTTGATTTGACCTCAGGAGCCAGATTGAGTTGATCTACACTGGGGTGCCTGATTCTGCCCCCACTGTGAGTTAGAAGTTCTGGAATGTTGGGAAGCTTCTCATGATGTACTAGAGAGGGCTCCAGCAGGGTTGTGTACCATGGTTGGCGGGCCCATGTTGGGGCTAGGAGTATTCGAGTTAGTGAAGTTTGAGTTTCCTGACCACGTAAGGAATGAGTGGGAGAGGTGGAAAAGTGCACGCAAATATCCCTGGCCAGTTCATCCATAGCTCATTGCCCTTAGATTGTGGGTGTGGGTGCCTGGATGTGGTGTTGCCATTTTGCGTTTTCTACAGTGGCAAAGAGATCTATTGTTGGAGTCCCCCACAGTTGGGAGTATGTTTGTAGGACTAGAGTGTGGATCTCCCACCTGTGGACTTGTTGTTGTGTCCTGCTTAGTAGGTTCGGTAGGCAGTTGTCCACCCCAGGTATGTACTGTGCCAGAAGGTGGATCTTGTGTTGATGGCCTATTTCCATATGATTTGTGCTAGTTGAAATAGATTTAATGAATGGGTCCCTCCTTGTTTCTGGGTGTAGTGCACTTCAGTCATATTGTCTGTGTGTATAACCTTTTTCTCTGTTATGTTGGGTAGGAATGCATTGAGAGCTGATTGTATGGCTATTAGTTCTAGTACACTGATATGAAATGTCTGTTCTGCCAACCAGTGATCCTGTACTGTAATGCCCTCAATGTGAGCACACCAACCCATGAGTGTTGCATCTGTTGTGATCGTCACCAGCAGGATTGGGTCCTTGAATGCCCTTCCCTTCTGTGTGTTTTAGTGTCCCACCATTGTAGAGCCTGGTGGACCTTGGGTGAAACCAACACTAGATCCTCCATGTTGCCCCCCGCTTTTGAGCAGTGTGATGCAAAACACTCTTGTAGGGGGTCTCATGTGTAGTCTTGCATGTGGTACTGTTGCTATGCAAGAGGCCATCATCCTTAGGAGGCACATCACTATTCTTATTGTTAGGCAATGATGTGGCTGAAAAAGAGCGAATTGGTTCTGGAGATTGAGAACTCTATGGATTGGGATACGCTGTGGCTGTGATCGTATTAAGTATGGCTCCATGGTAAGGCTGTATTTGGAGCAGTTGTGAATGGGATTTGCTTGCATTTATTGTAAATCCAAATTTGTGTAATAGGTTGATTATGATTTGAGTGTCCTGTAGACATTTGCCTTCTTGAATTTTTGATCAGCCAATCATCCAGATATGGGAATAAATGTATGTTTTCCTGCGTACACTACTACAGCTAAGCATCTGGCGAACACGCGTGGGGCTGTCGTCACACCAAATGGTAGTATTTTGAATTGCTAGTGACGTCCACTTACCGCAAACCATAGTTCCCGGCGATGTGCCGAATGGATTGGTATATGGAAGTATGTGTCCTTCACATCTAGTGCAGTCATGATGTGGTCTTCTTGCAGTAGAGTTATTACATCCTGTAGTGTCACCATTTGGAAGTGTTCGGATAGGATGTAGTAATTTAGTTGGCTTCAGTCCAGTATGGGGCGTAGCATTCATTCTTTTTTGGAATAAAGTAGTATAGGGAGTATACTCATTTTTCTTGATGTTTGAGTGGGACAGGTTGTATCGCCACTTTTTGTAACAATGATTTTACCTCTTCCTTCAGTAGGTGAAGATGATGAGGATTCAGGGTGTGTTTCTTTGGTGGGATATTTGGTGGTTGTGTTTTTAACGGGCGACAATATCCCAGTTTTACAATGTCTAACACCCATTGGTCAGATGTGACCTTTGGCTACAACAGATGGAATTGTTGTAACCTTCCCCCTCCAGGTGATGTGTGATCTGGGGGAATGTTTGGTACGTCACTGTTTTGTGTTAAGAGGCTCCCTTTGTGGGTGTTCCTCTACCTTTGCCTCTGGACTTTTAAACACCTCTGTAATATTCATGGTCAGCTTGCTGGTGGTATTGCTGTTGCTGTCATTGGTAACTTGGTAACTTGGGGTTTCCTGTGTGGTATTCTTTGAGGCCCCTCTGTCTTGGTATCTCTGCAAGGGCTGATGTTTAGGACTGCTTGTCTGTAATGCACCCATTGATTTGGCGGCCTCTGTGTTCTTTTTGAACTTTTCGAGTTGTGTGTCAACCTCAGGACCAAAAGGATGTTCATCATCAAACGGAATGTTTAAAATATGTTGTTGAACTTCTGGCTTAAATCCGGATATGAGAAGCCATGCACGCAGATGGAATATTACTGAAGAACTGATGCCTCTTGCATCGGTGTCTAAGCTATGCAGTGCACACCTTATTTTTGCATTTGATATTTGTCTACCTTCCGCAACCAGCTCTTGCCTTTTCTTTTTATATTGGTCTGGGAGATGTTGCAATTGTCCCTCAATCTCATCCCATGTTGTTCTATTATACCGGGATAGGAGGCTCACAGAGTTTGCTATTCTCCAGTGATGGGCATGTCCTCGCGCCACTCTTTTCCCTCCAAAACCAAAGGGGATGATGGACGGAGTGTTGAACATTGCAAGCACTGACCCCCAGTCAACTGATCTGGGTTTAATCCATCATCATTCTTTAGCTCACTCCACCACCCCAGTTCAAACATGGCCATATGCAAATCAGTCTGACCCTGTGCCTCATGGGAACAGTCCAGCCCGAACTGCCAAGCCATGTCTTCCCTGGACCGGAAACAAGCATCCTGGGACCGGTTTCGGGCTCACAGCCCTCATCAGCCAGGCTATCTTGAATCCAGTGGCAAAGTGAGCAAGGGACCCACGTCTGGGCATACCCTGCCAACTTAGGGCGAACAATGCAAAAACCAAAGGGGATGATGGACGGAGTGTTGAACATTGCAAGCACTCACCCCTGAGCTAAAGAATGATGATGGATTAAACCCAGATCAGTTGACTGGGGGTGAGTGTTTGATTTGCTCTAATGCACCGTCCATCATCCCCTTTGGTATCGCTTTGTTCGCCCTAAGTTGGCAGGGTATGCCCAGAGGTGGGTCCCTTGCTCACTTTGCCACTGGATTCAAGATAGCCTGGCTGATGAGGGTTTTGAACCCGAAACCGGTCCCAGGATGCTGGTTTCCGGTCCAGGGAAGACATGGCTTGGCAGTTCGGGCTGGACTGTTCCCATGAGGCACAGGGTCAGACTGATTTGCATATGGCCATGTCTGAACTGGGCTGGTGGAGTGAGCTAAAGAACGATGATGGATTAAACCCAGATCAGTTGACTGGGGGTGAGTGTTTGATTGGCTCAAACGTTCCGTCCATCATCCCCTTTGGTATCGCTTTGTTCGCCCTAAGTTGGCAGGGTATGCCCAGACGTGGGTCCCTTGCTCACTTTGCCACTGGATTCAAGATAGCCTGGCTGATGAAGGTTTTGAACCCGAAACCGGTCCCAGGATGCTTGTTTCCGGTCCAGGGAAGACATGGGTTGGCAGTTCGGGCTGGACTGTTCCCATGAGGCACAGGGTCAGACTGATTTGCATATGGCCATGTCTGAACTGGGGTGGTGGAGTGAGCTAAAGAATGATGGATTAAACCCAGATCAGTTGACTGGGGGTGAGTGTTTGATTTGCTCTAACACTCCGTCCATCATCCCCTTTGGTATCACTCTTTTCCCTCCAGCATCAATGCGCTTGCTCTCCTTGCCAGGAGGTGGTGCTTCCCTGACACTGTGAAGCAGCTCTTTTACATGCTGTAGTTACTACTAGGGAGTATGCAGCAGGGTGTCCTTTGATGTATAGAGGGTCTGAAGGAGAGGGCCTGTATTTTCTCTCAATCCTAGGCGTAAGCACTCATGATTTCACTGGGTCTTAAAAAAATTATTTTGCGACTTTAAGCATGGAGCATATCATTGGTAGGCATTTGATCATTCTCTCTGTCCTGGAAAGTGTTTCCACTAGGAAGTCTATTTCTTCCTCTGTGGTGTGCAATGGCAGTTTGTGATCTTCAGCTGCCCTGAGAATCACACTATGAGGTAACATCTAGCGGAGGTGCCCTTCTCTGGATAGGTGGCTCGATGGCAGTGTCTGGGAGCACCACATCATCGTCGTCCTATAGGTCGGGCTGTGTGCTGTGTCTCCCTGTGAGTTCTCATGTTAAGCCTCATGTTTTAGGCCGTCTCCTCCCACCATTTCCTGGGTAGGTGAGGGTGACCTTGTGCATGGTGATGATGGTTGACTTAACGTAATGGGGCTCGTGGCCCTTTGCCCAGTAGCTACCTTCTTTGGTAGTGGTTGCGTCATATCCAAATCCACTGCTTGGCGTTTGGATGCCTCCTTATGACTTTTCTGTTTCATCAGTTCATGAAGGCCCTCAAATACGTTACCTTTTTCCTCTTGCATTACAGGCTTTGTGATGTGTTTTTGCCAGTTTCTCTGGCAATGGTGTTGTTACAGAGGAAGGCAATTGTCTTTTAGGTTGTTGGCACCAAGGTCTTCTGTGGCGTCAAAGAATGGCTGCGCTGTTTGTTATTTTTGGGGTCAATGCACTTTTCAAGTCCAAATGGCTTGACGCAGAGCGTTTTTTCAAATCCAATGCTTTGTCTGGAGCCGAAGCCCGGTGTGGGTGTTTGGTTGATGTGTGACTCGATGCAGATGGCTGTTTCTGCTTGATGTCGATCTGGTACCGGTTCCATCCCTTCATGTAGGTCTTGTCGCCCTATCAAGAATGCTCTCGTTGTGTCTCAGCCCTGAGGCATGCTCTAGGTGTTGACCAGAGCCTGAGGGCTGTGGCCCACCATGGCGTGGAAGGGGAGGTTTATGTATAATCTTTTTGACACGGGGTGGGTCAATTTTAGTCACAGCCCTTCTTCCTGGGCCCGACCCGATTCTGGAGTCTGATGAGTCGTGACTTCGGCTTGCACGTCAGGCTCTTCCCCCTCACTAGATCCATCGGAGGCAACATAGTGCGGGCTGCCGATGACATACCCCTGTCTGACCGTTACCTCAGTGTCCAGCTCGGCCTCGCTGTGCTTTTCTTCTTGGGAGAACTCAGCCTCCGTTGCCATTTCCATGTAATGAGCTAACCTTCGATCTCGTCTGCTTTTCAGCGTCTTCTTGTTTTTAAACAGATTATCACGCGGTGCAGTCCTGTTCCTTGTGCTCCGGCAACAGACAAAAATTACAGACTTTGTGGGTGTCTGAATAGGCGTATTTCGCCCCGCACCGAGGGCGCCTCCTGAATAAACGGTGTTACTTTATTTGTTCAAATAATCTTTGAGTTTACTAAAACAAGCAATAACACAAGGATAGCAAGAGGGAATCAAAACTAAAATAAATCAAAAGCTCTTCATAACACATTTGAATGAGAAGTATGAGAATATATAAAAGAGAAGGGGGTAAAGTTAAAAGGCGTGCACAGGTCATCACAGGCATTTGGCATATCTGCATTCTCATACAGTCATCTATTGAATCACATTCTTAGTAATGCACAAGTTACTAACTTGTGTAACGATATATCTGTAAGAGACAGTAGTTAGTGATAGATTCCTTACCTTAGAATATCCCCAGGCGTCAGGCTGGATCCGGAAAGTTTTGCGTAGCAGTACCCTTGCGCGTCGGTAGGCGGCGTCGTGCGGCTCCGCGTCCGTCGTCGGCGTCGTGATCGCCGGGATGACGTCGCGGGCAGTACTTAGGCGCCGCCCCTGCGCGCTGACGTCAGTTCTGTACACGACTTTCCGCGCCAGGAACGCAGAGCCATGCAAGAAGCTGACACAGGTGTCTGAAAAATACTAGGGCCCTGAAAGGGATGTCCTTAACCCTAGAAATCAGTTCGCAGAACGGGGAGGATGGGTGGGGCGGTAGGAATCTATCACTAACTACTGTCTCTTACAGATATATCGTTACACAAGTTAGTAACTTGTGCATCTGAAAGAGACACGTTAGTGATAGATTCCTTACCTTAGAATAGATACCCCAGCAATACCAACCCCGGTGGTGGGTCTGCGAACAAAGATCAGACAAGGAAGTCCTGGAGGACAGAACGGCCAAAGAAGCCGTCCCTCCGGACCTGACTGTCAAGGCAGTAATGTTTAGTAAACGTGTGCAGCGAGGCCCACGTAGCCGCCTGACAGATAACCGGCAGCGGAACACCGCGGCCCAAGGCCGTGGTAGCAGCCGTTGCCCTGGTGGAATGGGCACGCAGCCCAACAGGAGGTTCCTTTTAGCCAAAGAATAGCAGGTCTTGATGCACAAGGTAACCCAGCGGGAGATGGTCCTCTTGTGCACCGCCCGACCTTTTTGGCGCCCACGTAGCCAACAAAGAGCTGGTCATCCACCCGGAAGTGTTTTGTGCGGTCAATATAGAAAGAGAGCGCACGTTTTGGGTCCAGACGGTGGAGCCTCTCTTCCTCTCTGGAAGGATGCGGAGGCGGAAAGAAGGTGGGCAAAGTGATGGTCTGCCCAATGTGGAAAGCAGTAACCACCTTTGGCAAGAAGGACGGACGCGTCCGAAGAACAACCTTGTCTGGATGAACAGACAGAAAGGGAGGTTTGCAAGATAGAGCCTGGAGCTCACTCACCCGCCGAGCGGAGGTGATGGCCACCAGAAAGGCTGTCTTCAGAGTCAGAAGACGAAGAGGACAGTTATGCAGAGGCTCAAAGGGAGCGCACATTAAAAAGGTAAGAACCAAGTTCAAGTCCCACTGAGGCATTACAAACGGAACAGGAGGGAAGAGGTGAGTAATGCCTTTTAAGAACCTGTTAACAACAGGGGACTTGAAAAGGGAGGGCTGATCAGGGAGCCTGAGGAAGGCCGAGATAGCACAAAGATAACCCTTGACGGTACCCAGGGCAGAACCCTGTTGGGCCAGAGAGAGAAGGAACAGAAGGACCTCAGAAAGAGGGGCAGAAAGGGGATCCACAGCCTTTGCTGTGCACCATGCCACAAATTTGTTCCACCTGCAGGCGTATACCACCTTAGTGGAGGGACGCCTGGCTGCCAGAATCACATCACAAACTTCGGGAGGCAAGTCGAAAGGAATCAACTGCCGCCGCTCAATCTCCACGCAAGCAGGTGTAGACTGGACAGGTTCGGGTGGAGGACCGTCCCCTGCTGCTGCGACAGAAGATCCTCCCGAAGAGGCAGACGGATCGGGGGATCTATGCTCATATTGAGTAGCTCGGGATACCAAACTCGTCGAGCCCAGTCCGGAGCCACAAGAATGACTTGGGCCCGGTCGTGCCGAATCTTCTTCAACACTCTGGGTAGAAGTGGTATAGGCGGAAAAGCGTACAACAGACCGCAACTCCACTCGCGACGAAAAGCGTCGCCGAGCGAGTGCCGCCTTGGAAATTCCAACGCGCAGAACTGATGACATTGCGCGTTCTCTTCGGTGGCGAATAGATCTAACCAAGGCTCTCCCCACTGTAGAAAGAGTCCTTGCGCCACTTCCGAGTGAAGACGCCATTCGTGATCCATCATGCACCTGCGGCTGAGTTCGTCCGCCCTGGCGTTCAGAGAACCTGCCAGGTGTTGAACCATCAGGAACATGCCCTGATGTTCCAGCCATGTCCAGAGGCGCAGAGCCTCCTGACAAAGGGTCCAAGACCCCACCCCGCCCTGTTTGTTGCAGTACCACATGGCGGTGGTGTTGTCTGTGAACACCTGCACTACCTTCCCTTTGACAGAGGGAAGGAATGCCTTGAGTGCAAGCCGGATCGCCCGGAGCTCCAGAAGGTTGATATGGAGCCGGGACTCCGCCGGAGACCAGAGGCCTCTGATCTCCGCCTCTCCCATGTGACCGCCCCATCCCAGAAGGGACGCGTCCGTCACAACTGTATGCTCTGGCTGGGGAAGGGAGAGGGATCTGCCCATGACCCATTGCCGGTTCGAGAGCCACCACTGCAACTGTTTTGCAGTCCCCTCCGAGATCTGGACGTGATCGGACAGGTTGCCCTGGTGCTGCGCCCACTGGAACTTCAGGTCCCACTGCAGAGCCCGCATATGCCATCTGGCATGATTGACCAGCAGGATGCAGGAGGCCATGAGGCCCAGCAGCCTCAGGGTCATCCGTACCGAAACCCAGGATAAAGGCCGAAAGATCGGAATCATAGCCTGAATATCCCGGACTCGCCGTTCGGGAGGATAGGCCCGAAACTGCGTGGTGTCCAGAACTGCTCCGATGAAAAGGAGCTGTGGAGAAGGAATTAGATGCGACTTCGGCACATTGATGGAGAACCCCAGCGAGTGCAGGAGTTCGGCCGTAGTCTGGAGGTGGGAGACGACTGCCTGGGACGAGCCCGCCTTCAGCAGCCAGTCGTCGAGGTAGGGGAAGACTGAAACCCCTGCCCGGCGCAGATGAGCTGCGACCACCGCCATCACTTTCGTGAACACCCGAGGGGCACTGGTAAGGCCAAAGGGAGCACGGTGAACTGAAAATGCTCGGGGCCTACCGTGAACCGAAGGTAACGCCGGTGGGCCGGCAGGACGGGGATGTGGAAATACGCGTCCTGCAAGTCCAACGCTACCAACCAGTCTCCAGGGTCGAGGGCAGTCAAGACCTGAGCTAGGGTGAGCATCTTGAACTTCTCCTTCCGGAGGAAGCGATTGACGTTCCGGAGGTCCAAGATAGGACGCATGTCCTCCTTGTCCTTTTTGGGCACCAGAAAGTAGTGGGAGTAGCAACCACGCCCTACTTCTGGGGTCGGAACATGCTCGATGGCCCTCTTGGTCAAGAGGGCCGTGACTTCCTTCCGTAGAAGCACCAAGTGATCCCCTGACATGCGGTGGAATTGAGGTGGCATGGCTGGGGGGGTGGTCTCGAAGGGGAGGGAGTAGCCCCTTCGGACAATGTCCAAGACCCACCTGTCCGAGGTGATGGTGCGCCAGTGGGGAAGGTGATGGCGGACCCTGCCCCCTACTGGCGTGCCGTGCACCTGAAAGGAGGGACTAGGAGGGCTTGGAGGCCGCGGACGGGTTGGAGGTGGTGGCCTGACCCGCACGCTGGTTGCCCGATCCGCCACGGCGGAATCCACGTCCTCGGCCACGCGAAGACGCCTGCTGCGCGGGCCGGTGGCTGGGCTGCTGACGTGAAGGGGCGCCCTACCGTGGCCACGATAGGGGCGAAAAGCAGAAGGTAGCGGAGGGCGTGTAGCAGAAAGGCCCAGGGACTTTGCAGTAGCCCGTGAGTCCTTAAAGCGCTCCAACGCATGGTCTGCTTTGGACCCAAAAGACCGACTCCATCAAAGGGCATGTCCATGAGAGTATTCTGGACATCCCCTGAAAAACCAGTGGTTCTCAGCCAGGCGTGGCGCCGGAGCGCCACCGTCGTTGCAATCGACCTGCCCAGCGAGTCGGCGGTGTCAAGGCCACAACGGATAGTGTATTTGGCCGCATCCCTTCCTTCCGCAATGGCGCGGGAAAGCAGTGCCTGGACCTCCTCAGGGCACTGGGGCAAAACATCCGCCACCGAATCCCACAGGGAGTGGGTATATCGGCCCAAAAGACAAGCGGTGTTAACGGACCGCAAGCCAGCACTGGAGGAAGAAAAACCTTTCTTCCCAAACTGATCCAGGCGTTTGGATTCCCTATCCGGAGGAGCGGTAGGGAAGGCGGTTTGGGAAGCGGAGGCTTGGACAACCAAGCTCTCAGGAGTGGGGTGGACAGAAAGAAACAGGGGTCGCCCGGAGCGGGGCGATGGCGTCGTGACACGTTCCGATCCACAGGAGCCCCTGTGTTGGGCTTGGACCAGGCGCCCAAAGAACGTCAGTGAGGGCGTCGTTAAACGGCAGCACAGTCTCCGCAGAGGAGGCTGCCGGCTGAAGCACCTCTGTCAAGATGTTAGGCTTGACCGTCAAAGTAGGGAGCTGGAGACGTAAGGCCCCAGCAGCCCTACGCAACACCGTACCAAAATTGGCCCCCTCCTCCGTAGCCACGGGAGGAGACAGCATGCCAGTGTCAGGAGAAGTATCCAGACCACTGGCCTCCCTAGACTCTCTGTCCAGTCCTCATCATACTGACAGTTGCGTGTCAGAGGGTCATCAGACCCCTCCCAGTCCTCCTGGTCCTCCTCTGGTTCAAAATAAGGAGGAGGAGGGACATTTGGGACCCAAGGTCCCATCGGCGCCGGAGCCGGCGTCGAGCGACGTCGCTCCGGGTCCATGTCCGGAGCCGGAAGGAACTGGGGGACGACGCCGCCCGGAGCCCAGGGCGGCGTCGAGAACGGCACCGGAGACATCGGGCGCCGGCGGAGGTGTCGTGAGGTCGACCGGCGTCGATGGGGGTTGTGGAGCCGGGATCGAGGCCGGGGCCGAAGCCGGAGCCGGGATCGAGGCTGGAGGCTCGGGCGACGCCGGGGCCGGAGCCGCCGGCGACGCCGGAGCAACCCCATCAGGGCCCGCGGGGCCCGAAGGCGCACCGGAGGGGCCTGAAGGCCCGAAGAGGCGGGCCATGGCCGACAGGAACTCCTGTACCTTGGCCGGATCCGCCCCCGAACCCGGGAAGGGCGGGTATGACGGGGCGACTCCACAGGCAAGTCCGGGGCCGCGGGGCGGGGACGGTGCCGGGAGGGGCCTCAGCCGAGTCGCGAGATCCGGCGAGGCGAGTCCGAGAGCGACGATGCTTCTTGGACTTCTTGTGCTTAGACTCTACCGGACGAAGAAGTCGACGACCGGTGTGCACTCCGCGAGCGACCCCTGGACCTCTCACGCGACCGGGGCTTCGCGGAGCCGAATGCCGGGCCTCGAGGAGCTTTCGAGACCGCTCTCGCAAAGCTTTCGGGTTGAGGGCCTGGCATTCGGGACAAGACTCGGTGTCGTGGCCTCGGCCGAGGCAGAAGAGACACTCCCAATGCGGGTCGGTGACGGACATCATCCGCGCACAGGCGCCGCATCGCTTGAAGCCGGGCATCCCTACGACACCTTAAAGTTGGAAAAAACCAGTGAAAAAAATCACCAAAAAGTATGGTCAAAAATTGACCAGGGCACTGCTCTTCCCGGATCTGCGCTTGCTGGCGCGGGAAAAAGAGACTGACGTCAGCGCGCAGGGGCGGCGCCTGAGTACTGCCCGCGACGTCATCCCGGCGATCACGACGCCGACGACGGACGCGGAGCCGCACGACGCCGCCTACCGACGCGCAAGGGTACTGCTACGCAAAACTTTCCGGATCCAGCCTGACGCCTGGGGATATTCTAAGGTAAGGAATCTATCACTAACGTGTCTCTTTCAGATATAGTAATACAAAGCAATGCAGTAATACTTACTAATACAGTGATTAAGAGTTACATTCTTAATAATACGTGTATTTTTCTTATAGGCGTTCTTCCGATCATTGGTTAATATAAAAATAACTAATGACCTGTATGTAGTTTCGATTAGGACTTGTGTGCGCACCAGAATAAAGACTAAACTGTCATCACGAGTTAACTTGAGCTCACAGTGTACTAGTGATTGACTCTGCACTTACTTCACCCGTTCTGGTACGGTTAGGAGAAGTACGGCTGGGAGATACTTTGAGGTGACAGCTCTTGTTATCAATGCATATTGTAGACAGTAGATGGATGTGGTTTTACAGAGGTTCAAAGTGTGAAGAGGTGGCATCTAGCAGTACCACGGTTCTGTGTGGTGGGCGCCTCGGGGAGTGTTGCAGCGAGACATTATCTGCTCCTCTGAGCAATGTGAGCCATTCCTGCCACATAAGAAATTAGATTATGTTGAAGTTTTTCCAGTTATTAAGAATCAATTTGCATGCTAGAGTCACCATTAGGTCTAGAAGTAGGCATCGGCTGCAAACTTTAGCTGTGGGTCTAGTTGGCCAAAAATTATATATGAGAATTCTCGGGTGGGAAGAGTACCCAAGGTTTCCTTTGGGCATTTAAATATATTGTCCCAGTACTCTTTAAGAATGGGGCAGTGAAAGAGCATGTGAGATAAATCACTGTCATGTATCCCACAATTTCAACATTTGGGTTCTTGAATGAGTTTGAGCTTATGGAGTTTAACCGGGGTCCAGTATGTTCTGTTGATCATCGTGTATTTAGTCTGGGACATAGCAGGGGAGATTTTGTTTGTGAAAGTGGATCTGTAGATACTCTTCCAATTGTATTTTATGTTGCTATGATTTGGTTCGGCTTCCCATTTTTGTACATTACGGATATGGACCTTGCGGGGACAAGGGAGAAGTAGTTTATATATTCTGGACATGATGTGTCCTGTTTTCTAAAGGTCATTAATCAATGTAGTGAGTGTAGGGTTGTTCTTCACTAGTGGGGGTTTAGAGATCTGGACTCTCAGTCTCAAGTATTTTCAAAAGTCCATATTATCAAGTCCAAATCGTGCCCGTAAAGTGGAGAAGGGTAGAGGTAAGTCGTCCTCATAGATGTGTTTGATCAGGTTGATCCCCTTTTCTGACCAATCGGGCCATAGAATTGTGTTGCCATCAAATTTCTCAATGGTCAAGTGTAAGTATTTCCAATCTACCTTGTCGAATGCTTTTTACGCGACAAGAGTGATGGCTACAGTTGGCGATTTTGTTGTTTTCACTTTTTCTAGGACATGACAAAGTATCCTTGTGTTGTCAGTTGAGAGTCTATTTTTCAAGAAGCCTACTTGGGAGTGGTGGATTAGTTTAGGTATGCATTTTTGTAATCTGGCGGAGAGTATCATGGCATATGTTTTACAGTCCAAACTGATTAGTGAGATTGGTCAGTAGATTTTTGAGAGTAAAGGTTCCTTGCCCTCTTTTGGTATCACCGTAATTATTGCTTCCAATTGTGTACCATTTACTTGAGCAGAGGTGGTAAAATGTGTATATAGCCTTAATAAGGGTGGGATAAGAGCTTTAAAGAAGGCTTTGAAGAATTGTGAATTATACCCATGCGGCCCAGGGGCTTTGCCAGTGTTCAGTTTTTTAATGGCATCTGATATTTCCTCTTTAGTTATAGGGCCATTGATCGATTCTTTTTCCCAGTCCGTTAATTTGGGCAGTTTGGCTTTTTCGAGATATGTTTTACATTTTTCATGTTTTAGTGTATTATTATCCTCATAGAGAGTTTGGTTTAAAAACCTCTGCAATGTTCTTTGGGTTAGTTTGTACACAATCCTTCTTATCTTTGATGGCATTAATGGTAAACTTTTGTAGTTTGTGTTTTAGATATCCTGCTAATGTTTTGCCTGCTTTATTTGGCGTCGCATAGCCCAATACTTTTTTTTGTTTATTGAACCAAATATCTGCTCTAGTACTTATGATCTTGTTGTATTCATATTTCTTTTTAGCGATTTAATTTAATGTCTGGTTGTCTCTAGTGGAAATATGTTTCTCTAGAGCTATTATTTCTTCCTCTAATTTTAGGAGCCTATTATTGGCTTCCCTATTCATTATAGATCTAATTTTGAATATCACCCCTCTAACAATTGATTTTAGAGCTTCCCCTCTGGTGAGGTCTTCTTTGTGGTCTTTAAGGAAATTTATTATTGTGCCTTCGATTTCATTTGCTATTTTGATCCCTTATAGTTTCATCATTAAAACTCCATTGAGTTTCTTTTGGCTCTGGTGTGGGATCAGTGATGGACATCGTTATGCAGGAATGGTCCGATATTACCCTAGGTTCAATTGACATTGGGCTATTTTCTTAATGGAATGGCCCGAGATTAACATAGTCAATGCGTGCATATGAGTTATGGGGACACCACTGATTCTGTAGGTCAGGCTATGGACTCTTCAGTAGCACTATGTCGATGTGCCTGAATGTGCACCTCTGGCTTTTCGGAGGTTGTTCAAGCCACCTTGATTGATATGCCTATTGATGGCACCAGTCTATGTGGCACGCATGCTGACTCTGCTTTGCGGCGATTTAGAGATAGTCGGGTGGAGCAGATTCTTAGCTCTGCCAACTGCTTTCCTAGTACTCTTGAATTAGGTTTGTTTGGGGAAAGCTCCATTTTTCAAATCACATATGAGCCATTCACAAGGCGGAGCCCATTGGCTTTTCTTTTCAAACCCCCTTTTCAAGGGTGATACCCTGTGAGGTGTTCCTGTTTGCTGCAGGAACTTGTATTCTTATTTTTATGTACGCCTGTTCTTACAGGCTTCTTGCTGAAACTAGTGTTTGTACCTGAGTACTTATTCTATTGAGGGTATTATGCTTGCGTTGTGCAGATGCACAGTTGCCTTGTTCCCTGTCTTCAGGGACCATCCTTGGTGTACCTTGTAGGCATTTTAAGATCTACTTCTATTTATTTCTTGTAGCATTGTAGAATGCCTTCTTCCCTTTATCTCTATAGGCTTTATTTTTTTTTTACAAATTCTGATTTCAGCCATGGCATTTTCTTACAGTATCGGTTGTTCTTCAGATGTCGCTATCTTACCCCTCTTTTTTGTCAGTGTAGTGGCTAATTTTCATCTTAGGTTTTCCTCTGGAACGTGAGTCCCTTGGACATTATGGTTCCATTGTTTTGAGGATTGGTTTCTAAGGAGGCTGGGATCTCCCTTACCTTCCTTTTCCTGAAGGTTCTACTCCCGCCTCATATGATGTGATAAGGATTCTATTCCTTAAAGGTTCATTATAACACTTCCACCTTATTTTGTGAATTCCGCCTGCTTGGAGGAATTTTTTTCTTCTTTTCTCCCTCTCTTTCTTTGGAGGACGTGGGTCTGTTTTCCCTTTTTTAGTTGTGAATACATTGTGTCTCCGATGGAGACATTTCTTACAGACCTCAATCCATGTAGTGCTTGTATGCACTGCCATCCATTGATTTCGGCTTTTCCATTTTGTGGGGCTTGATCCCTTCATGGCTGTGATACTTCATCTTTTATCAAGCGCCAGTCATGTCTTGCTGTCTGATATCTTTGTCTGTTGGAAACGTTATCTGTCAGGGCTTTGTGTGTTGGACTTTAATTTGACTTTACCTTTAGATGGACCCCGGTGGTAGTCTTTATTCCCTTCATAGCAGAAGTTTTCACACCTGCTGTTTTCTTTTGATTTCTTGTTAGCCACCTCATGGCAGCCTCATTTGGTTCATAGGCGGTTGCCATTATATTTCTGGGGTGGTTGGTGCTCCTCCACTCCCTCTCCTCTTATACGGTATTATGTTGCTGGTTTTCCAGCTTGGTGATATCGGTATATCTAAAGTTTTCACTCCGTTGGATCTTTCGTCTATTATCAATGTACGCTTTTGTTCAGCGTTGTAGGGATGTCTATCTCTCTCTCTCTAATGTGTAAGTGCTCTGAGATTCCCTTTTCTATGCGTCACAAGGTGAGGTTAGGTTACGTTCTAGTTTCCATGGCAAGGAGCTGAAGCTCTAATTCAGTGGTATGGGCGGATATCCGTGGTCCTTTAGCATAGTCCAGTCATGGGTTGATTATCTTTGGCAGGGCTACATCTCATTATGGATCGGCTAGTCCTTTTCAGGGATCTTTTTCTCAGTTCAGTTCGCAGACCCGCCTTCAAGTTGGTGTTGCTTGGGTATCTAATTCTAATATAAGGAATCTGCGGCTAGATGTCTATCAGATTAAAAAGTTACTTACCTTTGGTAACACCTTATCTGGTAGAGACAGGATCTAGCTGCAGATTCCTGAACTACCCGCTCTGTGAACTGTTGGTCCTGATACCTACAAGATCCCTTTCTTAGCATTCTGATGCCCTTCTTAAGGGCTTCGTAATTGTTTGACACAAAGATGTCTCTTTTTTGGCACACAGTTTCCATAAGCAATTTCTATAAGTGGCTCCACACTGTTGGCGCGAAAAATAGTCACAGAAGAAACTGACATCAGAGCATCAGGGGAGGGCTTATATGGACTCCGTCGACGTCTCATCGGGAGGACTGCGTCGCTACGGAGTCGCTCAACGCCCTCTACAGCCGTGCAGAGGAAATGCTGTAAAACATTTCCTGATCCAGTCTGGCACCAGGGGATAATTCTACGGTAAGGAATCTACGGCTAGATCTGGTCTCTACCAGATAAGGCGTTACTGAAGGTAAGTAACTTATTGGCCATCGCTATGTACCAGTGTAGTTTCACAAAATACAGTGAAAACAGATATTAATAAGTTAAAATGTCTTATAACCTAAAAAATACTTACACTACTTACCTGTAGTAAAGCTATAGGTCTGGAAACGTTTCTGGAGAATCAAACAGCAGCAACGTTATTAGCGAGCAAAAATCCAAGTAATTCCTATACCTGGGAATCCTAACTATAAAGTGGCTACTGCCACTCTGTAATACGTACGTGTGTGTGCGCGTGTGTTGGTGTCTGTGCACACATGTATACATACACACATATCTACACATATGTACTTTTGGCAAATGCCCGATTTGAACCCTGTGGTTCCTGTTCGAAGATTACAGCCTGCCTGCTTTATTCCTCTTCACCTCTGGATCTTTGACCTGCTTTCCAATGTACTGTACCTAACTCTGCAGACAACCCCCACCACTCCCCAACAGCAATGATTTAGCTCCCCCACATCACACTCCTAAATATGCTCTCTTTGAACTTCAAAACAATCAGTCACTTCCTAAAGCACAAAAATCCCAGTCATACTTGCCTTCAAAGCCCACTGATATTTCTACATTAAATCACCTACCCAGTGTACTGTTGCGTAGTTTCCACTAATCAGTAGGAACTGAGTGCTTGTGGACGACAAACTTAGGATGGTGCCAGACTGATTCCATGCACCCCCTCAGGATATGTTGTCCCTTGGAGCAGCTAGCTCACAGTGCCACTGTTATCCCCCCTTAAGCTTAGGCAGGGAGCGAACAGTTCTGGCAACTACCAAACATGACAACCCTGTTCCCTCAGGAATCGTGGTGACAGACCTCGGACTTTCGCTCAGAGAAATATACAAAACAATACACAAAGGGACGTTTTTCAATATTTATTGAACCATAGTGATTCTTGTATAGAAAATATGTGCTGCAATGGTTAATAGACAGAAGCAGACAAAAGTTATAAGGAGTGTCAAAACAGTGAATAAAACAAAGAGTTCCACCATCTTGTTGACACAGCTTATAAACGCATATACAGTATTTATAACAATCTAGCGCACTCCTATGATGCAAATCCTAACCTACGTGTCTAGGGTGTGAAGTTATAGTCTGCATGATCTTACCCCTCGAAGTCAGCAGAAGTGTCTACTCTGCCTGTGTTTGGAAATAGAAAGATATTTATAGAAAAGGGCATCCTTGCCTCGGGCTGGGATTGTGATCAGGCTGCCTATTGTTTGTCCATTTCTACTCTCAGCTATCTGTGGAATACAAACTGAAAAGGGGCTGGGAGAGAAAGGTGCTCATGGCCTGTAGTAATCCTCCATTGTGATCCAAATCTTCAGTTTACAAAAACTGGAAGAAGAGAAGGGTGGTAATCTTGTTCAGTAGATCCCTGCCAACATGCATATGAAATGTTGTCTGGCCATCTGGGAAGCTATATAGTTGCAAGACATTTTACATAGGGCAAAAACGTTGATATTCAGGATATTCATTTATACTTCAGATGGAATAAATCAGACTTGCAAACTAGCCTCTTAAAGATACAATACTCAATTTGCCATAACTAAGATGATCATAGATGGGGATTGGAAGATAATAGATTCTGTTTTTGACAGTTCAGTGAGAACAGACTGCTCTACAGAGACAGGGGAGCTACTCAAAGACCTGATCGCCAAACACACCTTAGTTGACCTCTGGAGCCTGACACACCCACATGAAAGGAGCGAATACTGTCTTTCAAGCATACACAGCACCAACAAACACAAACATTTCCAGAACTGCAGCTCTGTTCTACCATATATCTCCTCTTACTCTACCCTGGAGGCTGGCATCTCTGGCCCCAGTCCGAGTAAAATCCACCAAGATCTGGGTATCTGGGTCTTGTCCCTCCGCCTCTGAAGGGATGGTACATCAACATGACAATGTATATACTGTCTGAGGAAAAAAGGGGAAAAAAACTGCACCTCTGCTCCTACCTGGACGTTCATTAAGGCTCAGTCTCCTCAGATCAAATCATTTAGTCAACTGAGAAGGCCAGTATTTAGGATGCTATGATGAGAGATTCAAAAATCAAGATAAGCAATAAATCTAAAGGTATCCAACTGACATTAGAATCTGCAGATGTCAAGATCTGAAATAACAAGACGCCATCAACTGCTCAAACCAAGTCGGATGTCAATGCCCACTTCACACCCGAGAGTGAATAAGCTTTGACTCAACTAACACAACAGCACTCTGAACATGGTGAGAACGCTGGTAGTCTGTTTGCTGCACAAAGAGAATCATCGTCTAAAATTCCTGCAATCCAAAACTTGCAAGAGATTCTGTTTATTAAACAACTAGACACACAAGATAGTTTTCCTTGTTTGGCCTGTTCTATGCCTTGCCTCATTTCTGCTTTTGTGGCCCCTCACAGCCTACATTTATTTCTGTGCTCATTACCATTTATATACTTTTTTAATTGCAATTTTATTTATGTTTATTCGGGTAAGCCGATGTTTTAGTGTAGCAATGGTGCATATGCTATTTAGTCATATGCGATTTAGAGAAAAACGCAGTAGCTGTAGAGCAGTGTGCAAGAGAACTCGCACATATCTTACACCTTGCATCACCGATCACAGGGCTCAATTTTCTCATAATAATGCTGGGAAACATCATACAGAGTCCATGCAAGAGCCTCTTCGAAAAAGACTAGCTTCACACACTGAAGTAAGAGCTTCTACATGACAGTCTGTGTCAAGGGCCACCAGTGATGCCCTATGAGACTCTTTGAAGTACATCAATAATATAGAGAGAAAAAAATTCCTGGACTAGGGTTAAGTTGCAGACTGGAAACATATGGACACGATGAGCAGGTATGTGTGGGCACCATTTAGGATGCTCCCAATTTGGCAAGTTCTGGTGTTATGTAGACATTAGCTACAAATAGAGAGGAAGGGAACCAAGTGAAAGTATTTCTTCTCGGGTAGTATCAAAGACAGTTATTAATATCAATCATGTTGCCAATTGTCATATTTGCATGTATTGCCTTCATTTTGCTCACCATAATGCTTATATCTGCAATTACACCTTTTCATATATCCTGCACTAATCAAGGCACTAATATGTAATAAAGCCTTTTAAACTTGGAGGGCTTCTTGTGTGTGCATCCTTTGGTGAAAGGGGTTCCAATCAATCAGTCATTTACAGAGCATGGCAAATCAGCCGTGAGGGTCTTGTGGCGCTGAAGCTGTTCGCTGCTGTGTGGAGATTGATTATTCAAACAGTCAGGTCTTTAGATCTCGTCTGAATTGCTGGAGTGACGGCGCAGTACTGAGGTGCAGGGGGAAGTTGTTCCAAGCCTTTGCTGCCAGGTGCGAGAAGGAGCGTCCTCCGCTGTTGGCTCTACTGATACGTGGGGTGTCTGTGATGTAGAGGGAGGCTGATCAAAGCATAAATCAACAAATGCCTAACCTTCCACCAACCGGTGGAAGGTTAGGCATTTGTTGATTTATGCTGATCCTGCATTGCGCAGAGCCTTGCAGGCATGGGTCAGCAGCTTGAACTGGCATCTCTTCTGAATCGGAAGACAATGCAGTTTCCTGAGATGTGGTGACCTTCTGGGGAGGTGGAGTAGGAGTCTTGCTGCCGAGTTCAGTATTGTTTTGGAGTCTCTCCAGAAGGCTATAGGGATTCCTAGGTAGAGCGTGTTTCTGTAGTCCAGTCTGCTGGTGATGCGGGCCTGAGTGACCGTTCTTTTAGTGTTTACCGGGAGCCACCTGAAGATCTTGCAGAGCATGCAAATGGTGTGAAAGCAGGTGAAATAAAACTGCGTTGACTAGTTTTTTCCATGGTAGCTTGTTATCCAGGATGATGCCGAAGCTGAGGCATGGCCCGTTGGATTGGGGGGAGTTTCATGGTGTTGTTCACAAAGATGAGGACTTCCGTTTTGTCAGTTTGAGAAAGTTATCCTTCATGCAGTCTGCAACGTTCATCATGCATCTGTGGAAGTTGGCTTTGGTAATGGAGGGATCTTCCGACAGAGAGAGGATGAGCTGTGTGTCGTCAGCGTAGGAGAGGATGTTGAGTCCATGTGATCTGACGGTGTTGGCCAGCTGACGTTCCAAGTTTTCGCAGAAGGCCGAGATCTTGTGGTGGAAGAAGCCCGCAAGAGTGTCGCACAGTTCTTGAAATGAAGTGATGTTGTTCTCGACGGCTGCAGGATTCGTGAACTCCTTCACGATGGCAAAGAGTTCTTTGCTCCAAGAAGAGACAGTGGTGGTCTCCTTAGATGCCCGAATGGAATTTGATACAACTGAGGGGCCTTTCATGTTTGCAGTTTTGGAGAAACAGGAATTTGGTCCAAAAGTCCTGTCCTGGATCCGTCTCCTACACAAAGATCCCTTGGCCCAGGTAGCAGTAAACGGGGGAGGGGGGGGTCGCCACCTTCCGGCTGTGAAGGGCACGAGACAGTGCTGTCCCCTCGCCCCGCTGATATTCGCCCTAGTGTTGGAACCGCTGGCGGTCTGGATACGGGGGGGATCATTTAATTAGAGAGCTCAAATAGACGGAAAAGTGAGAGGATAGAATCTCCCTCTACACGGACGATATCCTACTTTATGTGGCGAGCCCATACACCACACTTCATAGAATACTGCATATCTTTGAGCTCTATCGTAAATACTCTGGCTACACGATAAATTGGGACAAGTCTTTAATCTATATCCTTAGTGGGAAGGACGTGCAGCTCCCCCACCATTGTGAGGCCAAGGTGGTCATGGATGGATTTTGGTACCTGGGGCTATTTATAACTAGGGACCCGCATGCATTTCAGGAATACAATTTGGAATCCCTGCTACAGAGGCTAAGGAGGGATGTCCAACAATGGAGGGCCTTAACCCTCTCCATGATAGGGAAGGCGGCATTGTTTAAGATTATGGCAGTACCATGCTTCCTCTACATTTTGCAGAACTCCCAGTTTCCGGTTCCCCCTACCCATTTCCGATCAGTTGAAGCACTCACTCAGACGCTCTTGTGGTATGAGTGGACCCCCAGGATATTATTAGCAAAGTTGTCTCGAAGCTGGTATGACGGGAGTATATCGCTTACTGCTCACCAACAATATTGTTGGGAGGCACAACTAGTAGTAGTGAACCACTGGGTCTAATTCCCTCATGAGGATCCAGCTTATAGAATGGATCGTTGGAACATGCAGCCAGGGGGATATCTTAGAGCCCTCAACAGGGGGGATGCAGTGCATCTTGGCTCCCACAGAATCATACCGATATCATCAAATTAGACATGCCCTGGGGGTAGTGTTATAGAAGGGAATGGAGTTGCTGGAGGCCACACCACTAGAAGATAGGTTGCTTGACGACTTCATGCATAAACGTGCCATCTTATTGACCTATCGCAAAATTCAGAACTCCCCAGACCCCCTATTACACCTTAGAGATAAATTGGGGATGGACCTGGGACCACTCGACGACGATGAGTGGCAGGAGGGTCTGGCGTCCTCTAGAGAAGTGGCCATACACTCCCGTTTTTGATTGGTACAGTTGAAAGTCCTACACCGAATTTACTATTCATGCACGACCATGGTCAAGATGGGAAGGGCTGAGTCGCTGGAGTGCCTGAGGAGGTGCGGGCTGGAAGGTAAATTTTTCCACTTGTTGTGGGTATGCCCAATAAATACTCCAGCCCTATTGGAGGGCGGTGGTAACATGTATGATGCACACATGTGGGGGAAATAGCGAGATTTCGCCAAATGGTGTTTATTAAATACATGGGTGACAACTGATCTCTTAGCCGCTGACAAACTGTGGGTCACCCTTGGCTTAGCTGTAGCCAAGCGAAACACAGCAAGATTGTGGAGGGCAGCCTCCACCCCGAAACTGCAGGAGCGTAAATCCGACATGAATTGGTGCTTGCAAGCAGAGAAGGTGAACTATGAGGGGAGGGGGGTGCCCACATAAATGAATGAGGGTGTGGAGACGATGGAACGAGAAGAGGGGGATGCTATGTACACCAGTTGAGAGACTTGACCCAAATGGCGTGGAGTAAGAGGGGCAAGACAGGTGGCCTTGCCGAAAAGGATAGAAGGCAAGGGTTAATACCCGAGACATTGGACTACACTTGTAAACTCCCTTTGTCATTGCTTTATCATAATGTTTTGTGAGCTGATGATTACTGTCATTGCTGTAACGTGTTTTTTTCTTCATTGCAATAAACAGTTGTAAAATAAAAAAGTTATTTGCTGTGGTTTGCACTGGCTTCAATGCGCACTGTTACGGCGTTATTAGTTTCTTTCAGGAGACGATAGTACTGGTTGAGGGCGGTCCTGTAGGCAGTGCGGTCTTCTGCTTTTTGCTGATGTGCCACTTCCTTTTGAATTGACAGCAGTTGCATTTAGTAGAGTGAAGTTCCTCGGTCAACCAGCTTGCTCTTTTGTTACGTTCTTTAGCCTTGATTGACTAGGCGGGTCGATGGTGTCGGCGCATTTCGTGAGCTACAGGACTAAGTGCTTTGCTGCTTGTTCCGGGTCGTGTGTGAAGTTTGGGATGTGGGAGTGGGGTGTGTCGTACCACTGACCTTCTGATATCTTTTTCCAGTTTCTACATATGGATCTGAGGGGCCCGGCGCCAGGGTAGTTGGGTCCTGCGATGGTGAAGTGTACGCTTTGGTGGTCGGACCAGGTGAGTGGTGTGGTTTGGGTGTATCTGACTCTGTCGCTGGAGGTGAAGATGGAGTCAATCATGTGCTCTGCGATGTGGATGGGGTCAGCGACAAGCTGCTTGAGTCCGATGTTGCTCATGGTTTCCAGGAGGTCGGTTGAGTTGGCGTCGCTGGGGTCGTCGAGGTGGAAGTTAAGGTCCACTGGGATGATGTAGGGCTCAGTCATTTGCGAGCAGGCGATGATTTCCGGGATGGTGTTGCAGAAGCTGGGGCATGGCCCTGGTGGTCTGTAGGCAAGGGGACCTCTGATGGTGCTTTCCAGTCTGTGTGGAGTTGGAAGTTGAGGTGTTCCATTACTGGTGTTGGGTTGACGGGGATGTTGTGCAGCGGATGGTGTCCCTGTAGATGGAGATTCTGCCTCTGTGCTAGTTGGTTCATGTTGGACCTGGCTGTTTTTACAGTGTTATCC